>OY744481.1:313653688-314864186 GCA_963556165.1 Tipula helvola
GGTACCGGCACATGTTAATTATTATACCAACCAGCATTTAGATTGCCTGAATATTTCCCAACATTTCACAGAAAATTAGATTTTCCTGAAAACCACCTTACTCTAAATCAGTAAGTTCTCAGCCAAAAAAATACAAAATCTGCAATTGTGCTCTGATTGTGATGTTTAACACCTCAGAAGATTGGTGTCGGCACATGTAATTATTATACCAACCAGCATTTAGATTGCCAGAATATTTCCAAACATTTCATAGAAAATTCGATTTTCCTGAAAACCACCTTACTATAAATCAGTAAATTCTCAGCCAAAAAAATCCAAAATCTGCAATTGTGCTCTGATTGTTGTGTTTAATACCTCAGAAGATTGGTGTCGGCACATGTAATTATTATACCAACCAGCATTTAGATTGCCTGAATATTTCCAAACATTTCATAGAAAATTCGATTTTCCTGAAAACCACCTTACTATAAATCAGTAAATTCTCAGCCAAAAAAAATCCAAAATCTGCAATTGTGCTCTGATTGTTGTGTTTAATACCTCAGAAGATTGGTGTCGGCACATGTAATTATTATACCAACCAGCATTTAGATTGCCTGAATATTTCCAAACATTTCATAGAAAATTCGATTTTCCTGAAAACCATCTTACTATAAATCAGTAAATTCTCAGCCAAAAAAATCCAAAATCTGCAATTGTGCTCTGATTGTGATGTTTAACACCTCAGAAGATTGGTGTCGGCACATGTAATTATTATACCAACCAGCATTTAGATTGCCTGAATATTTCCAAACATTTCATAGAAAATTCGATTTTCCTGAAAACCACCTTACTATAAATCAGTAAATTCTCAGCCAAAAAAATCCAAAATCTGCAATTGTGCTCTGATTGTTGTGTTTAATACCTCAGAAGATTGGTGTCGGCACATGTAATTATTATACCAACCAGCATTTAGATTGCCTGAATATTTCCAAACATTTCATAGAAAATTCGATTTTCCTGAAAAACCATCTTACTATAAATCAGTAAATTCTCAGCCAAAAAAATCCAAAATCTGCAATTGTGCTCTGATTGTGATGTTTAACACCTCAGAAGATTGGTGTCGGCACATGTAATTATTATACCAACCAGCATTTAGATTGCCTGAATATTTCCAAACATTTCATAGAAAATTCGATTTTCCTGAAAACCACCTTACTATAAATCAGTAAATTCTCAGCCAAAAAAATCCAAAATCTGCAATTGTGCTCTGATTGTTGTGTTTAATACCTCAGAAGATTGGTGTCGGCACATGTAATTATTATACCAACCAGCATTTAGATTGCCTGAATATTTCCAAACATTTCATAGAAAATTCGATTTTCCCTGAAAACCACCTTACAATAAATCAGTAAATTCTCAGCCAAAAAAATCCAAAATCTGCAATTGTGCTCTGATTGTGATGTTTAAACACCTCAGAAGATTGGTGTCGGCACATGTAATTATTATACCAACCAGCATTTAGATTGCCTGAATATTTCCAAACATTTCATAGAAAATTCGATTTTCCTGAAAACCACCTTACTATAAATCAGTAAATTCTCAGCCAAAAAAATCCAAAATCTGCAATTGTGCCTCTGATTGTTGTGTTTAATACCTCAGAAGATTGGTGTCGGCACATGTAATTATTATACCAACCAGCATTTAGATTGCCTGAATATTTCCAAACATTTCATAGAAAATTCGATTTTCCTGAAAACCATCTTACTATAAATCAGTAAATTCTCAGCCAAAAAAATCCAAAATCTGCAATTGTGCTCTGATTGTGATGTTTAACACCTCAGAAGATTGGTGTCGGCACATGTAATTATTATACCAACCAGCATTTAGATTGCCTGAATATTTCCAAACATTTCATAGAAAATTCGATTTTCTGAAAACCACCTTACTATAAATCAGTAAATTCTCAGCCAAAAAAATCCAAAATCTGCAATTGTGCTCTGATTGTTGTGTTTAATACCTCAGAAGATTGGTGTCGGCACATGTAATTATTATACCAACCAGCATTTAGATTGCCTGAATATTTCCAAACATTTCATAGAAAATTCGATTTTCCTGAAAACCATCTTACTATAAATCAGTAAATTCTCAGCCAAAAAAATCCAAAATCTGCAATTGTGCTCTGATTGTGATGTTTAACACCTCAGAAGATTGGTGTCGGCACATGTAATTATTATACCAACTAGCATTTAGATTGCCTGAATATTTCCAAACATTTCATAGAAAATTCGATTTTCCTGAAAACCACCTTACTATAAATCGGTAAGTTCTCAGCCAAAAAAATCCAAAATCTGCAATTGTGCTCTGATTGTGATGTTTAACACTTCAGAAGATTGGTGTCGGCACATGTAATTATTATACCAACCAGCATTTAGATTGCCTGAATATTTCCAAACATTTCATAGAAAATTCGATTTTCCTGAAAACCACCTTACTATAAATCAGTAAATTCTCAGCCAAAAAAATCCAAAATCTGCAATTGTGCTCTGATTGTTGTGTTTAATACCTCAGAAGATTGGTGTCGGCACATGTAATTATTATACCAACCAGCATTTAGATTGCCTGAATATTTCCAAACATTTCATAGAAAATTCGATTTTCCTGAAAACCACCTTACTATAAATCAGTAAATTCTCAGCCAAAAAAATCCAAAAATCTGCAATTGTGCTCTGATTGTTGTGTTTAATACCTCAGAAGATTGGTGTCGGCACATGTAATTATTATACCAACCAGCATTTAGGTTGCCTGAATATTTCCAAACATTTCATAGAAAATTCGATTTTCCTGAAAACCACCTTACTATAAATCAGTAAATTCTCAGCCAAAAAAATCCAAAATCTGCAATTGTGCTCTGATTGTTGTGTTTAATACCTCAGAAGATTGGTGTCGGCACATGTAATTATTATACCAACCAGCATTTAGATTGCCTGAATATTTCCAAACATTTCATAGAAAATTCGATTTTCCTGAAAACCACCTTACTATAAATCAGTAAATTCTCAGCCAAAAAAATACAAAATCTGCAATTGTGCTCTGATTGTGATGTTTAACACCTCAGAAGATTGGTGTCGGCACATGTAATTATTATACCAACCAGCATTTAGATTGCCTGAATATTTCCAAACATTTCATAGAAAATTCGATTTTCCTGAAAACCACCTTACTATAAATCAGTAAATTCTCAGCCAAAAAAATCCAAAATCTGCAATTGTGCTCTGATTGTTGTATTTAATACCTCAGAAGATTGGTGTCGGCACATGTAATTATTATACCAACTAGCATTTAGATTGCCTGAATATTTCCAAACATTTCATAGAAAATTCGATTTTCCTGAAAAACCACCTTACTATAAATCAGTAAATTCTCAGCCAAAAAAATTAAAAATCTGCAATTGTGCTCTGATTGTGGTGTTTAATACCTCAGAAAATTGGTGTCGGCACATGTAATTATTATACCAACCAGCATTTAGATTGCCTGGATATTTCCAAACATTTCACAGAAAATTAGATTTTCCTGAAAACCACCTTACTCTAAATCAGTAAGTTCTCAGCCAAAAAAATACAAAATCTGCAATTGTGCTCTGATTGTGATGTTTAACACCTCAGAAGATTGGTGTCGGCACATGTAATTATTATACCAACCAGCTTTAGATTGCCTGAATATTTCCAAACATTTCATTGAAAATTCGATTTTCCTGAAAACCATCTTACTATAAATCAGTAAATTCTCAGCCAAAAAAATCCAAAATCTGCAATTGTGCTCTGATTGTGGTGTTTAATACCTCAGAAGATTGGTGTCGGCACATGTAATTATTATACCAACCAGCATTTAGATTGCCTGAATATTTCCAAACATTTCATAGAAAATTCGATTTTCCTGAAAACCACCTTACTATAAATCAGTAAATTCTCATCTACAAAAATCCAAAATCTGCAATTGTGCTCTGATTGTGCTGTTTAACACCTCAGAAGATTGGTGTCGGCACATGTAATTATTATACCAACCAGCATTTAGATTGCCTGAATATTTCCAAACATTTCATAGAAAATTCGATTTTCCTGAAAACCACCTTACTATAAATCAGTAAATTCTCAGCCAAAAAAATCCAAAATCTGCAATTGTGCTCTGATTGTTGTGTTTAATACCTCAGAAGATTGGTGTCGGGCACATGTAATTATTATACCAACCAGCATTTAGATTGCCTGAATATTTCCCAACATTTCATAGAAAATTCGATTTTCCTGAAAACCACCTTACTCTAAATCAGTAAGTTCTCAGCCAAAAAAATACAAAATCTGCAATTGTGCTCTGATTGTGATGTTTAACACCTCAGAAGATTGGTGTCGGCACATGTAATTATTATACCAACCAGCATTTAGATTGCCTGCATATTTCCAAACATTTCATAGAAAATTCGATTTTCCTGAAAACCACCTAAACTATAAATCAGTAAATTCTCAGCCAAAAAAATCCAAAATCTGCAATTGTGCTCTGATTGTTGTGTTTAATACCTCAGAAGATTGGTGTCGGCACATGTAATTATTATACCAACCAGCATTTAGATTGCCTGAATATTTCCAAACATTTCATAGAAAATTCGATTTTCCTGAAACCACCTTACTATAAATCAGTAAATTCTCAGCCAAAAAAATCCAAAATCTGCAATTGTGCTCTGATTGTGATGTTTAACACCTCAGAAGATTGGTGTCGGCACATGTAATTATTATACCAACCAGCATTTAGATTGCCTGAATATTTCCAAACATTTCATAGAAAATTCGATTTTCCTGAAAACCACCTTACTATAAATCAGTAAATTCTCAGCCAAAAAAATACAAAATCTGCAATTGTGCTCTGATTGTGATGTTTAACACCTCAGAAGATTGGTGTCGGCACATGTAATTATTATACCAACCAGCATTTAGATTGCCTGAATATTTCCAAACATTTCATAGAAAATTCGATTTTCCTGAAAACCACCTTACTATAAATCAGTAAATTCTCAGCCAAAAAAATCCAAAATCTGCAATTGTGCTCTGATTGTTGTGTTTAATACCTCAGAAGATTGGTGTCGGCACATGTAATTATTATACCAACCAGCATTTAGATTGCCTGAATATTTTCCAAACATTTCATAGAAAATTCGATTTTCCTGAAAACCATCTTACTATAAATCAGTAAATTCTCAGCCAAAAAAATCCAAAATCTGCAATTATGCTCTGATTGTGATGTTTAACACCTCAGAAGATTGGTGTCGGCACATGTAATTATTATACCAACTAGCATTTAGATTGCCTGAATATTTCCAAACATTTCATAGAAAATTCGATTTTCCTGAAAACCACCTTACTATAAATCGGTAAGTTCTCAGCCAAAAAAATCCAAAATCTGCAATTGTGCTCTGATTGTGATGTTTAACACTTCAGAAGATTGGTGTCGGCACATGTAATTATTATACCAACCAGCATTTAGATTGCCTGAATTATTTCCAAACATTTCATAGAAAATTCGATTTTCCTGAAAACCACCTTACTATAAATCAGTAAATTCTCAGCCAAAAAAATCCAAATCTGCAATTGTGCTCTGATTGTTGTGTTTAATACCTCAGAAGATTGGTGTCGGCACATGTAATTATTATACCAACCAGCATTTAGGTTGCCTGAATATTTCCAAACATTTCATAGAAAATTCGATTTTCCTGAAAACCACCTTACTATAAATCAGTAAATTCTCAGCCAAAAAAATCCAAAATCTGCAATTGTGCTCTGATTGTTGTGTTTAATACCTCAGAAGATTGGTGTCGGCACATGTAATTATTATACCAACCAGCATTTAGATTGCCTGAATATTTCCAAACATTTCATAGAAAATTCGATTTTCCTGAAAACCACCTTACTATAAATCAGTAAATTCTCAGCCAAAAAAATCCAAAATCTGCAATTGTGCTCTGATTGTTGTGTTTAATACCTCAGAAGATTGGTGTCGGCACATGTAATTATTATACCAACCAGCATTTAGATTGCCTGAATATTTCCCAACATTTCATTGAAAATTCGATTTTCCTGAAAACCAAATTACTTTAAATCAGTAAATTCTCAGCCAAAAAAATCCAAAATCTGCAATTGTGCTCTGATTGTTGTGTTTAATACCTCAGAAGATTTTTGTCGGCACATGTAATTATTATACCAACTAGCATTTAGATTGCCTGAATATTTCCAAACATTTCATAGAAAATTCGATTTTCCTGAAAACCACCTTACTATAAATCGGTAAGTTCTCAGCAAAAAAAATCCAAAATCTGCAATTGTGCTCTGATTGTGATGTTTAACACTTCAGAAGATTGGTGTCGGCACATGTAATTATTATACCAACCAGCATTTAGATTGCCTGAATATTTCCAAACATTTCATAGAAAATTCGATTTTCCTGAAAACCACCTTACTATAAATCAGTAAATTCTCAGCCAAAAAAATCCAAAATCTGCAATTGTGCTCTGATTGTTGTGTTTAATACCTCAGAAGATTGGTGTCGGCACATGTAATTATTATACCAACCAGCATTTAGATTGCCTGAATATTTCCAAACATTTCATAGAAAATTCGATTTTCCTGAAAACCACCTTACTATAAATCAGTAAATTCTCAGCCAAAAAAATCCAAAATCTGCAATTGTGCTCTGATTGTTGTGTTTAATACCTCAGAAGATTGGTGTCGGCACATGTAATTATTATACCAACCAGCATTTAGATTGCCTGAATATTTCCAAACATTTCATAGAAAATTCGATTTTCCTGAAAACCACCTTACTATAAATCAGTAAATTCTCAGCCAAAAAAATCCAAAATCTGCAATTGTGCTCTGATTGTTGTGTTTAATACCTCAGAAGATTGGTGTCGGCACATGTAATTATTATACCAACCAGCATTTAGGTTGCCTGAATATTTCCAAACATTTCATAGAAAATTCGATTTTCCTGAAAACCACCTTACTATAAATCAGTAAATTCTCAGCCAAAAAAATCCAAAATCTGCAATTGTGCTCTGATTGTTGTGTTTAATACCTCAGAAGATTGGTGTCGGCACATGTAATTATTATACCAACCAGCATTTAGATTGCCTGAATATTTCCAAACATTTCATAGAAAATTCGATTTTCCTGAAAACCACCTTACTATAAATCAGTAAATTCTCAGCCAAAAAAATCCAAAATCTGCAATTGTGCTCTGATTGTTGTATTTAATACCTCAGAAGATTGGTGTCGGCACATGTAATTATTATACCAACCAGCATTTAGATTGCCTGAATATTTCCAAACATTTCATTGAAAATTCGATTTTCCTGAAAACCATCTTACTATAAATCAGTAAATTCTCAGCCAAAAAAATCCAAAATCTGCAATTGTGCTCTGATTGTTGTGTTTAATACCTCAGAAGATTGGTGTCGGCACATGTAATTATTATACCAACCAGCATTTAGATTGCCTGAATATTTCCCAACATTTCATAGAAAATTCGATTTTCCTGAAAACCACCTTACTTTAAATCAGTAAATTCTCAGCCAAAAAAATCCAAAATCTGCAATTGTGCTCTGATTGTGATGTTTAACACCTCAGAAGATTGGTGTCGGCACATGTAATTATTATACCAACTAGCATTTAGATTGCCTGAATATTTCCAAACATTTCATAGAAAATTCGATTTTCCTGAAAACCACCTTATTATAAATCGGTAAGTTCTCAGCCAAAAAAATCCAAAATCTGCAATTGTGCTCTGATTGTGATGTTTAACACTTCAGAAGATTGGTGTCGGCACATGTAATTATTATACCAACCAGCATTTAGATTGCCTGAATATTTCCAAACATTTCATAGAAAATTCGATTTTCCTGAAAACCACCTTACTATAAATCAGTAAATTCTCAGCCAAAAAAATCCAAAATCTGCAATTGTGCTCTGATTGTTGTGTTTAATACCTCAGAAGATTGGTGTCGGCACATGTAATTATTATACCAACCAGCATTTAGATTGCCTGAATATTTCCAAACATTTCATAGAAAATTCGATTTTCCTGAAAACCACCTTACTATAAATCAGTAAATTCTCAGCCAAAAAAATCCAAAATCTGCAATTGTGCTCTGATTGTTGTGTTTAATACCTCAGAAGATTGGTGTCGGCACATGTAATTATTATACCAACCAGCATTTAGATTGCCTGAATATTTCCAAACATTTCATAGAAAATTCGATTTTCCTGAAAACCACCTTACTATAAATCAGTAAATTCTCAGCCAAAAATATACAAAATCTGCAATTGTGCTCTGATTGTGATGTTTAACACCTCAGAAGATTGGTGTCGGCACATGTAATTATTATACCAACCAGCATTTAGATTGCCTGAATATTTCCAAACATTTCATTGAAAATTCGATTTTCCTGAAAACCACCTTACTATAAATCACCAAATTCTCAGCCAAAAAAAATTAAAAATCTGGAATTGTGCTCTGATTGTTGTGTTTAATACCTCAGAAGATTGGTACCGGCACATGTAATTATTATACCAACCAGCATTTAGATTGCCTGGATATTTCCAAACATTTCACAGAAAATTCGATTTTCCTGAAAACCACCTTACTATAAATCAGTAAATTCTCAGCCAAAAAATCCAAAATCTGCAATTGTGCTCTGATTGTGGTGTTTAACACCTCAGAAGATTGGTACCGGCACATGTAATTATTATACCAACCAGCATTTAGATTGCCTGAATATTTCCAAACATTTCATAGAAAATTAGATTTTCATGAAAACCACCTTACTATAAATCACCAAATTCTCAGCCAAAAAAAATTAAAAATCTGCAATTGTGCTCTGATTGTTGTGTTTAATACCTCAGAAGATTGGTGTCGGCACATGTAATTATTATACCAACTAGCATTTAGATTGCCTGAATATTTCCAAACATTTCATAGAAAATTCGATTTTCCTGAAAACCACCTTACTATAAATCGGTAAGTTCTCAGCCAAAAAAATCCAAAATCTGCAATTGTGCTCTGATTGTGATGTTTAACACTTCAGAAGATTGGTGTCGGCACATGTAATTATTATACCAACCAGCATTTAGATTGCCTGAATATTTCCAAACATTTCATAGAAAATTCGATTTTCCTGAAAACCACCTTACTATAAATCAGTAAATTCTCAGCCAAAAAAATCCAAAATCTGCAATTGTGCTCTGATTGTTGTGTTTAATACCTCAGAAGATTGGTGTCGGCACATGTAATTATTATACCAACCAGCATTTAGATTGCCTGAATATTTCCAAACATTTCATAGAAAATTCGATTTTCCTGAAAACCACCTTACTATAAATCAGTAAATTCTCAGCCAAAAATATACAAAATCTGCAATTGTGCTCTGATTGTGATGTTTAACACCTCAGAAGATTGGTGTCGGCACATGTAATTATTATACCAACCAGCATTTAGATTGCCTGAATATTTCCAAACATTTCATTGAAAATTCGATTTTCCTGAAAACCACCTTACTATAAATCACCAAATTCTCAGCCAAAAAAAATTAAAAATCTGGAATTGTGCTCTGATTGTTGTGTTTAATACCTCAGAAGATTGGTACCGGCACATGTAATTATTATACCAACCAGCATTTAGATTGCCTGGATATTTCCAAACATTTCACAGAAAATTCGATTTTCCTGAAAACCACCTTACTATAAATCAGTAAATTCTCAGCCAAAAAATCCAAAATCTGCAATTGTGCTCTGATTGTGGTGTTTAACACCTCAGAAGATTGGTACCGGCACATGTAATTATTATACCAACCAGCATTTAGATTGCCTGAATATTTCCAAACATTTCATAGAAAATTAGATTTTCCTGAAAACCACCTTACTATAAATCAGTAAATTCTCAGCCAAAAAAATCCAAAATCTGCAATTGTGCTCTGATTGTGGTGTTTAATACCTCAGAAGATTGGTGCCGGCACATGTAATTATTATACCAACCAGCATTTAGATTGCCTGAATATTTCCAAACATTTCATTGAAAATTCGATTTTCCTGAAAACCACCTTACTATAAATCACCAAATTCTCAGCCAAAAAAAATTAAAAATCTGGAATTGTGCTCTGATTGTTGTGTTTAATACCTCAGAAGATTGGTACCGGCACATGTAATTATTATACCAACCAGCATTTAGATTGCCTGAATATTTCCAAACATTTCATAGAAAATTCGATTTTCCTGAAAACCACCTTACTATAAATCAGTAAATTCTCAGCCAAAAAAATCCAAAATCTGCAATTGTGCTCTGATTGTGGTGTTTAATACCTCAGAAGATTGGTACCGGCACATGTAATTATTATACCAACCAGCATTTAGATTGCCTGAATATTTCCAAACATTTCACAGAAAATTAGATTTTCCTGAAAACCACCTTACTATAAATCAGTAAATTCTCAGCCAAAAAAATCCAAAATCTGCAATTGTGCTCTGATTGTGGTGTTTAATACCTCAGAAGATTGGTGTCGGCACATGTAATTATTATACCAACCAGCATTTAGATTGCCTGAATATTTCCAAACATTTCATAGAAAATTCGATTTTCCTGAAAACCACCTTACTATAAATCAGTAAATTCTCAGCCAAAAAAATCCAAAATCTGCAATTGTGCTCTGATTGTGGTGTTTAATACCTCAGAAGATTGGTACCGGCACATGTAATTATTATACCAACCAGCATTTAGATTGCCTGAATATTTCCAAACATTTCACAGAAAATTAGATTTTCCTGAAAACCACCTTACTATAAATCAGTAAATTCTCAGCCAAAAAAATCCAAAATCTGCAATTGTGCTCTGATTGTGGTGTTTAATACCTCAGAAGATTGGTGCCGGCACATGTAATTATTATACCAACCAGCATTTAGATTGCCTGGATATTTCCAAACATTTCACAGAAAATTCGATTTTCCTGAAAACCACCTTACTATAAATCAGTAAATTCTCAGCCCAAAAAATCCAAAATCTGCAATTGTGCTCTGATTGTGGTGTTTAATACCTCAGAAGATTGGTACCGGCACATGTAATTATTATACCAACCAGCATTTAGATTGCCTGAATATTTCTCAACATTTCATAGAAAATTAGATTTTCCTGAAAATCATCTTACTATAAATCACCAAATTCTCAGCCAAAAAAATCCAAAATCGGCAATTGTGCTCTGATTGTGGTGTTTAACACCTCAGAAGATTGGTGTCGGCACATGTAATTATTATACCAACCAGCATTTAGATTGCCTGAATATTTCCCAACATTTCATAGAAAATTCGATTTTCCTGAAAACCACCTTACTATAAATCAGTAAATTCTCAGCCAAAAAAATCCAAAATCGGCAATTGTGCTCTGATTGTGGTGTTTAATACCTCAGAAGATTGGTGTCGGCACATGTAATTTTTATACCAACCAGCATTTAGATTGCCTGAATATTTCCCAACATTTCATAGAAAATTCGATTTTCCTGAAAACCACCTTACTATAAATCAGTAAATTCTCAACCAAAAAAATCCAAAATCGGCAATTGTGCTCTGATTGTGGTGTTTAATACCTCAGAAGATTGGTACCGGCACATGTAATTATTATACCAACCAGCATTTAGATTGCCTGGATATTTCCAAACATTTCACAGAAAATTCGATTTTCCTGAAAACCACCTTACTATAAATCAGTAAATTCTCAGCCCAAAAAATCCAAAATCTGCAATTGTGCTCTGATTGTGATGTTTAACACCTCAGAAGATTGGTGTCGGCACATGTAATTATTATACCAACCAGCATTTAGATTGCCTGAATATTTCCCAACATTTCATAAAAAATTCGATTTTCCTGAAAACCACCTTACTATAAATCACCAAATTCTCAGCCAAAAAAAATCCAAAATCTGCAATTGTGCTCTGATTGTGATGTTTAACACCTCAGAAGATTGGTGTCGGCACATGTAATTATTATACCAACCAGCATTTAGATTGCCTGAATATTTCCAAACATTTCACAGAAAATTCGATTTTCCTGAAAACCACCTTACTATAAATCAGTAAGTTCTCAGCCAAAAAAATCCAAAATCTGCAATTGTGCTCTGATTGTGATGTTTAACACTTCAGAAGATTGGTGTCGGCACATGTAATTATTATACCAACCAGCATTTAGATTGCCTGGATATTTCCAAACATTTCATAGAAAATTCGATTATCCTGAAAACCACCTTACTATAAATCACCAAATTCTCAGCCAAAAAAAATTAAAAATCTGCAATTGTGCTCTGATTGTGGTGTTTAATACCTCAGAAGATTGGTACCGGCACATGTAATTATTATACCAACCAGCATTTAGATTGCCTGGATATTTCCAAACATTTCACAGAAAATTCGATTTTCCTGAAAACCACCTTACTATAAATCAGTAAATTCTCAGCCAAAAAAATCCAAAATCGGCAATTGTGCTTTGATTGTGATGTTTAACACCTCAGAAGATTGGTGTCGGCACATGTAATTATTATACCAACCAGCATTTAGATTGCCTGAATATTTCCCAACATTTCATAGAAAATTCGATTTTCCTGAAAACCACCTTACTATAAATCAGTAAGTTCTCAGCCGAAAAAATCCAAAATCTGCAATTGTGCTCTGTTTGTGATGTTTAACACTTCAGAAGATTGGTGTCGGCACATGTAATTATTATACCAACCAGCATTTAGATTGCCTGGATATTTCCAAACATTTCATAGAAAATTCGATTATCCTGAAAACCACCTTACTATAAATCAGTAAATTCTCAGCCAAAAAAATCCAAAATCGGCAATTGTGCTTTGATTGTGATGTTTAACACCTCAGAAGATTGGTGTCGGCACATGTAATTATTATACCAACCAGCATTTAGATTGCCTGAATATTTCCCAACATTTCATAGAAAATTCGATTTTCCTGAAAACCACCTTACTATAAATCAGTAAATTCTCAGCCAAAAAAATCCAAAATCGGCAATTGTGCTCTGATTGTGGTGTTTAATACCTCAGAAGATTGGTGTCGGCACATGTAATTATTATACCAACCAGCATTTAGATTGCCTGAATATTTCCAAACATTTCACAGAAAATTCGATTTTCCTGAAAACCACCTTACTATAAATCAGTAAATTCTCAGCCAAAAAAATTAAAAATCTGCAATTGTGCTCTGATTGCGGTGTTTAATACCTCAGAAGATTGGTGTCGGCACATGTAATTATTATACCAACCAGCATTTAGATTGCCTGAATATTTCCCAACATTTCATAGAAAATTCGATTATCCTGAAAACCACCTTACTATAAATCACCAAATTCTCAGCCAAAAAAAATTAAAAATCTGCAATTGTGCTCTGATTGTGGTGTTTAATACCTCAGAAGATTGGTGCCGTCACATGTAATTATTATACCAACCAGCATTTAGATTGCCTGGATATTTCCAAACATTTCACAGAAAATTCGATTTTCCTGAAAACCACCTTACTATAAATCAGTAAATTCTCAGCCAAAAAAATCCAAAATCTGCAATTGTGCTCTGATTGTGGTGTTTAATACCTCAGAAGATTGGTACCGGCACATGTAATTATTAGACCAACCAGCATTTAGATTGCCTGAATATTTCCAAACATTTCACAGAAAATTCGATTTTCCTGAAAACCACCTTACTATAAATCACCAAATTCTCAGCCAAAAAAATCAAAAATCTGCAATTGTGCTCTGATTGTGATGTTTAACACTTCAGAAGATTGGTGTCGGCACATGTAATTATTATACCAACCAGCATTTAGATTGCCTGGATATTTCCAAACATTTCATAGAAAATTCGATTATCCTGAAAACCACCTTACTATAAATCAGTAAATTCTCAGCCAAAAAAAATTAAAAATCTGCAATTGTGCTCTGATTGTGGTGTTTAATACCTCAGAAGATTGGTACCGGCACATGTAATTATTATACCAACCAGCATTTAAATTGCCTGGATATTTCCAAACATTTCACAGAAAATTCGATTTTCCTGAAAACCACCTTACTATAAATCAGTAAATTCTCAGCCCAAAAAATCCAAAATCTGCAATTGTGCTCTGATTGTGGTATTTAATACCTCAGAAGATTGGTGTCGGCACATGTAATTATTATACCAACCAGCATTTAGATTGCCTGAATATTTCCTAACATTTCATAGAAAATTCGATTTTCCTGAAAACCACCTTACTATAAATTACCAAATTCTCAGCCAAAAAAATCCAAAATCGGCAATTGTGCTCTGATTGTGATGTTTAACACCTCAGAAGATTGGTGTCGGCACATGTAATTATTATACCAACCAGCATTTAGATTGCCTGAATATTTCCAAACATTTCACAGAAAATTCGATTTTCCTGAAAACCACCTTACTATAAATCAGTAAATTCTCAGCCAAAAAAATCCAAAATCTGCAATTGTGCTCTGATTGTGGTGTTTAATACCTCAGAAGATTGGTGTCGGCACATGTAATTATTATACCAACCAGCATTTAGATTGCCTGAATATTTCCCAACATTTCATAGAAAATTCGATTTTCCTGAAAACCACCTTACTATAAATCAGCAAATTCTCAGCCAAAAAAAATTAAAAATCTGCAATTGTGCTCTGATTGTGGTGTTTAATACCTCAGAAGATTGGTGTCGGCACATGTAATTATTATACCAACCAGCATTTAGATTGCCTGAATATTTCCCAACATTTCATAGAAAATTCGATTTTCCTGAAAACCACCTTACTATAAATCAGCAAATTCTCAGCCAAAAAAAATTAAAAATCTGCAATTGTGCTCTGATTGTGGTGTTTAATACCTCAGAAGATTGGTTTCGGCACATGTAATTATTATACCAACCAGCATTTAGATTGCCTGAATATTTCCCAACATTTCATAAAAAAATCGATTTTCCTGAAAACCACCTTACTATAAATCACCAAATTCTCAGCCAAAAAAATCCAAAATCGGCAATTGTGCTCTGATTGTGATGTTTAACACCTCAGAAGATTGGTGTCGGCACATGTAATTATTATACCAACCAGCATTTAGATTGCCTGAATATTTCCAAACATTTCACAGAAAATTCGATTTTCCTGAAAACCACCTTACTAACATCAGTAAGTTCTCAGCCAAAAAAATCCAAAATCTGCAATTGTGCTCTGATTGTGATGTTTAACACTTCAGAAGATTGGTGTCGGCACATGTAATTATTATACCAACCAGCATTTAGATTGCCTGGATATTTCCAAACATTTCATAGAAAATTCGATTATCCTGAAAACCACCTTACTATAAATCACCAAATTCTCAGCCAAAAAAATCCAAAATCTGCAATTGTGCTCTGATTGTGGTGTTTAATACCTCAGAAGATTGGTGTCGGCACATGTAATTATTATACCAACCAGCATTTAGATTGCCTGAATATTTCCAAACATTTCACAGAAAATTCGATTTTCCTGAAAACCACCTTACTATAAATCACCAAATTCTCAGCCAAAAAAATCCAAAATCGGCAATTGTGCTCTGATTGTGATGTTTAACACCTCAGAAGATTGGTGTCGGCACATGTAATTATTATACCAACCAGCATTTAGATTGCCTGAATATTTCCAAACATTTCACAGAAAATTCGATTTTCCTGAAAACCACCTTACTAACATCAGTAAGTTCTCAGCCAAAAAAATCCAAAATCTGCAATTGTGCTCTGATTGTGATGTTTAACACTTCAGAAGATTGGTGTCGGCACATGTAATTATTATACCAACCAGCATTTAGATTGCCTGGATATTTCCAAACATTTCATAGAAAATTCGATTATCCTGAAAACCACCTTACTATAAATCACCAAATTCTCAGCCAAAAAAATCCAAAATCGGCAATTGTGCTCTGATTGTGGTGTTTAATACCTCAGAAGATTGGTGCCGGCACATGTAATTATTATACCAACCAGCATTTAGATTGCCTGAATATTTCCCAACATTTCATAGAAAATTCGATTTTCCTGAAAACCACCTTACTATAAATCAGTAAGTTCTCAGCCAAAAAAATCCAAAATCTGCAATTGTGCTCTGATTGTGATGTTTAACACTTCAGAAGATTGGTGTCGGCACATGTAATTATTATACCAACCAGCATTTAGATTGCCTGAATATTTCCCAACATTTCATAGAAAATTCGATTTTCCTGAAAATCACCTTACTATAAATCAGTAAATTCTCAGCCAAAAAAATCCAAAATCGGCAATTGTGCTCTGATTGTGGTGTTTAATACCTCAGAAGATTGGTGCCGGCACATGTAATTATTATACCAACCAGCATTTAGATTGCCTGAATATTTCCCAACATTTCATAGAAAATTCAATTTTCCTGAAAATCACCTTACTATAAATCACCAAATTCTCAGCCAAAAAAATTAAAAATCTGCAATTGTGCTCTGATTGTGGTGTTTAATACCTCAGAAGATTGGTGTCGGCACATGTAATTATTATACCAACCAGCATTTAGATTGCCTGAATATTTCCCAACATTTCACAGAAAATTCGATTTTCCTGAAAACCACCTTACTATAAATCAGTAAATTCTCAGCCAAAAATATCCAAAATCGGCAATTGTGCTCTGATTGTGATGTTTAACACCTCAGAAGATTGGTGTCGGCACATGTAATTATTATACCAACCAGCATTTAGATTGCCTGAATATTTCCCAACATTTCATAAAAAATTCGATTTTCCTGAAAACCACCTTACTATAAATCAGTAAATTCTCAGCCAAAAAAATCCAAAATCGGCAATTGTGCTCTGATTGTGGTGTTTAATACCTCAGAAGATTGGTGTCGGCACATGTAATTATTATACCAACCAGCATTTAGATTGCCTGAATATTTCCAAACATTTCATAGAAAATTAGATTTTCCTGAAAACCACCTTACTATAAATCAGTAAATTCTCAGCCAAAAAAATTAAAAATCTGCAATTGTGCTCTGATTGTGGTGTTTAATACCTCAGAAGATTGGTGGCGGCACATGTAATTATTATACCAACCAGCATTTAGATTGCCTGAATATTTTCCAACATTTCATAGAAAATTCGATTTTCCTGAAAATCACCTTACTATAAATCACCAAATTCTCAGCCAAAAAAATCCAAAATCGGCAATTGTGCTCTGATTGTGATGTTTAACACCTCAGAAGATTGGTGTCGGCACATGTAATTATTATACCAACCAGCATTTAGATTGCCTGGATATTTCCAAACATTTCACAGAAAATTCGATTTTCCTGAAAACCACCTTACTATAAATCAGTAAATTCTCAGCCAAAAAAATTAAAAATCGGCAATTGTGCTCCGATTGTGGTGTTTAATACCTCAGAAGATTGGTGCCGGCACATGTAATTATTATACCAACCAGCATTTAGATTGCCTGAATATTTCCCAACATTTCATAGAAAATTCGATTTTCCTGAAAACCACCTTACTATAAATCAGCAAATTACAAGCCAAAAAAATCCAAAATCGGCAATTGTGCTCCGATTGTGGTGTTTAATACCTCAGAAGATTGGTACCGGCACATGTGATTATTATACCAACCAGCATTTAGATTGCCTGGATATTTCCAAACATTTCACAGAAAATTCGATTTTCCTGAAAACCACCTTACTATAAATCAGCAAATTACAAGCCAAAAAAATCCAAAATCGGCAATTGTGCTCCGATTGTGGTGTTTAATACCTCAGAAGATTGGTGTCGGCACATGTGATTATTATACCAACCAGCATTTAGATTGCCTGGATATTTCCAAACATTTCACAGAAAATTCGATTTTCCTGAAAACCACCTTACTATAAATCAGCAAATTACAAGCCAAAAAAATCCAAAATCGGCAATTGTGCTCCGATTGTGGTGTTTAATACCTCAGAAGATTGGTGTCGGCACATGTAATTATTATACCAACCAGCATTTAGATTGCCTGAATATTTCCAAACATTTCACAGAAAATTAGATTTTCCTGAAAACCACCTTACTATAAATCAGTAAATTCTCAGCCAAAAAAATTAAAAATCTGCAATTGAGCACTGATTGTGGTGTTTAATACCTCAGAAGATTGGTGCCGGCACATGTAATTATTATACCAACCAGCATTTAGATTGCCTGAATATTTCCCAACATTTCATAGAAAATTCGATTTTCCTGAAAATCACCTTAATATAAATCACCAAATTCTCAGCCAAAAAAATCCAAAATCTGCAATTGTGCTCTGATTGTTGTGTTTAATACCTCAGAAGATTGGTGTCGGCACATGTAATTATTATACCAACCAGCATTTAGATTGCCTGAATATTTCCCAACATTTCATAAAAAATTCGATTTTCCTGAAAATCACCTTACTATAAATCACCAAATTCTCAGCCAAAAAAATCCAAAATCAGCAATTGTGCTCTGATTGTGATGTTTAACACCTCAGAAGATTGGTGTCGGCACATGTAATTATTATACCAACCAGCATTTAGATTGCCTGGATATTTCCAAACATTTCACAGAAAATTCGATTTTCCTGAAAACCACCTTACTATAAATCAGTAAATTCTCAGCCAAAAAAATTAAAAATCGGCAATTGTGCTCCGATTGTGGTGTTTAATACCTCAGAAGATTGGTACCGGCACATGTAATTATTATACCAACCAGCATTTAGATTGCCTGGATATTTCCAAACATTTCACAGAAAATTCGATTTTCCTGAAAACCACCTTACTATAAATCAGTAAATTCTCAGCCAAAAAAATTAAAAATCGGCAATTGTGCTCCGATTGTGGTGTTTAATACCTCAGAAGATTGGTGCCGGCACATGTAATTATTATACCAACCAGCATTTAGATTGCCTGAATATTTCCCAACATTTCATAGAAAATTCGATTTTCCTGAAAACCACCTTACTATAAATCAGTAAATTCTCAGCCAAAAAAATCCAAAATCGGCAATTGTGCTCTGATTGTGGTGTTTAATACCTCAGAAGATTGGTACCGGCACATGTGATTATTATACCAACCAGCATTTAGATTGCCTGGATATTTCCAAACATTTCACAGAAAATTCGATTTTCCTGAAAACCACCTTACTATAAATCAGTAAATTCTCAGCCAAAAAAATTAAAAATCTGCAATTGTGCTCTGATGTGGTGTTTAATACCTCAGAAGATTGGTGCCGGCACATGTAATTATTATACAACCAGCATTTAGATTGCCTGAATATTTCCCAATATTTCATAGAAAATTCGATTTTCCTGAAAACCACCTACTATAAATCAGCAAATTCTCAGCCAAAAAAATCCAAAATCTGCAATTGTGCTCTGATTGTGGTGTTTAACACCTCAGATGATTGGTGCCGGCACATGTAATTATTATACCAACCAGCATTTAGATTGCCTGGATATTTCCAAACATTTCACAGAAAATTCGATTTTCCTGAAAACCACCTTACTATAAATCAGTAAATTCTCAGCCAAAAAAATTAAAAATCGGCAATTGTGCTCCGATTGTGGTGTTAATACCTCAGAAGATTGGTGCCGGCACATGTAATTATTATACCAACCAGCATTTAGATTGCCTGAATATTTCCCAACATTTCATAGAAAATTCGATTTTCCTGAAAACCACCTTACTATAATCAGTAAATTCTCAGCCAAAAAAATCCAAAATCGGCAATTGTGCTCTGATTGTGGTGTTTAATACCTCAGAAGATTGGTACCGGCACATGTGATTATTATACAACCAGCATTTAGATTGCCTGGATATTTCCAAACATTTCACAGAAAATTCGATTTTCCTGAAAACCACCTTACTATAAATCAGTAAATTCTCAGCCAAAAAAATTAAAAATCTGCAATTGTGCTCTGATTGTGGTGTTTAATACCTCAGAAGATTGGTGCCGGCACATGTAATTATTATACCAACCAGCATTTAGATTGCCTGAATATTTCCAAACATTTCATAGAAAATTCGATTTTCTTGAAAACCACCTTACTATAAATCAGCAAATTCTCAGCCAAAAAAATCCAAAATCTGCAATTGTGCTCTGATTGTGGTGTTTAACACCTCAGAAGATTGGTGCCGGCACATGTAATTATTATACCAACCAGCATTTGGATTGCCTGAATATTTCCAAACATTTCATAGAAAATTCAATTTTCTTGAAAACCACCTTACTATAAATCAGCAAATTCTCAGCCATAAAAATCCAAAATCTGCAATTTTGCTCTGATTGTGGTGTTTAATACTCAGAAGATTGGTGTCGGCACATGTAATTATTATACCAACCAGCATTTAGATTGCCTGGATATTTCCAAACATTTCACAGAAAATTCGATTTTCCTGAAAACCACCTTACTATAAATCAGTAAATTCTCAGCCAAAAAAATTAAAAATCGGCAATTGTGCTCCGATTGTGGTGTTTAATACCTCAGAAGATTGGTGCCGGCACATGTAATTATTATACCAACCAGCATTTAGATTGCCTGAATATTTCCCAACATTTCATAGAAAATTCGATTTTCCTGAAAACCACCTTACTATAAATCAGTAAATTCTCAGCCAAAAAAAATCCAAAATCGGCAATTGTGCTCTGATTGTGGTGTTTAATACCTCAGAAGATTGGTACCCGGCACATGTGATTATTATACCAACCAGCATTTAGATTGCCTGGATATTTCCAAACATTTCACAGAAAATTCGATTTTCCTGAAAACCACCTTACTATAAATCAGTAAATTCTCAGCCAAAAAAATTAAAAATCTGCAATTGTGCTCTGATTGTGGTGTTTAATACCTCAGAAGATTGGTGCCGGCCACATGTAATTATTATACCAACCAGCATTTAGATTGCCTGAATATTTCCAAACATTTCATAGAAAATTCGATTTTCTTGAAAACCACCTTACTATAAATCAGCAAATTCTCAGCCAAAAAAATCCAAAATCTGCAATTGTGCTCTGATTGTGGTGTTTAACACCTCAGAAGATTGGTGCCGGCACATGTAATTATTATACCAACCAGCATTTGGATTGCCTGAATATTTCCAAACATTTCATAGAAAATTCAATTTTCTTGAAAACCACCTTACTATAAATCAGCAAATTCTCAGCCATAAAAAATCCAAAATCTGCAATTTTGCTCTGATTGTGGTGTTTAATACCTCAGAAGATTGGTGTCGGCACATGTAATTATTATACCAACCAGCATTTGAATTGCCTGAATATTTTCAAACATTTCATAGAAAATTCGATTTTCCTGAAAACCACCTTACTATAAATCAGCAAATTCTCAGCCAAAAAAAATCCAAAATCTGCAATTTTGCTCTGATTGTGGTGTTTAATACCTCAGAAGATTGGTGCCGGCACATGTAATTATTATACCAACCAGGCATTTAGATTGCCTGAATATTTTCCCAATATTTCATAGAAAATTCGATTTTCTTGAAAACCACCTTACTATAAATCAGCAAATTCTCAGCCAAAAAAATCCAAAATCTGCAATTGTGCTCTGATTGTGGTGTTTAATACCTCAGAAGATTGGTGTCGGCACATGTAATTATTATACCAACCAGCATTTAGATTGCCTGAATATTTCCCATATTTCATAGAAAATTCGATTTCCTTGAAAACCACCTTACTATAAATCAGCAAATTCTCAGTCATAAAAATCCAAAATCTGCAATTGTGCTCTGATTGTGGTGTTTAATACCTCAGAAGATTGGTGTCGGCACATGTAATTATTATACCAACCAGCATTTAGATTGCCTGGATATTTCCAAACATTTCATAGAAAATTCGATTTCCTGAAAACCACCTTACTATAAATCAGCAAATTCTCAGTCATAAAAATCCAAAATCTGCAATTGTGCTCTGATTGTGGTGTTTAATACCTCAGAAGATTGGTGTCGGCACATGTAATTATTATACCAACCAGCATTTAGATTGCCTGAATATTTCCCAATATTTCATAGAAAATTCGATTTTCTTGAAAACCACCTTACTATAAATCAAGCAAATTCTCAGCCAAAAAAATCCAAAATCTGCAATTGTGCTCTGATTGTGGTGTTCAATACCTCAGAAGATTGGTGTCGGCACATGTAATTTTTATACCAACCAGCATTTAGATTGCCTGAATATTTCCAATATTTCATAGAAAATTCGATTTTCCTGAAAACCACCTTACTATAAATCACCAAATTCTTAGCCAAAAAAATTCAAAATCGGCAATTGTGCTCTGATTGTGATGTTTAACACCTCAGAAGATTGGTGTCGGCACATGTAATTATTATACCAACCAGCATTTAGATTGCCTGAATATTTCCCAACATTCATAGAAAATTCGATTTTCCTGAAAACCACCTTACTATAAATCACCAAATTCTCAGCCAAAAAAAATCAAAAATCTGCAATTGTGCTCCGATTGTGGTGTTTAATACTTCAGAAGATTGGTGTCGGCACATGTAATTATTATACCAACCCAGCATTTAGATTGCCTGAATATTTCCCAACATTTCATAGAAAATTCGATTTTCCTGAAAACCACCTTACTATAAATCACCAAATTCTTAGCCAAAAAAATTCAAAATCGGCAATTGTGCTCTGATTGTGATGTTTAACACCTCAGAAGATTGGTGTCGGCACATGTAATTATTATACCAACCAGCATTTAGATTGCCTGAATATTTCCCAACATTTCATAGAAAATTCGATTTTCCTGAAAACCACCTTACTATAAATCACCAAATTCTCCGCAAAAAAAATCCAAAATCGGCAATTGTGCTCTGATTGTGATGTTTAACACCTCAGAAGATTGGTGCCGGCACATGTAATTATTATACCAACCAGCATTTAGATTGCCTGAATATTTCCAAACATTTCATAGAAAATTCGATTTTCCTGAAAACCACCTTACTATAAATCACGAAATTCCTCAGCCAAAAAAATCCAAAATATGCAATTGTGCTCTGATTGTGATGTTTAATACCTCAGAAGATTGGTGTCGGCACATGTAATTATTATACCAACCAGCATTTAGATTGCCTGAATATTTCCAAACATTTCATAGAAAATTCGATTTTCCTGAAAACCACCTTACTATAAGATCACCAAATTCAGCCAAAAAAATCCAAAATCTGCAATTGTGCTCTGATTGTGATGTTTTAACACCTCAGAAGATTGGTGCCGGCACATGTAATTATTATACAACCAGCATTTAGATTGCCTGAATATTTCCAAACATTTCATAGAAAATTCGATTTTCCTGAAAAACACCGTACTAAAATAAAAAATCACCAAATTCTAAAAAATCCAAAATCTGCAATTGTGCTCCGATTGTGGTGTTTAATACCTCAGAAGATTGGTGCCGGCACATGTAATTATTATACCAACCAGCATTTAGATTGCATGAATAATTCCCAACATTTCATAGAAAATTCGATTTTCCTGAAAACCACCTTACTATAAATCACCAAATTCTCAGCCAAAAAAATCCAAAATCGGTAATTGTGCTCTGATTGTGGTGTTTAATACCTCAGAAGATTGGTACCGGCACATGTAATTATTATGCCAACCAGCATTTAGATTGCTTGGATATTTCCAAACATTTCATAGAAAATTCGATTTTCCTGAAAACCACCTTACTATAAATCAGTAAATTCTCACCAAAAAAATCCAAAATCGGCAATTGTTCTCTGATTGTGGTGTTTAATACCTCAGAAGATTGGTGTTGGCACATGAAATTATTATACCAACCAGCATTTAGATTGCCTGTATATTTCCCAACATTTCATAGAAAATTCGATTTTCCTGAAAACCACCGTACTATAAATCACCAAATTCTCAGCCAAAAAAATCGAAAATCTGCAATTGTGCTCCGATTGTGGTGTTTAATACCTCAGAAGATTGGTGCCGGCTCATGTAATTATTATACCAACGAGCATTTAGATTGCCTGGATATTTCCCAACATTTCATAGAAAATTCGATTTTCCTGATAACCACCTTACTATAAATCAGTAAATTCTCAGCCAAAAAAATCCAAAATCTGCAATTGTGCTCCGATTATGGTGTTTAATACCTCAGAAGATTGGTGTCGGCACATGTAATTATTATACCAACCAGCATTTAGATTGCCTGGATATTTCCAAACATTTCACAAAAAATTCGATTTTCCTGAAAACCACCTTACTATAAATCAGTAAATTCTCAGCCAAAAAAATCCAAAATCTGCAATTGCGCTCTGATTATGGTGTTTAATACCTCAGAAGATTGGTGTCGGCACATGTAATTATTATACCAACCAGCATTTAGATTGCCTGAATATTTCCCAACATTTCATAGAAAATTCGATTTTCCTGAAAACCACCTTACTATAAATCACCAAATTCTCAGCCAAAAAAATCCAAAATCTGCAATTGTGCTCCGATTGTGGTGTTTAATACCTCAGAAGATTGGTGTCGGCACATGTAATTATTATACCAACCAGCATTTAGATTGCCTGAATATTTCCCAACATTTCATAGAAAATTCGATTTTCCTGAATACCACCTTACTATAAATCACCAAATTCTCAGCCAAAAAAATCCAAAATCTGCAATTGTGCTCTGATTGTGGTGTTTAATACCTCAGAAGATTGGTGTCGGCACATGTAATTATTATACCAACGAGCATTTAGATTGCCTGAATATTTCCCAACATTTCACAGAAAATTCGATTTTCCTGAAAACCACCTTACTATAAATCACCAAATTCTCAGCCAAAAAAATCCAAAATCGGCAATTGTGCTCCGATTGTGGTGTTTAATACCTCAGAAGATTGGTGTCGGCACATGTAATTATTATACCAACCAGCATTTAGATTGCCTGAATATTTCCCAACATTTCACAGAAAATTCGATTTTCCTGAAAACCACCTTACTATAAATCACCAAATTCTCAGCCAAAAAAATCCAAAATCTGCAATTGTGCTCCGATTGTGGTGTTTAATACCTCAGAAGATTGGTGTCGGCACATGTAATTATTATACCAACCAGCATTTAGATTGCCTGAATATTTCCCAACATTTCACAGAAAATTCGATTTTCCTGAAAACCACCTTACTATAAATCACCAAATTCTCACCAAAAAAATCCAAAATCTGCAATTGTGCTCCGATTGTGGTGTTTAATACCTCAGAAGATTGGTGTCGGCACATGTAATTATTATACCAACGAGCATTTAGATTGCCTGAATATTTCCCAACATTTCACAGAAAATTCGATTTTCCTGAAAACCACCTTACTATAAATCACCAAATTCTCAGCCAAAAAAATCCAAAATCGGCAATTATGCTCCGATTGTGGTGTTTAATACCTCAGAAGATTGGTGTCGGCACATGTAATTATTATACCAACCAGCATTTAGATTGCCTGAATATTTCCCAACATTTCACAGAAAATTCGATTTTCCTGAAAACCACCTTACTATAAATCACCAAATTCTCACCAAAAAAATCCAAAATCTGCAATTGTGCTCCGATTGTGGTGTTTAATACCTCAGAAGATTGGTGTCGGCACATGTAATTATTATACCAACGAGCATTTAGATTGCCTGAATATTTCCCAACATTTCACAGAAAATTCGATTTTCCTGAAAACCACCTTACTATAAATCACCAAATTCTCAGCCAAAAAAATCCAAAATCGGCAATTATGCTCCGATTGTGGTGTTTAATACCTCAGAAGATTGGTGTCGGCACATGTAATTATTATACCAACCAGCATTTAGATTGCCTGGATATTTCCAAACATTTCATAGAAAATTCGATTTTCCTGAAAACCACCTTACTATAAATCACCAAATTCTCAGCCAAAAAAATCCAAAATCTGCAATTGTGCTCCGATTGTGGTGTTTAATACCTCAGAAGATTGGTGTCGGCACATGTAATTGTTATACCAACCAGCATTTAGATTGCCTGAATATTTTCCAACATTTCATAGAAAATTCGATTTTCCTGAAAACCACCTTACTATAAATCACCAAATTCTCAGCCAAAAAAATCCAAAATCTGCAATTGTGCTCCGATTGTGGTGTTTAATACCTCAGAAGATTGGTGTCGGCACATGTAATTATTATACCAACCAGCATTTAGATTGCCTGAATATTTCCCAACATTTCATAGAAAATTCGATTTTCCTGAATACCACCTTACTATAAATCACCAAATTCTCAGCCAAAAAAATCCAAAATCTGCAATTGTGCTCTGATTGTGGTGTTTATTACCTCAGAAGATTGGTGTCGGCACATGTAATTATTATACCAACCAGCATTTAGATTGCCTGGATATTTCCAAACATTTCATAGAAAATTCGATTTTCCTGAAAACCACCTTACTATAAATCAGTAAATTCTCAGCCAAAAAAATTCAAAATCGGCAATTGTGCTCTGATTGTGGTGTTTAATACCTCAGAAGATTGGTGTCGGCACATGTAATTATTATACCAACCAGCATTTAGATTGCCTGAATATTTCCCAACATTTCACAGAAAATTCGATTTTCCTGAAAACCACCTTACTATAAATCACCAAATTCTCACCAAAAAAATCCAAAATCTGCAATTGTGCTCCGATTGTGGTGTTTAATACCTCAGAAGATTGGTGTCGGCACATGTAATTATTATACCAACGAGCATTTAGATTGCCTGAATATTTCCCAACATTTCACAGAAAATTCGATTTTCCTGAAAACCACCTTACTATAAATCACCAAATTCTCAGCCAAAAAAATCCAAAATCGGCAATTATGCTCCGATTGTGGTGTTTAATACCTCAGAAGATTGGTGTCGGCACATGTAATTATTATACCAACCAGCATTTAGATTGCCTGGATATTTCCAAACATTTCATAGAAAATTCGATTTTCCTGAAAACCACCTTACTATAAATCACCAAATTCTCAGCCAAAAAAATCCAAAATCTGCAATTGTGCTCCGATTGTGGTGTTTAATACCTCAGAAGATTGGTGTCGGCACATGTAATTGTTATACCAACCAGCATTTAGATTGCCTGAATATTTCCCAACATTTCATAGAAAATTCGATTTTCCTGAAAACCACCTTACTATAAATCACCAAATTCTCAGCCAAAAAAATCCAAAATCTGCAATTGTGCTCCGATTGTGGTGTTTAATACCTCAGAAGATTGGTGTCGGCACATGTAATTATTATACCAACCAGCATTTAGATTGCCTGAATATTTCCCAACATTTCATAGAAAATTCGATTTTCCTGAATACCACCTTACTATAAATCACCAAATTCTCAGCCAAAAAAATCCAAAATCTGCAATTGTGCTCTGATTGTGGTGTTTATTACCTCAGAAGATTGGTGTCGGCACATGTAATTATTATACCAACCAGCATTTAGATTGCCTGGATATTTCCAAACATTTCATAGAAAATTCGATTTTCCTGAAAACCACCTTACTATAAATCAGTAAATTCTCAGCCAAAAAAATCCAAAATCTGCAATTGTGCTCCGATTATGGTGTTTAATACCTCAGAAGATTGGTGTCGGCACATGTAATTATTATACCAACCAGCATTTAGATTGCCTGGATATTTCCAAACATTTCATAGAAAATTCGATTTTCCTGAAAACCACCTTACTATAAATCAGTAAATTCTCAGCCAAAAAAATCCAAAATCTGCAATTGTGCTCCGATTATGGTGTTTAATACCTCAGAAGATTGGTGTCGGCACATGTAATTATTATACCAACCAGCATTTAGATTGCCTGAATATTTCCCAACATTTCATAGAAAATTCGATTTTCCTGAATACCACCTTACTATAAATCACCAAATTCTCAGCCAAAAAAATCCAAAATCTGCAATTGTGCTCTGATTGTGGTGTTTATTACCTCAGAAGATTGGTGTCGGCACATGTAATTATTATACCAACCAGCATTTAGATTGCCTGGATATTTCCAAACATTTCATAGAAAATTCGATTTTCCTGAAAACCACCTTACTATAAATCAGTAAATTCTCAGCCAAAAAAATCCAAAATCTGCAATTGTGCTCCGATTGTGGTGTTTAATACCTCAGAAGATTGGTGTCGGCACATGTAATTATTATACCAACCAGCATTTAGATTGCCTGAATATTTCCCAACATTTCACAGAAAATTCGATTTTCCTGAAAACCACCTTACTATAAATCACCAAATTCTTAGCCAAAAAAATCCAAAATCTGCAATTGTGCTCCGATTGTGGTGTTTAATACCTCAGAAGATTGGTGTCGGCACATGTAATTATTATACCAACCAGCATTTAGATTGCCTGAATATTTCCCAACATTTCATAGAAAATTCGATTTTCCTGAAAACCACCTTACTATAAATCACCAAATTCTCAGCCAAAAAAATCCAAAATCGGCAATTGTGCTCTGATTGTGGTGTTTAATACCTCAGAAGATTGGTGTCGGCACATGTAATTATTATACCAACCAGCATTTAGATTGCCTGAATATTTCCCAACATTTCATAGAAAATTCGATTTTCCTGAAAACCACCTTACTATAAATCACCAAATTCTCAGCCAAAAAAATCAAAAATCGGCAATTGTGCTCCGATTGTGGTGTTTAATACCTCAGAAGATTGGTGTCGGCACATGTAATTGTTATACCAACCAGCATTTAGATTGCCTGAATATTTCCCAACATTTCATAGAAAATTCGATTTTCTTGAAAATCGCCTTACTATAAATCACCAAATTCTCAGCCAAAAAAATCCAAAATCGGCAATTGTGCTCCGATTGTGGTGTTTAATACCTCAGAAGATTGGTGTCGGCACATGTAATTATTATACCAACCAGCATTTAGATTGCCTGAATATTTCCCAACATTTCACAGAAAATTCGATTTTCCTGAAAACCACCTTACTATAAATCACCAAATTCTTAGCCAAAAAAATCCAAAATCTGCAATTGTGCTCCGATTGTGGTGTTTAATACCTCAGAAGATTGGTGTCGGCACATGTAATTATTATACCAACCAGCATTTAGATTGCCTGAATATTTCCCAACATTTCATAGAAAATTCGATTTTCCTGAAAACCACCTTACTATAAATCACCAAATTCTCAGCCAAAAAAATCCAAAATCGGCAATTGTGCTCTGATTGTGGTGTTTAATACCTCAGAAGATTGGTGTCGGCACATGTAATTATTATACCAACCAGCATTTAGATTGCCTGAATATTTCCCAACATTTCATAGAAAATTCGATTTTCCTGAAAACCACCTTACTATAAATCACCAAATTCTCAGCCAAAAAAATCCAAAATCGGCAATTGTGCTCTGATTGTGATGTTTAACACCTCAGAAGATTGGTGTCGGCACATGTAATTATTATACCAACCAGCATTTAGATTGCCTGAATATTTCCAAACATTTCATAGAAAATTCGATTTTCCTGAAAACCACCTTACTATAAATCACCAAATTCTCAGCCAAAAAAATCCAAAATCTGCAATTGTGCTCCGATTGTGGTGTTTAATACCTCAGAAGATTGGTGCCGGCTCATGTAATTATTATACCAACCAGCATTTAGATTGCCTGGATATATCCAAACATTTCATAGAAAATTCGATTTTCCTGAAAACCATCTTACTATAAATCAGTAAATTCTCAGCCAAAAAAATTAAAAATCTGCAATTGCGCTCTGATTATGGTGTTTAATACCTCAGAAGATTGGTGTCGGCACATGTAATTATTATACCAACCAGCATTTAGATTGCCTGAATATTTCCCAACATTTCATAGAAAATTCAATTTTCCTGAAAACCACCTTACTATAAATCACCAAATTCTCAGCCATAAAAATTAAAAATCTGCAATTGTGCTCCGATTGTGGTGTTTAATACCTCAGAAGATTGGTGTCGGCACATGTAATTATTATACCAACGAGCATTTAGATTGCCTGAATATTTCCCAACATTTCATAGAAAATTCGATTTTCCTGAAAACCACCTTACTATAAATCACCAAATTCTCAGCCAAAAAAATCCAAAATCGGCAATTGTGCTCCGATTGTGGTGTTTAATACCTCAGAAGATTGGTGTCGGCACATGTAATTATTATACCAACCAGCATTTAGATTGCCTGAATATTTCCCAACATTTCACAGAAAATTCGATTTTCCTGAAAACCACCTTACTATAAATCACCAAATTCTCAGCCAAAAAAATCCAAAATCTGCAATTGTGCTCCGATTGTGGTGTTTAATACCTCAGAAGATTGGTGTCGGCACATGTAATTATTATACCAACCAGCATTTAGATTGCCTGAATATTTCCCAACATTTCATAGAAAATTCGATTTTCCTGAAAACCACCTTACTATAAATCACCAAATTCTCAGCCAAAAAAATCCAAAATCGGTAATTGTGCTCTGATTGTGATGTTTAATACCTCAGAAGATTGGTGTCGGCACATGTAATTATTATACCAACCAGCATTTAGATTGCCTGGATATTTCCAAACATTTCATAGAAAATTCGATTTTCCTGAAAACCGCCTTACTATAAATCACCAAATTCTCAGCCATAAAAATTCAAAATCGGTAATTGTGCTCTGATTGTGGTGTTTAATACCTCAGAAGATTGGTACCGGCACATGTAATTATTATACCAACCAGCATTTAGATTGCCTGGATATTTCCAAACATTTCATAGAAAATTCGATTTTCCTGAAAACCGCCTTACTATAAATCACCAAATTCTCAGCCAAAAAAATCCAAAATCGGCAATTGTGCTCTGATTGTGGTGTTTAATACCTCAGAAGATTGGTGCCGGCTCATGTAATTATTATACCAACCAGCATTTAGATTGCCTGAATATTTCCCAACATTTCATAGAAAATTCGATTTTCCTGAAAACCGCCTTACTATAAATCACCAAATTCTCAGCCAAAAAAATCCAAAATCGGCAATTGTGCTCTGATTATGGTGTTTAATACCTCAGAAGATTGGTGTCGGCACATGTAATTATTATACCAACCAGCATTTAGATTGCCTGAATATTTCCCAACATTTCACAGAAAATTCGATTTTCCTGAAAACCACCTTACTATAAATCACCAAATTCTCAGCCAAAAAAATTCAAAATCGGCAATTGTGCTCTGATTGTGGTGTTTAATACCTCAGAAGATTGGTGCCGGCTCATGTAATTATTATACCAACCAGCATTTAGATTGCCTGGATAATTCCAAACATTTCATAGAAAATTCGATTTTCCTGAAAACCACCTTACTATAAATCAGTAAATTCTCAGCCAAAAAAATCCAAAATCGGCAATTGTGCTCTGATTGTGATGTTTAACACCTCAGAAGATTGGTGTCGGCACATGTAATTATTATACCAACCAGCATTTAGATTGCCTGAATATTTCCCAACATTTCATAGAAAATTCGATTTTCCTGAAAACCACCTTACTATAAATCAGTAAATTCTCAGCCAAAAAAATCCAAAATCTGCAATTGCGCTCTGATTATGGTGTTTAATACCTCAGAAGATTGGTGTCGGCACATGTAATTATTATACCAACCAGCATTTAGATTGCCTGAATATTTCCCAACATTTCATAGAAAATTCGATTTTCCTGAAAACCACCTTACTATAAATCACCAAATTCTCAGCCAAAAAAATTCAAAATCGGCAATTGTGCTCTGATTGTGATGTTTAACACCTCAGAAGATTGGTGTTAGATTGCCTGAATATTTCCCAACATTTCATAGAAAATTCAATTTTCCTGAAAACCACCAAATTCTCAGCCAAAAAAATCCAAAATCGGCAATTGTGCTCTGATTGTGATGTTTAACACCTCAGAAGATTGGTGTCGGCACATGTAATTATTATACCAACCAGCATTTAGATTGCCTGAATATTTCCAAACATTTCATAGAAAATTCGATTTTCCTGAAAACCACCTTACTATAAATCACCAAATTCTCAGCCAAAAAAATCCAAAATCTGCAATTGTGCTCCGATTGTGGTGTTTAATACCTCAGAAGATTGGTGTCGGCACATGTAATTATTATACCAACCAGCATTTAGATTGCCTGAATATTTCCCAACATTTCATAGAAAATTCGATTTTCCTGAATACCACCTTACTATAAATCAGTAAATTCTCAGCCAAAAAAATCCAAAATCTGCAATTGCGCTCTGATTATGGTGTTTAATACCTCAGAAGATTGGTGTCGGCACATGTAATTATTATACCAACCAGCATTTAGATTGCCTGAATATTTCCAAACATTTCATAGAAAATTCGATTTTCCTGAAAACCACCTTACTATAAATCACCAAATTCTCAGCCAAAAAAATCCAAAATCTGCAATTGTGCTCCGATTGTGGTGTTTAATACCTCAGAAGATTGGTGTCGGCACATGTAATTATTATACCAACCAGCATTTAGATTGCCTGAATATTTCCCAACATTTCATAGAAAATTCGATTTTCCTGAATACCACCTTACTATAAATCAGTAAATTCTCAGCCAAAAAAATCCAAAATCTGCAATTGCGCTCTGATTATGGTGTTTAATACCTCAGAAGATTGGTGTCGGCACATGTAATTATTATACCAACCAGCATTTAGATTGCCTGAATATTTCCAAACATTTCATAGAAAATTCGATTTTCCTGAAAACCACCTTACTATAAATCACCAAATTCTCAGCCAAAAAAATCCAAAATCTGCAATTGTGCTCCGATTGTGGTGTTTAATACCTCAGAAGATTGGTGTCGGCACATGTAATTATTATACCAACCAGCATTTAGATTGCCTGAATATTTCTCAACATTTCATAGAAAATTCGATTTTCCTGAATACCACCTTACTATAAATCAGTAAATTCTCAGCCAAAAAAATCCAAAATCTGCAATTGCGCTCTGATTATGGTGTTTAATACCTCAGAAGATTGGTGTCGGCACATGTAATTATTATACCAACCAGCATTTAGATTGCCTGAATATTTCCCAACATTTCATAGAAAATTCGATTTTCCTGAAAACCACCTTACTATAAATCACCAAATTCTCAGCCAAAAAAATTCAAAATCGGCAATTGTGCTCTGATTGTGATGTTTAACACCTCAGAAGATTGGTGTCGGCACATGTAATTATTATACCAACCAGCATTTAGATTGCCTGAATATTTCCCAACATTTCATAGAAAATTCGATTTTCCTGAAAACCACCTTACTATAAATCACCAAATTCTCAGCCAAAAAAATCCAAAATCGGCAATTGTGCTCTGATTGTGATGTTTAACACCTCAGAAGATTGGTGTCGGCACATGTAATTATTATACCAACCAGCATTTAGATTGCCTGAATATTTCCCAACATTTCATAGAAAATTCGATTTTCCTGAAAACCACCTTACTATAAATCACCAAATTCTCAGCCAAAAAAATCCAAAATCGGCAATTGTGCTCTGATTGTGATGTTTAACACCTCAGAAGATTGGTGTCGGCTCATGTAATTATTATACCAACCAGCATTTAGATTGCCTGGATAATTCCAAACATTTCATAGAAAATTCGATTTTCCTGAAAACCACCTTACTATAAATCAGTAAATTCTCAGCCAAAAAAATCCAAAATCTGCAATTGCGCTCTGATTATGGTGTTTAATACCTCAGAAGATTGGTGTCGGCACATGTAATTATTATACCAACCAGCATTTAGATTGCCTGAATATTTCCCAACATTTCATAGAAAATTCGATTTTCCTGAAAACCACCTCACTATAAATCAGTAAATTCTCAGCCAAAAAAATTAAAAATCTGCAATTGCGCTCTGATTATGGTGTTTAATACCTCAGAAGATTGGTGTCGGCACATGTAATTATTATACCAACCAGCATTTAGATTGCCTGAATATTTCCCAACATTTCATAGAAAATTCGATTTTCCTGAAAACCGCCTTACTATAAATCACCAAATTCTCAGCCAAAAAAATCCAAAATCGGCAATTGTGCTCTGATTGTGGTGTTTAATACCTCAGAAGATTGGTGCCGGCTCATGTAATTATTATACCAACCAGCATTTAGATTGCCTGGATAATTCCAAACATTTCATAGAAAATTCGATTTTCCTGAAAACCACCTTACTATAAATCAGTAAATTCTCAGCCAAAAAAATCCAAAATCTGCAATTGCGCTCTGATTATGGTGTTTAATACCTCAGAAGATTGGTGTCGGCACATGTAATTATTATACCAACCAGCATTTAGATTGCCTGAATATTTCCCAACATTTCACAGAAAATTCGATTTTCCTGAAAACCACCTTACTATAAATCACCAAATTCTCAGCCAAAAAAATCCAAAATCGGCAATTGTGCTCTGATTGTGGTGTTTAATACCTCAGAAGATTGGTGCCGGCTCATGTAATTATTATACCAACCAGCATTTAGATTGCCTGGATAATTCCAAACATTTCATAGAAAATTCGATTTTCCTGAAAACCACCTTACTATAAATCAGTAAATTCTCAGCCAAAAAAATCCAAAATCGGCAATTGTGCTCTGATTGTGATGTTTAACACCTCAGAAGATTGGTGTCGGCACATGTAATTATTATACCAACCAGCATTTAGATTGCCTGAATATTTCCAAACATTTCATAGAAAATTCGATTTTCCTGAAAACCACCTTACTATAAATCACCAAATTCTCAGCCAAAAAAATCCAAAATCGGCAATTGTGCTCTGATTGTGATGTTTAACACCTCAGAAGATTGGTGTCGGCACATGTAATTATTATACCAACCAGCATTTAGATTGCCTGAATATTTCCCAACATTTCATAGAAAATTCAATTTTCCTGAAAACCACCTTACTATAAATCACCAAATTCTCAGCCAAAAAAATCCAAAATCGGCAATTGTGCTCTGATTGTGATGTTTAACACCTCAGAAGATTGGTGTCGGCACATGTAATTATTATACCAACCAGCATTTAGATTGCCTGAATATTTCCAAACATTTCATAGAAAATTCGATTTTCCTGAAAACCACCTTACTATAAATCACCAAATTCTCAGCCAAAAAAATCCAAAATCTGCAATTGTGCTCCGATTGTGGTGTTTAATACCTCAGAAGATTGGTGTCGGCACATGTAATTATTATACCAACCAGCATTTAGATTGCCTGAATATTTCCCAACATTTCATAGAAAATTCGATTTTCCTGAAAACCACCTTACTATAAATCAGTAAATTCTCAGCCAAAAAAATCCAAAATCTGCAATTGCGCTCTGATTATGGTGTTTAATACCTCAGAAGATTGGTGTCGGCACATGTAATTATTATACCAACCAGCATTTAGATTGCCTGAATATTTCCCAACATTTCATAGAAAATTCGATTTTCCTGAAAACCACCTTACTATAAATCACCAAATTCTCAGCCAAAAAAATCCAAAATCGGCAATTGTGCTCTGATTGTGATGTTTAACACCTCAGAAGATTGGTGTCGGCACATGTAATTATTATACCAACCAGCATTTAGATTGCCTGAATATTTCCCAACATTTCATAGAAAATTCGATTTTCCTGAAAACCACCTTACTATAAATCACCAAATTCTCAGCCAAAAAAATCCAAAATCGGCAATTGTGCTCTGATTGTGATGTTTAACACCTCAGAAGATTGGTGTCGGCTCATGTAATTATTATACCAACCAGCATTTAGATTGCCTGGATAATTCCAAACATTTCATAGAAAATTCGATTTTCCTGAAAACCACCTTACTATAAATCAGTAAATTCTCAGCCAAAAAAATCCAAAATCTGCAATTGTGCTCTGATTGTGATGTTTAACACCTCAGAAGATTGGTGTCGGCACATGTAATTATTATACCAACCAGCATTTAGATTGCCTGAATATTTCCCAACATTTCATAGAAAATTCGATTTTCCTGAAAACCACCTTACTATAAATCACCAAATTCTCAGCCAAAAAAATCCAAATCGGCAATTGTGCTCTGATTGTGATGTTTAACACCTCAGAAGATTGGTGTCGGCACATGTAATTATTATACCAACCAGCATTTAGATTGCCTGAATATTTCCCAACATTTCATAGAAAATTCGATTTTCCTGAAAACCACCTTACTATAAATCACCAAATTCTCAGCCAAAAAAATCCAAAATCGGCAATTGTGCTCTGATTGTGATGTTTAACACCTCAGAAGATTGGTGTCGGCACATGTAATTATTATACCAACCAGCATTTAGATTGCCTGAATATTTCCAAACATTTCATAGAAAATTCGATTTTCCTGAAAACCACCTTACTATAAATCACCAAATTCTCAGCCAAAAAAATCCAAAATCTGCAATTGTGCTCCGATTGTGGTGTTTAATACCTCAGAAGATTGGTGTCGGCTCATGTAATTATTATACCAACCAGCATTTAGATTGCCTGAATATTTCCAAACATTTCATAGAAAATTCGATTTTCCTGAAAACCACCTTACTATAAATCACCAAATTCTCAGCCAAAAAAATCCAAAATCTGCAATTGTGCTCCGATTGTGGTGTTTAATACCTCAGAAGATTGGTGTCGGCACATGTAATTGTTATACCAACCAGCATTTAGATTGCCTGAATATTTCCCAACATTTCATAGAAAATTCGATTTTCTTGAAAATCGCCTTACTATAAATCACCAAATTATCAGGCAAAAAAATCCAAAATCGGCAATTGCGCTCTGATTGTGATGTTTAACACCTCAGAAGATTGGTGCCGGCACATATAATTATTATACCAACCAGCATTTAGATTTCCTGGATATTTCCAAACATTTCACAGAAAATTCGATTTTTCCTGAAAACCACCTTACTATAAATCAGTAAATTCTCAGCCAAAAAAATCCAAAATCTGCAATTGCGCTGTGATTGTGGTGTTTAATACCTCAGAAGATTGGTGTCGGCACATGTAATTATTATACCAACCAGCATTTAGATTGCCTGAATATTTCCCAACATTTCATAGAAAATTCGATTTTCCTGAAAACCACCTTACTATAAATCACCAAATTCTCAGCCAAAAAAATCCAAAATCGGCAATTGTGCTCTGATTGTGATGTTTAACACCTCAGAAGATTGGTGTCGGCACATGTAATTATTATACCAACCAGCATTTAGATTGCCTGAATATTTCCCAACATTTCATAGAAAATTCGATTTTCCTGAAAACCACCTTACTATAAATCACCAAATTCTCAGCCAAAAAAATCCAAAATCGGCAATTGTGCTCTGATTGTGATGTTTAACACCTCAGAAGATTGGTGTCGGCACATGTAATTATTATACCAACCAGCATTTAGATTGCCTGAATATTTCCAAACATTTCATAGAAAATTCGATTTTCCTGAAAACCACCTTACTATAAATCACCAAATTCTCAGCCAAAAAAATCCAAAATCTGCAATTGTGCTCCGATTGTGGTGTTTAATACCTCAGAAGATTGGTGCCGGCACATGTAATTATTATACCAACCAGCATTTAGATTGCCTGGATATATCCAAACATTTCATAGAAAATTCGATTTTCCTGAAAACCACCTTACTATAAATCAGTAAATTCTCAGCCAAAAAAATTAAAAATCGGTAATTGTGCTCTGATTGTGGTGTTTAATACCTCAGAAGATTGGTGTCGGCACATGTAATTATTATACCAACCAGCATTTAGATTGCCTGGATATTTCCAAACATTTCATAGAAAATTCGATTTTCCTGAAAACCACCTTACTATAAATCACCAAATTCTCAGCCATAAAAATTCAAAATCGGTAATTGTGCTCTGATTGTGGTGTTTAATACCTCAGAAGATTGGTACCGGCACATGTAATTATTATACCAACCAGCATTTAGATTGCCTGGATATTTCCAAACATTTCATAGAAAATTCGATTTTCCTGAAAACCACCTTACTATAAATCAGTAAATTCTCAGCCAAAAAAATTAAAAATCTGCAATTGCGCTCTGATTATGGTGTTTGATACCTCAGAAGATTGGTGTCGGCACATGTAATTATTATACCAACCAGCATTTAGATTGCCTGAATATTTCCCAACATTTCATAGAAAATTCGATTTTCCTGAAAACCGCCTTACTATAAATCACCAAATTCTCAGCCAAAAAAATCCAAAATCGGCAATTGTGCTCTGATTGTGATGTTTAACACCTCAGAAGATTGGTGTCGGCACATGTAATTATTATACCAACCAGCATTTAGATTGCCTGAATATTTCCAAACATTTCATAGAAAATTCGATTTTCCTGAATACCACCTTACTATAAATCAGTAAATTCTCAGCCAAAAAAATCCAAAATCTGCAATTGCGCTCTGATTATGGTGTTTAATACCTCAGAAGATTGGTGTCGGCACATGTAATTATTATACCAACCAGCATTTAGATTGCCTGAATATTTCCAAACATTTCATAGAAAATTCGATTTTCCTGAAAACCACCTTACTATAAATCACCAAATTCTCAGCCAAAAAAAATCCAAAATCTGCAATTGTGCTCCGATTGTGGTGTTTAATACCTCAGAAGATTGGTGTCGGCACATGTAATTATTATACCAACCAGCATTTAGATTGCCTGAATATTTCTCAACATTTCATAGAAAATTCGATTTTCCTGAATACCACCTTACTATAAATCAGTAAATTCTCAGCCAAAAAAATCCAAAATCTGCAATTGCGCTCTGATTATGGTGTTTAATACCTCAGAAGATTGGTGTCGGCACATGTAATTATTATACCAACCAGCATTTAGATTGCCTGAATATTTCCCAACATTTCATAGAAAATTCGATTTTCCTGAAAACCACCTTACTATAAATCACCAAATTCTCAGCCAAAAAAATTCAAAATCGGCAATTGTGCTCTGATTGTGATGTTTAACACCTCAGAAGATTGGTGTCGGCACATGTAATTATTATACCAACCAGCATTTAGATTGCCTGAATATTTCCCAACATTTCATAGAAAATTCGATTTTCCTGAAAACCACCTTACTATAAATCACCAAATTCTCAGCCAAAAAAATCCAAAATCGGCAATTGTGCTCTGATTGTGATGTTTAACACCTCAGAAGATTGGTGTCGGCACATGTAATTATTATACCAACCAGCATTTAGATTGCCTGAATATTTCCCAACATTTCATAGAAAATTCGATTTTCCTGAAAACCACCTTACTATAAATCACCAAATTCTCAGCCAAAAAAATCCAAAATCGGCAATTGTGCTCTGATTGTGATGTTTAACACCTCAGAAGATTGGTGTCGGCTCATGTAATTATTATACCAACCAGCATTTAGATTGCCTGGATAATTCCAAACATTTCATAGAAAATTCGATTTTCCTGAAAACCACCTTACTATAAATCAGTAAATTCTCAGCCAAAAAAATCCAAAATCTGCAATTGCGCTCTGATTATGGTGTTTAATACCTCAGAAGATTGGTGTCGGCACATGTAATTATTATACCAACCAGCATTTAGATTGCCTGAATATTTCCCAACATTTCATAGAAAATTCGATTTTCCTGAAAACCACCTCACTATAAATCAGTAAATTCTCAGCCAAAAAAATTAAAAATCTGCAATTGCGCTCTGATTATGGTGTTTAATACCTCAGAAGATTGGTGTCGGCACATGTAATTATTATACCAACCAGCATTTAGATTGCCTGAATATTTCCCAACATTTCATAGAAAATTCGATTTTCCTGAAAATCGCCTTACTATAAATCACCAAATTCTCAGCCAAAAAAATCCAAAATCGGCAATTGTGCTCTGATTGTGGTGTTTAATACCTCAGAAGATTGGTGCCGGCTCATGTAATTATTATACCAACCAGCATTTAGATTGCCTGGATAATTCCAAACATTTCATAGAAAATTCGATTTTCCTGAAAACCACCTTACTATAAATCAGTAAATTCTCAGCCAAAAAAATCCAAAATCTGCAATTGCGCTCTGATTATGGTGTTTAATACCTCAGAAGATTGGTGTCGGCACATGTAATTATTATACCAACCAGCATTTAGATTGCCTGAATATTTCCCAACATTTCACAGAAAATTCGATTTTCCTGAAAACCACCTTACTATAAATCACCAAATTCTCAGCCAAAAAAATCCAAAATCGGCAATTGTGCTCTGATTGTGGTGTTTAATACCTCAGAAGATTGGTGCCGGCTCATGTAATTATTATACCAACCAGCATTTAGATTGCCTGGATAATTCCAAACATTTCATAGAAAATTCGATTTTCCTGAAAACCACCTTACTATAAATCAGTAAATTCTCAGCCAAAAAAATCCAAAATCGGCAATTGTGCTCTGATTGTGATGTTTAACACCTCAGAAGATTGGTGTCGGCACATGTAATTATTATACCAACCAGCATTTAGATTGCCTGAATATTTCCCAACATTTCATAGAAAATTCAATTTTCCTGAAAACCACCTTACTATAAATCACCAAATTCTCAGCCAAAAAAATCCAAAATCGGCAATTGTGCTCTGATTGTGATGTTTAACACCTCAGAAGATTGGTGTCGGCACATGTAATTATTATACCAACCAGCATTTAGATTGCCTGAATATTTCCCAACATTTCATAGAAAATTCGATTTTCCTGAAAACCACCTTACTATAAATCACCAAATTCTCAGCCAAAAAAATCCAAAATCTGCAATTGTGCTCCGATTGTGGTGTTTAATACCTCAGAAGATTGGTGTCGGCACATGTAATTATTATACCAACCAGCATTTAGATTGCCTGAATATTTCCCAACATTTCATAGAAAATTCGATTTTCCTGAAAACCACCTTACTATAAATCAGTAAATTCTCAGCCAAAAAAATCCAAAATCTGCAATTGCGCTCTGATTATGGTGTTTAATACCTCAGAAGATTGGTGTCGGCACATGTAATTATTATACCAACCAGCATTTAGATTGCCTGAATATTTCCAAACATTTCATAGAAAATTCGATTTTCCTGAAAACCACCTTACTATAAATCACCAAATTCTCAGCCAAAAAAATCCAAAATCGGCAATTGTGCTCTGATTGTGATGTTTAACACCTCAGAAGATTGGTGTCGGCACATGTAATTATTATACCAACCAGCATTTAGATTGCCTGAATATTTCCCAACATTTCATAGAAAATTCAATTTTCCTGAAAACCACCTTACTATAAATCACCAAATTCTCAGCCAAAAAAATCCAAAATCGGCAATTGTGCTCTGATTGTGATGTTTAACACCTCAGAAGATTGGTGTCGGCACATGTAATTATTATACCAACCAGCATTTAGATTGCCTGAATATTTCCAAACATTTCATAGAAAATTCGATTTTCCTGAAAACCACCTTACTATAAATCACCAAATTCTCAGCCAAAAAAATCCAAAATCTGCAATTGTGCTCCGATTGTGGTGTTTAATACCTCAGAAGATTGGTGTCGGCACATGTAATTATTATACCAACCAGCATTTAGATTGCCTGAATATTTCCCAACATTTCATAGAAAATTCGATTTTCCTGAAAACCACCTTACTATAAATCAGTAAATTCTCAGCCAAAAAAATCCAAAATCTGCAATTGCGCTCTGATTATGGTGTTTAATACCTCAGAAGATTGGTGTCGGCACATGTAATTATTATACCAACCAGCATTTAGATTGCCTGAATATTTCCCAACATTTCATAGAAAATTCGATTTTCCTGAAAACCACCTTACTATAAATCACCAAATTCTCAGCCAAAAAAATCCAAAATCGGCAATTGTGCTCTGATTGTGATGTTTAACACCTCAGAAGATTGGTGTCGGCACATGTAATTATTATACCAACCAGCATTTAGATTGCCTGAATATTTCCCAACATTTCATAGAAAATTCGATTTTCCTGAAAACCACCTTACTATAAATCACCAAATTCTCAGCCAAAAAAATCCAAAATCGGCAATTGTGCTCTGATTGTGATGTTTAACACCTCAGAAGATTGGTGTCGGCACATGTAATTATTATACCAACCAGCATTTAGATTGCCTGAATATTTCCCAACATTTCATAGAAAATTCGATTTTCCTGAAAACCACCTTACTATAAATCACCAAATTCTCAGCCAAAAAAATCCAAAATCGGCAATTGTGCTCTGATTGTGATGTTTAACACCTCAGAAGATTGGTGTCAGCTCATGTAATTATTATACCAACCAGCGTTTAGATTGCCTGAATATTTCCCAACATTTCATAGAAAATTCGATTTTCCTGAAAACCACCTTACTATAAATCACCAAATTCTCAGCCAAAAAAATCCAAAATCGGCAATTGTGCTCTGATTGTGGTGTTTAATACCTCAGAAGATTGGTGCCGGCTCATGTAATTATTATACCAACCAGCATTTAGATTGCCTGGATAATTCCAAACATTTCATAGAAAATTCGATTTTCCTGAAAACCACCTTACTATAAATCAGTAAATTCTCAGCCAAAAAAATCCAAAATCGGCAATTGTGCTCTGATTGTGATGTTTAACACCTCAGAAGATTGGTGTCGGCACATGTAATTATTATACCAACCAGCATTTAGATTGCCTGAATATTTCCCAACATTTCATAGAAAATTCAATTTTCCTGAAAACCACCTTACTATAAATCACCAAATTCTCAGCCAAAAAAATCCAAAATCGGCAATTGTGCTCTGATTGTGATGTTTAACACCTCAGAAGATTGGTGTCGGCACATGTAATTATTATACCAACCAGCATTTAGATTGCCTGAATATTTCCAAACATTTCATAGAAAATTCGATTTTCCTGAAAACCACCTTACTATAAATCACCAAATTCTCAGCCAAAAAAATCCAAAATCTGCAATTGTGCTCCGATTGTGGTGTTTAAATACCTCAGAAGATTGGTGTCGGCACATGTAATTATTATACAACCAGCATTTAGATTGCCTGAATATTTCCCAACATTTCATAGAAAATTCGATTTTCCTGAAAACCACCTTACTATAAATCAGTAAATTCTCAGCCAAAAAAATCAAAAATCTGCAATTGCGCTCTGATTATGGTGTTTAATACCTCAGAAGATTGGTGTCGGCACATGTAATTATTATACCAACCAGCATTTAGATTGCCTGAATATTTCCAAACATTTCATAGAAAATTCGATTTTCCTGAAAACCACCTTACTATAAATCACCAATCACAATTTCTCAGCCAAAAAAATCCAAAATCGGCAATTGTGCTCTGATTGTGATGTTTAACACCTCAGAAGATTGGTGTCGGCACATGTAATTATTATACCAACCAGCATTTAGATTGCCTGAATATTTCCCAACATTTCATAGAAAATTCAATTTTCCTGAAAACCACCTTACTATAAATCACCAAATTCTCAGCCAAAAAAATCCAAAATCGGCAATTGTGCTCTGATTGTGATGTTTAACACCTCAGAAGATTGGTGTCGGCACATGTAATTATTATACCAACCAGCATTTAGATTGCCTGAATATTTCCAAACATTTCATAGAAAATTCGATTTTCCTGAAAACCACCTTACTATAAATCACCAAATTCTCAGCCAAAAAAATCCAAAATCTGCAATTGTGCTCCGATTGTGGTGTTTAATACCTCAGAAGATTGGTGTCGGCACATGTAATTATTATACCAACCAGCATTTAGATTGCCTGAATATTTCCCAACATTTCATAGAAAATTCGATTTTCCTGAAAACCACCTTACTATAAATCAGTAAATTCTCAGCCAAAAAAATCCAAAATCTGCAATTGCGCTCTGATTATGGTGTTTAATACCTCAGAAGATTGGTGTCGGCACATGTAATTATTATACCAACCAGCATTTAGATTGCCTGAATATTTCCCAACATTTCATAGAAAATTCGATTTTCCTGAAAACCACCTTACTATAAATCACCAAATTCTCAGCCAAAAAAATCCAAAATCGGCAATTGTGCTCTGATTGTGATGTTTAACACCTCAGAAGATTGGTGTCGGCACATGTAATTATTATACCAACCAGCATTTAGATTGCCTGAATATTTCCCAACATTTCATAGAAAATTCGATTTTCCTGAAAACCACCTTACTATAAATCACCAAATTCTCAGCCAAAAAAATCCAAAATCGGCAATTGTGCTCTGATTGTGATGTTTAACACCTCAGAAGATTGGTGTCGGCACATGTAATTATTATACCAACCAGCATTTAGATTGCCTGAATATTTCCCAACATTTCATAGAAAATTCGATTTTCCTGAAAACCACCTTACTATAAATCACCAAATTCTCAGCCAAAAAAATCCAAAATCGGCAATTGTGCTCTGATTGTGATGTTTAACACCTCAGAAGATTGGTGTCGGCTCATGTAATTATTATACCAACCAGCATTTAGATTGCCTGGATAATTCCAAACATTTCATGGAAAATTCGATTTTCCTGAAAACCACCTTACTATAAATCAGTAAATTCTCAGCCAAAAAAATCCAAAATCTGCAATTGCGCTCTGATTATGGTGTTTAATACCTCAGAAGATTGGTGTCGGCACATGTAATTATTATACCAACCAGCATTTAGATTGCCTGAATATTTCCCAACATTTCATAGAAAATTCGATTTTCCTGAAAACCACCTTACTATAAATCACCAAATTCTCAGCCAAAAAAATCCAAAATCGGCAATTGTGCTCTGATTGTGATGTTTAACACCTCAGAAGATTGGTGTCGGCACATGTAATTATTATACCAACCAGCATTTAGATTGCCTGAATATTTCCCAACATTTCATAGAAAATTCGATTTTCCTGAAAACCACCTTACTATAAATCACCAAATTCTCAGCCAAAAAAATCCAAAATCGGCAATTGTGCTCTGATTGTGATGTTTAACACCTCAGAAGATTGGTGTCGGCACATGTAATTATTATACCAACCAGCATTTAGATTGCCTGAATATTTCCAAACATTTCATAGAAAATTCGATTTTCCTGAAAACCACCTTACTATAAATCACCAAATTCTCAGCCAAAAAAATCCAAAATCTGCAATTGTGCTCCGATTGTGGTGTTTAATACCTCAGAAGATTGGTGTCGGCTCATGTAATTATTATACCAACCAGCATTTAGATTGCCTGAATATTTCCAAACATTTCATAGAAAATTCGATTTTCCTGAAAACCACCTTACTATAAATCACCAAATTCTCAGCCAAAAAAATCCAAAATCTGCAATTGTGCTCCGATTGTGGTGTTTAATACCTCAGAAGATTGGTGTCGGCACATGTAATTGTTATACCAACCAGCATTTAGATTGCCTGAATATTTCCCAACATTTCATAGAAAATTCGATTTTCTTGAAAATCGCCTTACTATAAATCACCAAATTCTCAGGCAAAAAAATCCAAAATCGGCAATTGCGCTCTGATTGTGATGTTTAACACCTCAGAAGATTGGTGCCGGCACATATAATTATTATACCAACCAGCATTTAGATTTCCTGGATATTTCCAAACATTTCACAGAAAATTCGATTTTCCTGAAAACCACCTTACTATAAATCAGTAAATTCTCAGCCAAAAAAATCCAAAATCTGCAATTGCGCTGTGATTGTGGTGTTTAATACCTCAGAAGATTGGTGTCGGCACATGTAATTATTATACCAACCAGCATTTAGATTGCCTGAATATTTCCCAACATTTCATAGAAAATTCGATTTTCCTGAAAACCACCTTACTATAAATCACCAAATTCTCAGCCAAAAAAATCCAAAATCGGCAATTGTGCTCTGATTGTGATGTTTAACACCTCAGAAGATTGGTGTCGGCACATGTAATTATTATACCAACCAGCATTTAGATTGCCTGAATATTTCCCAACATTTCATAGAAAATTCGATTTTCCTGAAAACCACCTTACTATAAATCACCAAATTCTCAGCCAAAAAAATCCAAAATCGGCAATTGTGCTCTGATTGTGATGTTTAACACCTCAGAAGATTGGTGTCGGCACATGTAATTATTATACCAACCAGCATTTAGATTGCCTGAATATTTCCAAACATTTCATAGAAAATTCGATTTTCCTGAAAACCACCTTACTATAAATCACCAAATTCTCAGCCAAAAAAATCCAAAATCTGCAATTGTGCTCCGATTGTGGTGTTTAATACCTCAGAAGATTGGTGCCGGCTCATGTAATTATTATACCAACCAGCATTTAGATTGCCTGGATATATCCAAACATTTCATAGAAAATTCGATTTTCCTGAAAACCACCTTACTATAAATCAGTAAATTCTCAGCCAAAAAAATCCAAAATCGGCAATTGTGCTCTGATTGTGGTGTTTAATACCTCAGAAGATTGGTGTCGGCACATGTAATTATTATACCAACCAGCATTTAGATTGCCTGGATATTTCCAAACATTTCATAGAAAATTCGATTTTCCTGAAAACCACCTTACTATAAATCACCAAATTCTCAGCCATAAAAATTCAAAATCGGTAATTGTGCTCTGATTGTGGTGTTTAATACCTCAGAAGATTGGTACCGGCACATGTAATTATTATACCAACCAGCATTTAGATTGCCTGGATATTTCCCAACATTTCATAGAAAATTCGATTTTCCTGAAAACCACCTTACTATAAATCACCAAATTCTCAGCCAAAAAAATTAAAAATCTGCAATTGCGCTCTGATTATGGTGTTTAATACCTCAGAAGATTGGTGTCGGCACATGTAATTATTATACCAACCAGCATTTAGATTGCCTGAATATTTCCCAACATTTCATAGAAAATTCGATTTTCCTGAAAACCACCTTACTATAAATCACCAAATTCTCAGCCAAAAAAATCCAAAATCGGCAATTGTGCTCTGATTGTGGTGTTTAATACCTCAGAAGATTGGTGTCGGCACATGTAATTATTATACCAACCAGCATTTAGATTGCCTGGATAATTCCCAACATTTCATAGAAAATTCGATTTTCCTGAAAACCACCTTACTATAAATCACCAAATTCTCAGCCAAAAAAATCCAAAATCTGCAATTGCGCTCTGATTATGGTGTTTAATACCTCAGAAGATTGGTGTCGGCACATGTAATTATTATACCAACCAGCATTTAGATTGCCTGAATATTTCCAAACATTTCATAGAAAATTCGATTTTCCTGAAAACCACCTTACTATAAATCACCAAATTCTCAGCCAAAAAAATCCAAAATCTGCAATTGTGCTCCGATTGTGGTGTTTAATACCTCAGAAGATTGGTGTCGGCATATGTAATTATTATACCAACCAGCATTTAGATTGCCTGAATATTTCCCAACATTTCATAGAAAATTCGATTTTCCTGAAAACCACCTTACTATAAATCACCAAATTCTCACCAAAAAAATCCAAAATCTGCAATTGTGCTCCGATTGTGGTGTTTAATACCTCAGAAGATTGGTGTCGGCACATGTAATTATTATACCAACCAGCATTTAGATTGCCTGAATATTTCCAAACATTTCATAGAAAATTCGATTTTCCTGAAAACCACCTTACTATAAATCACCAAATTCTCAGCCAAAAAAATCCAAAATCTGCAATTGTGCTCCGATTGTGGTGTTTAATACCTCAGAAGATTGGTGTCGGCTCATGTAATTATTATACCAACCAGCATTTAGATTGCCTGGATAATTCCAAACATTTCATAGAAAATTCGATTTTCCTGAACACCACCTTACTATAAATCACCAAATTCTCAGCCAAAAAAATCCAAAATCTGCAATTGCGCTCTGATTGTGATGTTTAACACCTCAGAAGATTGGTGTCGGCACATGTAATTATTATACCAACCAGCATTTAGATTGCCTGGATATTTCCAAACATTTCATAGAAAATTCGATTTTCCTGAAAACCACCTTACTATAAATCACCAAATTCTCAGCCAAAAAAATCCAAAATCTGCAATTGTGCTCTGATTGTGATGTTTAACACCTCAGAAGATTGGTGTCGGCACATGTAATTATTATACCAACCAGCATTTAGATTGCCTGGATATTTCCAAACATTTCATAGAAAATTCGATTTTCCTGAAAACCACCTTACTATAAATCACCAAATTCTCAGCCAAAAAAATCCAAAATCTGCAATTGTGCTCCGATTGTGGTGTTTAATACCTCAGAAGATTGGTGTCGGCACATGTAATTATTATACCAACCAGCATTTAGATTGCCTGAATATTTCCCAACATTTCATAGAAAATTCGATTTTCCTGAAAACCACCTTACTATAAATCACCAAATTCTCAGCCAAAAAAATCCAAAATCTGCAATTGTGCTCTGATTGTGATGTTTAACACCTCAGAAGATTGGTGTCGGCACATGTAATTATTATACCAACCAGCATTTAGATTGCCTGGATATTTCCAAACATTTCATAGAAAATTCGATTTTCCTGAAAACCACCTTACTATAAATCACCAAATTCTCAGTCAAAAAAATCCAAAATCTGCAATTGTGCTCTGATTATGGTGTTTAATACCTCAGAAGATTGGTGTCGGCACATGTAATTATTATACCAACCAGCATTTAGATTGCCTGAATATTTCCAAACATTTCATAGAAAATTCGATTTTCCTGAAAACCACCTTACTATAAATCACCAAATTCTCAGCCAAAAAAATCCAAAATCTGCAATTGTGCTCCGATTGTGGTGTTTAATACCTCAGAAGATTGGTGTCGGCACATGTAATTATTATACCAACCAGCATTTAGATTGCCTGAATATTTCCCAACATTTCATAGAAAATTCGATTTTCCTGAAAACCACCTTACTATAAATCACCAAATTCTCACCAAAAAAATCCAAAATCTGCAATTGTGCTCCGATTGTGGTGTTTAATACCTCAGAAGATTGGTGTCGGCACATGTAATTATTATACCAACCAGCATTTAGATTGCCTGAATATTTCCCAACATTTCATAGAAAATTCGATTTTCCTGAAAACCACCTTACTATAAATCACCAAATTCTCACCAAAAAAATCCAAAATCTGCAATTGTGCTCCGATTGTGGTGTTTAATACCTCAGAAGATTGGTGTCGGCACATGTAATTATTATACCAACCAGCATTTAGATTGCCTGAATATTTCCAAACATTTCATAGAAAATTCGATTTTCCTGAAAACCACCTTACTATAAATCACCAAATTCTCAGCCAAAAAAATCCAAAATCTGCAATTGTGCTCCGATTGTGGTGTTTAATACCTCAGAAGATTGGTGTCGGCACATGTAATTGTTATACCAACCAGCATTTAGATTGCCTGAATATTTCCCAACATTTCATAGAAAATTCGATTTTCTTGAAAATCGCCTTACTATAAATCACCAAATTCTCAGCCAAAAAAAATCCAAAATCGGCAATTGCGCTCTGATTGTGATGTTTAACACCTCAGAAGATTGGTGCCGGCACATATAATTGTTATACCAACCAGCATTTAGATTGCCTGAATATTTCCCAACATTTCACAGAAAATTCGATTTTCCTGAAAACCACCTTACTATAAATCAGTAAATTCTCAGCCAAAAAAATCCAAAATCTGCAATTGCGCTGTGATTGTGGTGTTTAATACCTCAGAAGATTGGTGTCGGCACATGTAATTATTATACCAACCAGCATTTAGATTGCCTGGATATTTCCAAACATTTCATAGAAAATTCGATTTTCCTGAAAACCACCTTACTATAAATCACCAAATTCTCAGCCAAAAAAATCCAAAATCTGCAATTGTGCTCCGATTGTGGTGTTTAATACCTCAGAAGATTGGTGTCGGCACATGTAATTATTATACCAACCAGCATTTAGATTGCCTGAATATTTCCCAACATTTCATAGAAAATTCAATTTTCCTGAAAACCACCTTACTATAAATCACCAAATTCTCAACCAAAAAAATCCAAAATCGGCAATTGTGCTCTGATTGTGATGTTTAACACCTCAGAAGATTGGTGTCGGCACATGTAATTATTATACCAACCAGCATTTAGATTGCCTGAATATTTCCAAACATGTCATAGAAAATTCGATTTTCCTGAAAACCACCTTACTATAAATCACCAAATTCTCAGCCAAAAAAATCCAAAATCTGCAATTGTGCTCCGATTGTGGTGTTTAATACCTCAGAAGATTGGTGTCGGTTCATGTAATTATTATACCAACCAGCATTTAGATTGCCTGGATAATTCCAAACATTTCATAGAAAATTCGATTTTCCTGAATACCACCTTACTATAAATCAGTAAATTCTCAGCCAAAAAAATCCAAAATCGGCAATTGCGCTCTGATTATGGTGTTTAATACCTCAGAAGATTGGTGTCGGCACATGTAATTATTATACCAACCAGCATTTAGATTGCCTGAATATTTCCCAACATTTCATAGAAAATTCGATTTTCCTGAAAACCACCTTACTATAAATCACCAAATTCTCAGCAAAAAAAATCCAAAATCGGCAATTGTGCTCTGATTGTGATGTTTAACACCTCAGAAGATTGGTGTCGGCACATGTAATTATTATACCAACCAGCATTTAGATTGCCTGAATATTTCCCAACATTTCATAGAAAATTCGATTTTCCTGAAAACCACCTTACTATAAATCACCAAATTCTCAGCCAAAAAAATCCAAAATCGGCAATTGTGCTCTGATTGTGATGTTTAACACCTCAGAAGATTGGTGTCGGCACATGTAATTATTATACCAACCAGCATTTAGATTGCCTGAATATTTCCCAACATTTCATAGAAAATTCGATTTTCCTGAAAACCACCTTACTATAAATCACCAAATTCTCAGCCAAAAAAATCCAAAATCGGCAATTGTGCTCTTATTGTGATGTTTAACACCTCAGAAGATTGGTGTCGGCACATGTAATTATTATACCAACCAGCATTTAGATTGCCTGGATAATTCCAAACATTTCATAGAAAATTCGATTTTCCTGAAAACCACCTTACTATAAATCAGTAAATTCTCAGCCAAAAAAATCCAAAATCTGCAATTGCGCTCTGATTATGGTGTTTAATACCTCAGAAGATTGGTGTCGGCACATGTAATTATTATACCAACCAGCATTTAGATTGCCTGAATATTTCCCAACATTTCATAGAAAATTCGATTTTCCTGAAAACCACCTTACTATAAATCACCAAATTCTCAGCCAAAAAAATCCAAAATCGGCAATTGTGCTCTGATTGTGATGTTTAACACCTCAGAAGATTGGTGTCGGCACATGTAATTATTATACCAACCAGCATTTAGATTGCCTGAATATTTCCCAACATTTCATAGAAAATTCGATTTTCCTGAAAACCACCTTACTATAAATCACCAAATTCTCAGCCAAAAAAATTAAAAATCGGCAATTGTGCTCTGATTGTGATGTTTAACACCTCAGAAGATTGGTGTCGGCACATGTAATTATTATACCAACCAGCATTTAGATTGCCTGAATATTTCCCAACATTTCATAGAAAATTCGATTTTCCTGAAAACCACCTTACTATAAATCACCAAATTCTCAGCCAAAAAAATCCAAAATCGGCAATTGTGCTCTGATTGTGATGTTTAACACCTCAGAAGATTGGTGTCGGCACATGTAATTATTATACTAACCAGCATTTAGATTGCCTGAATATTTCCCAACATTTCATAGAAAATTCGATTTTCCTGAAAACCACCTTACTATAAATCACCAAATTCTCAGCCAAAAAAATCCAAAATCGGCAATTGTGCTCTGATTGTGATGTTTAACACCTCAGAAGATTGGTGTCGGCACATGTAATTATTATACCAACCAGCATTTAGATTGCCTGAATATTTCCCAACATTTCATAGAAAATTCGATTTTCCTGAAAACCACCTTACTATAAATCACCAAATTCTCAGCCAAAAAAATCCAAAATCGGCAATTGTGCTCTGATTGTGATGTTTAACACCTCAGAAGATTGGTGTCGGCTCATGTAATTATTATACCAACCAGCATTTAGATTGCCTGGATAATTCCAAACATTTCATAGAAAATTCGATTTTCCTGAAAACCACCTTACTATAAATCAGTAAATTCTCAGCCAAAAAAATCCAAAATCTGCAATTGCGCTCTGATTATGGTGTTTAATACCTCAGAAGATTGGTGTCGGCACATGTAATTATTATACCAACCAGCATTTAGATTGCCTGAATATTTCCCAACATTTCATAGAAAATTCGATTTTCCTGAAAACCACCTTACTATAAATCACCAAATTCTCAGCCAAAAAAATCCAAAATCGGCAATTGTGCTCTGATTGTGATGTTTAACACCTCAGAAGATTGGTGTCGGCACATGTAATTATTATACCAACCAGCATTTAGATTGCCTGAATATTTCCCAACATTTCATAGAAAATTCGATTTTCCTGAAAACCACCTTACTATAAATCACCAAATTCTCAGCCAAAAAAATCCAAAATCGGCAATTGTGCTCTGATTGTGATGTTTAACACCTCAGAAGATTGGTGTCGGCACATGTAATTATTATACCAACCAGCATTTAGATTGCCTGAATATTTCCCAACATTTCATAGAAAATTCGATTTTCCTGAAAACCACCTTACTATAAATCACCAAATTCTCAGCCAAAAAAATCCAAAATCGGCAATTGTGCTCTGATTGTGATGTTTAACACCTCAGAAGATTGGTGTCGGCACATGTAATTATTATACCAACCAGCATTTAGATTGCCTGAATATTTCCCAACATTTCATAGAAAATTCGATTTTCCTGAAAACCACCTTACTATAAATCACCAAATTCTCAGCCAAAAAAATCCAAAATCGGCAATTGTGCTCTGATTGTGATGTTTAACACCTCAGAAGATTGGTGTCGGCACATGTAATTATTATACCAACCAGCATTTAGATTGCCTGAATATTTCCCAACATTTCATAGAAAATTCGATTTTCCTGAAAACCACCTTACTATAAATCATTAAATTCTCAGCCAAAAAAATCCAAAATCTGCAATTGCGCTCTGATTATGGTGTTTAATACCTCAGAAGATTGGTGTCGGCACATGTAATTATTATACCAACCAGCATTTAGATTGCCTGAATATTTCCCAACATTTCATAGAAAATTCGATTTTCCTGAAAACCACCTTACTATAAATCACCAAATTCTCAGCCAAAAAAATCCAAAATCGGCAATTGTGCTCTGATTGTGATGTTTAACACCTCAGAAGATTGGTGTCGGCACATGTAATTATTATACCAACCAGCATTTAGATTGCCTGAATATTTCCAAACATTTCATAGAAAATTCGATTTTCCTGAAAACCACCTTACTATAAATCACCAAATTCTCAGCCAAAAAAATCCAAAATCGGCAATTGTGCTCCGATTGTGGTGTTTAATACCTCAGAAGATTGGTGTCGGCTCATGTAATTATTATACCAACCAGCATTTAGATTGCCTGGATAATTCCAAACATTTCATAGAAAATTCGATTTTCCTGAATACCACCTTACTATAAATCAGTAAATTCTCAGCCAAAAAAATCCAAAATCTGCAATTGCGCTCTGATTATGGTGTTTAATACCTCAGAAGATTGGTGTCGGCACATGTAATTATTATACCAACCAGCATTTAGATTGCCTGAATATTTCCCAACATTTCATAGAAAATTCGATTTTCCTGAAAACCACCTTACTATAAATCACCAAATTCTCAGCCAAAAAAATCCAAAATCTGCAATTGTGCTCTGATTGTGATGTTTAACACCTCAGAAGATTGGTGTCGGCACATGTAATTATTATACCAACCAGCATTTAGATTGCCTGAATATTTCCCAACATTTCATAGAAAATTCGATTTTCCTGAAAACCACCTTACTATAAATCACCAAATTCTCAGCCAAAAAAATCCAAAATCTGCAATTGCGCTCTGATTATGGTGTTTAATACCTCAGAAGATTGGTGTCGGCACATGTAATTATTATACCAACCAGCATTTAGATTGCCTGAATATTTCCCAACATTTCATAGAAAATTCGATTTTCCTGAAAACCACCTTACTATAAATCACCAAATTCTCAGCCAAAAAAATCCAAAATCGGCAATTGTGCTCTGATTGTGATGTTTAACACCTCAGAAGATTGGTGTCGGCACATGTAATTATTATACCAACCAGCATTTAGATTGCCTGAATATTTCCCAACATTTCATAGAAAATTCGATTTTCCTGAAAACCACCTTACTATAAATCACCAAATTCTCAGCCAAAAAAATCCAAAATCGGCAATTGTGCTCTGATTGTGATGTTTAACACCTCAGAAGATTGGTGTCGGCACATGTAATTATTATACCAACCAGCATTTAGATTGCCTGGATAATTCCAAACATTTCATAGAAAATTCGATTTTCCTGAATACCACCTTACTATAAATCAGTAAATTCTCAGCCAAAAAAATCCAAAATCTGCAATTGCGCTCTGATTATGGTGTTTAATACCTCAGAAGATTGGTGTCGGCACATGTAATTATTATACCAACCAGCATTTAGATTGCCTGAATATTTCCCAACATTTCATAGAAAATTCGATTTTCCTGAAAACCACCTTACTATAAATCACCAAATTCTCAGCCAAAAAAATCCAAAATCGGCAATTGTGCTCTGATTGTGATGTTTAACACCTCAGAAGATTGGTGTCGGCACATGTAATTATTATACCAACCAGCATTTAGATTGCCTGAATATTTCCCAACATTTCATAGAAAATTCGATTTTCCTGAAAACCACCTTACTATAAATCACCAAATTCTCAGCCAAAAAAATCCAAAATCTGCAATTGCGCTCTGATTATGGTGTTTAATACCTCAGAAGATTGGTGTCGGCACATGTAATTATTATACCAACCAGCATTTAGATTGCCTGAATATTTCCCAACATTTCATAGAAAATTCGATTTTCCTGAAAACCACCTTACTATAAATCACCAAATTCTCAGCCAAAAAAATCCAAAATCTGCAATTGTGCTCCGATTGTGGTGTTTAACACCTCAGAAGATTGGTGTCGGCACATGTAATTATTATACCAACCAGCATTTAGATTGCCTGAATATTTCCCAACATTTCATAGAAAATTCGATTTTCCTGAAAACCACCTTACTATAAATCACCAAATTCTCAGCCAAAAAATCCAAAATCTGCAATTGTGCTCCGATTGTGGTGTTTAACACCTCAGAAGATTGGTGTCGGCACATGTAATTATTATACCAACCAGCATTTAGATTGCCTGAATATTTCCCAACATTTCATAGAAAATTCGATTTTCCTGAAAACCACCTTACTATAAATCACCAAATTCTCAGCCAAAAAAATCCAAAATCGGCAATTGTGCTCCGATTGTGGTGTTTAACACCTCAGAAGATTGGTGTCGGCACATGTAATTATTATACCAACCAGCATTTAGATTGCCTGAATATTTCCCAACATTTCATAGAAAATTCGATTTTCCTGAAAACCACCTTACTATAAATCACCAAATTCTCAGCCAAAAAAATCCAAAATCGGCAATTGTGCTCTGATTGTGATGTTTAACACCTCAGAAGATTGGTGTCGGCACATGTAATTATTATACCAACCAGCATTTAGATTGCCTGAATATTTCCCAACATTTCATAGAAAATTCGATTTTCCTGAAAACCACCTTACTATAAATCACCAAATTCTCAGCCAAAAAATCCAAAATCTGCAATTGTGCTCCGATTGTGGTGTTTAACACCTCAGAAGATTGGTGTCGGCACATGTAATTATTATACCAACCAGCATTTAGATTGCCTGAATATTTCCCAACATTTCATAGAAAATTCGATTTTCCTGAAAACCACCTTACTATAAATCACCAAATTCTCAGCCAAAAAATCCAAAATCTGCAATTGTGCTCCGATTGTGGTGTTTAACACCTCAGAAGATTGGTGTCGGCACATGTAATTATTATACCAACCAGCATTTAGATTGCCTGAATATTTCCCAACATTTCATAGAAAATTCGATTTTCCTGAAAACCACCTTACTATAAATCACCAAATTCTCAGCCAAAAAAATCCAAAATCGGCAATTGTGCTCTGATTGTGATGTTTAACACCTCAGAAGATTGGTGTCGGCACATGTAATTATTATACCAACCAGCATTTAGATTGCCTGAATATTTCCAAACATTTCATAGAAAATTCGATTTTCCTGAAAACCACCTTACTATAAATCACCAAATTCTCAGCCAAAAAAATCCAAAATCTGCAATTGTGCTCCGATTGTGGTGTTTAACACCTCAGAAGATTGGTGTCGGCACATGTAATTATTATACCAACCAGCATTTAGATTGCCTGAATATTTCCCAACATTTCATAGAAAATTCGATTTTCCTGAAAACCACCTTACTATAAATCACCAAATTCTCAGCCAAAAAAATCCAAAATCTGCAATTGTGCTCCGATTGTGGTGTTTAACACCTCAGAAGATTGGTGTCGGCACATGTAATTATTATACCAACCAGCATTTAGATTGCCTGAATATTTCCCAACATTTCATAGAAAATTCGATTTTCCTGAAAACCACCTTACTATAAATCACCAAATTCTCAGCCAAAAAATCCAAAATCTGCAATTGTGCTCCGATTGTGGTGTTTAACACCTCAGAAGATTGGTGTCGGCACATGTAATTATTATACCAACCAGCATTTAGATTGCCTGAATATTTCCCAACATTTCATAGAAAATTCGATTTTCCTGAAAACCACCTTACTATAAATCACCAAATTCTCAGCCAAAAAAATCCAAAATCGGCAATTGTGCTCCGATTGTGGTGTTTAACACCTCAGAAGATTGGTGTCGGCACATGTAATTATTATACCAACCAGCATTTAGATTGCCTGAATATTTCCCAACATTTCATAGAAAATTCGATTTTCCTGAAAACCACCTTACTATAAATCACCAAATTCTCAGCCAAAAAAATCCAAAATCGGCAATTGTGCTCTGATTGTGATGTTTAACACCTCAGAAGATTGGTGTCGGCACATGTAATTATTATACCAACCAGCATTTAGATTGCCTGAATATTTCCCAACATTTCATAGAAAATTCGATTTTCCTGAAAACCACCTTACTATAAATCACCAAATTCTCAGCCAAAAAATCCAAAATCTGCAATTGTGCTCCGATTGTGGTGTTTAACACCTCAGAAGATTGGTGTCGGCACATGTAATTATTATACCAACCAGCATTTAGATTGCCTGAATATTTCCCAACATTTCATAGAAAATTCGATTTTCCTGAAAACCACCTTACTATAAATCACCAAATTCTCAGCCAAAAAAATCCAAAATCGGCAATTGTGCTCTGATTGTGATGTTTAACACCTCAGAAGATTGGTGTCGGCACATGTAATTATTATACCAACCAGCATTTAGATTGCCTGAATATTTCCAAACATTTCATAGAAAATTCGATTTTCCTGAAAACCACCTTACTATAAATCACCAAATTCTCAGCCAAAAAAATCCAAAATCTGCAATTGTGCTCCGATTGTGGTGTTTAACACCTCAGAAGATTGGTGTCGGCACATGTAATTATTATACCAACCAGCATTTAGATTGCCTGAATATTTCCCAACATTTCATAGAAAATTCGATTTTCCTGAAAACCACCTTACTATAAATCACCAAATTCTCAGCCAAAAAATCCAAAATCTGCAATTGTGCTCCGATTGTGGTGTTTAACACCTCAGAAGATTGGTGTCGGCACATGTAATTATTATACCAACCAGCATTTAGATTGCCTGAATATTTCCCAACATTTCATAGAAAATTCGATTTTCCTGAAAACCACCTTACTATAAATCACCAAATTCTCAGCCAAAAAAATCCAAAATCGGCAATTGTGCTCCGATTGTGGTGTTTAACACCTCAGAAGATTGGTGTCGGCACATGTAATTATTATACCAACCAGCATTTAGATTGCCTGAATATTTCCCAACATTTCATAGAAAATTCGATTTTCCTGAAAACCACCTTACTATAAATCACCAAATTCTCAGCCAAAAAATCCAAAATCTGCAATTGTGCTCCGATTGTGGTGTTTAATACCTCAGAAGATTGGTGCCGGCACATGTAATTATTATACCAACCAGCATTTAGATTGCCTGAATATTTCCCAACATTTCATAGAAAATTCGATTTTCCTGAAAACCACCTTACTATAAATCACCAAATTCTCAGCCAAAAAAATCCAAAATCTGCAATTGTGCTCCGATTGTGATGTTTAACACCTCAGAAGATTGGTGTCGGCACATGTAATTATTATACCAACCAGCATTTAGATTGCCTGGATATTTCCAAACATTTCATAGAAAATTCGATTTTCCTGAAAACCGCCTTACTATAAATCACCAAATTCTCAGCCAAAAAAATCCAAAATCGGCAATTGTGCTCTGATTGTGGTGTTTAATACCTCAGAAGATTGGTGCCGGCTTATGTAATTATTATACCAACCAGCATTTAGATTGCCTGGATAATTCCAAACATTTCATAGAAAATTCGATTTTCCTGAAAACCACCTTACTATAAATCAGTAAATTCTCAGCCAAAAAAATCCAAAATCTGCAATTGCGCTCTGATTGTGATGTTTAACACCTCAGAAGATTGGTGTCGGCACATGTAATTATTATACCAACCAGCATTTAGATTGCCTGGATATTTCCAAACATTTCATAGAAAATTCGATTTTCCTGAAAACCACCTTACTATAAATCACCAAATTCTCAGCTAAAAAAATCCAAAATCTGCAATTGTGCTCCGATTGTGGTGTTTAATACCTCAGAAGATTGGTGTCGGCACATGTAATTATTATACCAACCAGCATTTAGATTGCCTGAATATTTCCCAACATTTCATAGAAAATTCGATTTTCCTGAAAACCACCTTACTATAAATCACCAAATTCTCACCAAAAAAATCCAAAATCTGCAATTGTGCTCCGATTGTGGTGTTTAATACCTCAGAAGATTGGTGTCGGCACATGTAATTATTATACCAACCAGCATTTAGATTGCCTGAATATTTCCCAACATTTCATAGAAAATTCGATTTTCCTGAAAACCACCTTACTATAAATCACCAAATTCTCAGCCAAAAAAATCCAAAATCTGCAATTGTGCTCCGATTGTGGTGTTTAATACCTCAGAAGATTGGTGTCGGCTCATGTAATTATTATACCAACCAGCATTTCATAGAAAATTCGATTTTCCTGAAAACCACCTTACTATAAATCAGTAAATTCTCAGCCAAAAAAATCCAAAATCTGCAATTGCGCTGTGATTGTGGTGTTTAATACCTCAGAAGATTGGTGTCGGCACATGTAATTATTATACCAACCAGCATTTAGATTGCCTGAATATTTCCAAACATTTCATAGAAAATTCGATTTTCCTGAAAACCACCTTACTATAAATCACCAAATTCTCAGCCAAAAAAATCCAAAATCCGCAATTGTGCTCCGATTGTGGTGTTTAATACCTCAGAAGATTGGTGCCGGCTCATGTAATTATTATACCAACCAGCATTTAGATTGCCTGGATATATCCAAACATTTCATAGAAAATTCGATTTTCCTGAAAACCACCTTACTATAAATCACCAAATTCTCAGCCAAAAAAATCCAAAATCGGCAATTGTGCTCTGATTGTGGTGTTTAATACCTCAGAAGATTGGTGTCGGCACATGTAATTATTATACCAACCAGCATTTAGATTGCCTGGATATTTCCAAACATTTCATAGAAAATTCGATTTTCCTGAAAACCGCCTTACTAGAAATCACCAAATTTTCAGCCATAAAAATTCAAAATCGGTAATTGTGCTCTGATTGTGGTGTTTAATACCTCAGAAGATTGGTACCGGCACATGTAATTATTATACCAACCAGCATTTAGATTGCCTGGATATTTCCCAACATTTCATAGAAAATTCGATTTTCCTGAAAACCGCCTTACTATAAATCACCAAATTCTCAGCCAAAAAAATTAAAAATCTGCAATTGCGCTCTGATTATGGTGTTTAATACCTCAGAAGATTGGTATCGGCACATGTAATTATTATACCAACCAGCATTTAGATTGCCTGAATATTTCCCAACATTTCATAGAAAATTCGATTTTCCTGAAAACCGCCTTACTATAAATCACCAAATTCTCAGCCAAAAAAATCCAAAATCGGCAATTGTGCTCTGATTGTGGTGTTTAATACCTCAGAAGATTGGTGCCGGCTTATGTAATTATTATACCAACCAGCATTTAGATTGCCTGGATAATTCCAAACATTTCATAGAAAATTCGATTTTCCTGAAAACCACCTTACTATAAATCAGTAAATTCTCAGCCAAAAAAATCCAAAATCTGCAATTGCGCTCTGATTATGGTGTTTAATACCTCAGAAGATTGGTGTCGGCACATGTAATTATTATACCAACCAGCATTTAGATTGCCTGAATATTTCCCAACATTTCATAGAAAATTCGATTTTCCTGAAAACCACCTTACTATAAATCACCAAATTCTCAGCCAAAAAAATCCAAAATCTGCAATTGTGCTCCGATTGTGGTGTTTAATACCTCAGAAGATTGGTGTCGGCATATGTAATTATTATACCAACCAGCATTTAGATTGCCTGAATATTTCCCAACATTTCATAGAAAATTCGATTTTCCTGAAAACCACCTTACTATAAATCACCAAATTCTCAGCCAAAAAAATCCAAAATCGGCAATTGTGCTCTGATTGTGATGTTTAACACCTCAGAAGATTGGTGTCGGCACATGTAATTATTATACCAACCAGCATTTAGATTGCCTGAATATTTCCAAACATTTCATAGAAAATTCGATTTTCCTGAAAACCACCTTACTATAAATCACCAAATTCTCAGCCAAAAAAATCCAAAATCTGCAATTGTGCTCCGATTGTGGTGTTTAACACCTCAGAAGATTGGTGTCGGCACATGTAATTATTATACCAACCAGCATTTAGATTGCCTGAATATTTCCCAACATTTCATAGAAAATTCGATTTTCCTGAAAACCACCTTACTATAAATCACCAAATTCTCAGCCAAAAAATCCAAAATCTGCAATTGTGCTCCGATTGTGGTGTTTAATACCTCAGAAGATTGGTGCCGGCACATGTAATTATTATACCAACCAGCATTTAGATTGCCTGAATATTTCCAAACATTTCATAGAAAATTCGATTTTCCTGAAAACCACCTTACTATAAATCACCAAATTCTCAGCCAAAAAAATCCAAAATCTGCAATTGTGCTCCGATTGTGGTGTTTAACACCTCAGAAGATTGGTGTCGGCACATGTAATTATTATACCAACCAGCATTTAGATTGCCTGAATATTTCCCAACATTTCATAGAAAATTCGATTTTCCTGAAAACCACCTTACTATAAATCACCAAATTCTCAGCCAAAAAATCCAAAATCTGCAATTGTGCTCCGATTGTGGTGTTTAACACCTCAGAAGATTGGTGTCGGCACATGTAATTATTATACCAACCAGCATTTAGATTGCCTGAATATTTCCCAACATTTCATAGAAAATTCGATTTTCCTGAAAACCACCTTACTATAAATCACCAAATTCTCAGCCAAAAAAATCCAAAATCGGCAATTGTGCTCTGATTGTGATGTTTAACACCTCAGAAGATTGGTGTCGGCACATGTAATTATTATACCAACCAGCATTTAGATTGCCTGAATATTTCCAAACATTTCATAGAAAATTCGATTTTCCTGAAAACCACCTTACTATAAATCACCAAATTCTCAGCCAAAAAAATCCAAAATCGGCAATTGTGCTCTGATTGTGATGTTTAACACCTCAGAAGATTGGTGTCGGCACATGTAATTATTATACCAACCAGCATTTAGATTGCCTGAATATTTCCAAACATTTCATAGAAAATTCGATTTTCCTGAAAACCACCTTACTATAAATCACCAAATTCTCAGCCAAAAAAATCCAAAATCTGCAATTGTGCTCCGATTGTGGTGTTTAACACCTCAGAAGATTGGTGTCGGCACATGTAATTATTATACCAACCAGCATTTAGATTGCCTGAATATTTCCCAACATTTCATAGAAAATTCGATTTTCCTGAAAACCACCTTACTATAAATCACCAAATTCTCAGCCAAAAAAATCCAAAATCGGCAATTGTGCTCTGATTGTGATGTTTAACACCTCAGAAGATTGGTGTCGGCACATGTAATTATTATACCAACCAGCATTTAGATTGCCTGAATATTTCCAAACATTTCATAGAAAATTCGATTTTCCTGAAAACCACCTTACTATAAATCACCAAATTCTCAGCCAAAAAATCCAAAATCTGCAATTGTGCTCCGATTGTGGTGTTTAACACCTCAGAAGATTGGTGTCGGCACATGTAATTATTATACCAACCAGCATTTAGATTGCCTGAATATTTCCCAACATTTCATAGAAAATTCGATTTTCCTGAAAACCACCTTACTATAAATCACCAAATTCTCAGCCAAAAAATCCAAAATCTGCAATTGTGCTCCGATTGTGGTGTTTAATACCTCAGAAGATTGGTGCCGGCACATGTAATTATTATACCAACCAGCATTTAGATTGCCTGAATATTTCCAAACATTTCATAGAAAATTCGATTTTCCTGAAAACCACCTTACTATAAATCACCAAATTCTCAGCCAAAAAAATCCAAAATCTGCAATTGTGCTCCGATTGTGGTGTTTAACACCTCAGAAGATTGGTGTCGGCACATGTAATTATTATACCAACCAGCATTTAGATTGCCTGAATATTTCCCAACATTTCATAGAAAATTCGATTTTCCTGAAAACCACCTTACTATAAATCACCAAATTCTCAGCCAAAAAATCCAAAATCTGCAATTGTGCTCCGATTGTGGTGTTTAACACCTCAGAAGATTGGTGTCGGCACATGTAATTATTATACCAACCAGCATTTAGATTGCCTGAATATTTCCCAACATTTCATAGAAAATTCGATTTTCCTGAAAACCACCTTACTATAAATCACCAAATTCTCAGCCAAAAAATCCAAAATCTGCAATTGTGCTCCGATTGTGGTGTTTAATACCTCAGAAGATTGGTGCCGGCACATGTAATTATTATACCAACCAGCATTTAGATTGCCTGAATATTTCCAAACATTTCATAGAAAATTCGATTTTCCTGAAAACCACCTTACTATAAATCACCAAATTCTCAGCCAAAAAAATCCAAAATCTGCAATTGTGCTCCGATTGTGGTGTTTAACACCTCAGAAGATTGGTGTCGGCACATGTAATTATTATACCAACCAGCATTTAGATTGCCTGAATATTTCCCAACATTTCATAGAAAATTCGATTTTCCTGAAAACCACCTTACTATAAATCACCAAATTCTCAGCCAAAAAATCCAAAATCTGCAATTGTGCTCCGATTGTGGTGTTTAACACCTCAGAAGATTGGTGTCGGCACATGTAATTATTATACCAACCAGCATTTAGATTGCCTGAATATTTCCCAACATTTCATAGAAAATTCGATTTTCCTGAAAACCACCTTACTATAAATCACCAAATTCTCAGCCAAAAAAATCCAAAATCGGCAATTGTGCTCTGATTGTGATGTTTAACACCTCAGAAGATTGGTGTCGGCACATGTAATTATTATACCAACCAGCATTTAGATTGCCTGAATATTTCCAAACATTTCATAGAAAATTCGATTTTCCTGAAAACCACCTTACTATAAATCACCAAATTCTCAGCCAAAAAAATCCAAAATCGGCAATTGTGCTCTGATTGTGATGTTTAACACCTCAGAAGATTGGTGTCGGCACATGTAATTATTATACCAACCAGCATTTAGATTGCCTGAATATTTCCCAACATTTCATAGAAAATTCGATTTTCCTGAAAACCACCTTACTATAAATCACCAAATTCTCAGCCAAAAAATCCAAAATCTGCAATTGTGCTCCGATTGTGGTGTTTAACACCTCAGAAGATTGGTGTCGGCACATGTAATTATTATACCAACCAGCATTTAGATTGCCTGAATATTTCCCAACATTTCATAGAAAATTCGATTTTCCTGAAAACCACCTTACTATAAATCACCAAATTCTCAGCCAAAAAAATCCAAAATCGGCAATTGTGCTCTGATTGTGATGTTTAACACCTCAGAAGATTGGTGTCGGCACATGTAATTATTATACCAACCAGCATTTAGATTGCCTGAATATTTCCAAACATTTCATAGAAAATTCGATTTTCCTGAAAACCACCTTACTATAAATCACCAAATTCTCAGCCAAAAAATCCAAAATCTGCAATTGTGCTCCGATTGTGGTGTTTAACACCTCAGAAGATTGGTGTCGGCACATGTAATTATTATACCAACCAGCATTTAGATTGCCTGAATATTTCCCAACATTTCATAGAAAATTCGATTTTCCTGAAAACCACCTTACTATAAATCACCAAATTCTCAGCCAAAAAATCCAAAATCTGCAATTGTGCTCCGATTGTGGTGTTTAACACCTCAGAAGATTGGTGTCGGCACATGTAATTATTATACCAACCAGCATTTAGATTGCCTGAATATTTCCCAACATTTCATAGAAAATTCGATTTTCCTGAAAACCACCTTACTATAAATCACCAAATTCTCAGCCAAAAAAAATCCAAAATCGGCAATTGTGCTCTGATTGTGATGTTTAACACCTCAGAAGATTGGTGTCGGCACATGTAATTATTATACCAACCAGCATTTAGATTGCCTGAATATTTCCAAACATTTCATAGAAAATTCGATTTTCCTGAAAACCACCTTACTATAAATCACCAAATTCTCAGCCAAAAAAATCCAAAATCTGCAATTGTGCTCCGATTGTGGTGTTTAACACCTCAGAAGATTGGTGTCGGCACATGTAATTATTATACCAACCAGCATTTAGATTGCCTGAATATTTCCCAACATTTCATAGAAAATTCGATTTTCCTGAAAACCACCTTACTATAAATCACCAAATTCTCAGCCAAAAAAATCCAAAATCTGCAATTGTGCTCCGATTGTGGTGTTTAACACCTCAGAAGATTGGTGTCGGCACATGTAATTATTATACCAACCAGCATTTAGATTGCCTGAATATTTCCCAACATTTCATAGAAAATTCGATTTTCCTGAAAACCACCTTACTATAAATCACCAAATTCTCAGCCAAAAAATCCAAAATCTGCAATTGTGCTCCGATTGTGGTGTTTAACACCTCAGAAGATTGGTGTCGGCACATGTAATTATTATACCAACCAGCATTTAGATTGCCTGAATATTTCCCAACATTTCATAGAAAATTCGATTTTCCTGAAAACCACCTTACTATAAATCACCAAATTCTCAGCCAAAAAAATCCAAAATCGGCAATTGTGCTCTGATTGTGATGTTTAACACCTCAGAAGATTGGTGTCGGCACATGTAATTATTATACCAACCAGCATTTAGATTGCCTGAATATTTCCAAACATTTCATAGAAAATTCGATTTTCCTGAAAACCACCTTACTATAAATCACCAAATTCTCAGCCAAAAAAATCCAAAATCGGCAATTGTGCTCTGATTGTGATGTTTAACACCTCAGAAGATTGGTGTCGGCACATGTAATTATTATACCAACCAGCATTTAGATTGCCTGAATATTTCCAAACATTTCATAGAAAATTCGATTTTCCTGAAAACCACCTTACTATAAATCACCAAATTCTCAGCCAAAAAAATCCAAAATCTGCAATTGTGCTCCGATTGTGGTGTTTAACACCTCAGAAGATTGGTGTCGGCACATGTAATTATTATACCAACCAGCATTTAGATTGCCTGAATATTTCCCAACATTTCATAGAAAATTCGATTTTCCTGAAAACCACCTTACTATAAATCACCAAATTCTCAGCCAAAAAAATCCAAAATCGGCAATTGTGCTCTGATTGTGATGTTTAACACCTCAGAAGATTGGTGTCGGCACATGTAATTATTATACCAACCAGCATTTAGATTGCCTGAATATTTCCAAACATTTCATAGAAAATTCGATTTTCCTGAAAACCACCTTACTATAAATCACCAAATTCTCAGCCAAAAAATCCAAAATCTGCAATTGTGCTCCGATTGTGGTGTTTAACACCTCAGAAGATTGGTGTCGGCACATGTAATTATTATACCAACCAGCATTTAGATTGCCTGAATATTTCCAAACATTTCATAGAAAATTCGATTTTCCTGAAAACCACCTTACTATAAATCACCAAATTCTCAGCCAAAAAATCCAAAATCTGCAATTGTGCTCCGATTGTGGTGTTTAACACCTCAGAAGATTGGTGTCGGCACATGTAATTATTATACCAACCAGCATTTAGATTGCCTGAATATTTCCCAACATTTCATAGAAAATTCGATTTTCCTGAAAACCACCTTACTATAAATCACCAAATTCTCAGCCAAAAAAATCCAAAATCGGCAATTGTGCTCTGATTGTGATGTTTAACACCTCAGAAGATTGGTGTCGGCACATGTAATTATTATACCAACCAGCATTTAGATTGCCTGAATATTTCCAAACATTTCATAGAAAATTCGATTTTCCTGAAAACCACCTTACTATAAATCACCAAATTCTCAGCCAAAAAAATCCAAAATCTGCAATTGTGCTCCGATTGTGGTGTTTAACACCTCAGAAGATTGGTGTCGGCACATGTAATTATTATACCAACCAGCATTTAGATTGCCTGAATATTTCCCAACATTTCATAGAAAATTCGATTTTCCTGAAAACCACCTTACTATAAATCACCAAATTCTCAGCCAAAAAAAATCCAAAATCGGCAATTGTGCTCTGATTGTGATGTTTAACACCTCAGAAGATTGGTGTCGGCACATGTAATTATTATACCAACCAGCATTTAGATTGCCTGAATATTTCCAAACATTTCATAGAAAATTCGATTTTCCCTGAAAACCACCTTACTATAAATCACCAAATTCTCAGCCAAAAAAATCCAAAATCTGCAATTGTGCTCCGATTGTGGTGTTTAATACCTCAGAAGATTGGTGTCGGCTCATGTAATTATTATACCAACCAGCATTTAGATTGCCTGGATAATTCCAAACATTTCATAGAAAATTCGATTTTCCTGAAAACCACCTTACTATAAATCAGTAAATTCTCAGCCAAAAAATCCAAAATCGGCAATTGTGCTCTGATTGTGATGTTTAACACCTCAGAAGATTGGTGTCGGCACATGTAATTATTTATACCAACCAGCATTTAGATTGCCTGAATATTTCCAAACATTTCATAGAAAATTCGATTTTCCTGAAAACCACCTTACTATAAATCACCAAATTCTCAGCCAAAAAATCCAAAATCTGCAATTGTGCTCCGATTGTGGTGTTTAACACCTCAGAAGATTGGTGTCGGCACATGTAATTATTATACCAACCAGCATTTAGATTGCCTGAATATTTCCCAACATTTCATAGAAAATTCGATTTTCCTGAAAACCACCTTACTATAAATCACCAAATTCTCAGCCAAAAAAATCCAAAATCGGCAATTGTGCTCTGATTGTGATGTTTAACACCTCAGAAGATTGGTGTCGGCACATGTAATTATTATACCAACCAGCATTTTAGATTGCCTGAATATTTCCAAACATTTCATAGAAAATTCGATTTTCCTGAAAACCACCTTACTATAAATCACCAAATTCTCAGCCAAAAAAATCCAAAATCGGCAATTGTGCTCTGATTGTGATGTTTAACACCTCAGAAGATTGGTGTCGGCACATGTAATTATTATACCAACCAGCATTTAGATTGCCTGAATATTTCCAAACATTTCATAGAAAATTCGATTTTCCTGAAAACCACCTTACTATAAATCACCAAATTCTCAGCCAAAAAAATCCAAAATCTGCAATTGTGCTCCGATTGTGGTGTTTAACACCTCAGAAGATTGGTGTCGGCACATGTAATTATTATACCAACCCAGCATTTAGATTGCCTGAATATTTCCCAACATTTCATAGAAAATTCGATTTTCCTGAAAACCACCTTACTATAAATCACCAAATTCTCAGCCAAAAAAATCCAAAATCGGCAATTGTGCTCTGATTGTGATGTTTAACACCTCAGAAGATTGGTGTCGGCACATGTAATTATTATACCAACCAGCATTTAGATTGCCTGAATATTTCCAAACATTTCATAGAAAATTCGATTTTCCTGAAAACCACCTTACTATAAATCACCAAATTCTCAGCCAAAAAAATCCAAAATCGGCAATTGTGCTCTGATTGTGATGTTTAACACCTCAGAAGATTGGTGTCGGCACATGTAATTATTATACCAACCAGCATTTAGATTGCCTGAATATTTCCCAACATTTCATAGAAAATTCGATTTTCCTGAAAACCACCTTACTATAAATCACCAAATTCTCAGCCAAAAAATCCAAAATCTGCAATTGTGCTCCGATTGTGGTGTTTAACACCTCAGAAGATTGGTGTCGGCACATGTAATTATTATACCAACCAGCATTTAGATTGCCTGAATATTTCCCAACATTTCATAGAAAATTCGATTTTCCTGAAAACCACCTTACTATAAATCACCAAATTCTCAGCCAAAAAAATCCAAAATCGGCAATTGTGCTCTGATTGTGATGTTTAACACCTCAGAAGATTGGTGTCGGCACATGTAATTATTATACCAACCAGCATTTAGATTGCCTGAATATTTCCAAACATTTCATAGAAAATTCGATTTTCCTGAAAAACCACCTTACTATAAATCACCAAATTCTCAGCCAAAAAAATCCAAAATCTGCAATTGTGCTCCGATTGTGGTGTTTAACACCTCAGAAGATTGGTGTCGGCACATGTAATTATTATACCAACCAGCATTTAGATTGCCTGAATATTTCCCAACAATTTCATAGAAAATTCGATTTTCCTGAAAACCACCTTACTATAAATCACCAAATTCTCAGCCAAAAAATCCAAAATCTGCAATTGTGCTCCGATTGTGGTGTTTAACACCTCAGAAGATTGGTGTCGGCACATGTAATTATTATACCAACCAGCATTTAGATTGCCTGAATATTTCCCAACATTTCATAGAAAATTCGATTTTCCTGAAAACCACCCTTACTATAAATCACCAAATTCTCAGCCAAAAAAATCCAAAATCGGCAATTGTGCTCTGATTGTGATGTTTAACACCTCAGAAGATTGGTGTCGGCACATGTAATTATTATACCAACCAGCATTTAGATTGCCTGAATATTTCCAAACATTTCATAGAAAATTCGATTTTCCTGAAAACCACCTTACTATAAATCACCAAATTCTCAGCCAAAAAAAATCCAAAATCTGCAATTGTGCTCCGATTGTGGTGTTTAACACCTCAGAAGATTGGTGTCGGCACATGTAATTATTATACCAACCAGCATTTAGATTGCCTGAATATTTCCCAACATTTCATAGAAAATTCGATTTTCCTGAAAACCACCTTACTATAAATCACCAAATTCTCAGCCAAAAAAATCCAAAATCTGCAATTGTGCTCCGATTGTGGTGTTTAACACCTCAGAAGATTGGTGTCGGCACATGTAATTATTATACCAACCAGCATTTAGATTGCCTGAATATTTCCCAACATTCATAGAAAATTCGATTTTCCTGAAAACCACCTTACTATAAATCACCAAATTCTCAGCCAAAAAATCCAAAATCTGCAATTGTGCTCCGATTGTGGTGTTTAACACCTCAGAAGATTGGTGTCGGCACATGTAATTATTATACCAACCAGCATTTAGATTGCCTGAATATTTCCCAACATTTCATAGAAAATTCGATTTTCCTGAAAACCACCTTACTATAAATCACCAAATTCTCAGCCAAAAAAATCCAAAATCGGCAATTGTGCTCTGATTGTGATGTTTAACACCTCAGAAGATTGGTGTCGGCACATGTAATTATTATACCAACCAGCATTTAGATTGCCTGAATATTTCCAAACATTTCATAGAAAATTCGATTTTCCTGAAAACCACCTTACTATAAATCACCAAATTCTCAGCCAAAAAAATCCAAAATCGGCAATTGTGCTCTGATTGTGATGTTTAACACCTCAGAAGATTGGTGTCGGCACATGTAATTATTATACCAACCAGCATTTAGATTGCCTGAATATTTCCAAACATTTCATAGAAAATTCGATTTTCCTGAAAACCACCTTACTATAAATCACCAAATTCTCAGCCAAAAAAATCCAAAATCTGCAATTGTGCTCCGATTGTGGTGTTTAACACCTCAGAAGATTGGTGTCGGCACATGTAATTATTATACCAACCAGCATTTAGATTGCCTGAATATTTCCCAACATTTCATAGAAAATTCGATTTTCCTGAAAACCACCTTACTATAAATCACCAAATTCTCAGCCAAAAAAATCCAAAATCTGCAATTGTGCTCCGGATTGTGGTGTTTAATACCTCAGAAGATTGGTGTCGGCACATGTAATTATTATACCAACCAGCATTTAGATTGCCTGAATATTTCCCAACATTTCATAGAAAATTCGATTTTCCTGAAAACCACCTTACTATAAATCACCAAATTCTCAGCCAAAAAATCCAAAATCTGCAATTGTGCTCCGATTGTGGTGTTTAATACCTCAGAAGATTGGTGTCGGCACATGTAATTATTATACCAACCAGCATTTAGATTGCCTGAATATTTCCCAACATTTCATAGAAAATTCGATTTTCCTGAAAACCACCTTACTATAAATCACCAAATTCTCAGCCAAAAAAATCCAAAATCTGCAATTGTTCTCCGATTGTGGTGTTTAATACCTCAGAAGATTGGTGCCGGCACATGTAATTATTATACCAACCATCATTTAGATTGCCTGGATATTTCCCAACATTTCATAGAAAATTCGATTTTCCTGAAAACCACCTTACTATAAATCACCAAATTCTCAGCCATAAAAATCCAAAATCTGCAATTGTGCTCTGATTGTGATGTTTAATACCTCAGATGATTGGTGTCGGCACATGTAATTATTATACCAACGAGCATTTAGATTGCCTGGATATTTCTAATCATTTCATGGCAAATTCGATTTTCTTGAAAACCACCTTACTATAAATCAGCAATTTCTCATAAAAAAAAAACAAAATCTGCAAATGTGCTTTAATTGCCGTTCTTGGTACTTCTAAGGATAGGTTTAACGATCTGCAATTGTTACGCCAATGCCTATTTCAGATAGAATGCGGTTTTTGGAAAATCTCTTTACTCAGCCCAAATAAATCCAAAATCTGCAAATTGTACTATAATTGTGGCGCTTGATACCTCTAAAGATATATTCGGAACCTGTAATGGTTGTGCAAACACTCTCATTTAAATTGCTTGTTTGTTTCTAAGCATTTCATAGAAAATACGATTTTTTCGAAGTACTCACCGATGACAAAGCATGACACAAAAATGGACCTCAACTTTGACAATCACCTGCGTTTTAAATTTAGACTTGAAAACAGAAATGTCCTATTAAGTATTTTAACAATAAACATATTATACTTGTGCATAATAAACAATTGAAACTGAATTACTTAAGGTGTTACTTAAGGTGGATTTAATTATTTTCTGCTTTTAGTTTATTCTAAAGTTGAAAGTTTATAAAGTTGATAAGCTCAATTTTTTCAGCTGTTGAAGAAATTGGTGGAACATAAATTAATGTGGAACTTATATTCAGAACAAACCGGGCGATCCTCAGTGCTGCGGATAATTGTGGGCAGCATTTTCATTCTAGCGTGGTTTGAAGCATTGTGTTCAATTATTTGTGGAACATAATTTCATTGTTGAAATTACCATTGTTGTAAAAAATTGTGGAACTTATTTCAGATTAAAAATTTCAAAAATGTTTACCTACCGTCAGTATTGAGACAAGGTATAATAAACAACAAATTAAATAAAACAAATGTTAAAAATTAATCGATATTCAATTAATTCTATATTTATTTATGTAATATAATATTATTTATTGATAATAATAATAATAATTTGTGTTTTATTATAATTCTTTCAAAATTTTTTTTGTTTTTAATTTTTTTTTTTTCAATATATATTTGTTTTTAATTTATTAATCATTATTAAATGTACATTATTTACAAAAAAACAATTTTTTTTTTGTTATTATAAGTAATTAGTAAATTATTTTAATTAATTTTTTTTTTTGTTGTGTTTTGTTTATATATTATTTAAAAGTTAATATGATAAATATTTATTTTTTTTATTTTTTAAATTTAATCATTATTTATTATTATTTAATATTATATAAAAGGGTATTTTGTTTTTATTTATTTTAAATAATTTTTTTTTTTTTTTTTGATTTCTAGAAATTTTCTAAATATATAATAAATATATTAATTACATAAATAATTATTATCAATATAATGTGTTATATAAATAAACTATTTGTTTTTTTTAATAACTAATTTTATTAAATCAATACAGTTTTTATAATAGGTATATTTAAATTAATTAATTAATTAATTAAATTATTTATTTTTAATTATATCATCACAGAAAATTATTATTATTTAAATAAAAAATTATTAATAAAAATTAAAAATAATTTAAGTGGTTTTCCTTTTACATTCCCCAAATATAATAAATTTTAATCGAAATTAATTAATAAAATTAATTATAATTTTTTAATTAACATTTAGAATTTAGTTTGCTTTCGTTAGATGTTTAGATGTTTTGTATATGTATACAAATATTGGGTGTGTACTATAAAAAGAGGGCTGCGTACCAAAACAACACCAATATATTGTATGCACAAGTTTTATTTTTCTAACGGTAAATTATATTTTGATATTTAACCATTTTACATTGGAGTATTTTCCATCGCTTCGAGTTCTGGTTCCTCGGCGAGTGTATAAACACCGGTCAACAGGCTGGATGGAACAATGTGTTGCACAATGATTTGTTGCTCATATTGATCCGCCTGCTCCTGTTGATGATGGTAGTCCATCTCATCCATAATCATACTATCACTATCTTGTTGCTGTGCCACAAGAACTTGCATGCTTTCTAGTATTTCGGGCATAAGCGGTTCGGACATGGTTACGATTGGGACTAGTTCATGACCGAGCGCAATATTATTGCAGTCTTTTAGTACATGAAGTTGACTCAAATCTGGCTCCTGATTAAATATTAATGATGTTGGAGTACCTGCGTGAAACAAGTGATAAAATCAGATAAATTATAAGATTTTTTTTTAGGGGGTGTTATGGTGTCATTTCTTACCAGATAGTAAGGTTTCCTCAGTCGGATTACGCTGATATAAATTCGTATTTTTCTCGTACCGTCAGGAACCCAAATACTCAGAATCCGATGAATCATTAAAATTTTTACTTTTCATTTGATGACTTGATATCGTGGTTGATGATGCATTATTTTTATCAATAACTAAACTAAGATTATTCTTATCATTTAAATTACTACTAACATGTTTGAGCCGGTGCAAGATCTCCTCGTGCAGCACATTAAAACACATGGCCGTCAATGCCATACCGGACATTATGTAAATCGAACAAAACCAAATTGTTGTGGTCGATTCTTTTTTCAAACCAGGAACTAAATCACCAAATCCGATGGTCGATAAGCTCATAAAACAGAAATAGATGCCATCGAGTAGTGGCCATCCTTCAAGCCGGTACAACGCTATTGCACCAGCCATAATATAAATTATCATCATGCACAAACATAGGAGAATTGGTGCTAGTAAACTTAGCCCGTGCATAGAAGTTCTGGATTCGGAGGCGCTTAGCGAATCTATTTCGGGTATTTGAATTTGTTTCTCCGGCGAATGGAGATTATTGTGCAGCGACCCGGATCGCACATAATACGGTTCTTGTAAGGCTAATTGTTGGGCACGGAATTCTTCTTGTTGACGTTTTCGCTTCATACGCCGCTCTTTTTCCGCCATTCGCTTCTCGTCATAGCAACAGTATCCACAGTTTGAACATAGGCAGCAACAAAGGGCTCTGGAGAATACACCACGTGCCACTCGCGCCAACACACCACCAGTGCTCGATAAATATACCAACGTTAGTGGTATTCCCAAAAGTGCATAGGCCAGAGTTACAACGCGTCCAAGTGTAGTTTTCGGTGCTATACTACCATAGCCTGAAAATATAAAAAAAAACAAATGAAAATCAATCATCAAATAAACATTTTCATTCTTAATCTTTCTTCATTTCAAACTTGACAAGCGAAACATTTTTTTTTTTTTTTTGTACAATCCACCAATTCCCGCAACCAATCCCTTACTGCGGAATTAAATTTATTAATATTCATGACACTTCAAAAAATAAAAAGCTTCGCTATATTCAGACTACAAATAAAACAAAAGAAAATCTAAAACAAAAATATCCATCGTTTCATCGTTAATCCAATTGTTTTTCACAGAAACCAAAACAACAACAAAAAAAAAATGGAAACAGAATTATCCGATATCACAAAACTGTACCGTAAAGCTGGAGAAAAGGATAACATTTTTTATTTTCATCTCCATTGGAAGCTTAACAATAACAAAACAACAATCGCGCAATAACAAAAACATAGACGGAAACCAGAATAAAATTTTTCTGTTTTGCCCATTTTTTGGAATAGTTGTGCGGAGTGGGTGGTGGGGGGGGGGAGAGGGGTTAAGCTCTAGCTTCCTTTTATTGAATATTTAAAAATCCATAAATCTTATATTAATTAAGTCATTCTGAATACTTTGTTGTATATAGTACGTATTGTACCTAGTTGTTGTTTGCTAAATTGGAGACTACATGATGTTGATGCGAGATAAGGAATCAATATACATACAGGAAGTTGTGATGAAAATAACGATTTATTTTGTTGTGTACAGGATGCTTGTTCATCGGATTTTTATTATTTCGTTTTGTGTTGAAAAGTGAAGACAGCTAATTTTTGTTTCTCTATATTTGGTCGTTTTGGTTGTTGAATTGCTTGTCAATTACAGATTTTTATGGTGTGTCTCTTCGTGTAGAATATGATTTGTTAGTAGCTTTGCTATATAAGTATGATGTCAATTAAGTATTGAAATTTTGTACTTGATGTTAAAACTGAAAGCTTGAAATCGCAAGCAGTAAGTTTTCTGTAGAAAAACTAAATACAAGGATATAAGTATATACATAGCTTGATGTTCAAGACGTCCACTCAATTATCCAAAATTAACTACAACGACAATCAGTTTATCTGTTTTCCCAAAACATAAATTTGTATTTTACGGCGAATTGTGTCTTACAAGCGCACATTATTCAAAAATCCAGACTGGGCTCATTGGAGACAATTTGTTCATGGTCTGTGAGTAAAAGGAACAATTCACTAAAAAAAAAATGAAATTTGTGAACTTTAGAAGTGAGATTTATTGAGAACATTTCGAACAAAACAGTGAAACTGTCGGAACATTTTTACGATCAGTGAATTTGATACAAAATTGCGAAAACTCAAGCGAATAACCGCATATTAAAGAGCTTACATAGAGAAAATTAAAGCCCAAGAGAAAATTTTTAGCGATACTACTCGTGTTATTAATATGCAAAAATGCAGGATGCTTCTAGAAGCGGAATGGAACGAATTTCTAGCTGTAGAAAATAGTGCAAATTTCGAATTCAATAAAGAGAATTTTATTGATATTTGAATTAAAGTATCAATTAATAAAAAAAAAATAAATTAAGCTGTCCCTTCAAGTTCTGCCCTTAAAACGAGACCGTTCGTTATTTAATGCTTGATGATTTAAGCTGACGATGAAATGGAAGAGGAATTTGGAAAAATTCTTACAATGCCTACAAGACTCGCGAAGATTGCGGCTCACAGAGAAACGCGAAAACTCAGATAAACCTATGTAGCAATGCCATCATTCCAATTGAGGGTTAATAAATTTCTCGGGAATACAATAAAGAAAAAAAGAATAAATAAATTAAAGCTCGGTTTATAAGGTGAGCGGAATTATTTGTTATTGTTCAAAAATTAATAAATAGAGGGGATCTTGAATTTTTGGAAATTGGTGAGTTAATTCGTGATTGTGATGACACCAGTAATTGTTTAAATTAAGAATAAAAATTGAAAAATTAAAAAAATAATAATAGAAGTTAAAATAAATTGTGCTTAAAATGAAAAAGTTTACTGTGAACTTTGCCTGTTCGAGAAATAAATGTGCGGAGTTTTAAATCGAAAGTTTAATTAAAAATTCCAATAAATAAACATTCTAGAAGTTAAGAAGCAAAGGAAAAACTATTAACTAGAGTCTTCTCAAACTCATAAATGTAAGTATGTAGTTAATACGTTTAAAATTATAGTAGTTTAAGTAAATAGTGCTCAATGTACGTATTAAACTATGTGTTTCTAAAATAAATTGTGTCATGCCTATATTTCGTATTGGAAATATTAACAAGTGTTTTCTCTGTGAAAACTTTAAATAAACCCGGAGCTTGTGAAAAAAATTATTTTGTTACCAAAACTGGGTGTGTGAAAAAAAAGGAAGAACAATTATGGTTAAGCTTGAACTGAGGTTTTGCGAAACCAAAAAGTGTGTAAACCAGGGAGTGTGGCGGTTGAACTAAATAAATTTTCTGAAAAAAAACCCATTTGAAAAGTGATATAAGCCAGATATATCATCGAGTTAACGGTGATTTTTCTGGAAAATACGATTGAAGAAAAAAAATTAGTTATTGTCAAAAAGTGGTGTGGTTGTGCTACGTATATATTTAAAGTTCCGAGATAGGTATCGATACCAATAGATACATTGTTATCAATTAGCTATACTGATAAATATTAGTATTCAAATGTATGGAAGACCGTTGGTACCAAAGAGCGATATTTCAACAATGTTACGTCACATCATTGGCCAATTAAGTTTTTTATTGTTCAAATTATATTTAAGAATTTATTTTATTATTACGTAACCAATATTATTTAATTCGTATTTTTTTTTATTTTTAAATACATAGATATTACTTTCCTGTTATTAATAAAAAAAAAACTAATTTAATTTCTAAAATTCAATTTATTTCATAATTACACAAAACTATATGTTACCATATTGTATGTAAGACCTATGTATGTTGAACATTTAGTACAAAAATATTTTAAATGCTGCTTACAAGCAAAATTATTGCATTTCTCACATCGCATATGATATTTATTGTCCAATTTCCTTGGACAGATATTGTACCGTCCACACTTTGCCTTATTAGATCTAACAGCCAAAGAAGTAGATGGTTGAATTTCAGTCTCTGAACTCGCAGTAACAGTTTGATACTCTAGAACAGTGTTCGCAAGTAGTTGGCTATTGGCGTGCCAATAAAAGAATTTCTTTATATAATTGCTTTTTTTGCGTGCCAACCTAATTCCGTAAAATAATTGTTCATTTAAGTGAAATATTAAGGATCAGGCAGAATAGGCCTCTTAAACGCCAAATTTTTAGTTTTATTTTTCAACGCAAATTTTATAGGATGAATTTTATTTTCTCGGAATCAGGCCCAATGTTTTAACCCAAAACAATTGACTTTGGCCGTTCTGTTCCTAATTATTGTTATAGTATTCATCTTTGAAAATACAGACTCGCCCAATGATTTATTACAAGAAAATCTCTTACTTCAGCTGTGGTCAGCCGGCGCGCTAAAATTCTATTATACGATGATCTGGCAGCGTCAACTAAATGGTCTCAGTAGGTTTCAGTATCGAAAGTATAACGATTCTGAATTTGGGGTCTTCATACGAATTTCCAGTTCCAAATCTCTTCGCATGACTTAACCTCTCTGCTAATCGCATTTCTGTGGTATTTACTTAGAGCTTTTAGTTCATCGCTTATTCAATTAATGGAAATTTAAATCCAAATGAACAAACTTCTTTCATCTTAGAACAGTGGCGACTAGAATGATCACCAGACGGCCTAGTTTTTCGGATGACCGGATGACCGGTGTGACATTTGGTTCATCGTTTGATTTTATTTCATTTTCAGGTGGATGAGATGGAGCATTATCCAATATAGTAAAAGCGCTTTTACTGGCAGACCTTCACTTTTCGAAAATGTTTGTACCTAATTTGATAAAATGGTCAAAAAGAATTGTTTACTTAAATTCTTTTAGATCAATAAATTAACATTTACCGATGGTACAAAAGATTTGTGGAACTTATCTTTAAGCAGCTGTCATCCACGCAGTTTTTGAATGTTTAAAGTTAACAGGGCAGTTACAATTATTAAATGATTGGGCATTTTTCGCTTTTAAAATTATTAACGTTGTAATTTATGAAGTACATTTGCATTAGTATAACCCGACAAACAATTATAAACCGCAAGAGGCTTTACGGTTTCCCGCCCGTAAAATGTTGGTTGATAAATTAAGGCGAACATAGAAATATTTACACGACGTATATTCGAAGCAATTAAATCAAGGTAGACAAAATAAAAAAAGTAAACGAGTATGCGACGAGTAATACGAAAATAGCACGAAAATAATGTCATATTTATATTCTTATATAATTACATAAAAAATGTCATGTGAGAATATTGCACACATCTTTGATAAGCTTGAATGCAACAATTAAAAATTAATTAAATTTAAGATACAATTAAATTATATCAAACGCCGGAATTCATATTTTAAGTCTGGCAATGGTAACGTAATAAAACCGACAAAACAATTTTTTTAACTGCAAAAAGTCGGTTAACAAACTGGCAGAAAATAAAATAATTCAATATAATTATGTTATTTACTGGCAGTTTTTAAACCGACTTATTACGGTTAAAAAAATTGTTTTGTTAGTTTTATCACGAAGCATATCCGAATTTAAAATTTAATATGTAAAAACCCTGTTGTACGACTGAGTGCTCCAAGAGCGATCAATGATCAATCACGGTGATGATCTCTTATACCTCATCGTGATGATCACATGTCCCCATATTTCGTAAAAAAGGAATGAACAAAATGCGATTACTGTAATTTACTTCCATGAAAAACACATTTAAAAAGCCGAACATTTCATTTGTTTTGCTTTATACTTCTGTTTCATGTTTTTCACGTGCCATCTCAAACAAAATTTCTCGATTGCTCACGCAAAGTACAACTGGGAAATGAGAACACGAGCATATGATCAAAGTCAAATAAATATCGTCAATAACCGAGAGTCCATTATTTTCAGAGTTGTGCCAGAAAGCGCATGTTGTGTTTTTAAAGTGTTACATATTAAAAAATATATCCGTGCCTAATTATAATAGTTATAATAAAATATTGTTAATTATTAATAATAAATTGTTTGATTAATAATTTAATATATAGTCAAAAATTAATTTACTGAATTGTATGTGAATAAAAAATAACATTGAAGTTGATTAACGGGAGAACAATTAAGGGGATTCACAGACTTGTGATTTATTTTATAAGGATTATTAAATTGAAATTCTATAACGGAGTTACTTTTCTACGTAAGTATTTTAGTGATTAAAGGAAATATTGTTAGTTGTGTCATTTCGTTAATTGGAAATCCTCGCATTTTGTATGGAGTCAGTTTCAGATAATTAAATTTCTGTACTACGTAATAAAAATTCTGTTTCAATAAACAGTTTATTCTGTAAAATATATTCTGTACTTTTTCTTTTGAATTACATTTTTGTATAAGTTGTACATTAAGTCGATTTGTATATACAGTGACTCACAGCCTGTTTGGTCCAATTGCATTTCGTTAACTAACTTGTACATATATAATATCTCGCTATGTTTTATTTTGTTAAAGAAAACTAAATGTAATCAGAAAGCTATCTTCAGTTTTATTACAAACCACAAAACAATACCAAACATTTGTACTGCGCATCAAAATTACATTAAAAGGTTCATTAGTTCAACTCAAAACTAACTCACTGGATCAGACAAGCTGTGAGTCACTGTATAATAAAATAATTTTTCTGTATAATAAACTAATGTTTCGACGGTTTATTCCGCTTTTCTAAAGGGCACAATTATCAATATAATTTGAAAGAAAATTTTTTATAATGAATGTTTTTCTCGTAACTAGAGTTTAAATTGAAATTTATAAAATACTCAGTCTAACCTAAAATATTTTAAGTTATACAATTTAAGTGAACATTTTTTTTAAATTTAGAAAATCTATAAAATGTTGTCGTAATAATTTAACAAATATTTTGAAACTTCCTGTATGTTTAATAAATTTTGAGATAAATTTTGTTGTTTTTTGATATATGTAAATGCTTTCTATAATTAACCTTTTAGTAAGATTCTGATTCTTGTAAAGTATCTCAGCGTCATCTATGGATAACGAGTGGTTACTTCCACGTAGATGATTTAATAAATCGCTGTGTGACGGTTTAAACTCATACGTAGACTCATAAATATGTTGGCGAATTCGTTTTTTTAAATTTTGTTTAGTTTGACCCACATACTCTTTTCCACACGAACATTTTAATTTATATGTATAATAAATTTGATTGTAACTCTATAGGAATTTTGTCTTTTAGTGAATAAAACCATGTCCAAACTTTGAAAGGCTATACCAACCAGTTGTATGTATATCATAATTTTGTAAAAGAAATTTTATTTTTTCGAAAAGAATTTTAACATACGGACCGAAATGTAAAGTTTGCGATTAATTTCAACGATTAAATTAGGATTTTTGCGCGTATTTTCCAAAATATTTCTCGAATTGCTATGTTTGTCGATAGCATTTCTAACACCTCCATTAACTACACTTCTCGGATAATCATTTTGAATTAGAACATCACTTAATATTTTGAAATGTTCGGCATGAAAATGTGAGTTTTCGAGCTGTGCCCCTTTGATTTGTGACCATCACCCCTTTGTATGTTTATGTGTGTTTGTAAGAATTATTACTGAAATTAAATTGATTTGCATTTCAACTTCAAATCTAATTGAATTAAGGTTTTCTTTACACTTTTTTTAGTCTAAAAAATGCCAAAATATAAAATGCTAAAAGATCTTTCAAAACAATCAATTAAAAGACGCCTTTTTAATCCGAACCAGTATCAGATAGCAGACAAGATTTCGAATCGAAGTAATGAAACAAATCCAATTAATGTAGAACGCGATATTTTACCAGATCATGTTCCGTGCACGAGTGGCGAACATTCTGCCAAAAAAACATTAAGTATTGAACATGATTTAGTTGAAGAAGATAGTCGAGAAGTGTTATCGGATTTTGATGGAGAAGATATTGAGTTGCAAAATAATACAAAAATGATTGATTTCTTGCATACTTGGGCAGTTAAATATAGCATAAAAGCAAACGCATTAAATGAACTTTTAGTTTTTATTAAGTCACTTGGATACAGTGTACCTACAGATAGTCGAACGCTTTTGAACACTCCAAAAAATAGATATACTTTAGATTGCCTCCCAGGGAAATACGTGCATATCGGGTGTTCTCGGCTTTTGAATATTTCTTAAATAATAATATTGTAATTCCCCCCGTTATTATTTTAGATATAAATATTGACGGTTTGCCTATCAGTAAAAGTAACCAAAGCTGTTTTTGGCCTATTTTGGGTAGGATAAATAATTCTAAATATAAAAAAAATATTTGTAATTGGAATTTATCACGGTTACAATAAACCGAATGATTTTAACGTATATTTAAGGCCACTTGTTGACGAACTTAAAATATATTTGGAAGATGGATATTTCTGGAACAATAACAAAATTGTTGTCAAAATTAACGCAATAATATGCGACGCGCCTGCTCGTTCCAGTATTCTTGGCACGAAAGCGCATACGGGATATTATGGATGCCTAAAATGTAATGTAGAGGGCGATTATATTAAAAACAGGATGACGTTTCCAATTGACACAACAGCACAACCAAGAACGAATAGTTCTTTTAGAAGTAAGGAGAACTTGGAACATCATAAGTTTACAACTATATTAGAAGAACTACCAATTAATATGATCAAAACTTTCCCGCTGGAATACATGCACCTTATCTGCCTTGGTATTATGAAAAAATTAATTCAGATGTGGGTTTGTGGAGACTCCAAGTCACGTTTACCATCAGCAAGTATACAAATAATTTAGGAAAGACTCTCCAAAATATCTTACAGCCAACCTTCTGAGTTTCAAAGGAAAATAAGGACTTTATCTGATCTGCCATATTATAAAGCTACGGAGTTTATTTGTTTTAAAAAATGTACTATCAACTGATAAATATAACAATTTTCTCTCGCTCCACACTGCAATACTTATTTTATGTCATCCAGAATTAAGTAAAACAAAATCTAATCTTGCAAATGACATACTAAATCATTTTATAGAAGGAATAAAACATATATATGGAACGCATCATTTAACGTATAATATGCAAAGTTTGTCCCATTTGGCAGAAGACGTAAAAGAGTTTGGAAATTTAGACGCCTTTTCCGCATTTGAATTTGAATCTTTCATGCACAAGATCAAATGTTTGCTTAGGAAACCAAACCAACCACTAGCACAATTGTGCAATAGAATTTGCGAGGCAACCTACGTCAACTAGCCACAATGAATTATGGCCAAGCTACCCTGTCTTAAAAAAAAAATTAAATATAAATGGGAAATCACATTTTTATAGAATTATATTTGAACACGCCGTACTTGATAATAGTGAAAAAAATCGATGGTTTCTAACAAAAGACAAATCAATCATTAAGTTTTAATATGCCGAAAAAGTTGAAACAGAAATATTTATTTGGGGCAGGAAGATGGAAATCAATTCTGATTTCTACCATTTACCAATTTCTTCAAGCAAATTTGATATTTATCAGACCTTCTTAAATAGTAATGAAATGATCAGCAAATTTAATATTGACGATGTCCATAAAAAGTTATTTGCAATGAGAAATAATCATGATGAACTTTACGTTTTTTTCCCACTACTTCATTTCAATAATTAATAAGAATCTAATTCACAAATTTGCAATCTTTTCTAGCATGTATTCAGTTATTGAAACCATTAGCAATGAGGGTAAGAAGGAAGTGTCCGTGGTGTGTACACATTGGATTAAGGATGGAGTAGTGGCATGGCCCAAATAGTATAAACAGGCAATCAAAAAGAATTTAGACCCAAATCCGGATTGGGAAAACTTTAAATGTAAAATATTAAAAGGCAACATCTCTAATTATCGCGAGGCAAAGGAAAAGGAGAAATATTTAGCCGATTTTTCGAATTCGGAATGTGAGGAACAGTTTTATAACAGAACACATAAAAAACTTTCGAAGTTATGAATTTCAATGAGAATTTTGAGGAGCCATCGCCTAAAATACTACTATTAACACAAAATAATTCTGAAGAAATTGAGATGAATATAAATAATAACAGTAATCTAGTGGAATGGACTAACATTCTACAACCACCACCACTAACAGTCATAAATTATGAAAATATTCCTCAGCCAGAATCTCTAAATTTAAATAAACCTGCAACACCAACAACAGACATCATTTCTCTAGCTAGCACTCCAGTATTTCGATCCAATTGCTTCATTAGCAACACAAATAATCAGAAGGAAAGCCACTTACCTGACAATTCTTACCAAATAATATAAAAATATAAAAAATTAGAAGAGAAAATTAAAAAGAACAAAACCCTCATTAAAGAAAATAAAGTAAAACTTACAAGTGTGTTGGAAAACCAACAAAAAATATTGGCAAACCAGACAGATATAAAAGAAGTATTTCATGTAATTATGAATACTTTACCAAAGAGAAATCAAAGTCCAATTGTCAAAGACAGTGGCTTTGTATTTCCCAAGCTACCAATTACTTGTGTAGAACATCTTGTGACATTAAATACAAAATTAGCATCCCAGGTTTATATGGATCAAATGGTATTTGTTATAAATTATTAAACATTCCAAGCAATTAATTAAGTGTTAAATTTCTTTCAGACTCTTCATCTATATAAATTTTCCGCGGAAAAAACAAATAAAACAGTGAAGAATTGCTTAGAACACTTATGTTCCTACGATCTACTAACAAAATACTCCTGGTCAGGGCAGAATTCTCTATCTAAAGGTACAAGTTTACTTTATTTTTAATTAAAATACCACTTATCACTGATTCCTTAATTATTTTATTTCAGAAATCAACAAGCACGTGTTTGCTGAACACATAAACGTAATCGAGCTTTTGCGAAATGTGCACAATTATTTAAAGAAAGGCAATGTTGTGGCCTCCGAAAATATAAATGCTAGTATCAGAGAATTTTTAAAAAGGGCCAATTTTCGGTACAAACATTTTCGAAATTAACCCTCTAATGCCACAATTTTTATTTTTTTTTTTGAGCTGATGATTTTCTCATTGCTTATCGTGTATCGCCTACACTTCCGGCTGAAGACGGATCTGGATTCAGTCATTAAAAATTTATTTTGTTGAAATAAAAAAATATAATTTTAATTAATAAAAATATTATTAAACAAATTAAATCAATTGTTTTGTGTGGTTATAAATAAATTCAATTTACATTTCTAACGAAATTCCTGCTTCTCTGGTGTATATTTTTTCTGTTCCACAGTCTTTCACCCATCCTAAAGCCCAGTTTACACCTCTCGTGAACATGAATGTGAACAAAACTTGAAATTACTTGATTTTTTTCATTAAAACTGATTGGAATAAACTTGGAATAAAATTAAGTATCGAATAATTATCAAAATAATGAATAAAATATGTAAGTATATCATTATAATAATATTTTTTGCAATTCCTCGATGATTTCGTTTTGTCCACAGATATTTCACTGCGAGCAAAATGAAATCAACGGGGAATTGAAAAAATATTGTTATAATTCATTATTTTGATAATTATTCGATACTTAATTTTATTCCAAGTTGTACAACAACTTGTTTACATGATTTGTAACGTGCTTAGACAGTCGAAACAATAAATCTTACAAATTTCAAATGAATATAAATAGCCTATAAAATAGCAGAGTGAACAAATTTTCGTACCGCATTTGTACAATATTCATTGTGAAATAGTTCACAAATGATAGGAATTTTGACTGTAGCGCACGGCCTTTTCACGGACATTATAGACTGCACTGTAGAGTAATGTATGGCCATTAAACAACCAATAGGAGTGGTCCAAGCTGTTCCTTAATACGGTTATTTTATTCCATTTGTGCAAGAAAAGTCTAACCTAATAGACACCGCAAGGCGGTTCAATGTCGGTAAAGTTAACTGACAAATGATGGTAATTTTAACTGTAAATTAACGCACGATCCTCATACAGACATTAGAGACTGCACTACGGAGTAACATATGGACATTAAACAACCAAAAGGAGTGGTCCAAAGCATCCCATAATACGGTTATTTTATTCCATTTGTGCAAGAAAAGTCTAACCTAAAATACACCGAAAGGCGGTTCACTGTCGGAAAAGTTAACTGACAAATGATGGTAATTTTAACTGTAAATTAACGCACGGTCCTCATACAGACATTAGAGACTGCACTACGGCGTAACATATGGATATTAAACAACCAATAGGAGTGGTTCAAAGCATTCCATAATACGGTTATTTTATTCCATTTGTGCAAGAAAAGTCTAACCTAAAATATACCGAAAGGCGGTCCATTGTCGGAAAAGTTAACTGACAAATGATGGGAATTTTGACTGTAAAATAACCCACGGTCTTCGTACAGACATTAGAGACCGCCCAAGGTGTTCCAAAACATGGTTTTATTATAGTACTTGAGGAAAGAGATGTCTGTCAGAAAACCATTCGGTCCTCCAGTCTCCCATCGGTTATATTTCAATACTAAATTTTTAAATTGTTTGTCGGGTAATATACTAAAGTACAAGCCAGTATAAGCCTGTTTCATCTGCATTATAAATTTGATTTACAGACAGATCAAGTTCAATTATTAGGGGTTGCAATTGTCTTTTAAATGGCACCACAAACTCAAGTTGAGAGGACAACTTCGCTCCAGTAATTTTAAGGAATCGCACACCAAAACAAATTTTGAAACATAGTAGCCACCAATTACTTGCTTGGAACGTGCTCTCGTTCGCTTTTATTTTACTAAGTAAAAGTTTTGCGATTTTTTAAAGCATATCGCCACTTACAGTAAAACTGTTATCAAACTACCGAAGAAACCAACAATATAAGATCTTCTCCAGTTTAGGGTATTCTAACAGTTAACGGGTTCTTCTTTTAATTGGCCCCATAAAGGTGTTATTAGCCGCATTTAAAATTCGCTCACTTTTTTATTAATTGCAGAAACAATGGACTTAGCAACATTGTAGTTTTTCGATAAATTTGTAACCTTGCTCCTTTACGAAATTATTCAAAAATTCCAGATTATATCTTTAATAGCCGCATTTCTTGGCGCATAATTATCCGGATCAGATCACAGTTTACATTGAAAGCAGCAACAAAAATTTTAAAAATTTTTGTTTTTGGATTAAAATTTTGATCCGAGTAGGTGTAGTGCTTGTCGTTTCATGAAACATGACCTGATTCGGACCAGATCAAACTGTTCCCTTTTACCCATTTTTAATTAGGAACTATTAATTACACAGCACATACCACTATGTATTTATAAACCGCACTAGGTTACCGCACAAAGTAGGTACTGATGGATTTTCAACTTTACTCGATTCAAATTATGAAAAAAAGGAGCAAATTGGGAATCCCGGGATTATAAGAAAATATATTACATATGTATTAAGAAATATATGTGCAATTATGGACATGCGAGAGTGTACAAAATCTAGTTCACGTTATCGAGCTTTCTAATTATTCACATTACCGAGTAGTACCAAAGCAACCTTGATTATACAAGCCATAATCTAAAAAACGAAGCTTTTATAAGGGAATTAAAAACGAGGAAAAAACCAAAATTTCCATAGTAAAACACATAAAACATATGGGAAATCACTTTTTTTTCTAAGACAAATTTGTAAATGAAAACGTTGCAAATTCTTAATTATGATTTCTGAAATATTTTCATAAATGTTTGAATTTCAACATACAAAAATCTCGTTTAAGTAAATCGTTTTCATTTTCTTGTAATAATCGATTTATTTAAACCAAAATATAAAAAAAAGTTCATAACAACAGCTTTCTGGTGAAATTAAAAAGAAAAGCTTACTAAATATCGTGTGCATTAAGTCAATATACATAGATGGCAGTGGGCAGTAAACATTTTGAAAAATCGTACCAAAAACTGCCACCTTGAGAAATTTGAGTTAAAAAATGGTAAGAAAAGCAAAGCAAATTCACAAAATGTTAAGAACGTGTCATAATTGTGTGATTAAATATTTTTTTTCGTATTTCTCTGCCAACAATTATAGACATCTAACATACACTAGTAAAACTAAAGATAAATGTAGCAAGTATTATTTTAATTCGTCAGAGCCAACTTTGATGTATTTTTCAAAATGAAAGTTCCAAAAATATATTTTAGAAATAATTTAATTTTTATATTTCTGCAATTAATATTTACTTAATACCAATAAACCCTTCCTGTATATTGCGGATAAAGGTATGTAGAGCACTTTTGTATACAAATTTTGTAACATTTTTGCTTTTTTCAATCAAAAACTTGAAGCTAAAAAACACCGTTTTTACTATGGATTCCTATGGAAATTAGTGAAAAGTTATTCCACTAAAAAAGCTTCTAAAAAATACGTCATAATGATTATGGCTCTATACTCTAGAAGGCTCTGATAGAACGCATGAAATCTATTGCACGCAGCTACATATACTGGCCTGGAATTGACGAAAATATTGCAGATTTGGTCAGAGCCTTCTAGAGTATAGAGCCATAATCATTATGACGTATTTTTTAGAAGCTTTTTTAGTGGTATAACTTTTCACTGATTTCCATAGGAATCCATAGTAAAAACGGTGTTTTTTAGCTTCAAGATTAGCAATGAAAAAAGCAAAAATGTTACAAAAATTTTATACAAAAGTGTTCTACATATCTTTAGCAGCAATATACAGGAAGAGTATATGGGTATTAAGTAAATATTAATTGCAGAAATATTAAAATTAAATTATTTCTAAAATATATTTTTCGAACTTTCATTTTGAAAAATACATCAAAGTTGGCTCTGACGATTTAAAATAATACTTGCTACATTTATCTTTAGTTTTACTAGTGTACGTTAGATGTCTCAGTTTTATACAGAAAAATACGAAAAAAAATTGTTTAATCACAAAATTATCACACGATCTTAATATTTTGAGAATTTGTTTTGGTTTTCCTACAATTTTTGAACTTAAAATTTCCCCAGGTGGCAATTTTTGGTACGATTTTTAAAAAATTTGTACTGCCATCTATGTAATGTATATTGACTTAATGCACACAATTTGTAGTAAGCTTTTCTTTTTTATTTGACCAGAATGCTGTTGTTATGAACTTTTTTTTATATTTAGGTTTAAATAAATCAATTATTACAAGAAAATGAAAACTATTTACTTAAACGACATTTATATATGTTGAAATTCAAACATTTATGAAAATATTTCAGAAATCATAATTAAGAATTTGTAACGTTTTCATTGACAAATTTGTCTTAAGAAAAAAAGTGATTTCCCATATGTTTTATGTGTTTTACTATGGAAATTTTGATTTTTTCGTCGTTTCTAATTCCCTTAAAAAAGCTTCGTTTTTTAGATTATGGCTTGAATAATCAAGGTTGCTTTGATGTAATCAATGCACCAGTGTTACAAAGACCTCTACAAAGGTACCGTTGGAGTCATGGTCGATACCCGAGGGTCCATGGCAGCGCATTCATATTGATTATGCCGGTCCAATAAACGGATTATATTTTTTGGTCATTGTTGACGCATATTCGAAATGGCCAGAAATATTCATTACACCAACTATCACCGCAACCAAAACGGTAGCTATCATTGAAGAAAGTTTGGCTCGTTTTGGATCACTACAACCAAAGCAACCTTGATTATACAAGCCATAATCTAAAAATCGAAGCTTTTATAAGGGAATTAGAAACGAGGAAAAAACCAAAATTTCCATAGTAAAACACATAAAACATATGTGAAATCACTTTTTTTCCTAAGACAAATTTGTAAATGAAAACGTTGCAAATTCTTAATTATGATTTCTGAAATATTTTCATAAATGTTTGAATTTCAACATATATGAAGGTCGTTTAAGTAAATCGTTTTCATTTTCTTGTAATAATTGATTTATTTAAACCAAAATATAAAAGAAAGTTCATAACAACAGCTTTCTGGTCAAATTAAAAAGAAAAGCTTACTACAAATCGTGTGCATTAAGTCAATATACATTACATAGATGGCAGTGATGGCATTTGAAAAATCGTACGAAAAATTGCGACCTGGGGAAATTTCAAGTTCAAAAATTGTAGGAAAAACTAAACAAATTCACAAAATATTAAGAATGTGTCATAATTTTGTGATTAAATAATTTTTTTTCGTATTTTTCTGTATAAATCTGAGACATCTAACGTACACTAGTAAAACTAAAGAGAAATGTAGCAAGTATTATTTTAATTCGTCAGAGCCAACTTTGATGTATTTTTCAAAATGAAAGTTCGAAAAATATATTTTAGAAATAATTTAATTTTAATATTTCTGCAATTAATATTTACTTAATACCCATATACCCTTCCAGAATATTGCTGCTAAAGATACGTAGAACACTTTTGTATAAAAATTTTGTAACATTTTTGCTTTTTTCATTGAAAAACTTGAAGCTAAAAAACACCATTTTTACTATGGATCCCTATGGAAATCAGTGAAAAGTTATACCACTAAAAAAGCTTCTAAAAAATACGTCATAATGATTATGGCTCTATACTCTAGAAGGCTCTGCTACAACTCATCGTCTAAGACAACGGAACACAGTTCGTTTCCGCGAAATTTCAACTAATGTGTGAGCGGAACGGCATACAACATCTCCGTTGTGCCCCATACCATCCGCAATCAAATGGGCAGGCGGAAAGGTTCGTCGATACGCTGAAAAGGGCGTTGAAGAAAATTAAACGGGAAGGAGAGTCAATAGAGGAAACACTACAAATTTTCTTATCAAATTATCGTACTACACCAAATCCGAATACACTTTCTGGATTATCTCCAGCCGAGATTATGTTCAATCGCAAAATCAGAACAACTCTGGACCTACTACTACCAAGTCAGCAACCTCACACAGCAGATCATCGGAATAATTCGATGAATGAACAGTTCAACAAAAAGCACGGAACTAAACCAAGGCATTACAAAGTTGGAGACTTGGTGCAAGCCAAGGTTTATAAAAACAATAATTTTGAATGGTTTCCCGGAAAAATCCATTCCAAAATAGGACGTGTCATGTACAAAATTATTCTTGATGATGGCAACAAAATTATCAGATCGCATGGTAATCAATTAATATCAAGATCGTCACATCGACCGTTCTCACCAGCACAGGATACATTACCTCTTCAGATATTACTGGATGACTTTGAAGTACCTCATCTAAGTCCACAACAGCAACAAATTTCATCAGTTCACAACGAGGAACAAGTTCCATCTCCATCAGTTCCAACCGAGTTAAGACGTTCTACACGGGATAACATCATTCCTCGATACCTGGAGCCATATCTACTTTATTAGGGGGAGATGTTGCAACCCTGAATATAATATTTTTATAATATTTCATTGTACAACCCTGAGTTAGTTCACGGTTCTGACAACACACATCTTGGTACGATATACTGTGTTGTTGGCTGTCATACATTGAGGTTAAAATAAAGTAAATGTAAATTAGAAGTTATATATATATATTAATAAAGTTGTGTTGTGAGTGTTAACTAAAAGCGTGTTAATTTGAACAACAACTACAATAATTTATTATGATTTTCTTTTTATTTATACAAGCTTTATCTTATTATAATTGCGAATATTATAATTTATTAATTATTAATTATTATTTCGTGACGTGTTGCTCGTTGTAGATGTCGAATGGAAGAGAGAGATTTATTTTGACAATCTTATTTTATATACAATTTTACTCCATCTACAATATGAAGTTATCTACGTTTTACAATTCAGCAAATATAAAAATGGTGAAGTGTTATAATTTCATAAAAGTGTTCTACATTTTTGACATTTCAAACAAATACAATGTCAATAATAATTTACAGATTCTGTAAGTAATAAATTTTACAATAATAATTAAATTAATTATAATATGTCATATTTTCTTTCATATTAATTAACTACATATGTGCAGATTTTGATGGTCAACCGGATGATATGTACAGCCGTGTAATAATTCGGGAATTTTGCGATAAGTTTATTTATGTAAGTGGAATTTAATTTTGTTTACTAATGAAACTTTCTTTGCATGTAATTACGTCATGGATCAGCATAAAATCATCACTGTATCGCATCATATTGATTCTAAAACATACAAAAAAATAAATAAATGTAAATGATTTGAACTAATTTTGATAAATAAATGTATGACAAGTTTCTTAAAGTTTTAGACTAAATTATTTTCGTAAGGTGTTGAACACTTATTAATTACTAATCCTTATTAATTATTATTGTTTTTAATTAAAACACAAATTATTTTTTTTGTACATTATTCTTAAATGAATATTTTCGTTGTGACAGAAAATTCAAGAAATTTCTCTAAATTTCTAAATTTATCTGGTTCTTTCCTTTTCCAATTTTTTTTCGTTTTCACCGATTTTAATTTTTATGAACAAATAAAATTAAATTTCCACTCTTGTTTACTCAAATTTTTAAGAAATTTTGATTTCTTACTTATTAACTACCTAAAAGATTTATCAAAAAGAAAAACTAATATCACAAAAAAAATGTTTAGTGGATTTTTATTACTTTTTTAATATCCCCACTGATTATTTTTCAAAAATTAACTCCAAGAACTACATACTAACTAATTCGAAAACCCACCGCCACCGCTATTTATCGATCTTCAAAACAAAAAAACATCTAGCGCGCGAAATTTCTAGTGTTTTTTTTTACATTTAGATCGTGTCAGCATTACCTACACAAAACACAACAAGCATCATTCATTGGCAAACCATTATGCTATTGGTTTGAGATTTTCGATTTGAAACAATCAAATAATTTTATGAAAGCTTAAGCAAAAAAAACAAAAAAATATTTACCGATTTTTAACATTCAGGGCTCAGGCGTAATAACAACCACAGGAAATAATATTGGGACGACGCATTTATGCGCTGTCACATGTTGTGGAATATGGCCAAATATATTAGAAAGCGATCACCTATTCTTCAGCAGTATTTCCTTTATAATATGGCGGTTCACAGTGATGGGTTCATGTCTCACTTGGGTCCGCATAATTTTCTCTTCTGATCTTTCCTTTACAAAAACATATTGGTTCTATTATTGCTTACATTATGTTAGGCTTCATTAAGCGTAATTGTAAAAACTTTTGTGGCCCGCTCACACTTAAATCTTTATCTGTGTCCTTTGTTCGGTCCATTCTTAAATTCGCTTCTCAGATCTGGTCACCATTTTATAAGTAGCATTCAGATAGAATTGAAAGTGTTAAGGAACAATCTGTACTATATGCTCTTCATGGCCTACCTTTTGATAGAGTGAATAACTATGTTCTTCTTCCTAAAGATCGCTATAATTTATTAAAATTACAACGATTAGTTCACCGAAGAGACGTAGCATTAGCTATCTTTGTGCGCGATGTTTTGACCTCATGAATAGCGATTGTGATGAAATGGACAAGGAACAGGAAGATTATTCTCTGAATGATGGTGATATAGATGATTTAGAGGACATACTCTGAACCAAAAATGTTGACCAAACCGATTACTAAAAATTATTTGGTTTATTGTTATTTAACGTCTTGTAAATTTATTTTCTCTTTCAAGTTCTATTTTTCATCTTAGCACCATATTTATATTTGTTTTATATTCTAATGTATCCACAATGTGAGTGGTTTTCAAAAATTTTATACAACGAGAAAAACTGGTTTAGCAGAGCCATAGCGGTTAATCCAAAAGCCGTTAATTTAAATATTAATAAAAGGCTCATTAAATGTGAAAGTTTTGTTTGGTTAATAATTTAAGTTATCACCAAGAGTTACTGCCAAATTTACATTAAAATTTCTTATTTATCTAAATAAAAATTTCACACAAAAATTACCAACTTTCCACCATATGGCATACTAAAATGTTAACCAGTTTGAAAATACACATGGCAACAAACAACAAAATTTTAAATTAATATTGCAGCATACCGCAAACAAAAAATTTTAATTCTGCTTTCACTTTAAACAATACACACCGTAAAAAGCTTTAATACATAAACAGCTTTCATCCGGCAAACCAAAAAAAAAAAAAAAAAATTTGAACCCCACAAGCACAAAATAGAGTTTTTTTGTCCTTTGTCAAATTAAATAAACGAGAGTATATATTGTTAACTTTTACAAAAAGCTTCATAAAATGTAGAGTAAAATTAATTTAAAAGTTTTATTTCTCGTAACGAATTTTTACTTTATTTATTTTAGTATTTAAAATTAAAAACAAAAAATGTGATCAATTAAATTTATTTAAAATTTATTTTTTATTTTTATAAATACATAACTATATAGGGTATATACTCACTCCAACGTTAAAAATTTAGTTCAATTAAATTACTTGTATGTATCTCGAGTATTTGATATACTCGTGTATCTAAATAACAACAAGAAGCTTTTTATGTATACATATATACTTAAAATCAAAGTAAAATAAATTTAAAATGCAAAGCTTTTTGTTTTTCTATACAGTTTAAAAACTAACAGCTACAAAAAAAAAAAAAATTAAAAAGGGGTTTTCTATAGAGAGTGGAAGGATCCTGATATAACGAAAGGGAATAAAATAAAATTAAAATTTGGAGTTTTTTTTTGTGTTATATGCTTAAAGCTTTTTTTTCGTACTTATATTTATTTTTTATTTGTGTGTTTGGATTCAAAAAATAAAAAGCTTCAGTTTTATTTGAACGTCTATTTGTATTTTGTTGTTATATTTGTGTAATTTAGGATTTTATTGGGAATAACGCAATGCGACATCATTTATTTACTTTGTAAATGACAAATTTGTCGTATTATTTATAAATGTATGTTATTTAATGTCGTTCATGTCGCTTCCTGTTTTTCAATGTATACTATTTCATGGTAAATTGCATTTGAAAAGTTAGATTTTTATATAGCTATGGTATTTATTACCCAGTAATACTTCGACAAAAATAAAACAACTAATTACAAGTATAAAAGTTTTTTGTTTGTCTACTTAAATATAATTTCTTAAATCCAAAGACGTATCTTTTTCTCTTTATATATTTGCTATTATATGTACAAACAAACCACAAATTTTATTATTTTTAAATCAACAAGAAAATGATTTCATTTTGATGACCTCAAATTATAAAAGCTTAACGTTTCAATGTACACCACATTTTTATTTTTTCAGATATACGTAATACAAGAAAAATTCAATTAAATTTATGTAATAACCGAAAAGCATCACAAAAGTTTTTTTTTGTATACCGAATTGTAATATCATCAACCACAATCTCCGAAACCAAAAAAATATACAACAACACTATAAAATTTGAAAATGAATGAAATGAAAAATTTGTTACGGATTATGTTCCATAAATAAATAATATGTGTACAATAGCTACGTAAAATACCAAAATTTGTACATAAATAAATATTTTAAAATGATACACAAATTAATATTTAAATAAATAAGGAAAATGGAAAATTGTTTTTTTTTTTTTTGTAAGCTTAGGGAGCCTAAAGTGATTTTCGATACGTAAGAATCTGAAGTAAATATTTGATTTTAATTACTAAAATGGACACATTTGGGTAAAATATTTCCTTCATCACTTAATTCACATCCATACTACATACATCCGCATACAGTGGAACGAAAATGTTGATTTATATTGTTTCTAAGGTAAACCATATACAAATACGAATAGATATGGTAAATAATAATTATTTCATAATATGGTATCGACATTTTTAAATCATACCGTGATTTCAAAACTACACAAGAACTTGGCATAGTTTACTGGTTATTTGTATAGCTATACCAGATATTTTATATTTTGCCCTGGTTCTTAATAACCCCAATTCTTGTACTGCCTTTGCAATCAGCTAATGAAGATGATAAATTGGTAGAACAGTATTTTAAATTTGAAGTGGTATTAATTTAAAATGGATCTTAAAAATTGTTTTACTTCTCGATGACGTTAGTTAGTTGCCTGTATCAAAGTGTAAAGTCGCGTACATTGCATGTGTCAGAATTTGAATGTGGCACACGGTGACAAGCTTGGGCTACTAATCCTTTACATATCTCGTCCGCTACCTCGATTGGTTCAAGTTTAATCACAAAAAAAACTTGATTTGACAAGGGATGTCTTAACGTTTTTATGGCTAAAATATGCTTTATTAAAATAGCAGCTTTGCCCTTTAGCATGCTAAGATACAAGAAACTTGGCATATCAGTATTGAAATTGAACCAAATCAATTAAATATAGCAAACCACACTATTCATTATTTATTGGTAGTATTTTATATTGGATTTATTCTCATTTTAATTAATTGAAAACAAAGTTATTTAGACCATATTTCCATATAACTGCTTGTAACGAAAGTTTATATTAATTTCAAAAGTATAAACCCTCCAATAAAAGCGCATTTTACACTTTCCCACTCGTTAGCTGGCCAATAAATACTTTAAGAAATTAGCTAAATAAATTGCGGGATTATTTCTAAAACCTGGAATAGCATTAAGCAATAAATATACGAAATGGTTAATAAAATATGAATTGTCGTCCAATTTTAATTCCAGTTTTATTATTACGTGGAACGTACCAAAGATATAGCAACGAATGGGAAATTTTACAACAGATGGAACAACGTCACGCGACAACTATGAAAAGAAGGTGTTTGGGTTTCGAAATAAATCAAGGCAATTTTGGTAATTATTGTTACCAAATTGTTTAAACAAAAAACGGTCGCTAAACACGTATACGTACACTTTGGTCCCAAATAGAGGAATTTTTGAAGGATACATCAATTGGACGGTGACAGGAAATTTTAAAATTTCTGACTAGAAACCAATTATAAAATATAAAGGGCTGAAACCTCACGAGGTGATCGGAACTTCGGTCTTTGGTATCTTCAATAATGTCATAAAGTTGGTGTGACAGTTTTGACATTATTGATTTCCATTTTAACCAACATATATTTACCTAAACAACAACAGCCAAACAGGTCAAAAGCTTCAGTAACATGGGTACAGGCATCCAATTTAAAACGAAAAATCGTATTGTAGAACTTTATACCGAAAGTAGTATAACAAATTATACTGATAGTTCTAACCGTTTAACTGACCATATTCCAGAACAGCACATGTCAAATTTCATAACAAACGGGTGAGGAATAACTAAGTTCCATCCTACTTAGCCATATTCCAGAGCTTTATCCAAAAATCATTTTAGAATCCCATTTCCAACACACATATCAAATTTCATCATAATCGCTTAAGAAATAGCCAAGTTCCATCATAATTGACCATATTCCTGAACTTCGTCCAAAACTCGTTTTAGGATCACTTTTCCAATATAAATGTTGAATCTCATCGTAATCGGTTGAGAAATGGGTAAGTTCCATCCTACTTGACCATATTCCAGAACTTCACCCAAAACTCATTTCAGAATTGTCATTTCTAGCACACACCTTTCAAATTTCATAATAATCCTTTGAGAAATAGGCGAGTTCCATCATACTTGGCCATATTCCAGAACCTCATCCAAAACTCATTTTAGAATCCCATTTCTAACACACAAATTAAATTTCATAATAATCGGTTGAGAAATAGACAAGTTCCGTCATACTTGGCCATATTCCAGAAATTCATCTAGAAATCGTTTTAAAATCCCAGAACTTCATCCAAAAAACATTTTAGAATCCCATTTTCAATACAAATGTCGAATTTCAACGTAATCGGTTGAGAAATGGGCAAGTTCCATCCTACTTGGCCATATTCCAGAACTTCATCCAAAACTCATTTTGGAATCCCATTTCTAACATACACATTGAATTTCATAATAATCGGTTGATAAATAGGCAAGTTCCATCATATAAATAGTTTGTTAACTATTCACTACATCCAAATCCAACCCCAACTCAACTCCAACTCAACTTCAACTCAACGCGCAAATTGACCCCTAATTTAACCTTCAAATCAATTCCCAATTCAATGCCCAATCCAATAATCAAACCAGCATATATAAAAAAATCGTAAATATTTATAAAAGCAGGTATTTTGGGTCAATTCGTATGGCAGGTACCCCATCCCCTTGACGTACAGTATCCAAAAGCTTTTCAAATCTCCGCCTTGACCATAGAAACAGATTGGCGAAAAAAAATCCAAATCGGACAATCCGTTCTCGAGATACCATGGGTCCAGACACACAGACACACAAACACACAGACAGACGGACGGACATTTTTTTTTTTTTGCATTTTCAGACTCAGGGACTTTCAAAACGTCGAGAAAAGTGGTTTTGGACCAACCAAATTTTTCGTCATTTTTGACAGGATTTCAATACTTTGGTCTTTTTAGACCGAAGTAATAAAATATCATTTGATGCTTAACTTTTGAAGTAAATGGTTCGTTTAACGGAAATTTTTCAATTCGATATTAACCACTTAACAAGATTCTTTCGGCTTTTTATAGACACAATATATTAATAATAATGGCATTCACAACATTTTCGACTTGTCAATCAGAAAAATGAAGAGGCCAGTCATTTATAATATATCTACCAAAAAAGTAGAAATATCAAAATCCCCCCCGTACTTTAACCCCAGAGTTAATACAAAATGTATTTTGACTCTAAAAAAGAAAACCTTTTCTTGCGTTTTCATGGGTAGTTTGGTTTCGTACTGATAATCTCAAAACAAAAAGTTCGATCTACTCATCAGGTAGCTACGACCAAACTACAAAAATACAATTCCAACTCCATACTTTAAGCACTGATTAGTATATAAGATTAGTTTTTTCAGTGCAAAAAAATGTCATTCTAAATTTCAAAACGTATTATTTTGTGATGGGTTAATTAAAGCGAGAAATATATATATATATGCTTCCTTTTTTCGCATTCTTCAAAAAAATACAAAACAAAAAATAACAAAATAGTAGTAAAAAAAAAAATTCATGAATGAAACACAAAAAAGGTCATTAGTTTGGTAATTTTGTTTGTATATTTTTGTATATTTTCGAGTATGTATGATGCACGTGCAGATCATCAGTGATAATAATATACATATATACCTATTGTAATAAATACATACATACACATACATATTTTATATTTGAAATCTTCTTTAAACTAAACCAAATTTTGGAATAATATACATTTTTTTCTGAAAATAAGTTTGTTGATGATTTTTTTTTTTTTTAACCTTCATCCGTCCCTCGCTTCATTTTGACCAAAATCGAATTTTTATTTTTGAAATATTAAATTACTGCGTTATCTTTCGTTTTAATAAATAAAATTAAAAATAAAAGTGAATTTTGTATTTGCTTAGCAGAAATTTACTGATGAATTTATTTTGGTAATTTTTGCACAAAGGAATTTTAGTGTTACTTTTTTAAGGGACGGATGAAGGTTAAGGTCATTCACCCTTTTGATTTGGATGTTACATAATATTTTTCTTGCTTTTGAAATGCTTTCTGATGCGTTTTCTAGGTGCAACAAACAAATACAATAATAAAAGGATAATAAGTTTGATTAAAATTTGACTTGATAACAATTTGACTACCTAGGCATATCATTTTTAAGTAACATATGTGCCTTAAAGCATTCTTTATTTGTTTCTTTGCTATTTGAAGAAATGAAAAGTTAGAATAATTTTTTGCAGTTTTCTGTTATGAATGGGTTTTTTCCGACTTGAGCAGAACGGATCATTTATATTGAATATGTTTAATTGTTGTGTAAAGGTTATTAATTTCGTGCCCATCACTTTGTCTAAACTTTGTATGTTTTTGTGAAAATGGCATATTTAGTGGTTCGAGACAAAAACGCGTTGATTTAAATTAAACTATATTGGCGCTAACCAATTATCGTGTTAATGGAGGGACAAAAGTGTAATAAAATTGCATAAAAATATATAAAAAAAAATTTATTATCAACTTTTTAATATTTTAAGCTTTCTTGATGCTTGTTTTGAAGCGAAACGAGTTTTAATTTTGGAAAATTCATTATTTAAGAATAAAAAAATGAACTAATTTTCGTATATGCTCGTAGCAATCATCATTTTGATTTGGTAGGAAAGTAGTGTATTCCTGCGCGATCATCATCAAACATTCATTTATTAAAAATTTAATTACATTTGGAGAAGAACAATTTTTATGGTAATATTTTTCAAAGACCTCTACCAAAGATCGAGCTATGTTGGTAAATTCATCAGAAGGAGCACTCAGTGAACCAAAGTTGCTCTCATTCTTCTTAAAATTTTTTTCCGTCAAAAAAGTTTCCGAAATTTGTATTTCGTCATCTCTCTTCACCAACTTCTCCCGGCAGCTTTGGCAATTAATTTTTTTTAAAATACAGTAGCCTGTATAGTATACTAACGCATTTTGCTTTAAAACATGGATATCTGTCTTCTCAATGATATCATCAGGTGGTAAATTATTGGTACAAATACTAGTATACTCTTTAGACTTTAGACTCATTTCAAATTCCGTTTTAAAGCTATTCCAGTCCAAATCAATAGCTTGCGATTTGTCTGACAAGCAATTTTTAAATGGAGAATTTATAGTAATTTTTCTCACTATGATGTTGGCAAAATGCACACCAATTTCATGACTAGATGGCATGTAATTAAATCCACCTTTCCCACGAAGAATTGAAAATTTTTTTTCCAAACAATCTTGGTTGGTTCGCCCTGTTAATATGTATTCAACGTCGAACTTTTCCTTCAAAATATCAGCTAGTAAAATGTTAGCTTTTATGCTGATTTTAAGACCTCTGAGAAACTTAAAATAATTTTCGTTCTTTGAAAGAATGGTTACTTTATCTAAGAATGCTAAGCTGTCTTCAAGAAATGTGTAGACATTATTACCAATCTTGAGTGGTCGTTCATAATGAGCTGAAGATTTGAAATGTAGGCAATTTAAACAATCGAACAGATCATTAAATCTTTGCACTATTTGAGCGGTTGGTATAGCATTGTTCAGAAATTCACCAAACGTTTCCGGTTTAACATTCAATGTTGTCCTAATTGCACTGGCTACTGTACTGCTCAATATTTGACCTGCCAAACTGGCATTCATTTTCTGAAACGTATTTGGTTCGAAATGGTGGATGGTAAGTTTTGGCATCAGTTTAACATTTTGTTTTGTGTCAAATTCGAATATTTTTCGAATAACATTAACATCGGCCACTCCAAAATCCGAATGTTGAAATTTATTTTTTAAAATGGCGTTTCTAACCGATTTAATTAGATGCGGAGGATCGAACTGCGCCAGAATTTGTGTATCGTTAACAAAAAAATATGGTGCTTCTGGAGTCACTCCAAGTGTTTTGTAAGTAGCGATGTTAGTAGCTGCTTGATCGCACGTTACCATAACTACATGTAATTTCTACATGTTGCAAATCTTTATATTTTCTTTTATTAAATTTGATAAATATAAAGGATCAGCAGATTTGTTAATCAAAATATAGCTAAGAACATATTTCCAGTCATCCACCAGTCCGCGCAGCATAAAAAACAAAACTGACGTTGCCAACTCATTTTTTCTTTCACGGCCATCGTCACAAAACCCTTCAACGCGGTCTAAAAATATATTTACAGTTAGGTCTTTCTTTATGCACATTTCGTCAAAAGATAATACACAAATTTTTGATTTTGATGTCATATTTTTGAATACTTTCTCCAGTTGAGTTAACAAAACTTCATTTGTTCCTGGTGGAATAAATTTAATGGGAGACCATTTATATATAGATGAGGTAGATGGTAATTTTAAATTCAATTGGTCCCTCAAATACTTGTACGTTGAAGCCGATTTATAAAATAATGACTGAGCAAATGCTTTGTCGCTCTCATTATAGTAAAAATCTTCTTTTACAAGAAGTTTACAAACACTTTTAGTGGTTTCATTTACTTTTAAATTATCAATGTGATCATCAATTTTTTTAAATTTATTATGTTTAAGTTTAATTCTACTTAAGCAAAGCTTGAGATTCTTGTAGGAGGCTTTCAATAAATTATAGTCTCGTTGACTTTTTTTCAATTTCTTCTTATATAATTGAGTTGCTCTTACACTTTTAGCACATTTTAGGCAAATATATGAATTTTCTTTCGGCGTCTCACAGTGGAGACAGTTGATTTTATCAATAAATTTCAAAAATTGTATTTCTTCGTCAGTTTGATCAGGTTGGGTACCGATTGTTTCCAAAACTAGCGATTGTGATTGAACCAATGATGGAATGTCCTGTTCCAGATCGAAGTTATCCAAATTATTAGATGAGAAATGTTCTTCATCAATATTAGACCTTTGAACTATATGTAGAATTGGCACAGCATTTCTCGTTAAACGATTTTTCCATGTAACATTTTCCTTCAAAAAGTGCCTTTGACACACGAAATTTTTCTTATTAATAATTTCATTTGGCAAAAGTCCGATAGAACGTATCCATTTTTGCGCTTTTTCTTTGTCTTTTGGTAATAAAAAAAATTTTAAATCCGATTTCCTTGACGTAATTTTGCAATTTGGAACAATACAGGTGACGTGTTGTTTCCTAGTATCCAACTGCCGTTTTCGTTCTAAATTTTTTTAAGAAAATGAATAATACATATTAGTGAATTAAAGCACACTCAAGTTTTTTTTAACACATTGACTCGTACTGTACACAATTGCGTACATGCACTTTAAACCTAGTTTTTTGAATTCAATGCACCAATAATGGATTTTTTAAGTGATATTATGTTGGCTCTTAGTCTTAAGCTACCAAAAAAAGATATTTAGTGCAAAAAATATTAAAAAATTTCAGAATTACTCAGATAGTTAAGCAAAATAACAGGCGTTTTAAAATAAATGACGAGTCAAAGGGTTAAAACATTTTTGAAATATCCGGAGGATTATTTGTGAATTCGATTCGAACGCATTCGAATCTTCAAAGTTCATATCTGAATTGAATCAGATTCGTTCGTTTCTCATTTAAATCAAATTCGAATTTTATATTTCGTAACTACATTTGTCTCACCCAAAAGATCCCGCTCTTTCACCCCATTTACCACGTAATGATGGAGATGAATTAAGTACTCATCTACAAATTATTTACAGTTACCTGAAGTAGCTACATAGTTCGTTTTCCCTCTTCTCTCCATCATTCTACATAGAAACGTTCGATTCTATCGGTCAAGGTATTATTATTATCATACACATATACACATCCATTTTCCCCACTACTCGTCAGGGCGAATTCCTCTCATCAAACTTATTATCCTTTTATTATTGTATTTGTTTGTTGCACCTAGGAAAACGCATCAGAAAGCATTTCAAAAGCAAGAAAAATATTATGTAACATCCAAATCAAAAGGGTGAATGACCTTAACCTTCATCCGTCCCTTAAAAAAGTAACACTAAAATTCCTTTGTGCAAAAATTACCAAAATAAATTCATCAGTAAATTTCTGCTAAGCAAATACAAAATTCACTTTTATTTTTAATTTTATTTATTAAAACGAAAGATAACGCAGTAATTTAATATTTCAAAAATAAAAATTCGATTTTGGTCAAAATGAAGCGAGGGACGGATGAAGGTTAAAAAAAAAAAAAATCATCAACAAACTTATTTTCAGAAAAAAATGTATATTATTCCAAAATTTGGTTTAGTTTAAAGAAGATTTCAAATATAAAATATGTATGTGTATGTATGTATTTATTACAATAGGTATATATGTATATTATTATCACTGATGATCTGCACGTGCATCATACATACTCGAAAATATACAAAAATATACAAACAAAATTACCAAACTAATGACCTTTATTGTGTTTCATTCATGAATTTTTTTTTTTACTACTATTTTGTTATTTTTTGTTTTGTATTTTTTTGAAGAATGCGAAAAAAGGAAGCATATATATATATATTTCTCGCTTTAATTAACCCATCACAAAATAATACGTTTTGAAATTTAGAATGACATTTTTTTGCACTGAAAAAACTAATCTTATATACTAATCAGTGCTTTAAGTATGAAGCAAGAGTGTAGTATATTGTATATTGTGTCTATAAAAAGCCGAAAGAATCTTATTGATTTAATTTATACAGACAACTAAACTTCTCTTTCTAACCACTTAACGCATAGGAACGAGTTAACTCGTTCATTTGTTACTTGCAGAAATGCATAGGAACGAGTTAACTCGTCCAATTAAATTTTAAACTAATAGTAGTTTAAACTACGATTGTTTTTTGTAATTAAAATATAGTGATCAATTGTACTTTACGGCTAAAGTTTATGGCTTTTTATCTCATCAATTTCAAATTATATGGTTTATGACACCAATTGCCCAGTGGTGTATGATATCGATAAGATACATATTTATGGCTGCATGTTTCATCATAAACGATAATATGAAAAAGGAGAAAAGTGACTGCAGGATGTTATTTCATTACCGGCATCTCAAGAATGATTTTGGTTTTTTCCAAAACCTCCGAAAATTCTCTCTGTAGTCAAAAGAGAATTCTCGTAGATTTTGTTTTTTCTTTAGGCAAAATAAAATATCAAATAACTTTTATAGTTTTACTGCGCCACCTCACAACTAGTGTTCTACGTGTATGGATTTGTGAATGACATTGTCTTTTAGCGCGTTATAATGTCGATTGCACATTTTCTCGTAATATTTTATACAGTATAACGTTCAAATGATGCAATGCAATGAGGTAGCAGTAACGGTATAAGAAGAACAAAGGAAAGTCGTTATCTAGTTCTTTAGTTATTTTTCTTTTCTGTTGCAAACAATTTCAATTTAAAAGAAGGAAAATAAAACAAAATCGTTATTTTTGGTTTATATAAATGTACCTTTTGTGTTAAAATAGGTGCAAATAAACATTTTCAATAATAAAAAAAAATTATGATATGTTTTTTTGCATGTTTTTTTTTCAAAAATAATATGTGTTAAGGGGTTAAACAACTCTTTGTTAGCACACATGATAAAAGTAAGGACTTCAGGGAATTTATTAGTCAATATAATAATGCGAATACTTTCTGTTCGATGGGCGCTAACATTGAGCATATATCGGGAAGTGAAGATTCTATTAAAATGTCGGGGGATGTATATCATCTTCCTTCCGTTAATATTCCAATTTAATTTTTTCTTGAACTCTAATAATTATCAAGAGCGTTATGAAGATGTATTTTATGCAGAATTATTTCTCTACGATACTGATACAGCTGTAAATATTCGAATGAGCAACCCCGCTAATTCCAAGTTCAAACGTGAAGTAATGTTAACAATTTCTATGGTTCTTCATGAAACTGTCGTCCGGTTAATAGAGTCTCACTAATTTTTACTCGGAACCTTCATGACGATCAAAGGTCGGATGTAACGGCCCAATAAATGCTAAGGATGTTGTATTACTTTTTGTGTCTGACCGTGAAGGAAATATTTCAGCTGATTTATTTAGATTTCGCTGTTTATTCCAGTAATAGTAGAACATTGAAACGCATAACTCCCTCTCAAAACATATGGAGCATATGGAATTTCTTCTTTTCTTTCAAAATGGTGAATTTGAATGAACCACCATTGTTATGTACAAAATAAAAAACATGAAAAAACCAATTTATTTTAAATTCAATAATGGACTGTATTTTCTTCTTATAAATTCATTAAAGTACATGAATGACTTGACTGTTCAAGAATGGATACAAAACTAAACTAAAACTCTCAAACTCATGAAAGAAAGAGAGACAAAATTATTAAATAAAATGCTAAAGTATTTGTGCGCCTTACAAAATACAATATAATATAAGTTGTTAATGTATTGTAATTGTAACAATCCAATGATACAAATTTATATATCATAGTTTTAAATTTTATTTGTGATATGTATTTTCAAACAACCGATATGGATCGCAACAGCAATTTTATTCAAATAAAATTGCAGTCCATCAAACTGTCTTTAATCCGCTTCATTTTGATAGCAAACTATTTAAACAATATTTGGTGTTTGCTTACGCTCGAGTTGAAGCTAACCGGTTAAATTTAATAAGGCATAATCGGAAAGCTCTTAGTGTCGAATCTTACAGTTACAGTCTTCGAAATAATACCAGAATTGGTAATATTTATATTCTACCATCTTCGTTTATCGGTGGTCCTACGTGCATGTCCAAATTGTACCAGGATAATATGGCTATTGTTAAGAAGTTTGGATGGCCAAACTTATTAATCGCTTTTACGTGTAATCCGACATGGCATGAACCATAGTACAGCTTTTAGTAGTTGTATGCTAGACCTAAAAATTCAATGTCAAAAAGTAGATTTTGATTCTCTTTCAGTAGTAGCAATACCAAACTTCTCTGAAATTTTGAATATTGCTATTATTTTGCCAACTAACAATATTGCCGCCCCGGTGGCACAGTTGTTAGCATGCTTGCTTTAAGCTCCGGAGGTCCCGGATTCGATTCCCGGCGGGTGATGAAAAAATTACGGCTGGTTAATGTAAGGATCAATGAATTAATCACTCATTATCCGTTGTAAAAATGATTATGAAACTTCACTATGAAGCGGCCAAATCCCTCTATGGGATGTAGCGCCATCGAAAAAAAAAAAAAAACAATATTGCTGGAAATAATTTTTGGGAAGCTCTAAATACTGATCAACTTCGAGCTCTAAATACTGATCGAGCCTCAGAAAGATTGCATCGAAATCAATAAACAAACAAATAATAAAATTGTGCAATTGCACAGGGGCTCCCCAGTCAAATTATATTATAATTTAGATAGCCTGCATTACATGTCATTTATGTTACTTCATCCAACTTTACCACCAATAGCTTGCATCAAAATCAAAATGAGTAAACATTTTTTGAAACAGCAGGCAGGTCGGCTCCGGGAATTACAGTCAACAACATTTCAGACAAAAAACGAAAGCCGTTTCAGTCATAAAATGTCCTATACAAATATTGGGACTAAACTCCAACTTCAGTTAAGAAAAAGGTATTTCATTCAAAAACTGAAAAGACATTCAAATCTAAACTTTTTTAACTCGAATTGTTGTTTGAATGTAACTGAAATTCGTTTTGAAAATGAGAAAGGATCAAACAACTAAAAAGGAATTTCAGACAAAATTGTTCTCCGGGAATATAGTCAAAAACAATTAAGTCAAAAAACGAAAGGAGTTTCAGTCATAAAATTTCTCATACAAATATATGTACAAATAAATATTTGTAAGTGGAAGTCCCGAAGCCTGACAGTTCAAACAAAAATACTATGACATTAAACTAGACAGAAATATAGTGCCAGTCATGTTCCTTTGCAAACAGATGAGTGCATACAATTTAGAGAAAGTATTAACAAACAAGTGATGTTTTATGTCAGAACCAACATTCCAATTTCTTTAGGTATTAAATGCCAGATGAAATTCGCAATGCAAATATTAATTATGTAACACCAAAAGTTACAGAAATTAAAGGCTCCTTAATTGATTTAAGAGAAACAAGTTATTTTTTAAAACACATAAGTGGTCTTAGGACCGTTTGCATATTTGGTATTACACGAATTAATTAATTAATTGATTCAAATTAAAGTAAAAATAAATTAAGAATTAAAAATATTTCTAATATATTCCGAATTTTTAGGAGCACTTCGACTCACGAAGTAGGTTGCAAACTAAAAGAATTTTCTATTTTCCCCTATTGAGTACTTTAATTTTCCACCTATAGGTAAACATTCAAAAAAAAAAAAAAAAACGCAAACAGAAATTTGTATCTCTGTAAAACTAGTTTTTAGAATTATCTATGGTCGCAAATCAAAAGGGCACAACTCAAAAAATCGCATTTTTCAGGAAATCGTTTTTAAAACTAAGAATCATTGAAAATCGTATGAGTTTTTTAAATTTTAGTGTTTGTAAACATTAGTTACGGTTGTTTGTAGTTGCCGGAATATTGCAAAAAATTAATACTATATGAAATCGAATATGGAGAATTCGAATTTCGTAAAAAATTTTATAAAAATCTGTTTTTAATTTGATGAAACTTTCGTATTTGAACTAATTATTTAAATATATTCAATAAAACATGTAAATACTTTTAAATATTATTGTTGAAATTAAAAAATAATTTGTAGTTTTAATTATAGTTTTAGGTACATTTATAGTACATTTGATATTTCAATCAAAGTTTTTTAAATTTAATAAATCCTCTGATAATAACTTTTGTAAAATAATTAAAACGATCTTTGGTATAGAAGCCTATCAATTTATTTTGTAATTACTTCGCAAAACTAACGTTTCGGATACGTTCCGTATCTATTTTCAAAAGTTTCTAAAATTTTTTTAAAAAAACGTCGAAAATAGTTATAAAAGTACAACTCTATACAATACCTAAAAAAATTCGGGGTAGGCTGTGTCTTCCACACGGCCGTAGGTGTTTTCCGTGATAACGTTTATAAGAGGTGCGACAAATGGCACGATGTATGGATTTGTTAAAATAAATTTCTTTATTATTAGCATCATGAAATGAGAGTACAGTGATTGTTTGCAAACGATTAAGTACTGGGCGATGGTATGAAATGTGCCTGATGAATCTGAGTTCCAGACAAGTGCTTCCCAAAGTCGCCGAGGCTAGTGTGGTGGACACGCAGTCTAGGTCAAATATATATCAGAGTCCACACTGACATATGACCTATCAGATCAAGCACTCCCCCTTTATAGTGGTCTCTAGCATTGTAAATCGCCACTTTTTATATCTAAATTTTAATTACAATTTATGTGAAAATTAATTATTTTAATTTACAATAAATTATCTGCCACAGTTTCTTTATGTGCAAATTAAAACTAGAATTGCTCCGATCAGATGAAGGGTTCTCTTGCTACAGTGATCTCAAGTATTGTAAATCGCTATTTTGTAATTTGTAATTTTAATTAAAATTTATGTGGAAATTAATTATTTTAATTAACAATAAGTTATCTACCACAGGATTATTAAGCACAAATTAATAACCGAATTGCTCCGATCTGATGAGGCATTCTCTTGCTATAGTGCCCTCAATCTCTATAAATCCCTATTTTGTAGTTTGAATTTTTAATGAAAATTTATGTGGAGATTAATTAATTTAATTTAAAATTAATTAGCTACCACTGGCTTTTTACGCAAAAATTGACACCACCGGATCTCCGATCGGATGAGCCGTTCTCTCGCTACACTGGTTCAAGCATTTAAATCGGCCGAAATCAGAGGTTCGCGGCGCGGGTTGCTGTGCCGCCCGATGACGTCATTGCAATAATATTATGCGTGACACATAAAGCCGAAGGACCAATCTAAGCAATCATATCTTTAAATTAAGGGTAGTTCTTATAGTTGATGAGTAATTGCCCACGACCAAGGGCTAAACTACAATTGCTATTTTCTAGTTTGAATTTTTAATTAAAATTTATATAATCATTAATTAATTTAATTTAAAATAAATTAACAACCACTGGTTTTTTACGGAAAAATTGACACCATCTGACCTCCGATCGGATGGGCCATTCTCTCGCTACACTGGTTCAAGCATTAAAATCGGTCGAAATCAGAGGTTCGCGGCGCAGGTTCCTATGCCGCCGGATGACGTCATTGCAATAATATTATGCATGACACATAAAGCCGAAGAACCAATCTAAACAATCATATCTTTAAATTAAAGGTAATGCTTATAGTTGATGAGTAATTGCCCCCGACCAAGGGCTAAATTTCGGGTCAGTTTTCGGAACATGCGGTGTAAAACGTTATCACGTCAAAAAAAAATGTTCTAACCTTATACAAATTAAAAAATACACTTACAAAGAAAAAAAAAATTAAATTTTTCTTATGTAAAATTAGTCAACAATAAACTTTCTTTTGAAAACATAACAAGAAAAATGATTACTAAGTCAACGGTAACTACCAAATCGAAAACATTGTAGAGAAAAACCTTGTAAAAACACTATAAGATTCACTCCAACATGGAATAGAAAAAATCATGAAACAGAAATGATGATGAATAAAAGGGACAATTAAATAACAATAATAAAATGCGATAAACATATTGAACACGCACTGTGCTAACCAATTTCCCGCCGATTTCATTTAAACTCAACAAATTTTCTTTTTCAAATTTTAATTTATGTATTTCTTCCAAATTGGTGATTATTTGTGACACGATTCATTATTTGACGTCTCTTTATATACAAAACAAGTGCGCTCTATGAGGAGTAACGAATGAGTAAGATTTATACAAAATGTTTAATACTAATGCAATATAGATGGCAGTAACCTAAGTGAAGATACAAATTAACAAGTTTAATTACTATTACATAGATGGCATTAATTTAAATTTAATACAACTAATACAATTCAGATGGAATTTAGCCAAGACAACCTTCGGTTGTTTGAAATATTATAAACTAGATTGCATTTTTAAATAAATACAAATTTGAACAATACAACGATCAATTGTGTATTTCAGATTATCACCATTACGGTGGCCGTAACAATATGAATAATACAACTATCTTATCTAGAAATTAAAGAAAAACTCAATTTCGTTCAACTATTCACAACCCGATAGGTTTAAGATCACAGAAATTATTACCTATTATTTTATGGTTGAAATTAGTTCGAGAAACAAACCAATACATGAGACGTTAATTTTGAAAGTGGTACAAGTCTATTTTTCAAAAAAATAAGTTAATGATAACAACAGATAAATGACAGTATAATGTTTCTAACGGTGAACAATTTAAAGTAAAAATAAAAAATAATCCCTAAAACTTGTTCAAAAAATAAAAAAATTCCAAATCCCGTATATTTTTGCATTTATTGTTTCTCTATATTCTTTCATTATGTCACTTCAACAAAATATGGACTTGCCCCACTTTCAAAATAAATGGCTCACATGACAAAAATGAAATTTGAAGAAAAAACTTCACTTTACGGAATAAAAAGTTATATGAGTCATGAATATATTCACAATCGTTCGGTCTGTTGATAGTGTTAATATTCTTTTTTATGTGTAACATCTATAGGATGCGTCTTTTATTTAAGTACGTTGGATGTAGTCTCATTGTTCACTAGAATTGACAGCAATTTAGTATTGGACTTAGTCAAAAAGAATTGGAAAGAAATTAAGTTAAAATCAAAAACTAAACTAACTAAACTTCAATTCATCGAAGCTTTAGACTTAATTTTAACAAATTGTGAATTATCTTTAAATGGGAGAAAATACAAACAACTTTTCAGTTTACCAATGGGCTCACCAGTAAGTCCTGCTGTTGCCAATATGGTCATGGAATATTTAGAGACTAATGTTCTTAAGTCTCTTGATTTCAAAGCTTTGTTTTTTCATCGTTACGTGGATGACATTATTACTGTCATACCAGAAACTAAAATTCAATATTTTTTAGATAAATTTAATTCGTTTAAGAACAATTTAAAATTTACCATATAGAACTTGAGATGGACGGATGTTTACCCTTTTTAAATCTTTTAATCAATAGAAATAATGAAGACACTGTCATTACTGATTGGTATCATAAAGCTACTTGGTCGGTGAGGTATTTGAACTATCATTCTCATTTGCCTGACTCTTACAAACGCAACACCGTACAATTGTTAACCCAAACAATTTTAAATTTACCAGATTCCATTTTCCACAAGAAAAACTTAAAACTACTTACCCAACCATTATTGAATAATAATTATCCTATTAATATGAACAAATCCATAATCAATACAACCATTCACAATCCATCTAATAATCGTCGGGTTAATACCACTCCCACTTCTGACACCACAAATTACATCTCGATTCATTTTGTAAAGCATCTTTTTCATAAAATCAAATTTTGTCTTAGGAAATTTAATTTTCAAATAGTAGGTCGTTCAAATACTAACATTACCTTACGCGTTTTCTCTCGTCTTAAGAGATCCAGTAGACAAAGAGCTTAGAAGTAATGTTGTATACAAAGTACAGTGTCAATGCGGATATGTATATATCGGGCAGACAAAACAGTGTCTAAACAACCGCATTTACCAGCACAACTATGATGCAACGAGATTTTCAAATAATGGTGGAATTGCTGTTGAAAATATTAGTGCTTTGTCTGCACATTTATCTCGTATGTCTCACAAAATTAGTATAGACAGTACAACTATTCTAGAGCATGAATCTAACTTAAATAAAAGACGCATCCTAGAGATGTTGCACATAAAAAAGAATGTTAACACTATCAACAGACCGAACGATTGTGAATATATTCATGACTCATATAACTTTGTATTCCGTAAAGTGAAGTTTTTTCTTCAAATTTCATTTTTGTCATGTGAGCCGTTTATTTTGAAAGTGGGGCAAGTCCATATTTTGTTGAAACGAGATAATGAAAGAATATAATAGAAAAAAAATAAATGCAAAAATATACGGGATTTGGAATTTTCTTATTTTTTGAACATGTTTTAGGGATTATTATTTTTTTTTATTTTGACTATAAATTGTTCACCGTTAGAAACATTATACTGTCATTTATCTGTTGTTATCATAAACTTAATTTTTTGAAAAATAGACTTGTACCACTTTCAAAATTAACGTCTCATGTATTGGTTTGTTTCTCGAACTAATTTCAACCATAAAATAATAGGTAATAATTTCTGTGATCTTAAACCTATCGGGTTGTCAATAGTTGAACGAAATTGAGTTTTTCTTTAATTTCTAGATAAGATAGTTGTGTTTATTATTGTTATTTAATTGTCCCTTTTATTCATCATCATTTCTGTTTCATGATTTTCTCTATTCCATGTTAGAGTGAGTCTTATAGTGTTTTTACAAGGTTTTTCTCTACAATGTTTTCGATTTGGTAGTTACCGTTGACGTAGTAATCATTTTTCTTGTAATATTTTCAAAAGAAAGTTTATTGTGACCTTATTGAGATCGTTTTAATTATTAAAGAATAAGCCTAAGATCATCATAATCAACTTTTGTAAAGCTAACAAAATTTTACAATTTATTTAATTAATTTGATAAATGTTTTACAAGCTGAAAATCAATGCCATCTTTTATTGATTTTATTACAATCTTTCGTTTAACCAATAAAAATTTCTCTGGGTACCCGTCGATGGCATTTTCTATGACAAACTAGCCCATATATGAATTTGTAATCCGTACAGGGGAGCTTCAGGTTTAAAAGATTTTATGAAAGTTCTCAATTTAAATCACATTTCAAACAGCTTTGTAACGAATGTAACAAGCACTGCAAGATAATTTTACCGATTATCGACTAAACTAAATTAAATACTTTTCAATGAATTCTGAAATCATTATGCTACAAAATTATCACCAAAGATCTAAATATAGTTTGTTCAATAAATTTTAGAAAAACGAAATCGGTTACTCGTTCACCAAACTGAACTAAACTAAAAATCTGATAACATTTCACACCCATTTGAACTTTTATAACAATAAAAAAAAAGCTGATTCGTTTTTTAACCACCGTGCACACTAAATTTTCACTGTTATCACACCACAAGAAAATATTTTATAACGTATAGCTATAGTTGTCGAATTTATAACTTTTTAAATTCTATAATGAATATATGACTGCGATAGCGCATACATAGTACATATACCGCACCATATAGATTATTGTTTAATGGAACGTGATTTTCTGTAAAATTTTATCGCAATTTCATATTGGTTTTTAAACTAAACGTATAATAATAATATTAATATTATAGAACTTTTAAAAGCTCCATAAAAATATTATTTACGTTTTATATGGTGATAAATTTAGTTAAACGAAAATAAAATATTTAGTTGTTACCATCTTTAGTTCGATGGAACATAAAAATTTGATTGGATTTTAAACTTCATTGCGAACTGTATAGTTTTGGGGAGGATACAATATAAGGCTTTTATAAATTTAAATTCACTATGATTATTATTTTTTTCTCGGTATAATATTTATGTGCACATATGTACATAGTAAATGAACAAAAACACATTTTTCTCATTTTGATGCCATTTTATGTACATTAAATCCAAACAATAGTCCTGTCTCTGTATGCACCTTTATGTTCCCTGTTGTATTGTAAATGTTTGGAAAATAATGGATATTGTGCTTTTTATGTTAATTTTAATGTTGCCATCGTCATATAGAAAAATACTTTTCTTCCGTCTTTATATACCTTTACACAATATAAAGCACATAAAAAGCTACATGATAAAACACCGATGTAAACTTTCAATCTCGCAACGAGATATTTTTTGTGTTGTTGTTGTTGAAAAAATATCATAAAATCGCCTCCAGTTAACTGTTACATTAGATAAAATAAAAACACCGTAAAAAACAATTAAAAATGAATATTGCGCGCGAGGGATAAAATGATGAATATATAAACGGAATGAAGCCCTTAGCCAGATTTGACGGTTTAATATACAAATAAATTAAGTTGCTCATTCAGCAGCTACTATACACAATATGTAGTTATTTGTATGAATGCATTAAAATTAATTGCATCAAATGCATTTTATAATTAAATGAGTTGCTGCGAGTAGCATTTGATATCAAACGCATTTAATAATAAAAGCACATATGCAATTAATTATGAGCGAGCTTTTTTTCCGTTCATATTTTTTTTTTTCTGTGCATATGCATAATTATAAATTACACGGATGGTTAATTGAAATAATTAAATTATGGAATTAAATTTTTTTTAATTGGTTATCAGGATACTGTGGAGTTATTTATTGATACAGGCGAGTCTTTTCATATTATGCGATTTATACATTGTGAATTGTGGAAGTTCACATAACTTGTGAACTTGTGATCGAGATAAAATTTAATTTATCTACAATATTATAAAATTTGTGCCTTCTTCTGGTATAACATGCAAACATTTTTTGTTTATTTCAGCAACCGTTTCATTTTTAGGTGCCAATATTACTTTTCCAGTGGAGGTTAAGTCAAGTTTGAGCACACTGTGCTTGAGAGGAGATGCTTTCGCCCAAGCGTTCATTTTGTCCGCGAGAGTTCCCGTATAGGAATGACTGTTATTATTTACCGGAAATAAGCCTGCTACTAGGCACATCATACTACCGTTGCTGCGTATGTCCTGCAGATTCCATCCAGGGCTTCAACTGCACGTTTGTGCGACAATGTGTATTTATCCTACACTAACAACTTACACTGTCGTAACATTACCCTTCGGCTGCTGCTTTTGCTGATGTTAAAAATTGGTGTTTCTTCGCTTGCTAAATTGGGTGGTAGTTTTATGACTGAGTACATAGTGCGGTAGTAGTGCTAGATGATGCTATGGGAATATCTGTGTCTTTGGCATTACGAACTTGAGCCAGCAGAAAAATTAGTGAAAAAGTCTTCCCAGTTTGTTCCGGCGCGACAAAAGAAAATAGTTCTGTAGCAGAACTCTGTCGAACATTTGCCGTTGCTCTGATATTAGTCGTGGCATCATTGCGGACACGTGGTTCTGAATCGACATAGGGCCATAATCGAGTTCTCTGATAACTGCCTGAGTTGTTTCCCACGTTCGAAGTGGCGCTTTTATTCCGTATTTGCTTAATTTTTTGGTTGGCGATAGAAATAATTTTGTTTTTCAATCATAATCAAAACTTCATTATAAATTTCGTCGTTGAACTTCCGGATGTAATCCTTGAAGAAAACACTTTACATACGCCTCTCTGAAGGTTACCCGTTCTTGTCCATCCACCGTTTTGAGATAGCAAAAACTTGTTGGCCGACACACTTTGTTACGCAGTAATTGCACACAAAAACATTCGAACTTGCTTACGTGCACGGTCTACACACTTTGACGCTTTGTGACTTTTCGATCGGTGATCCCTGCACACGTCGTTTTCATTCTTTTCTTGTCACATTCCATGTGTAGTAACATTTCAGAATATAAAAGTGTTCTTGCAACGTCCTCGTTTTGGCAGGGATAAAAACATGCTGTGAGAAACAAGGCTTCAACATTCTTTCATTAAAGTTTGCTTTGTAAAATAGATGCGTTTTGTTGAACTATATTTAGACGCCTTTCGTGTAATAGCAATTGCAGAATCCTTCAAGCTACTTCATTGCTACTGACGTAACGCCGTGCTCTAAATCACTGCACTTCATCTCGAGGGTCGATGTGTAAATTTTTTACGTACGTTTTCAACGTTTATACGTGCTTCGACATTGTTTGCCAATATTTGTGAATAAGGCATTATATCCAACTGTTATGTACAGTCTTGCTGTTCACCTCTTACGTTTATGGTAGTTATTTGCCCACCGTCCTCTGGTGCTCAGCGTCGATACTGATAATAGCCCTTGTCGTTGTGTTATGTTTCGGTAAGCATTACCATTACTCGTGAAAACTTTTTTTAGCTCTTTCCTTACTTCATACATGGCGATGATGTATTGTAGGGACTGCGTAGGGGCCGTAGATTATCTTTCTAGAAATGGTGTCGAGCAGCTCTTTATCGATACAAACGTCCAGTATCTCAGCTCTTAAAACATCATCGACCTGCATCTGAGGTAGCCTGAATGACCAAAAATGTGCCTTTATTTATTATAGCCACCAATTTTTGCACTTTAATATTGGAAATGTGAGCAATGCTGTCATGGTTGTCAGTCGCTCTTTGGCTGGGCAATAATTCAGTGTTGATCTCTTTCCAACGGCGATTGCATCCTGTGTATATTATTGGAGGTATCTGGAATTATTTATAAAGAAGAGACGAAAAAATTACTATTTGTTCCAGTGCATTTGGATTTACTAGCTTTAACGCTTTAGCTACTAAACTTTTATGACGAATATAGTCCTTGTTTATTTTTAGTTCAAATTCAATTTACACTCGCTGTCGCAGTATTTCATACTGCTCAGCCTCCTCAAAAGATAAGTATATTGTACATAGCCTATGTTATTCTCGGCAATGAAACCTATTTAATTGTGAAAGCTCCATCAAAATCGGTTCAGCCGTTTTGGCGTGATTGAGCAACAAACAAAAACACTTTCACAAATATTATGTAGGCTTATCTAAGGAAGGTATGTCAGATGGAATTTAGGCGGTTTAAATATAAATTTATTTCGCAACCCGTTCTTTTGAAACGAAATACCACTAGAACGTCTAACGACGATAATCTTTAATCTTTATAAACGTACTGTTGTCTTACGAAAAATAGTAAGAATCTGTTAGATTAAAAAAAATGAATGTGCTTTAGACCAGTGCTTCTCAAACTTTTTGATACTGCTGCCCCGAAATCGAAAAAATAAAATCCAGGGCTCACAAAAATTGTATTCAACAATAATGAATTTACAGTTAAGCATTTTGGGCATTCTTGTTCAAATATCTCATATGTCTCATATCCGGTCGCGCCAATTTAAAAACGTGTTATACCACGCAAAAATATTCTTTCAGATTTATAAAATTCTTAAACGCCAAAATTGTAGAATTCCAGGAAATGGTTAAGCTTGGTTTTAAAAAAATATGAGAGGATTCTATACCTAAGGAAATATTAAAAATTAGATTAGCTGGACATGAGTGAAGCAGAATGACTAAACTAAAGTTAAAGATAAATAATTTTGAGCTAACGACGATACCAAATTTGTAAAAATTCAATTTTTGCACGTTTCTCTATTTTGAGCCCAACTCGACCCGAATTTGGTTCGTTTATAATTTTTGTGACAAATTATTTTTACTTAGGTATTTAAAACTAAATTTGAATTTAATATATTCTTTTGAATTATCGAACGTTGAAAATTCTGGAAGTACTTGCAACATTAAAAAAATTGATTTTTTATGTACAAAATACAAAGAAGAAGTTCATAGTATGATTAGGGCTGCTAAACGCTAATTTTTCAATGGTAAATTCAATAGCCATGTTTCAAGTAAATAATTTTTTAAAAAATTATAAGACTTACATAAACCCACCAGCTGTGGAACCAAAATTCAAAATCAATTCCTGTGAGTTTAATGCACATTTCGGTTCGGTTTTCCTCGATGGTGATGAACATTTTAGTCCTAATACATTGCAATATAGTATGGATCATAACACTTTTTATTTTCGTAATGTTTCTGAAGAAGAAATTCTCATCCAATTGCGCAGTATAAAATCAATTGCTTTTGGAGCTGATGGCATAGCGCTAAGGTTCTTTAAGCTAATACTTCCGATCTTACTGCCTCACATAACGTACTTAGTAAACTCTGGTTTAAATAAATCTGTGTTCCATAAATCCATAACACATGGAAAATTGCCTTGATTATACCGATTCTTAAAATACGTTCTTCGTCTACTGCAAATGATTTTCGTCCGATTAGTTATTAATTACCAACTTTGTCTAAAATTTTTGAAAAGGTCATTCAATTACAGATTAACGCTTGTGACAACTCATTATTTACTAAATACTCACCATTTGGGTTTTCGGGTAAACCACAGTACTACTAAGGCACTGCTAAAAATTGTCGATTGTAATATCATCTCTAACATTGAAGTTAGAAGAGTGGCCATTCTAGTTCTTTTAGACGTTTCTAAAGCATTTAACAAGGTTGATCACTCAATGTTAATATCTAAATTATTCTATGAATTTAATTTTTCCAGAAGTGTTTGCCAACTTATATATTCCTTTTTGCATTTGCGGCGTCAATCGGTGAAATATTATGAAAATATTACCGACTCAATTTTAATTACATCTGGTGTTCCAAAAGGCTCTATCTTGTGGCCTATCTTATTCTCGCTCTACATAAACCAAATATGTGAATCCATTCAGGGTACGGATGATATCATGTATCATCTTTTTGAAGATGATTTACAAATATACTCATTTGATGATCGAGAGTTCGAGACCGTAATAAATAACTTGAATGTTGTCTTAGGAGGTATATTACATTGGTCCAAATTACATAAACTTCAAATTAACCCAAGTAAATCACAAGCTATTATTTTATCTAATAAAAAACGATTCACCAGATCAACTAATTGCCTAATGATTGATAGTCACAAAATTGATTTCTGTGAGCATGTGAAAAGTTTCTCGTCATAGATGGTAAACTGAATTGGTCAGCCTATATAAATAATTTATGTAGTTAAATTTATGGGATTGTGCGCAATATACACCCTATATCAAATAAAATAACGGTATTTTTTATTTTTGAAACTACTACACGTACACCAAAACTAAAGCAAATCAAAAATCATGAAGTTCAGTCACTGCTGCCCAAAAATGAAATTCCTGTTCATGCACTGGTTATGAGAGGAAGAGAGAAAGAAAAAAAATGTGCGCGCGCATTGCTCTCTCTTGCTCCTACAGTGTGATACAGACAAAATAAAAAAACAAAAAAAAAAAATTTTGTTTGTCCATTTTTTATACAAATAGTCAGGTTGTTTAACAAATTATTAAAATAAAATGGTATCAATTAAAATTACGTTCATAAACAACGCGATTTCCATACCACTTTCATCCATATTTGGCTTTTTATTGGTCTGATTCTATTTATAATAAATTTGTGTTGTTTTGATGTGTTGATCACACTTTTCGTAACGCTCTCGTCACGCATTTACTAGCTTACTCCCCAAGTCAAGCGTGCGTAAAGAAGTTTTACTTCAAAAACAAACGATCTGTTACACTTGATTTGAAACGCTTTAGAAGAAAGAAGTTTGAGTGAAATTTGGAATAATTAACTTTTGAGTGAAATTTTAATTTAGTTTGATCCAACTCAATTTAGGTTTACACATATGTGCTTTCTTAAATTTAGTTAAAACGAGAATTTTAGAATAAAACTTTCCAATAAAAAAATGATTATGGTTGAGTAAAATATGAAAGATTAAATGAGCTTGAGTAAAATTTTCATACGAGTTAAATAATAGAACATTATTAGGTTAAAAGTAACTTGACTAAATCTTAGAAATATTTGCAAAAACATGTTGCCAAAGTTGTCGGAAATGTTTGTTAATAAACATTTGAGTGCAGTTTGAATGTTTATCTAAACTACCGTTTGCGAAGGTTAAAGAGTGTTCCATTCAAAAATTGTTTCAATGTGGTTTGATTTCACTCAACCTTGTTTGAACGATTCAACCTTGTTTAATTATAATCTAGTACTTATTTTTTTTTGAGTTGAAATATGATTGGTATGTCTAAAAGTTCTGTGATGTAATAAAATTGTTTAGCAAATCAGGTGAAAAATTAAAATAAATTACAATAAAATTTAATTTGATGTTTTGGGACGAATAAGTTTGCGTGAATTTTTCAATTGTCTGAGTGATTGCTTGAGGAAATTCAAATTATTTTTTTTATAGATCATTTGAACCAAAAAAATTAGTGAACTTTTCAATAATAATTTTTTTTTTGAGTGAAACTTGAAAGTATTTTTGTTGAAATATTATTTAATATGCCATAGAATCCAATATTATTAAAATCAAGAACAGATTAACTTATTTTAAACAAAATTTGGAAAGGTATCAGAGAAATTTTCAGTGAAATTTGAATAGTATGTAGTTGCAATCATTTTACAAAACCATGAACATGATTTATGTTCCTTTGCTTACAACTTACAAAGAGAGTAGCTAAATTTGGGTTACTTGATCTTACATAAATTTAGTTAATTAAATTCGAGTGCGATTTACAGATATGCAATATATAGTTACAGTTACAGTTCCCATAGAAACTGCCACGCAAGCAAAAGATAAACAACGTGACTTGATTGATAAGACAATTAGCGCAGCAAATCCAATTCTGCAACATAAACTGTTTTAAGCGCATGGTTGATCAACGTGACCATAGAATCATGTTCATCGAGTCGAGGCAAATTTGATGAGTTAGTAATTTTAAGTTTAGAGTTAAAGAAATTTAGATTTAAAGAAATTAATCCGATTTTAGATTTTAAAGAAAAAACTTGTAAAACCATTTTAAGAAAATAAAAATTAAAAAAATAAATTAAAATAAATTTTTTTTAACAGCTTTTAAAATACGAAATACGTAATTGGCGCAGCCGTTCGGTTAATAGTGAGTTAGTGAAAAGTGCAAATATCAAGTGAATAAAAACTTGTGTGAAAGTGAATCCGTCGGAAAAAATAAAAAAAAATCTTTGATTATTTAGTTAACAACTAAATATTAATTCGAAAGTGAAGACGTGTATCTACGTGTGATTTTTTTTTTTCTTTTCAAAGACGTCCGTAGCTTAAAGTGAAAACTGCTAGAAGGATTTGAGGTTCCGCCACAGCTCACCAGTAAAATCAGAACCAGAACACGACAGCAAAGGAAATCGGACTCAGGTAACAAATTTTTTGTAAATTCTATTAGTATTTACTGAAACTGTCACCATCGTGCACTATTAAATAGACACGAAAAGACATAATTTTAATTTGTGCACTACTAGATAGACACAAATTCACTTATAGTCAATATAGACGATTGAATTACCATAAATCCAGTGAATGAAAAGCAAGAAGTCTATTGAAGTTTATATTGCAAATAGAAACATAGAATCAGTAGACTTGCAAAATCAAATGGATATGGAACAAATTGCAGCACAGCTCGCAGCAATCTCAGACCAATTGGCAAAATTGGGTCAAAAGCAAGGTGAACATGATCAGCTACTAACGTATCTGAATCAAAAAACGGAGGTACCTCCACCTCCACAAAAACAGGAAAAAATTACAGTCGATTTATTTAGGATCCCTGATCCTATTAAATCAATTCCGTCTTTCGATGGAAATAAAAAACAGTTGACGGCGTGGCTGACCACAGCGGAAGATACTTTAAAAGTATTCGAACCATTAGTCACCCCCCAACAATTTAGCTTGTACATACAAGCAATACAAAACAAGGTAGAGGGAAAAGCTAAGGATATACTTTGCTTAGCTGGAAACCCTCGTACATTTTTGGAAATGAAAGAAATCCTATTAGAATCGTTAGGCGATAAACAGGAACTTCCATTTTATAAATCACAGCTTTGGTCAACGAAGCAAAATGATTTATCAGTACACGTCTATTTCAATAAAGTGAAGGAAATAGTTCAAAATATTAAATCATTGGCTAAACAAAAGCCACAATATAATCAATCATGGCACGCTATCAATGCATTTATTGAAGAAGATGCATTAGCAGCGTTTGTGTCGGGTCTAAGGAGACCATATTTCGGCTACGCTCAAGCCGCTAAACCACAAAACTTAGAGGAAGCCTATGCCTTCCTTTGTAAATTTAATTCCAATGAAGTTATATCGGGAAACTCACAAAAACTTAATAACCAAGCAAAATCCAATTTTCAACCGAAAAGAAATTCAGAACAAATTAGTTCAAAGAACCAACATTGGCCGGTTCAGGAAAAATCAGTACCAATGGAGGTCGACCCCTCAATCCGTTTGAAAAGGACGTTTAAAAACGCAATTCATAATATAGAGATCCCTAACGACATTGATAAAGTACAAGAAGTGGAAATCCAAAATACCGAAAATTTTTGGGAGGACCACAATTCAGACTCGGAAGACTAAATTATCTTCCTTTTCTTATTTATTTATTTATTTATTTATTGTGAACATTAATCAAAAAAAAAAAAGTTAACAACCAGATTATCCAGTGGATTTAATGTCCCATTTTCTTAAATGTCATAATAGATTAACCAACCAAACAATTAAACTGCTTATTGATACTGGTGCTAATAAAAATATAATTAGGCCAAAAATAATACCAGACCACTTATTAATATCCCAAGAATCAGAAGTAAAAAACATATTAGGCACACAAAAAGTAACAAAAGTTGGGAAAATTAACTTTTTAGGACACAGCTTACCACCACAATCATATTACGAACTTAATTTCCATGAATATTTTGATGGAATACTTGGATCCCAGTCAATGGCTCAATTAGATGCGAAAATTGACTACAAATCCCTCACAATCTCATTGAATAATATAATCATAAAATTCCACAAATATTATCCAAGTAAAAATTTTTACCATCATACGGTAACATTTGATACCGCAAAAAATGGTGAATGGTTAGTCACTAATCACCAAGAATTAAAAGAAAACATTATTTTACAACCAGGATTGTACAAATCAAAAAATTTCAAAACTACAGTGAAAATACTTAGTAACGACCCCGATCCTCTAAAACAACTACCTAAACTAGGTTTAAATGTCTATAATTTCGAGACCATTAAACCGATTCAAGTGTATGGAGATACACTTATAGATAAGGAAACTATCAAAAGTTTAATTAGGATGAATCACTTGTGCGAAAACGAGAAGCAAATTCTCGTGAATACCATTTACGATCACCAAGAATTATTGTTGAAGCAAAATGAAAAGCTATCTGCAACAACGGTAATCAAGCACAAGATAATAACAAAAGACGAAACACCAGTATATACTAGAACCTACAGATACCCCCATAATTTTAAAAGGGACGTAGAGGACCATATACAGGAAATGCTGGATAGTGGGATAATCCGAAATTCAAGCAGCCCCTATTCCTCCCCAATTTGGGTAGTACCCAAAAAACCAGACGCTTCAGGTATACGTAAAATTAGGGTAGTCATTGACTACAGGAAATTAAATGATAAAACTATCGACGACAAATATCCCATACCACAGATAGAGGAGATATTAGATAGTTTGGGGAAATCCACTTACTTTACAACATTAGACCTGAAATCAGGATTCCATCAAATCCAGATGGACAAATCCTCTCAAGAGAAAACAGCATTCTCAACCGACCAAGGGCACTTTGAGTTTACTCGAATGCCATTTGGTTTAAAAAACGGCCCTGCGACTTTTCAAAGAGCCATGAATAATGTCCTACACGGACTAGTGGGAAAGATTTGTTATGTATATTTAGACGACATTATAGTTGTCGGATTCAATTTAGCCAACCACATAGAAAATCTTCAGACAGTTCTCAAACGACTGTCAAATTTTAATCTAAAGATTCAACTCGACAAGTACGAGTTTTTAAAAAAAGAAACCGAATTCCTGGGTCATGTAATTACACAGGAAGGAGTCAAGCCAAATCCGGACAAAATACAAAAAAATCTAGAGTGGCCGCTACCGACCACTCAGAAACAAATTAAACAATTTCTCGGTTTGTCAGGGTACTACCGTCGGTTTATTCGGGATTACTCGAAAATCACAAAACCCATGACAAAATTTTTAAAAAAGGGCATGGTTGTCAACATAACCGACCCAGAGTACGAAAGATCGTTCAAAACACTAAGAGAAATAATATCCACCGATCAAATATTGGCTTATCCCGATTTTTCGAAACCGTTCATCCTTACAACGGATGCATCGGAACATGCTTTAGGCGCGGTGCTTTCACAAATGCATGATAAAGTAGAAAGACCAATTGCATTCGCGTCCAGGACTCTGAACAGTACTGAAAATAAATACGCAACGAATGAAAAAGAAGCGCTGGCCATTATTTGGGCCGTTAAAAAATACAAACCCTACCTTTACGGAAATAAGTTTACGCTTCTTACAGATCATAAACCGCTTACCTTCATAAAAAATTCGGATAAAAATTCCAAAATTCTGAGATGGCGCTTGGAGCTTGAAAATTTTGACTACGACGTAGTCTACAAGCAAGGCAAAACCAATGTAGTAGCCGACGCACTCAGTAGAATCCCACAAGATAAAGAAACTAAAGAGGTAAATTTTCACAATTCAGACGAATCAAATATTGAAAACACTAGTTCAGAAAATGAATCGATTATAAATCATGCTCATAGCGAATCTGATACAATCCATTCCACTGATACATCGAGCGATTACTACGTACATTTTTCAGATCGCCCGATAAATTATTACAAGAACCAAATAATATTCAGGATTTCTAACTTAGATACAATAATCAATGAGGAAGTGTTCCCTAACTTCAAAAGGGTGATTATCGTGAAAGAATCTTTCAATGAAGACGATATTACCAATATCCTAAAAAAATTCCATAATGGCAAACAATCAGCCATATTAGCTCCAGAGAGTCTTTATCAAAAAATTCAAGACTCATTTCGAGAAAATTTTTCTCAAAAAGGCCACTTTGTATTTACCACTAAAATAGTGGAAGATGTAACTAATTCGAACCGACAGGATGCAATCGTGAGAAAAGAGCATGAAAGAGCTCACAGAGGCATCAAAGAAGTGGAAAATCAGATAAAACGAGCATACTTTTTTCCAAACATCATTAAAAAAGTAAGTAGTTACACAAATTCTTGTACCTTATGTAACCTACATAAATATGAACGAAAGCCTTATAACATAAAAATATCTCCAAGGCCAAATACCAACAAACCACTAGAGAGAGTGCATATTGACATCTTCACAATAAATAAAACCAGTTTTTTGTCAATAATTGACGCATTCTCTAAACACCTTCAGATGATTCAAATTGAATCAAAAAACTTGATCGATATAGAAAAAGCAATAACAAAATATTTCACTTCTTTCGGTATACCGAACATAATAATTTCGGACCATGAAACCACTTTTAAGTCAATCCAATTTAAAGAATATTTAAGTAAACTAAATTCAAAAATTGAGTATGCATCCTCGTCTGAATCGAATGGGCAAATTGAAAAAACCCATTCTACCATTATTGAGATATACAATAATACAAACAAGAATAAACTACCTAATGGCACTACAGCAAGTGTTATAGAGTTAGCAGTAGCTCTCTATAACAATTCGATCCACTCATCAACTGGCTTCACGCCAAACGAGATAATCTTCAATCAAAATAATGTAGTGGATCCCATCGAAATTACAGAAAATGCTAAAAACATTTTTAGAGAAACATGCGAAAATTTAGAAAAAGTAAAAAATAAAGTAGTAGAGAAAAATAGAGTCAAAGAAGAACCCCCAAATTTATCAGAAAACCAAATAGTATTCTTAAAGCCAAACATAAGAACAAAAACACAGCCGAGGGGTATTAAATCAATAGCAAAAGAAATAACGTATAAAACATTTAAAACCAGGAGAGATATCAAAAGAAATAAAAATAAGATTAAACGATTAAAGAAATATTAATTGTAAATGTTTTGTTTCATTTCAGAATGTTATTATTAACGAAATTATTAATTATTATCAATTTAAAATATTTGGTTTGTGCTGCTCAAAAATTAGAAATAAGAAATATGCATGAGGATCCAGTATTATTAATAAAATTAAATAAATGTAAAATTCAAACAGGATCCATTAGAATCATACACCCTATAAACATTACTAATTTAGAACTTACCGTAGAATTAATTACTAACCACGTAATAAATAAGATAGATAAAGATAAATTGGAATTATATAGTATAGTCAAACAGAAAAGTAAAACTTTATATAATAACTTAATTCAAATAAAACCACCGAAAAGCCCCAGACAGAAAAGATGGGATACTTTGGGAACAGCATGGAAATGGGTAGCAGGAAACCCAGATGCCGATGATCTAAGAATAATTAATACAACAATAAACGAACTCATAAACGGAAATAATCAACAATTCCGGATAAATGAACAGATCAACAAGAGAATACAGCTGTTAACAAACACGATAAATGAAGTGATAACCAGTACAACAATGGCTAACAGAGTCGCGTTAACTGAATTAGAAATAATCACGTCAATTATGCATATTGATACAATCAATAAAATTTTAGAAGATATCCAGGATGCGATTATTAGAACAAAAGTAGCACTACCCAGCAGCAAGATCCTTTCGCTGAAGGAAATAATTGCAGTAAAGAACATGCTCACTAATCAAGGAGTAAACATAACAATACCAGACGAAGCACTTAAATTCATTATACCAAAAATCGCAGTCAATGATAAAACGCTCCTTTACATATTAGAGGTACCAAAATTGGAAGATGAGACATCCACAGTAATAAGAGTAATCCCATTAAACATCAATAACAGCATTATAGAAGATTATCCGCAATACCTTATTAGAAACAAACAAAAATTATTCACCACAATAAACTACAATAGCTATGTACAGAGACACTCGGAGATAAAGGAATACAAAGACAATTGTATTAAACCGCTGGTTATGGGAAATAAAAGTACATGCAACGTAACGTTAGAAACAGGAACAACGGTGCAATGGATCTCCGAAGGCAGAATACTGATAAATAATGCAAAAAACATCGAACTATCGACGAACTGCGGACCCGATAACAGAAACCTGACAGGGAACTTTTTAATAAACATTTGGAACTGCACAGTAGAGATCAACAAAAAGAAATTTCAATCTTACGAAATAGAAAGCGAGAACGAGGAGATTATTAGAACACTCTATAATATAAACATGTTTCGTCAAAGGACAGTGAGTCAAAACATAACCTCAATGGAACAAGAAGCCATTAAGAACAGGAAACAACTAGACCATATGTATTTAAGGCAATACAACCACCAAAATTGGTTACAGCTTCTTTCAGGAGGTACATCATTCTCATCAATATGCGTATTTCTGTTAGTGTTATACATGACGTGTAAATATAAGTGCCTTAAGACAAAAAAGGGTAAAAACGCAAATAAAATCATTCGAGAAAAGGAAATATCGTATAACAGATTGTTAAAAGAAGCCGGCATTAAAACCAAAGTCGAGGACGACTTTTCTTCACCCCAGGGAGGAGTTACAGTTACAGTTCCCATAGAAACTGCCACGCAAGCAAAAGATAAACAACGTGACTTGATTGATAAGACAATTAGCGCAGCAAATCCAATTCTGCAACATAAACTGTTTTAAGCGCATGGTTGATCAACGTGACCATAGAATCATGTTCATCGAGTCGAGGCAAATTTGATGAGTTAGTAATTTTAAGTTTAGAGTTAAAGAAATTTAGATTTAAAGAAATTAGTCCGATTTTAGATTTTAAAGAAAAAACTTGTAAAACCATTTTAAGAAAATAAAAATTAAAAAAATAAATTAAAATAAATTTTTTTTAACAACTTTTAAAATACGAAATACGTAATTATATATTTTTTTTTTTAAATAAGTTTGAGTGAAATTTGAAGGTATTTTCTGTGGTGTATTATTTAATATGAGACGAAATCCAATATTATTAAGGTTAGAATCAAATTAATTTATTTTAAACAAAGAATTGCAAAGAAAAAAATTAAAGTAATTAATGATGTGAATTTGAGTGGAATTTGAATAATAATTTCAATTATTTTTAACATTAACATAGTAAACTTGTACTTATACTACCGTAGAACTTACAAAGACAGCAACTAAATGTGGATTATCTGATCGGATTATCTAAATGTGGATTCTAAAACAACTTATGCCATCGATCGAGTGTTGTATTGAATTGCAATATCATCAGCGAAAGCGTCTATCTATCCTTTGAAATATTGGTGAAACAATGAGTTAATATAAACCAAAAACAAAATTGCCTCAAGAATCGATTCTTATGGTACATTTATAGAAACATACTTTGTAATTTTGTAATGCTATTCAGTACATTATCAATTTTCACCATTGTTCTCTTTTATGTATAAGATTTAAAGCAGTCAAACATGAATCCACGAATAACAATACGATTTCATTACACGATTCAAATTTGATTATCTACTACGCCAAACGCTTTAGTTAGATTTATGAAGGATGCAAAACAACAATCACCAATGCCTAAGGCAGAATGAATGAGGTCCGTGAGGTTTTTTATGGCATCTTCAATGCTATGCCCACTGCAAAACCCAAATTGTCGATTATTATTTGCCTTTAAATTTATTTCCTGTAACATTTTTTTTAATAAGAAAGAAATGTACACATTGGGAGCATCCAGCGCATTGAGATCGCACAAAAAAATTGAGTTTTAGCACATAAAACGTATGAGACTTACTTATTTTTAGTATGAGTGTGCTTAAAATATTGAATAAACATTATAAATTCCAATTGGTTAACATAGAATTACAATTAAAAAAATATTCTTCTTAACAACAAATAAAAACTTTGGAAACGGAGATAAAGATCTGTTAAACATTTTCTTACGATAAGAGTTGGGACTAGCGAAAACCATAAACAGAAGAATTTCATCATAAGCCGATAAATCAAGAAATTACAAGAACCTTTAAAAATATTGTTTGGTGCAAGAATAACTATCAAACATCTACATACATACATATAAAGATTTTTTCAAAATTTGATACAACGAAACAAATTCAAAGAGAAAATTTTCAATATTGATCTGTTCAGTCCAAAGATTTCTTCTCTAACGCAATATCACTGCTGCATAAGAAACATCCTTGTCCAGAAAGATTTTATTCCGTATCATACAACTGTAGCTGATTTAAACAGTGACATTTCTAAATTAGGCGAGACAATACAAATCAGCAACAGGAGCAAACTTTTAAAAATGTTGACAAATTTTAATTTTAACGTTAACTTATAAATAAATATTTTACTTAAGGCTCAATCAGCGAAAACTTATAAATTAAAGAATTTTTTTGACATTCCAACCAGCGAGCAATTATAAAGATGAGAAAATGGGGCTACATAATTCGCAAACACAAAATGTTCACATTATTTACCTTTTAGAAAAAACTGTACAAGAAAATGGTTGCGAAATCAACAAATACATTATTACCTAGAAAACCTCGAAAAATAAAATTAAAATGAATAATTATAAATAAAAAACTATGAAATAAAACAACTTTTTATCTACATCAACAATTTATTTGGATTTGACATTTCGTTATTAAGTTTGGACGCAAAATCGCGAATCCTATATTGACAAATACAATCTAACGAAACTTCGTTAAAGGACCCCGCACTTTTTGTATGGAAAATGGCCCTCGGTCAAACTCTCCGAAACTTTGGATTCTAGTAGTCCTTGACATGTTGATCAAAAGTCTCAATGGTCGCTAAGTCGTAAAAATTCATGTTTTTGAGATATAGTCCTTAGAAGTTCGGAATATCGCTCGTTTTTAAAATAGCGTAAAGCTACTATTATTGCTGTGTAAAAGTGTGTGTGTCCATGCATGTGTGTTTGAGTTACTGTGTAGCTCGCTAATGTAGCAAGCACATACATTACAACAACCTTTTATAGATTACAGTTTTACAATTTTTTGCTATTATTCTACCAATTGAACAGTAATTATCAAACTCTTTCATAAAAATTATTTATGCATATTTTGACGCATACACATCATTACACCAAAAATCAAATAAAAAAAAAACAAAACGAAAACTTTATGAAACTGCAAAACCAACACTAATGTACTACAAGCCTGATTCAGTGATGACGCACACAGATACCTTCTAACATTTAATCGCTTATACTTGAAGGTGTTCGTGCGAAAACTCGTTTGTTTTGTTTTATTTACAATTGTTTTTATCTACAATAGTGTATCCGATCACCAATACTTTCATGTATAAGCGCACAGTAATATTGGTGACAGTCTGGCTTGTAGTACATTATTGTTTGTTTTGAAAACTTGCAAAAGGTTGTATCTGTGATTGTGTATCATTCCTCTGTATGTATAATTTTGTACCCCGTGATCGAAAATAATAAATGGGCCTTTCTTTATACGTCGATCTCTTTTTAGTACATTACAAAGTGTAAAGGTTTCTCTTTTCTTTTAAAATTGTTGTGATTATACAAATAAAAGAGAAATGATACACAGCACAACCTTTTGCAAGTTTTCTTTTTGTTTTTTGTTTCATGTGATTTTTGGTGTAATGCATCGTTTATATTTCCAATGAAATATACTTCTATGGAATTGTTTTTTTGGATTGTATCGAGATTTATACATCTAATAACTTGACTTGTGACGAATGTATTTGGTTTATGTGTCAAAATATGCATAAATAATTTTAATGTAAGAATTTGAAAATAAATGTACAATTGGTAGAATAATAAAAAAAAAATTGTAAAACTGTAATCTATAAAAGGCTGTTGTAATGTATGTGCTTGCTACACTAGCGAGCTACACAGTAACTCACATACAAACATACATACAAAGACACATACTTATTCACACAGCAATAATAGTAGCTTTACGCTATGTTAAAAACGGGCGATAATCCCAACTTCTAAAGACTATATCTCAAAAACCTGAATTTTTACGACTTAGCGACCATTGAGACTTTTAATCAACAGGTCAAAGGCTACCAGAATCCAAAGTTTCAAAGAGTTTGACCGAGGGCCATTTTCCATATAAAAAGTGCGGGGTCCTTTCTTAAGCGACATTAATTCTTAATTTTCAAATTTTTAATTTTACGCTGGTTGCCACTTAAGGATAAAATACTACAAATTCGACAAATTCACAAAGCAATCACAAGGCTAAAGGGTTTGTATATGACAATCCTTTTAAAATCAAAAATATTAGTTTGCCACCAAATTGTATAAAGTTTCGTTGTGGTTTCAAATTTAGCTTTAAAGTTGATTCACAAATAATGGAATGATAAATGTAATTTACATTTAAATTTTTTCGGGCGCTAAAATTTGTCCTTAATACTTTGTTTCGTTTTAACGGAAAATGATTCAAGCAAGGGTTGGGTTTGCCCCACAGTATCTAATTTCTGAAGGAATAAAATGGGACTAAAGTTTTAAAAGCATCTTGGCTTAAACGTATATTTACTTTTTTTTTTAGAAACGTGGATGGTATTATAGCGACTATACCAAACTCTTAAGTTAATATTTTTGTTAATGATAGTTTACACAGCGAATAAAATTTCCATGATAATTGAAAAAGAAAATCGGTTAGTTTTTTTTGGATGTGATGGTTATACGAAATACAGATGAAAGTTTGACCATTGATTGACATCATAAAACAGCATGGTCAAGTCAATGACTGACCTCGGTGCCTCGATTGTGATTCATGGCTTTCATCGCCGCGCCGTATAAAAACAATTTCAGACAATTAAAAAGTTTACACAAGTTTTTGTTTACAAAACTGAAAAATCAAATTTGTTTAAAGTTACAGTAAAATTTGGTGCACAGGTTGAAATATTCTTGTGGAAGAGGATATGTAGGATAGACGTAATAGTTTTTCAAAAAATTAATATAACAGCATGTCCACGATTCCACTTTTGACATTTCAAAATTCGCTTAGTGCCATTACAAATCATTGATTTTTAGGGAGTGCTACAGTTTCAGACAAAGAAGAAAAGCTTGATAAACGTTTAATTTTAGAAAATATTTATATAAAGATACATCGTACAAAAACTAATTTTTTTACGTCCGATTCGGCTTATATTTTAAATTTTAATTTCACATCAAGTATACGTACCACATAAACACATAAAACTTATGCGAAAATACTACTATATGTACTTATATGTAGCTATAAGGACTTAGAAAAAAAAATAGCACTTCGAAATCGAATGATGCTAAGAATGATTCTACAAAGTTTTTATTTTTTCGAATATAGGTAAAATCATGAATTGAAACTGGAACGAGTTATGACGGAGTAGCCCTAGTAGTATTTTTTACTTAATATCTAGCTTACTATCAACCTCTTTAATATGGCCTGTGATAAATTATCAGTATTCTACGAGAAATGGATCAATATACTTCTACGATAGTATAATATGGATATGTTACCACATTTCTGAGTTGTATTATTTTTACGATAGTAGTTATAACTACAAAGCCTCATGAAAAAACATTTCGTGATCTCCTTCTATGAGGCACCATTTGGATCCGCCATATTGGTTTTTTACAAAAGGGCACTCGGCAAAAAAAATTCAAAATATTAGCTAAAATTTGAGTCCCGAAAAAAGCTTTTTATTGCTCACAATTTTGGACAGTGGAGGTAGACAATTTCACAAAGAATGCCTCAGAAAGAACCACAATTCGCAATATAGTCCACGTGATGTTGGTTGCCGTTAATTTGTATGGGCACCTCTGCATTGTGCCATTTTAATGCTTGGTTCTTCAAACCGAGAACCATTCTAAGGTTATGATGAAGCGCTTTCTCAAGTCGATCATCATGTCGCACCAAATCAAGTTGCCTTTAAGAACCACGCTGTTGCAGTAACCGGCTCGGTAATTAGAATATAGACCCTAGGACCCCGGTTCCTGACATCTAAAGCATCTTTGCTTGTTATGAAAATGTTTCAAAAATTTTTGTTGATGCTTCCCCTTCTGATAATTTGCTGCTCTTATTAATAGTTTTGTTTGCTGCTGCTGCTGTTCAGGAAAGAAACTTCTTTCCTGATTTATCACTGTGGTTAAGGTGGTTCGTAAAAAAGTGAGTTTAAAAATTTCAGAAAATCACAAACGAATAAACCAATGAAATATTTTGGAATAATATGATGCAGACTTTATACTTCTGAACCGAGCTACATTAATTCTTTTGTTTCCGTTGCTATACAACTATGTAAAGTTTACGTTTTTATAACACAAAAGGTACAGCAAAATTTCACAATGATGCTAACATTTTTTCTTTAGAAATTATTTTGTGAAACGATTTTTGTGTTGGCTTTTAAAATACAAACGAAAAATCAGGAATTTGAGAAAAATGCAACGCTTCAATTAAAAGTTTCATAAAGAAAAATATTTTTATTTCCTGGTATCTAAATTATTTAAACATAACAATTTGACATATGCGTCTAATCCCTGTGGGTATAACTTCTACATTCATTACAAATTCTATAATTTTTTTTAACTTCTTTTTATTCCTCATTTACACATAAATATGCTGCTAATACAGAAAATATTTCCTCTTGGGTATATGGTGCATTATATTCTTGGAATGAGAACAGTAAAATGTGTCATCGAACTACTTGTCGTCCTATCCTAACAAACAAAAAAAAAAAAAAAATCTGTTACTTTACAAGAAAGTCGAGAGTGCAATATTTAATTTAGACGAACATAAATGAAAATGTTGTCTCGCCTCGCATTTGTCGAGTTCGACAATATAATTGACATGACGCAAATAAAACAGAAACAAATAAAATTAATTTAATCAAATCCCATTCAATCTATCGTGTCTTATACACAAAGAATTTCCATTAATTTTCCATCTATCTCTCGAGGAGATATGAAACGAGAAAAAATTCAGAAATCTTAACGTTAAGCAGATTAAATTATATGAAAGCCATAATTTTTTTGATGTTTTGGCATTTTATTGAAATTTTTTTTTTTGGAAAATATCTGTACCAAAAAACATCTCATTCAAATATATTAAATCATCTTTTTAAAATTCAACAAGATAAATAAAAATCGAGCATAATTTATTTTTCATCTATTTTCTATTGAATTTTCATTTTATATTAAGAAGGGGGGAATGGGATGAGTATATATAATATTTGGTTCAAGGAAATGTAATCGAATATCTTGAATTCGTATCATAACAATCCCTATCCTTCTCTCTCTCATTCTCACCCAATCGAGTCTGGGAAATCTGTTTTATTTACACAAAAACTAGAAAATGAGGTAAACTAGTAAAGGAAAAATTCTTTTATCCATGTTTTGCATTTTAAGTGATATTCGAAGGTTTATAGATACCTATCTATCAATCTATAGCTGTATATAGTCTCGTCTTGTTTTCAAAATTCAATATCTACTCGTTTTCTTGTGTGAGTGTAAAACTTATTTTATTATTTTTTTACCATCAAAGAATGTTTAGAATGGAAAAGAATCTGAGGTATAAGATGCAATTTTTTTTTATTTACTTTGAAATAAGATTTGTTTGAGAGTAAAGTTGTTTGAAGTGGGTACACAGCTGAAATGTATAAAGTTCTGGTTCTTGTAATAGTTGTTTGTATACTCAATATTAATTATATTGCTTGGGTATGCAATTTTTATAGTGATCATGTTTCCCTCTTTGGGATATAACATTTTCTGGTTATATACATTACACGAAACTATACATTAACACACTTTTATACACAGAATTTTAATGTTTAATCATTTTTTTGTTGTGTATTAAGATAAACAAGACAAAGAGTGAACAAAATCAATGCTCCGAGAAAACACTGGGTCAATTTGACACTTACCTCAAATTCGATTGTAAATATCTTAAAAGCATTTTGAAAATTGGCAGGTCTGAGGCCCTCTAGGTATAGTTTTCAGTATTAACTACACGTTGAGGTGCTTCCTTTGTTAAACTCAACACGCAGTAAGCGTTTGGCATCATTCGAAGTTCCTGCAGTGTCATTCTGACCATGATGTGTATCAAAGCGTCGCCTTATTCCGTTAAAATCATTTTCTATTTGAATTGAAGGTTTTACATTTCAAATTGAACCATTAGTAAATTATATGTATGGCCAATTAGGAGATGACACTTATTTATTTCTTAAGGGATTTTAGTGAAATTTGACATCCATGATGGAAATGATTTTTGGATTATGTTCTGGCATATGGCCAAGTATAATGGAACTTGGCTATTCCTTCACCGTTTATGATAAAATTTGACAGGTGCGTTGGAAATGAGATTCTCAAATTCTTTTTAGATGAAATTCTAGAATATGGCCAATTAGAATGAAACTTATCTATTTTTTAACGGGTTTTAGTGGAATTTAATGTAAGGGTTGAATTCTAAAATGATTTTTGGATGAAATTCTGGAATATTGCCAAGTATAATACAAATATACTACAAGTTGAGCCCACAAAATTTCGTAACTGAAACTGAAGTAAACACCGATTTGGAACTACACGACCCAAATTTTGAACCAACCACTACTTCCACATATGGCAGACACGTAAGGGCAGGCAAATAAAATTTTAACTGCCCTACAGTGGTATGTGTTGCTCTTGTGGCAAAAACGCACTTCTGTTACATGGCGAGCCAGAGATACCTCCGAAAACTCGACTTCTATACGAAAGTAATGAATCATGGCGTTTTAAAAATTTAATTAGAAAATACAATTCTTGCTTCCAGATAACTTCATTTGGTTTAGATAGAGAAGTCATAAACCGTTCAGGTTCACCTACTTTTACTGTCCAAGGTTAAATTTACTATAGGAGTAGGTTATTTTCTTCCACTAGACAATAAACAGCCCAATTTCTTACAGATTTATTTCATGGGCGATGCAACTAATTAAGCGGACCGTAGGTACTAAAATATCCAAGGCGTGGAGGGTTTGTCAAATCTATTAAAATTTGAATTACTTGCGATATTCAATCATAACCTCAATTTTTGTATACTATATTTGGGCAGCCCAAATTTTTCAAAGCTTAGAACGAAGCCTTATATATTGTCATCGGTAATGATTTAATTCATATTCAAGCAATTCTTTTATTTACACATTTTACAGAAAATTTAAATAAAATCAATGTACTGAGTTGTTGTTGTCAAAATACTGATTGAAAAATTGTTGTTGTCAAATCTATTAAAATTTGAATTACTTGCGATATTCAATCATAACCTCAATTTTTGTAAACTATATTTGGGCAGCCTACTTAATATTAATGATAAATAAATATGTAGGTTAGAGCTTTATGTGCTTTCAAATTTTTCAAAGCTTAGAACGAAGCTTCATATATTGTCATCGGTAATGATTTAATTCATATTCAAGCAATTCTTTTATTTACACATTTTACAGAAAATTTAAATAATGTCAATGTACTGAGTTGTTGTTGTCAAACTACTGAATTAAAACTTGTTGTTGTCAAATCTATTATCATTTGAATTACTTGCGATATTCAATCATAACCTCAATTTTTGTCAACTATATTTGGGCAGCCTGAGCTTTATGTGCTTTCAAATTTTTCAAAGCTTAGAACGAAGCTTTATATATTGTCATCGGTAATGATTTAATTCATATTCAAGCAATTCTTTTATTTACACATTTTACAGCCAATTTAATTAACATCAACGTACAGAGTTGTTGTTGTCAAAATACTAATTGAAAAATTGTTGTTGTCAAATACATCAAAATTTAAATTACTTGCGATATTCAATCATAACCTCAATTTTTGTCAACTATATTTGGTCAGCCTCAGCTTTATGTGCTTTCAAATTTTTCAAAGCTTAGAACGAAGCTTCATAGATTGTCATCGGTAATGATTTAATTCATATTCAAGAAATTCTTTAATTAACACATTTTACAGCAAATTTAAATAAAATCAATGTACTGAGTTGTTGTTGTCAAAATACTGATTGAAAAATTGTTGTTGTCAAATCTATTAAAATTTGAATTACTTGCGATATTCAATCATAACCACAATTTTTGTAAACAATATTTGGGAAGTCTGAGCTTTATGTGCTTTCAAATTTTTCAAAGCTTAGAACGAAGCTTCATATATTGTCATCGGTAATGATTTAATTCATATTCAAGCAATTGCTTTATTTACACATTTTACAGCAAATTTAAATAAAATCAATGTACTGAGTTGTTGTTGTCAAAATACTGATTGAAAAATTGTTGTTGTCAAATCTATTAAAATTTGAATTACTTGCGATATTCAATCATAACCTCAATTTTTGTAAACTATATTTGGGCAGCCTTAATGTTAAATAAATATGTAGGTTAGAGCTTTATGTGCTTTCAATTTTTTCAAAGCTTAGAACGAAGCTTCATATATTGTCATTGGTAATGATGTAATTCATATTCAAGCAATTCTTTTATTTACACATTTTACAGCAAATTTAAATAAAATCAATGTACTGAGTTGTTGTTGTCAAAATACTGATTGAAAAATTGTTGTTGTCAAATCTATTAAAATTTGAATTACTTGCGATATTCAATCATAACCTCAATTTTTGTAAACTATATTTGGGCAGCCTTAATGATAAATAAATATGTAGGTTAGAGCTTTATGTGCTTTCAAAATTTTCAAAGCTTAGAACGACGCCTCATATATTGTCATCGGTAATGATTTAATTCATATTCAAGCAATTCTTTTATTTACACATTTTACAACAAATTTAAATAAAATCAATGTGCTGAGTTGTTGTTGTCAAAATAGTGATTGAAAAATTGTTGTTGTCAAATCTATTAAAATTTGAATTACTTGCGATATTCAATCATAACCTCAATTTTTGTAAACTATATTTGGGCAGCCTTAATGATAAATAAATATGTAGGTTAGAGCTTTATGTGCTTTCAAAATTTTCAAAGCTTAGAACGAAGCTTCATGTATTGCCATCGGTAATGATTTAATTCATATTCAAGCAATTCTTTTATTTACACATTTTACAGCAAATTTAAATAAAATCAATGTACTGAGTTGTTGTTGTCAAAATACTGATTGAAAAATTGTTGTTGTCAAATCTATTAAAATTTGAATTACTTGCGATATTCAATTATAACCTCAATTTTTGTAAACTATATTTGGGCAGCCTTAATGATAAATAAATATGTAGGTTAGAGCTTTATGTGCTTTCAAAATTTTCAAAGCTTAGAACGACGCCTCATATATTGTCATCGGTAATGATTTAATTCATATTCAAGCAATTCTTTTATTTACACATTTTACAGCAAATTTAAATAAAATCAATTTGCTGAGTTGTTATTGTCAAAATACTGATTGAAAAATTGTTGTTGTCAAATCTATTAAAATTTGAATTATTTGCGATATTCAATCTTAACCTCAATTTTTGTAAACTATATTTGGGCAGCTTATTTATTGATAAATAAATATGTAGGTTAGAGCTTTATGTGCTTTCAAATTTTTCAAAGCTTAGAACGACGCTTCATGTATTGTCATCGGTAATGATTTAATTCATATTCAAGCAATTCTTTTATTTACACATTTTACAGCAAATTTAAATAAAATCAATGTTGAGTTAAATTGTTGTTGTCAAAATACTGATTGAAAAATTGTTGTTGTCAAATCTATTAAAATTTGAATTACTTGCGATATTCAATCATAACCTCAATTTTTGTAAACTATATTTGGGCAGCCTTAATGTTAAATAAATATGTAGGTTAGAGCTTTATGTGCTTTCAATTTTTTCAAAGCTTAGAACGAAGCTTCATATATTGTCATTGGTAATGATGTAATTCATATTCAAGCAATTCTTTTATTTACACATTTTACAGCAAATTTAAATAAAATCAATGTACTGAGTTGTTGTTGTCAAAATACTGATTGAAAAATTGTTGTTGTCAAATCTATTAAAATTTGAATTACTTGCGATATTCAATCATAACCTCAATTTTTGTAAACTATATTTGGGCAGCCTTAATGATAAATAAATATGTAGGTTAGAGCTTTATGTGCTTTCAAAATTTTAAAAGCTTAGAACGACGCCTCATATATTGTCATCGGTAATGATTTAATTCATATTCAAGCAATTCTTTTATTTACACATTTTACAACAAATTTAAATAAAATCAATGTGCTGAGTTGTTGTTGTCAAAATACTGATTGAAAAATTGTTGTTGTCAAATCTATTAAAATTTGAATTACTTGCGATATTCAATCATAACCTCAATTTTTGTAAACTATATTTGGGCAGCCTTAATGATAAATAAATATGTAGGCTAGAGCTTTATGTGCTTTCAAAATTTTCAAAGCTTAGAACGAAGCCTCACATATTGTCATTGGTAATGATTTAATTCATATTCAAGCAATTCTTTTATTTACACATTTTACAGCAAAATTTAAATAAAATCAATGTACTGAGTTGTTGTTGTCAAAATACTGATTGAAAAATTGTTGTTGTCAAATCAATTAACATTTGAATTATTTGCGATATTCAATCATAACCTCAATTTTTGTAAACTATATTTGGGCAGCCTACTGAAAATAAATATGTAGGTTAGAGCTTTATGTGCTTTCAAATTTTTCAAAGCTTAGAACGAAGCTTCATATATTGTCATTGGTAATGATTTAATTCATATTCAAGCAAATCTTTCATTTACACATTTTACAGCAAATTTAAATAAAATCAATGTACTGAGTTGTTGTTGTCAAAATACTGATTGAAAAATTGTTGTTGTCAAATCTATTAAAATTTGAATTACTTGCGATATTCAATCATAACCTCAATTTTTGTAAACTATATTTGGGCAGCCTACTTAATATTAATGATAAATAAATATGTAGGTTAGAGCTTTATGTGCTTTCAAATTTTTCAAAGCTTAGAACGAAGCTTCATATATTGTCATCGGTAATGATTTGATTCATATTCAAGCAATTCTTTTATTTACACATTTTACAGCAAATTTAAATAAAATCAAGGTACTGAGTTGTTGTTGTCAAAATACTGATTGAAAAATTGTTGTTGTCAAATCTATTAAAATTTGAATTACTTGCGATATTCAATCATAACCTCAATTTTTGTAAACTATATTTGGGCAGCCTTAATGATAAATAAATATGTAGGTTAGAGCTTTATGTGCTTTCAAATTTTTCAAAGCTTAGAACGAAGCTTTATATATTGTCATCGGAAATGATCTAATTCATATTCAAGCAATTCTTTTATTTACACATTTTACAGAAAATTTAAATAAAATCAATGTACTGAGTTGTTGTTGTCAAAATACTGATTGAAAAATTGTTGTTGTCAAATCTATTAAAATTTGAATTACTTGCGATATTCAATCATAACCTCAATTTTTGTAAACTATATTTGGGCAGCCTTAATGATAAATAAATATGTAGGTTAGAGCTTTATGTGCTTTCACATTTTTCAAAGCTTAGAACGAAGCTTCATATATTGTCATCGGTAATGATTTGATTCATATTCAAGCAATTCTTTTATTTACACATTTTACAGAAAATTTAAATAAAATCAATGTACTGAGTTGTTGTTGTCAAAATACTGATTGAAAAATTGTTGTTGTCAAATCTATTAAAATTTGAATTACTTGCGATATTCAATCATAACCTCAATTTTTGTAAACTATATTTGGGCAGCCTTAATGATAAATAAATATGTAGGTTAGAGCTTTATGTGCTTTCAAATTTTTCAAAGCTTAGAACGAAGCTTCATATATTGTCATCGGAAATGATCTAATTCATATTCAAGCAATTCTTTTATTTACACATTTTACAGCAAATTTAAATAAAATCAATGTACTGAGTTGTTGTTGTCAAAATACTGATTGAAAAATTGTTGTTGTCAAATCTATTAACATTTGAATTACTTGCGATATTCAATCATAACCTCAATTTTTGTAAACTATATTTGGGCAGCCTTAATGATAAATAAATATGTAGGTTAGAGCTTTATGTGCTTTCAAATTTTTCAAAGCTTAAAACGAAGCCTCATATATTGTCATCGGTAATGATTTAATTCATATTCAAGCAATTCTTTTATTTAAACATTTTACAGAAAATTTAAATAAAATCAATGTACTGAGTTGTTGTTGTCAAAATACTGATTGAAAAATTGTTGTTGTCAAATCTATTACAATTTGAATTACTTGCAATATTCAATCAAAACCTCAATTTTTGTAAACTATATTTGGGCAGCCTTAATGATAAATAAATATGTAGGTTAGAGCTTTATGTGCTTTCAAATTTTTCAAAGCTTAAAACGAAGCCTCATATATTGTCATCGGTAATGATTTAATTCATATTCAAGCAATTCTTTTATTTAAACATTTTACAGAAAATTTAAATAAAATCAATGTACTGAGTTGTTGTTGTCAAAATACTGATTGACAAATTGTTGTTGTCAAATCTATTACAATTTGAATTACTTGCAATATTCAATCAAAACCTCAATTTTTGTAAACTATATTTGGGCAGCCTCAATGATAAATAAATATGTAGGTTAGAGCTTTATGTGCTTTCAAATTTTTCAAAGCTTAGAACGAAGCCTCATATATTGTCATTGGTAATGATTTAATTCATATTCAAGCAATTCTTTTATTTACACATTTTACAGCAAATTTAAATAAAATCAATGTACTGAGTTGTTGCTGTCTGGATACTGATTGAAAAATTGTTGTTGTCAAATCTATTAACATTTGAATTACTTGCGATATTCAATCATAACCTCAATTTTTGTAAACTATATTTGGGCAGCCTTAATGATAAATAAATATGTAGGTTAGAGCTTTATGTGCTTTCAAATTTTTCAAAGCTTAAAACGAAGCCTCATATATTGTCATCGGTAATGATTTAATTCATATTCAAGCAATTCTTTTATTTAAACATTTTACAGAAAATTTAAATAAAATCAATGTACTGAGTTGTTGTTGTCAAAATACTGATTGACAAATTGTTGTTGTCAAATCTATTACAATTTGAATTACTTGCAATATTCAATTATAACCTCAATTTTTGTAAACTATATTTGGGCAGCCTTAATGATAAATAAATATGTAGGTTAGAGCTTTATGTGCTTTCAAATTTTTCAAAGCTTAAAACGAAGCCTCATATATTGTCATCGGTAATGATTTAATTCATATTCAAGCAATTCTTTTATTTAAACATTTTACAGAAAATTTAAATAAAATCAATGTACTGAGTTGTTGTTGTCAAAATACTGATTGACAAATTGTTGTTGTCAAATCTATTACAATTTGAATTACTTGCAATATTCAATCAAAACCTCAATTTTTGTAAACTATATTTGGGCAGCCTCAATGATAAATAAATATGTAGGTTAGAGCTTTATGTGCTTTCAAATTTTTCAAAGCTTAGAACGAAGCCTCATATATTGTCATTGGTAATGATTTAATTCATATTCAAGCAATTCTTTTATTTACACATTTTACAGCAAATTTAAATAAAATCAATGTACTGAGTTGTTGCTGTCTGGATACTGATTGAAAAATTGTTGTTGTCAAATCTATTAACATTTGAAATACTTGCGATATTCAATCATAACCTCAATTTTTGTAAACTATATTAACCAGGTAACCAACATAACATATCTCATGATTTTGATTCATTTAAGCTTCTTGTTTTATTCTAAATTTTAGGAAAGCAGCTTATTTAACAAACCCAATGGGGTTGCAATTATAAATTGAACTAATAAATAGCGTTCATTGCACGTCGAAGGTATATACCAACTAATTTAGGAAGCCAATAAAATTCATCACGGATTCAAATTATATTTTGTGATTTCATATTCAACATCATCAAAAAATGTCTAGACAAAACATTATTAAATCAAATTTAGAGCGTGAGTTCAAAAATAATGAGTTTTCCGTTTATGTGCCTGCAATGAGATACGTTGATTTTATATAATAATATCCACTGAGGGATGAAAACATAAAAAAATTACAAAATTTTCAAAAATTGATTAAAACGCAAAACACATTTTTGGTTGACTACATCAACTACAGTAAAAATGAGTTCGGTACGACGACATGATATACATAATTTGTTTATGTGAAAAGTATGACATCAAAAAAGTATAGCATGTCCGATGAATATTAGTATTGTTGTACCTGAGAACAAAACAATATTTTGTAGCATACCGAAAAAAGCTCGCTATTTTGTGCGCACTGGGTAAATAGTAAAAAATCTACCTTTGTGTCTGGATAATGAACATTATTATGATTATTATTTTTCGGAGCTTATTTGCATTTATTGTAAATTTTTGTAAAATTTATGAGCTTTTTGTTGTTTTTGTATGAGTTTTTGGAAAGGAAATTTACAAAATGTATGCATTAAATTTTTGTATAATTTTTATGTTTTTTTGAGTCATTATGTATATAAATCCTCTTGATGATTGTAACAAAACGTACAAAAAAAAATTGTTTTTTTTTTTGTTTGTTGATAACACAAGAAAATGCATTTGTTTAATGGACTTTTGTTGTTATTTCTGCTGTCGGAAAACTCTTGCATGCCTTTTTGAAATAATAAACACGAGTATAAATATTTGTTTTGAGATAAGGATGAGCTCGAAAAAAAACAAAAATCTTCATTTCTTACACAAAATTAGTTTCTTAATAAATTTATAATCTTTGTAAACTAAATTATTTAAATATTCTTACATTAGGATTTTGGACAAAGTATTACGCTTTCGGAAAATGTGTTACATTATTGCTTGGGTAATTGTGGAAGATGTAATAAAATTGTTTGTTTTGAAATGATTTTTATGGGGGATTTTAATGGCTTGCGCGTTTTAATATTTAAATAATATTGTATAATATTTACATTGCGCGAAATGGCTTGAAGGAAATAATGTTTAATGGGCCGTAATGTTGCAAAATGTTGTATCATTAAAAACTTTAAAATAATAATAATGTGGTGGTATTTCATTGAATTCTTTTTGTATATTGGCGGTACTTATAATTTCTTTTCAAGAAATTTGAAATGAGCTTTATCAGAAGAATTATGTTCTGAATGACTTTATTTCGTTATAAGCAATTTGGTCGCAGTTACGAGCATGATAGTGAACATTAGGGTCTACTAAAAAGCTAATCGCTAATCTTAAAGAACATACCTTTAGTTTTTAGTCCGATTGCATATGTCGAGTAACAATGTTACGTTCTGGTTGATTGTACATGAACATCAGATCATCCGCGAAAGCGATCAATTGGGAATGAAAGTCAATATAAAAAATAGAATTCAACTATATCAAAAACAGTATGGACCTAATTCTGAACCTTGCACAACACCATCGTTTAAGATTTTAGGCTGACCCATAATTCCTTTAATCTAAACAACCTGGGATCTTTCGGACAAGTATGACCCCACGAAACCCAACAAATAAACAGCTTTTTCAATAGAACTTTGTGGTTAACCATATCGAATGTCTTCGTAGGATCAATAAAAATTGGGGGAACCACATTTCTCTGATTAAGACCTTCATATAAAAAGTTTGTGAATTCTAATATACCATTTTGAGTGCCTCTGGATTTTCTAAAGCCAACCTGGTTGTTGGTACTTCCAAAAAAACTAGTCACCCTCGAATGGACTAGCTTCTCAATGATTTTACGAAACGCAGGAAGCAATGAGTTTGGTTTGTAGTTTGAAATATTTTTCTATCGCCTTTTTTAAAAATTGGAATAACAACTCTTTTAAACTAGAAGGGTAAACACCGGTAGAAAAACTTAAATTTTTTTACGAGGAAGTTGCTAAACAGAACATTTCCAGATGAATCCGATATTTTAAGTTCTGATATTACATTTAGAATTTCAAGAGGGAAAGTTTCTAAGAACACACACGATTTTAATTGAGAATTACTGTTTATAAGATTGGCGCAAGATTCATCATTACAGTTAATGGATTGTTTCAAATTTAATACAAATCAGTCAATTCGCGTGGATCGGTTACTGAAGCATTTTCTTCAACAGATGTTTCTTCAATTTGATCGTTTGGCCTGTCTTTGTTTAAAATCTAATCGATTAATTTCCAACTTTGTTTAATGTTACCATTGGCTGCGTGAAACTTATTTTTAAAATATTTATCTTTAGCCAAACACAATTTCCTGCTTAACAGCTTTAATTAGTGCCGTAAGTCGGTTAGTAAAGTCCAGATCATTTACATTATTATTAAACTTTTTCGAAAGTTTATTTTTATACCTAATTTTCCTAAGAAAATTGGCTTTATCCAAGGCTTAATAATTCTATATTTCGCTTTAACCTCAACCAACGAAGTATTTCCATCAAGATCCAATTTTAAAAGATTTATGAAATAGCTATATGTGCTCGTCACATCAGTTTGAAAGTATAGTAGACCACCTGGCTTCGATAAAAACTTTCAATAAATTCGAATAATTAATAATTTTGATATTCCGTTTCGATTTGGATGAGTAAGAATTAAACCCATATATAGGTTAATACAATACTGGTCATACAATAGTCGCTGATATTTAAATTTCGAATGTCAGCTTCGTAGGTAAACTGAAACTTCGGTGAATACCTGAAAAACAAGTGATCAATGCAGGTGCAGGAATGGCTTGTAATGCGGGTTGGCTTATTTGGCTATCATGAGTATGTAATCAACTGAGGCGGTGAAAATTCAAAAATATTAAAGTTCCTATCACCAAAAACCAGTAAATTTTTGGATTTGATCTCTAATAAAATATTACTAAGTTCATCAGAGAGTACAATGATTTATGGCAACAGCTCGAGTGCAGCAATATTAGCTAAAAATGAATCAACATTTTTACATAAATTTCTAATATTTTGATGAATAATAAATAAATATGACTTATCCTTAATAACACGTGTTGGTGATGTTAGTTGACAGCGAGACTGATGGTTAGTTGGCTTTCTCAATGACATGGCTGAGTTACAGATGGACTAAGCCTACATTACGGCTTAAGTTTCGCCCCAAAAAATCTTTGATTAACACTCCATTAGGCCAAGCTTCAGTAGACATAATTTTGGTATAATACAAAACAGGAACGTTGATTTTTAATGAAGAGTAACGCCTATTGTGTTCCGTAGCAATTTTTGGGAGAACCCGAAAGCATGTAACGTCCGTTAAATGGAGTTCATTTTTCAGGTGAAAAATGATTTTGTCTTCACTAACGGTTGGTGGAACATGCGATAAAAAGATTCATAATTAGGTAAGGATATGAATAGAATTAAATGTCGAAAAAGAAAATATTAAAAATTTCAAAATTTTTAAGCAAATTTTATAACTTTTAGGATATTTTTTAAAAAAATTGTACTTAATTTTAGGTAGCTTGTAAATTTAAAAACATTTTAGTACTTTACGAACTTTTAAATTTTAATAAGAAAACTTAGGTTTAAGCAATAATTTTAGTAGTTGTCGGATATTTAGACAAAAAAAAACTAAAGTGAAGTTTATGACAAAAAAAAAAAATGACAAAAAAACAAAACCTGACAACAGAAGAGTATATACACAAAAAAGTGTAGGTGAAGTTTGATGGCCATTGACAGGTAATCGCAGAGATAGGTACGCAGATCTGACTATGCCTTGGTGTTCAGTAGGATTTCATGAATATTTGTGCCAAATGATATTTTTGCGCGACCCTCAGGGGTTGAGATCTTGATTTTAACAAATTTCCCTATATAAAAAAAAAATGTGTAGCTGGAGTTTGATGGCCATTGACAGGTAATCGCAGAGATAGGTACGCAGATCTAACTATGCCTTGGTGTGTAGTGGGATTTCATGAATATTTGTGCCAAATGATATTTTTGCGTGACCCTCAGGGGCTGAGATTTTGATTTTAACAAATTTCCCTATATAAAAAAAAAATGTGTAGCTGGAGTTTGATGGCCATTGACAGGTAATCGCAGAGATAGGTACGCAGATCTAACTATGCCTTGGTGTGTAGTAGGATTTCATGAATATTTGTGCCAAAGATATTTTTGCGCGATCCTCAGGGGCTGAGATTTTGATTTTAACATATTTCCCTATATAAAAAAATGTGTAGCTGGAGTTTGATGGCCATTGACAAGTAATCGTAGAGATAGGTACGCAGATCTGACTATGCCTTGGTGTTCAGTAGGATTTCATGAATATTTGTGCCAAACAATATTTTTGCGCGACCCTCAGGGGTTGAGATCTTGATTTTAACAAATTTCCCTATATAAAAAAAAAATGTGTAGCTGGAGTTTGATGGCCATTGACAGGTAATCGCAGAGATAGGTACGCAGATCTAACTATGCCTTGGTGTGTAGTAGGATTTTATGAATATTTGTGCCAAAGATATTTTTGCGCGACCCTCAGGGGCTGAGATTTTGATTTTAACATATTTCCCTATATAAAAAAATGTGTAGCTGGAGTTTGATGGCCATTGACAAGTAATCGTAGAGATAGGTACGCAGATCTGACTATGCATTGGTGTTCAGTAGGATTTCATGAATATTTGTGCCAAACAATATTTTTGCGCGACCCTCAGGGGTTGAGATCTTGATTTTAACAAATTTCCCTATATAAAAAAAAAATGTGTAGCTGGAGTTTGATGGCCATTGACAGGTAATCGCAGAGATAGGTACGCAGATCTAACTATGCCTTGGTGTGTAGTAGGATTTCATGAATATTTGTGCCAAAGATATTTTTGCGCGACCCTCAGGGGCTGAGATTTTGATTTTAACATATTTCCCTATATAAAAAAATGTGTAGCAGCAGTTTGATGGCCATTGACAAGTTATCGTAGAGATAGGTACGCAGATCTGACTATGCCTTGATGTTCAGTAGGATTTCATAAATATTTGTGCTAAACAATATTTTTGCGCGACCCTCAGGGGCTGAGATTTTGATTTTAACATGTTTCCCTATATAAAAAAAATGTGTAGCTGGAGTTTGATGGCCATTGACAAGTAATCGTAGAGATAGGTACGCAGATCTGACTATGTCTTGGTGTTCAGTAGGATTTAATGAATATTTGTGCCAAGCGATATTTTTGCGCGACCCTCAGGGGCTGAGATTTTGATTTTAACATAATTTCACATATAAAAAAAATGTGTAGCTGGAGTTTGATGGCCATTGACAAGTAATCGTAGAGATAGGTACGCAGATCTGACTATGCCTTGGTGTTCAGTAGGATTTCATCGATATTTGTGCCAAAAGATATTTTTGCGCGACCCTCAGGGGCTGAGATTTTGATTTTAACATATTTTCACATATAAAAAAAATGTGTAGCTGGAGTTTGATGGCCATTGACAAGTAATCGTAGAGATAGGTACGCAGATCTGACTATGCCTTGGTGTTTAGTAGGATTTCATGAATATTTGTGCCAAACGATATTTTTGCGCGATCCTCAGGGGCTGAGATTTTTGTTTTAACAATTTTCCTTATATAAAAAAAATGTGTAGCAGCAGTTTGATGGCCATTGACAAGTAATCGTAGAGATAGGTATGCAGATCTGACTATGCCTTGGTGTTCAGTAGGATTTCATGAATATTTGTGCCAAACGATATTTATGCGCGACCCTCAGGGGCTGAGATTTTGATTACCAATCGCGGATTACCAGCCAGATACTTTACCAAACGCGGATTACCAGCCAGAAATCTCCAAGGCATAGTCAGATCTGCGTACCTATCTCTACCATTACCTGTCAATGGCCATCAAACTCCAGCTACACATTTTAAACTTCAGCTACACATTTTTTTATATAGGGAAATTTGTTAAAACAAAAATCTCAGCCCCTGAGGGTCGCGCAAAAATATCGTTTGGTACAAATATTCATGAAATCCTACTGAAGACCAAGGCATAGTCAGATCTGCGTACCTATCTCTACGATTACTTGTCAATGGCCATCAAACTCCAGCTACACATTTTTTTTATATGTGGAAATTTGTTAAAACAAAAATCTCAGCCCCTGAGGGTCGCGCAAAAATATCGTTTGGCACAAATATTCATGAAATCCTACTGAATACCAAGACATAGTCAGATCTGCGTGCCTATCTCTACGATTACCTGTCAATCGCCATCAAACTCCAGCTACACATCTTTTTTATATGTGGAAATATGTTAAAATCAAAATCTCAGCCTCTGAGGGTCGCGCAAAAATATCATTTGGCACAAATATTCATGAAATCCTACTACACACCAAGGCATAGTTAGATCTGCGTACCTATCTCTGCGATTACCTGTCAATGGCCATCAAACTCCAGCTACACATTTTTTTTATATGTGGAAATATGTTAAAATCAAAATCTCAGCCTCTGAGGGTCGCGCAAAAATATCATTTGGCACAAATATTCATGAAATCCTACTGAACACCAAGGCATAGTCAGATCTGCGTACCTATCTCTGCGATTACCTGTCAATGGCCATCAAACTCCAGCTACACATCTTTTTTATATGTGGAAATATGTTAAAATCAAAATCTCAGCCTCTGAGGGTCGCGCAAAAATATCATTTGGCACAATTATTCATGAAATCCTACTGAACACCAAGGTTTATCCAGATAACAAACGACAAAATCATGATTATTATCAAATTTAGCGAAAAATATAATATGCTGCTACACTTTTGGCTGTTGTAAGGTTTTTTGTCAATTTGTCATAAACTTCACACCACCAAAAAAAAATGTTTTTTTCACTAATAATGGTTTACTTTATAAAGTATTGATTTACTTAGGCTCGTATTTTTAAACAAGGATAAATCGACGGATTAATTCCCAGTTTTCGAAAATTCTCTGATTTAACCGAGGTTTCTTTTAGTAATCTTATTCGTGGATAGACCCGTGGATTTTTTGTGTCGTAATTTTGAACGAAGGCAAAACCGGTGATTCTCGAAATCAATTTTCGAATTAATATAACTGCTTGCTGGGACATTTGTCAATTTTTTTTTTGGTTTGTTTTTCAAAATATTTTTTATGTTATATTGTTAACAGACGAAAACATTATCGGAATAATCTCAAATCTTCATGCCTTAACTGTTCTGGGCTGTTTGTATTTCATATTCATCAATTTCAAACTCTAGATTACGATAATCATGTTATGAAATGAAGCATTTAAATCGTGTTGTGACTAGCCAGTTTGGATCTGACTTGGGTATTAATCTTCTGTCAATATCGTGATTCCTGTACAAGAAGTAAATAAAATGGAAAGCGAGTGCTGCACATAAAATGCGATATTATAAGCGATAATATGCGTCCAAAGGTTCCATATCTTCTCGGGAGGTGTTGGTAAAATAATGAACCCCTTCTTTAGAAATCGGCACCGAAACTCTGCCTTACTGTAAAATTCCTAGTCGTGGAAACCTATCATGAAATTCTTTAGGACGTAAAGATCGTTTCAAAAATATTATCCCGTAATCTGATTAACCAGACTCTGATGACGAAGACGAAAATTCATTAAATATATTTTCCATTTTGAACTTAAATTTTCAAAAATTAATTTAAATTTAAATTTGCAATTCATTATGTTTTATAATTCCGAATTTTCGAAAATAGCCGTATCCCCTGTTTTAGCCATCGATATCGAGGTATAAATCCGAGGATACAATTTTAATCCAGGTTTAATTCAGTGGATTTATCGTTGTTTAAAAATACAAAAGAGGGGATAAATTCGCCAATTTATCACTATCCTCGTTTAAAATTACGGGCCTTAGAGCTACATATAAAATGACAAACAAACAAAATAACATTTTGAAGTACAACATTGTACCCGATTCAGACTTTTTTTTCTGGTGAAGCTTTTCTTAGGACGGTTGCCGTGTCTTTTTAAGTCGCTAGTTCTGGAATAAAGAATAGTAAAAATTGATGGTCCTTCGAAACGGATGGCTTAAACCTGTTGCAGAATAACCAGAAACCATCTTGGCATCCAATAACAGAAAACGTGCTGGAAACGTATTGTAGAGCAAGATAAGTACAATTTTGAATTAAGAAACTTTCAGGAAATAATTAATTCATTTAAAGTGTTATTTTGAAAAAAAAACTATAAGCAATTACGTAATTTGATTTTTACCATGTGTGCAGTGAAAATTAAGTGAACTATAGATAAATTCGTACCACGTGATTTAATTAACTTAAAGGAAAGTGAGGTCGATTCGGAGCTGGAGTAAGGGATAATTGAATTTCCGAGCAATATTTTGTGATGGAAGCAAGGTTGGATCAACTCATTCGAAAATACAATGACCCGCATAGCGTAGAAGCGGGTATAATAATGAATATGCCAATAAATAACTCAATGAACGCAAGGACTGAAGTGAAGTTGCCTAAAATACATATCAAGCCTTTCTCAGGGAATTACATAGAATGGCAAATATATCCTTGGGACCTATACAAAAATGCCAATATCTGAAGGCCTTCTTAAGATTGAGGAAGCTAACTTGGTTATACATTTTATTATCACCGAAATAAGTTATTTTGAAGCCTTCAAAAAGTTAGTTGAGAGGTACGATCGGAAATCACAAACAATTACGGCATTTATACGAAGATTCATTGACCAGCCTGTGGTGCAAAATCCAACGTCATCAAGCATTCGTAGCTTATTGGATACATCCGACGAAGTTATAAGAGGACTTGCGGCTCTATAGGGACAGATATTACTTCTTGAGACTAATGATTGCTGTATATTTTAGGTGAAAAGCTAGATCAGGAACCCGACATTTATGATATTCTAGCGATGGTATTCCTACTTTGTAAGAGTTTTTTTAAATTCTTGTTAAATAGAGCTGATGCGTGTTGGAATTAGTGAGCAACGTGTCATCCAAGTGGACTATGTATCCAGCGCGATCGAAATCACCCCGAACTTTTGTGAGTACGAATGAAGAAACTTTAAATGCAGTGTGTCCTGTCTGTATAGCAAGCCATTTAATAATCGAATGTTGCAAGTATAAAGCAATGGCACTCGGTTAACGCATACAATGTATTAAGGCAGATGGTAGATGTTTCAACTGCCTCAATTTAAATCATGGAGTTTATAGATGTTTATCAAAACCAAAGTGCACATCCTGTAAAAAGAAACATCACTCATTGTTACATTCCGAGGGTTCCATTGGGGAAAAAGAGGCAGATGCGAAAACCGATATCAACCAAGATCAAAGGTGCAAACTACGTGCACATATTACTAGTACACATCACGTTGTGCTACCAACTGCTGAAGTTGATGTAGTGGATAGCAACGAAGAACCTACTGAGGCCAGACTGACCTACTGTTAGGAGTTGAATACGTATTTAACCTCATTCGTGATGGCCGTTTACAGCAAAATGGGCAAACAGTAGCTATGAATGGATTTTAGGTGGTGCATTTAATTCAAAGTTCAACGACACATCGCAACATTTTACAACTGTCACCGAATCAAAAATATTTGACATTGATACCACATTACGCCAGATTTGGGAGGTTGAGGAGCTACCACGAACACAATAACTAACGGCTGATGGGGAAGAATGTGAACGGTTATTTGAATCAACGACAATACGCAACAAGGATGGACAATTTATGCGGTGAAATTGCCATTCAACAATAGAAAGGAACTATTTGGTCAATCATTTTGCGGATGGCGAAAAAAGGCAAGTGTCGGTAGAAAGGAAGATTAACGGCAACTTAACATTCTGCGGAGCTTATAAGAATTTTATGAATGAATATAACGCATTATGTCATATGACAAGAATAAATAAGGAATCTATCCAAAAGGGTACTGTATTCATTCTACAACATGGGGTATTCAAAATGGACAGCACTAGTTTGAAAATGAGAGTTGTGTTTGATGCTTCATCCAAGATATCGTCGGGGTTATCATTTAATGATACGCTCTTGGTAGATTTGGTAAATTTTGCTTTGGTTCCGACAGTTTCGAGTTGCAAGTGATATCGAGAAAATCTATCGAGTAGTAAGGGATATCGAGAAAATGTACCGATAAATTTTAATGACAGAAGAAGACAGAAAATTTCAATGTACATATTGTGTGGAGGGATAGCGAGTATAACGATTTTGAGTGTTTTCAACTAAATACCGGCACACACGGAATAGCAGCAGCCCCGTACTTAGCAACGCGTGTGTTGAAGAAGATAGCACGTAGTAGTGAATCTAACTACCCGTTGTTTTCTCAGGTATTAATGGAGAATACATTTATGTTGATGATATAATGGCTGGAGCAGATACGGTGTCAAAGCAATTAGTTTGAAAGATGAATTGACAACAGTACTATCTAGTTTCGGGATGAAGCTACGCAAATGGGTTTCTAACGCAAAGGAATTTTTAGAAACTATTCCAGTCGTTGATCGTGAAGTTAATTTGAAAGATGGAGAAGCCACTATAAAGGTATCAGGTCTATAGTGGAACCAGAGAATGATTTCTTCACTTGTAAAGTAAAAATGGGGAAGCCAAACTATACAAAACGGGGAATATTATTAGAGAGCAGTAAGATTTTTAATCCGTTAGGCTGGTTAACGCCCGTCACACTGAATTAAAAGGCATATTTCAAAATATTTGGACAACACTAACCAATTGGGACGATGCGGTGCCGCCTGATATAAAATAAACATGGATAAGTATACGTAACAATCTTTTTAGAGAACATACGAATTCCTAGATGCTGGCTGCAAGGGTTATCGAATGTTCAACTTCACGGATTTAGTGACAGGAGTTTGAGAGGGTATGGCAGAGACCATGAGTTCATGCTGGTTACTGTAAAGTCAAGGGTAGCCCCAATCAAAGAACTATCTATCGCATAGCTTAAATTATGTGCTGCTCTTTTGTTAGCCAAATGACTAAATTTAACTGCCACAGTGTTAACAAAGACGACATAATTGCATGGACCGACTGCACCAAAGTGATGGACTGGCTAAGCGATCACCCTGCAAGGTGGACAACATTTGTTGGTAATAGAACATCGAAAATTTTGGCATAATGTTCCAGGACACATGAACCCAGCTGATTCACCATCCAGGGGAATAGATCCGCTATAAAGTTGATAAATTTGGATACCTGGTGAAAGGAATCTGGTTTCTTTGAAATAAGAACACGAATGGCCATCACCACAACGTAATTAAGAGACGTCAGGACAACAAAAACTCAAGTGGATAGCGTCAATGGCAGTAGAGGTGAAAAACGCAGCATATGACGAGGTACTGAGAAAAATTTCAAACTGAAACCGTTTAATAATGGTAGTTGCAATGATTTTGCGGTTCACATCAAACACAAAACTAAAGGCGAAGGCAAGCAGAAGCGCAGGATCTATTACAAAAACCGAAATTGAACAAACAATGGTGTTGCAAACATGACCAAGCGAAACATCTGCAAGCTGAAATTAAGGCATTACAAAAGGGTAACGAACTAAAAGACGGGTTAAAATGGTTATGTTCATATGTAGATAATGAAGGTCTAGTACGAGTTGGAGGGCGACTTCAGAAATCAAACCTATTAGAAGATTCGAAGCATCCTATCATCATTTGCACAAATTCCGTCCGGCAGAGTTTATTATGATGCATTTTCTTAATAAGTACCATCATTCTGGAATCCAATTGACGTGGAGTTTCATTTTACAAAGGTTTTGGATCATTCGCAGAAAACAGATAAGTAACTAAAAAGGTTATCCGAAAATGCGCAAATGCTTTAGGATCAGTCCAGAAGTACGAAGTCAACAAATGGGTGAACTACCAGCAGATCGAGTTCAATTTGTAAGGCCTTTTTTGAAGGTAGGATTGTACTATTTGCTCTGTTGATTCACGCATATTTAAAACGAAGTCGTGGAGAAAGGGCGGTGAAGGTGTACCTTTGTATATTTGTTTGTTTCAGCACAAAGGCTGTACATATTGAAGTAGTGCAAGGCTTACCAACGGATTCGTTTCTAACCGCATTAAGGCGTTTTGTATCTTGAAGAAGTTTATGCATTGACATCAACAGCGACTGTGGTAGGAATTTGATTGGAGCAAATAGTCAGCTTAAGGAATTGTAGACATTTATTGAAAATAATAATAATCTTTTGTACTACACTCTTTTAAAGGAACGAATTATATGGCATTTGAACCCGCCAAACGCACCACATTTTTGGAGTTTGTGGGAGGCAGCGGTAAGTCATTCAAGACACAGCTAAAGCGAGTGATGGATAAACCACTCTTACCATAGAAGAATTATACGTTAGTTGAGGTAGATGGAATTTTAAATTCAAGACCGTTGGTTATCTTACCAGGAGATGCATAACTTTTTGGAAACGGTGGCACCTTGAATACCAAACAACATTACAGTCGAGACAGGATTGGACTAAGATACACGGCAACATTAAAATTATTGACACAGTGTTGTTACAAAAGGACACCTTAAATTGAAAATATCATTCATGGAAGGGATGGTTTAGTTCGAGTGACACAAGTCAAAACTAAGGCGTAGATGTTTAGGTGGCCTATTCATAAGCTCTGCACACTACCAATAGATTGAATTCAGTAGATTCAAGAGCGGCGGAATATTGGAGTTTGTAAATGTAATCCAGATCAGAGCAGTTATGTTGTAATTTTTTTAAAAAACACTTTTAAAATATTTCGAAATTTTGCGAAAGTGTAACAAGTGTTTCTAAAAATTTATAAATGTGTGTAAAAAGTATACAGTTATGTTGTGTTTCACCGTATCAACTGTAAAAATAAAAAGAAACCGAAATATATAGTAGTTTATAATAATAAAGTTAAGTAGTTAAAAATTATTAATTAAAAGCAAATACATATATACTTATCTTATATGTATTGTGTAATAGTTTAGAGATTTTTTAAAATTTAATTCTTGCTTAAAATAATTTTTTATTAGATTTAAAATTCATAATTTTTAACTACTTAACTTTATTTTATGTACATTATGGTTTATTTCTGTTTTTACAGTTGATACGGCGAAACACAATATAACTGCTCTGATCTGGATTACATTTACAACTCCAACAATATGAAAAACTTAAAAATTTCTAAAACTAAAAATGTTGGGATGAGAAAATTCACAATTTGAAATTTCAGAGGACTAAAAATATAAAGAACACATCAGATCTCTGTGCATTTATTTTTAGGAAACTTAAAAATGTTCCTATAGCTTTCTAGATAAAGAAAAGGTGCTGTCTAAATTCAAAATATTAAATGATACATAAAAAACCATAACGAGCTTATAGTCGAAAATTATTTTTACCGTATAATTAACTGTTAGTACCAATGTAATTTATTGTACTGTAAAATTTTCGAGACCACTAGACAATATCAGGAGTCCAATTAATTTTGAAACCTATCCCACCCCCACTTTCTACATCCCGACCCACAAACTAATCTATAATTTAGATGTAATCTACAAATTTCTATAAATTATAATTAAATTTTATTATTAAATAAAATATTCGAGAAAATAACATTATTTGTGTTTGAACAAAATAATTTATTTATTTATTTAGTTTCTGTCTCAGGTGAATTGTTTAACCATAGTATACTTATAGATATAACATTTTCTTCTTATATAGTTTTCCATCTTAAAATACCATAAAAAAAATATATCTTCAAGAGTTTCGTCTGTAGCTATAGCAGCATTAAAACCATAATAATAATAGTAATAACAATAATGATTATCTAGAAGCAAAAAAAAATAAAAAATAAATTACAATAATAATAACATCCTTAAAGAATTAGACATTCGAGATTATGAAGATGTTGAAATTGTTAATATTTTGTATTTCTTTGCTATGTGCAATTCTCTTATAATAATAATAATATTTGATGTTGGCGTGCGAGTTTAAATTTTATGAAACCATACCAGAAATGTTGTTGAAACCTTAAAATATCATAATAATAGCTATCAAAGGCGATTATAATATAACGTTGGCGATGGTCTAAATCTATATTCTGCGAAATATTTTTCCTTCCCGAAAATGTATTCATTTTTATACTCTTAATTTAGATTACATTTTTTAATTAAGTATTTATTTATAATTAAACGGGCATAAGCGCATGGCTTTTCCAACAAAAGGCCTGTGTTTTATTGTATTTAAAATAAGACCATTTGGCGTAGACCATGAATAAATACTTCTCAGTTCTTCCTTAATTTAGGAAAAAACTTCATTTATATTTTCTAATGAACATCTATTATATAATTGGGCATCGTTCGCGTAGAATTGGAATTTTGAACCAGAAATGCAATCAGCTAAATAATTAATAAAACGGGCAAATACTATTGGCCCAATAATAAAAACCCCTAAGGGCTCCACAGGTAACTGAAGATAATTGTGTAAGGAACCTAATAAATTTACAATCTGAGTTCTATCCGACAGATAGGAAGATAATAAAGAAATAGCACAGCCCGAAAAAATGTAAAATAATTTCAGCTTTTCCAGAAGAAGCTGATGATTAATAGAATCAAACGCCTTGGAAAAATTAGATTAAGTCAGAGCAGCTCAAAATTGCAGGACCTAAAATTCTGTAAATTAACTGTATTATTTGTCTCGGAGATAAATAACGGTGAACTATTCATATTATCTATTATCTATTACTGTTTTATCTTCAAAATCCTTATAATTAACTCTATATTGAATTAATTCAGCAGATGGTATACATAATGCACCTCCAATATAAACCGTATAAAATATTTTTGTAACATACTCGTACTTATTGATTTAGCTATAAACTAAATAACTCCATACATTACCAAAATATTTTATGCTATTTCCATATATAAATCGTTTAAAACCAATAAACTTATTGTTTCGTAGTTTCAGAATAAAATACTGATATGGATAATATGAGGTGTATTGTCAAATACACTCACACCCACACCCTACCATATACTTGGCATAATAATTTTTGGCGAAATATAAAATTTTAATATCACATCCGGATTTGACACAAAAAAAAAAACATTTTATTATTTTGGCAAAATCCTATAAAATTTTATGTTTACGAGATTTCATATTTTTCTCATCTTGTTATGTATATACCATGTTGCCAATAAGTACATATGTATATATATATACACGTTTATAAAGGTAACAGCTTTTCATTTTAGTACACTTCGACTCCAGGAAAAAAAATGTTTATTATTACGATTATTACTTTCCCACTACTGGTTGACTACTGGTTGAGGTTTGAATTTATTGGTCGGTAAATTTAACATTTTTCTGTTATCATTATTCTTAGTGTTATTGTTTTACATTGAAATGATTAGATTTCGTACTTTAATCCAGTTGGAAAATTTTCTCTATATTCATTAAATGGTATATCAATACTATAGTCGTAGATAGTAAATCATTTTAAAGATTTAGAAATTCAATATTTGTAATCGTTTTATCGCGTTAAATGAAATGAATTATTTTACACTAGTTCGTTGGAAATACGATCTGTTGCTTAATTTTATTGTCGTCGGTCGATTCCCAAAATCTTTTAGTTAACCCGTTTTCGATTTTTAATGGCTGTCTTTGAGCCGATTAGCTTCTATCTACTGTATTACGGTTCTCGGCAGGCTAACATTTTCTCAGCGATCTTCTAAATCGACATTTTCTACATGGTTCTTGTAAATAATGCGCAGAATTCCATATTGCGGCGTTTCAAAATCTGGTTTTTCAAGTCAAAAGCCATATAGTGGTTTATGATATGATATGATATGATATGATATGATATGATATGATATGATATGATATGATATGATATGATATGATATGATATGATATGATATGATATGATATGATATGATATGATATGATATGATATGATATGATATGATATGATATGATATGATATGATATGATATGATATGATATGATATGATATGATATGATATGATATGATATGATATGATATGATATGATATGATATGATATGATATGATATGATATGATATGATATGATATGATATGATATGATATGATATGATATGATATGATATGATATGATATGATATGATATGATATGATATGATATGATATGATATGATATGATATGATATGATATGATATGATATGATATGATATGATATGATATGATATGATATGATATGATATGATATGATATGATATGATATGATATGATATGATATGATATGATATGATATGATATGATATGATATGATATGATATGATATGATATGATATGATATGATATGATATGATATGATATGATATGATATGATATGATATGATATGATATGATATGATATGATATGATATGATATGATATGATATGATATGATATGATATGATATGATATGATATGATATGATATGATATGATATGATATGATATGATATGATATGATATGATATGATATGATATGATATGATATGATATGATATGATATGATATGATATGATATGATATGATATGATATGATATGATATGATATGATATGATATGATATGATATGATATGATATGATATGATATGATATGATATGATGAGCTCTTTTGGCCCCGGTTTCTCTTCTCAGTTGATTTAACGCTCATAAATTTTTTTAATATTTAAGTACTCAGATCTTCGTTCTGATAACGAATGCTACCCAAACTTTCTATCCTGTACTTACTGGGAGGTTTTTATGATCAGTTTCTGAATAACATCACGATCAAATGAAAAAAAACAACAACACTATGTCAAATAATTTCCATGAAACAAATGGATGATTTGTGGTATTCTCTCACTAAATACAACTCGGGCTGTAATTAATGATAATTTTTTACTCGTGCTACGCACTCGTTTTAGAGTGGTTTTAACCCGTTAAAAATGGTATATAATAATGAAGCATTAGTTGTATTACGGCTGAGAATAAATATTTATGGATAACAAATAATTATTGTTCGTTTAATTCAAACGATTCATTAATAATGGTCTTTCCATGCAATAGAATTCTTGATGCATAGTATCTCAACTTATTAATCAGTTCGAATTTCAAACAGAATGATATCTCTATCAACAATATACTAAATGAAAACAAGAAAAAAACTAAATGAATGCCATACTAAACTATTTTCTATGAAAATCCGAAAGCTTTCACATTCCATCAAGTAATAACTCTTCGTAAAATTCTTACCTGCTGCCTTTTTAATTCTTTCTTTCTATTTTTTTCTTGAGTACAAAAAAACTAGTGACTGCACAAAAATTCATTATACAAAAAATAATAAAAAATTTTAAATTCTCCATAGACAAGATAAATAACAAAATTACTATTACACGACGTCTTAAGAATACGATTAGAAGTAAAAATAAAAATAAATAAAACTTAGAAAACCAGAAAATTTTTCTATATTCAATGGATGGTTGGTCAAATTTATATACTTCAGTAGTTTATAGGTCAAAACCGATAGTTAAGTATTTAGCACAATATACTACACCGACCGTATAGTTAGATATCTCCAATTTATTTTTCCTATTCACCCGACAACAACAAAAAAAAATTGCTGTTGAGATAAACTTTTGACAGCTTTTACAAAAAAATATGAACTTCATGAAAAAATGTTACCATTACTTCAGAGATATATAGTTGGTACATACCTACACTACATATATGAGTGTGGAAATATATGGAAAAAAATTTAAAATCTGTGGTTTTCTTCTTACATATATCTACGTATACACAGGTACTTACTCGAATAAAAAATATTGTAGAAGAAAAGTTTTTCATGTTGAAATATATCATTTACGTTCATTGGGGTTGAGATTACATCATAAATTACCCCTGGATTTTATTAAGCCTCAAGTATTTTGATTGGATTTTTTTTTTTTATTATAAACAACTTTTGTGTAGGTATACCACATACGAGACAGATTTTATTTAAAAAAAAAATCTTCAGAAACTCGTATACGGTCATATACCTGTACCTACATATATGCCTTAATATCAAGTCAAGTAAAAAGCTTTTTTTTTCCGCAGCACATAGACACACAAGAAACCACAAGACATACATAAAGATAATAAAATGCATTTTAATTTATACGCTCATTTAAACTTTTATGTTTATATAAATAAAAAACAAAAAAGTTTTAATTTTATTTTTAAAAATTAATCAACTTGAGACTTGGGAATAAGATTTTGTTATTGTTGTTCTTCGAAACAGAACACAGTAACAAAAAAAAAAAAAAAATTAAATTACTTTTTACACCAACTTATCGTGCTGTGATACACACAGCACACATCACATACAGCAAATATACACACACACAAAAAAAAAACTCGTAAGTGCAAATATTTGTTACATAATTTAGATTATGTTTTATTTAAATAGCAACAACATCAGCGAACTAAATTTAGTAATGTATTCATATATACGATGTGAGACGTGTAATCAAACTTTGTGCTCTGAGCGAACAAAAAATACAAAGTTTATAAGTTTCTTAATGTTTGATATTCATTTTATTTTTACGTAAAGCTCACAACATATACATAAGTAAGAATTACCTTAATACGATTTATACAACAAAAAAAAAACAAAAAATAAAAAATTCAATATTAAATAATTCAAAACTTTGTGCTTTTTTTGTTTTAAACTTCAAATATGTGTGTATTCAACCGTAATCACATATAACTATCTCGTATATGTATTATATCTCTATATTGCAGCCGCCGAATTTGTATGTTGGATAAAAAATAAAAAAAATTGGGGTAATAAAACAATAACTTTTTATTACATCACAAAAATACAACAACAACAATAACAATGAAAAGCTTTGATAAAACATTTTTAAACGATAAAAAATAAAATTATCGCTGTGCTTTTTCGTTTGCGTTGCTCGCCTCTTTGTACGTTTTATCCTGGTTTTGGGCTTTATTATTTATGCGGCAGATTTATTTGAAAACAATAACAACAAACACACGTACCCATACACAAATTTCAGAAAATTCATTTGGTTATTCGAAATAGGCTTGGAAATTAGTGTACTTAATACTTACCAGAATTTCTGCTCGAGAATACCGTGAAAGATTAGTAATTTTGAAATCTCGAAATTTCGAGAAATAACGAGATTCTCGAGAAAAATAGTTATTGACAATCCGCAATGAGGCCACATGGATCCTTGGTGAAATATTTGTCGTGGAGAACAACACTCAAAACCTACCTCTAACTACAAACTTTATCATCAAACTTTACACCAATGTCCAAACAAAAAAAAAACAAGGCACTAGTCATTGTATTACCAAAATGTTAATAAAACGTCGAAGATTATGCTTAATTCTATGATTAATATAATTTTTATGATTTATTAATTATGAAGATTTAGAAATCGACACAGATTACAAGGAAAATTATTACAAGGCCATTACTGAGCTAAATCAGAAAATTCGTAGGCTCGGACTAACAACTGGGAATATGAACTCAAGTATGGACTGCGGATATTAGGTTGCCAAAATTAAACGCACCTCTGTTTTCAGGCGACTATACCGAGTGGCAATCATTTCATGATATGTATGTCGCATCAATACATGACTCAGCTTTATTGTCACCGGTACAAAAATTTCAGTACCTTAAAGGTCTACTTCGAGGTGAAGCAGCTAGCCTATTGCGGCACTTCAGTATCACCGAAGCCAACTATATCGAAGCCATCCAAAAATTAAGACAGAGATATGATCGTAAATGACATACCATGAACGCTTTCATTCGGACATTTTTAGAATAACCAACTATTACACATGCAAGCAGTCAGAACATCAAACGATTGATGGATACTTCGGATGAGGTGTTGTGAGGTTTGAAGGCCATGGGAACTAATGGAGAAGATCGAGATCCATGGCTGATCTATATAATGATTAACAAATTAGATGACGAATTTAAGAATCTCTGGGCACATGAGACAGCTGACAAGGATTTCCCGACTATTCAGGATTTGCTGAGTTTCTACTACGTCGAGGTGATGCATTAGACTCTGTTCGAATTTCAACTAAACGAAGTTTTATCCCTTCAAATAAGCCAACACCTGTTAAAACTCATGTAGCAATACAAGGTCAACAATGTTCGGTTTGTCAAATTGAGGGTAACATCATTTACCAATGCCCAGTATTTAATGGAATGGAGGTAGAGAAACGTCGAGAAATGTTAAGAGCCAAGGACGGTGCTTTAACTGCTTGAATAATTCACATCCAGTCTTGAAATGTCCAGTGCCAAACGGCGATGCATAAAGTGCAAGGGACGACATCACACTCTAGTCCATTAAGAAGAAATCAAGAAGCAATCAGAGAAGAACGATGAATCAACAAAGAATGTCGAGAAAGCTGAAGTAACAAGCCAATTTTGGAGTAATGGAGATCAACACGTATTACCTACTGCATTAACCGAAGTAATCACTGCTTCTGGTCAAACAATTCAATGCCGTGCACTGCTTGATTCAGGCTCTCAAGTCAGTTTTATAACCGAATCTTGTTTTTATCGTTTAGGATTAGTACGGCAAAATGGTCGAATGTCAATTAAAGGTCTGAGACAAGTAGAAGCTGGTATTACCAAAGGAATGGCTCACATTTCCATTAAATCACCATCTGGACAAATTTTATCAGCCGTATTCATGTTAAAACGCATAACCCAGCTTCCCAATATCAATGTCGACGAGTTCCAGGTTGCCAATTTCAAGCATTTACAACTAGCCGATCCAGAATTCTATCGAGCAAACGAAGTAGACTTATTGATTGGTATCGATCAGATCTTCGATATTTTGATCGTTGGGAAACTTAAGCATCTTCATGACAATCTGGTGCTACAAAACACAATATTTGGATGGGTGGTGGCAGGAGCAATTACTGATGAATCAACTAACGAAGATAACTCAATGTGGTGTGCTACAAACAGCATACAAGAATTCAATATCGATGAAACCCTCAAGCGATTCTGGGGGTTAGAAGTAATTCCGAATGTCGCACAAATTCTAACGCCAGAAGAAGAACTGTGTGAGGAAAGTTTTAAGAGTTCGTACCGAAGAAATTTAGATGATCGGTGCTAAGTACGATTGCCGTTCAAAGACGATATGTCGAAATTAGGGTGTTCACTTAATATGGCTATCCAATGATTAAGAAGTATGGAACGTCGATTTAGTCGAGACCACGAATTCCAGAAGCTGTACGTTAAATTAATGAATGGCCAAAGATGATGGATTTTTTCTTCCCCATCACAGAGTCATTAAAGCAGAAAGTTCAACAACGAAGCTTCGCGTTGTATTCGACGGTTCGGCGAAAACTAGTTCTGGCGTGTCACTCAACGAATATCTAGCGGTTGGTCCCACAGATTCCGAGAACATCGAATAATATTTTCTGCAGAAATTGAGAAAATGTATAGACAAATCCAAATTCATGAGGACGACGCCAAGTTTCAAAAAATTGTCTGGAGAAACACACCATCGGATCCCATAAGATATTTTAAATTGCTTACAGTCAGATATGGGTTAGCATCAGCTCCATATTTAGCTACAAGAATCCTAAAGCAAGTTGCAGAAGATGTGTCTACATCACATCCTATAAGATTGCTAACATTAACGAAAGGTCCATTTATATAGATGATCTGATGATAGGGGGAGATACCATCGAAGATGCAAAAAATTTGAAAACATCAATACGAAACATTCTATCTACCTACGGATTTACCCTTAGAAAATGAGTTTCCAATTCACCTGAAGTCATAAACGATATCCCGAGCGAAGATCAGGAACAACATATAAAAGCAATCGACGATACAATCAAGGACAAGGTAATACAGATTTTAGGTTTGCAGTATGACCCCACAGACGAAATATTTAAATTTCGAGTTGCATTACCAGAAAATCCAAAGATTACTAAAAGAAGCATACTATCGGAAGCAGCAAAGTTATTTGATCATTTGGGTTGGATGGCGCCTGTCAGCATCAAAACTAAAATTTTCATCCAGCAACTTTGGATTTTAAACTTGCATTGGGACGATCCTCTGCCACAGGAGAAAGTGCTCGAATGGGATCAAATTCGAACGTCACTTCCAATGATAGAAGAAATATCAATTTCACGGTTTGTCCAGACAACTACCAAGTCAACGGTCGAATTGCACGGGTTTTGTGATGCTAGCCAGCTCGCTTACGCTGCAGTAATTTATTACAAGGTAACTTCGGAGACGGGATAAATATACACAAGTTTGATGTCGGCAAAAACAAAGGTGGCTCCAATTAAGCAACAATATCTTCCACGTTGATGAATGTAGTCAAAGAAGAAACGAACCTTAATATAGAAAAGGTGGTTTTGTGGACAGATTCGACAATTGTGCTCGACTGGCTGAGTGATCATCCTAGGCGCTGACCGAGATTTATTGCCAATCGAACATCTGAGATATTGTCCTCATATGACCGAAATCTCTGGAGACATGTTCCAACCTCACAAAATCCCGCAGATATTGCTTCACGGGAAGTACATCCACAGGACGGCAAATTCAATCAATTATGGTGGACCGGACCTAAGTGGTTACAACAGTCAACAGAATTATGGCCACCCCAACAAAGAAATTATGCTAATTTCGATCTAAATACAAACGTTGTTGTTCATGTATTAACCATGGAACCTAACATATTTGACTCCTTAATTGAAAGATGTTCGTCTTTCCATAAACTCCAGCGAATAGTAGCATATTATCTCAGATTCATTGCAGGTTCAAGACAGCAACGGGTAACGAAAAACACCTCCAAGTTCATAACTAGAAACGAATTATACAAAGCCTTGTTCCACATTTGCAAGTACGATCAAAGGAATCATTTTCGGCAGGAGATTCAAGATATACAAAATTCTAAAACAATTCAATCATCTAGCAGCCTAAAATCATTAGGTCCATTTATTGATGAGTTTGGAATTTTACGAGTCGGTGGAAGACTAGAAAATTGCGATGTATCATTTTCAACTAAGCATCCGATTATATTATCAGCGAAATCAGCAATAACAGCGCTAATTCTTGAAGAAATGCACAGACAACATAAGTGTGTAGTAGTGTGTTGTGCAGTATATGAACCAACATTTTTGGAAACGTTGGTATTTAGAGCACATCACATCACTACAACAAAAGTCGAAATGGCTCAACCCAACAACGCCGTTGAACTTAAACGACATCGTAATCATCAAAGACGGTAATTTACCAGCTAGCAAATGGCTCTTGGGAAGAGTTATATCACTTCATCCTGGATCCGACGGCTTCACAAAGGTAGTCACATTAAAAACAAAAACAGGAGAGCTGAAAAAACCAGTTACCAAATTGGTTATACTTCCTGTTGAACGGGATCGTTCAAAGCCGGCGGTATGTTCAGCCACAGCTGATCAGCACAGGGTTGACACGGATGTCAATCTACAATGAATACAATCATCTTTATGTTTCTCTGAAATAATTTGCATTATATAACTTAAAACAAAAATACTTAACTTGGAATTGTTAGCTTATTTATCATGTTATGAATTTACGTAATTTTATTCCTTTAAACAAAGTGATTGGCAATAATTAACCAATTAATTAATTTACATTTTTATTTTTGTCAATCAGCTTGTTTTGTTTACTTTATAAAATTAAAAATACATATTTGACAGCTCTGTTTTCTATTACATTGTAAAACAGTCTCGAAAACTGTATTATCGACCTTAACCTCATGTACCCATGCGCAGGTGGCGATAATGATAGTTGCAAGACTTTTTTACTCTGGTTTTTTGGGTATTTAAGAATAAGCCACCACTGTTTGGACAATTCCATTGATGATATCATCCAACCCTAACAACACGAATTGAAACCGAGGAAATTCATCGTGCTCTAGAAGTATTCTGAGATGGATGTGGTCCTGATGGCGTTCCAGCTTCATTGTTAAAATATTTCACGAGGTTAACAATTCGTCTGTGTCTTCTACTTAATGAATCTTTAAAATTAGCTGTATTTTCAGAGAAATGGAAAGTAATCAGAGTAACACGAATTTTCAAAATAGGAGCAAGAAATGATGTTTCTTGTTACAGAGGAATTGCATCAATATCTTCAATACCCAAATTAGTTGAACTTGTAGTATATGCACCTTATTCCAATTTTTGATTCCTCGATTTAGTTAATAGTGTCATCATGGTTTTTTACTCAAAAGATCAACATCAACAGTCGTCTTGTATATTGATAATACAGTCATCTGTTTATTGAGTTTAGTAATAGAATAAATATCAGAATTAATTCATGCTACCTCAGGTATACCACAAGGCTCTCATGTTGGTCCTTGAATCTTCATAATTTCCAAAATCGACATATTCAGCATTCTAAGCTAATAATGTTATCAGATTATCTCATAATCTTTAAAACAGTCAAAAGTATCGGCGATACCCATAAGCTTCAAGAAGACATCGACAAGTTAACCCTGTTGTACAAAAATATCAAATTAATAGCATATTTTTACAAAAAGTACTCAAGATTAAAAATCTATCTAAAAATTACTTTCATTGAAAACATGTGCTTTACTAAGCATATTGAGCAATGGGTGGCTCGAGCTAATTCCAAGCCTTATTTTATTAAGCATTGAACGAGAGATATTTATGATATCGAGACAATTATGATCCTGTATTATGCCTAAATCAGATCTCAACTTGAATATGCTGTCAATGTCTGGTGTCCTTTTTACGACGAACATACCGAAAATATTGAGAGTATCCAAAAAAAGCTTATACGCTATGTAACGTGGAAAAATGGATGGGATTATGACCAAAATTTACCGTACTATGTTAACCTGAAGCGATTGCAACCATATCTTACTGATTGCAAATCCTATCAAATGAGAACTTTAATTTTAAATAATATATTCTTATGTACTACATATGTATATATGACGTCAATTTTTAGACTTTTCCTGAAAATAAATAAATAAATAACAGGAAATTCTTATTTCGGTCATAACGGGTGAAGAACAAAAAAATTAGAGACAAATAATTTGTTAGAACCCACATTTCAGTAGCGAATAATTTTAATTTGGTTAGCTTTGCAAAATCAAAATTAGGAATTAGTTGCTTGTTCCTGCAGTTACGACCGAAGTTGAAAGTGAAAATTCGATAGTTCAGTTGTTCATATAACAACCAACCTTTAATAATCCTCTCATTATAAAAATGCTGCTATTCGATATGATCCGTGCATTTCTTGATGAAAATTGCTAAATTCATTCGAAACACCCACTTCTTTAATTACTGATGATTTAATGTCACATATATACCACAATATATCTTCTAACTATAGTGAACAATACTAATTAAATTATGATCGTCGAAGCACTAAAATTACAAGACACCTGGTGAGGATGGTATCTGCAACGAAATGCTCAAATCTGGCGGTGATTATCTGTACTGCCGCATGTTTGAGCTAATATCAACAATTTGGTCTAGAGAAGAAATCCCAGTAGAGTGGAAGACGGCTCTTATATGTCCACTTCATAAAAAGGGAGATCGATTGAACTGCAACAACTATCGCGGTATAGCTTTGCTGAACACAGGCTACAAGGTTTTGGCCAACGTAGTCGCAGTAAAGTTATCAACTTACAGCGAGAGGATCTTGGGTGATTATCAATGTGGTTTTCGTCCAAATAGATCAACGACCGATCAAACTTTTACGCTGAGGATTTTGCTGGAGAAATGCTATGAAAAGGACATCACTGTACACAGTCTATTCATACACTTTCAACAGGCGTACGACAGCATTAAGAGGAATACGTTATGGAACGTATTGTCCTACTGTAACGACTTTGGTTGAGTCGTTCCCGCGGTAAACGAAGTAACACCAGAGATTGGTGTTACTACCCTGTTCACATATCTCAACGGTTGTGTTACTTCCAGTCTTGTATGTGGTGAGGAAGTGAACGAGAGGAAAGAGGGGAAAATGGAATGATGATGATAATGTTTTTTTGGTAATCGGATGGTCAGCGTTTTAATTTAGAGATAGTCGAGTTTTGGATTTCAAGAGAGTACGATCGATGTACTTAGCTTGGTTATATTTTGATTAAGATTTTTTTTTCTGTTGTCCGGCGTCAAGTATAAAATTAAAATTTTTTTTTTCTGAATGCCGAGAATTTTTGTTTGAACTGATATTGTGCAATAACAGTATGCAAAGTTTAAGTTTTTTTTTAAATTATGTGATAATTTTCAATTAATTTTTGAATTAATTAAGTTAATTGATTGTCATTTTTTTTTTTCCTTAATGATTATATTATGTATATATGATGTATTAATCAAAATAAACAATAAATGGTGCTAATGTAGCTTTATAATAAAAAAAAAAAAAAAAAAATGAAATATGTACTGGAAATATGGTGTTCGTTATTTTGTTGCTGAAAAAAAAAATAAATAAGAAAGACAGTGGGAGTGTGAGTCATTTTGTGCATTTTGTGAACTGTTATTTTCTAGTAAATTCTATCTGACTAGAATCATAAAAAAAAAAAAAACAACGATTATACTACAAATTTAAATCAGTAATGTGCAACTATTTGAACTCGTTGCTTTAATTGAGTGCATTTTAACGTACCTGTTACTGTTTATTGAATTACGGTAGGATTGCTTCCGTGATTGCCATTGATCAGCTATATCCAAAACGAAAAGATAGTTTGCGGTACATTCGTCATTAAAATCAGTCTGCGGTACATTCGTCATGGAAAATCAGTCTGTGTTACTTTAATAATAACATTCTGTTTGGGAAACATTGGATTTGCGCAGCATAACATTGGTTGCCACCTGTGGGTTGTTGTGTGGAGATTGAAGCAGTTTATATATATTATACTAATAGCCCCTTCGGTAGCTAGTATTTTGGAATCTAACACCGGGTTAAGGTACAGGATAAGATTAGAGAAGCAGTTTACGGTTTTTTCATAAATATCTGTACCCAAGGAGATCCAGAATTAATTTAAAGGTCATTTATGACAGTATTCATGCGGTGTGTATATTTGAAGATGAAAAGTTGCTGCCGGGTGAATCACTAAAAGGAAATCGTTCGTTATTTATTTATCTTTATTTTATATTTTTTTTTTTTTTTTTCTTTCCTAATTTTCTAATTTAAATTTTTTTTTTTGTTTACTTATTGTATTTAAATTTTCTTCAAGTTTTTTTTTTTTATTTTTTTTTTGTATATTTCATTACTTACCAATTGTGTCATTGCTATTGTTATTGTCTTGCTTTCTTAAATTTTTTTTTCGGTCATTTTGAAAATTTAACTTTGAATTTTGCCTTCATTTTCAATTGATTCAATATTTTTTTTATTATTCTTATTTTATTTTAACATTACATTATTGGTTTTCAGCTATTTCTTCTCGTTCATTTTCTCCACGTGCATGATATTTTTTTTTTCTTTCCTCCATTTCTTTTGTAAATTATTGGTTTTGGTTTTTTGTTTCTTTTTTCTTTTTGAAATCCTTAATATCCTGATGATGAAGGGCTAGAGGAAGTAACCGAGAGAGGGCTGATACAGGGATGCGATTCGGAGTTTTTAACGGATTTAAAATGGGTGTGAAGCAAATGACATGCGTGTGTTTTCAGTTTTTTTTATTAGTTTACCATATTTTTAATTTATGATCAGTCTTATCGAAGTACGCGGTTACTCAAGCTCCGAGCATGCTTTGGACATATCCCCACCCCAACACTGAGCCTTAGCCAGCTATAAATATGCCGCGGTCCAAAGTCTCTGTTCGGAGATTTCTTTAACGACATTCTGGTGTGACTTGGAGTTGAAATGGTCGGTATCATTTCGGATTAACTTGTATGATATCGCCAAACCCAAGCACACTGGAGTGTCGTTACAGTGGCGCCCAAATACAACGAATCTAAACAAACTTACGTTATGGCTTATCTTTCAGTTCAGTTTTTTTTTGTTCTGTTATTTTACATTTTCTTGGGACGATTTGAACTTCGAACTTCCATCATTTCCACCGTGCGGTGTTGATTGTGATTGGGGTTCGTATTCTTCTCGCTCCAAGTATAGAGTTCACATTTTCTTTATTGCATTTCCCGTTTATTTAATTTAAATTTATTAAGTTCAATTTTTTTTTATTTCTTTTAGTTTCAGTCCAGCTTAACGCTTGCAGTCGTAGTTGTTTCTGGCAATTCAGGCTGTTTGAATTCACACTAGTGCATGCGTTCAAGTTTTTTTTTTCATTTTTTTTGCAACATCGAAGTTACTAACCATACCGCTTCCACTATATTAGTGTAGACATTGGTTGATGGTATTGGCTTCATTGTTGTTTTTTATTTTTATTTTTGTGTACAGTTTAAATTATTTTGAGCGTTTCTATACTCATGATATTGATACATCGGCCTACCTTTGCTCCCGCGATTTTGCGTTGATTGCGATCGTAGTTCGGTTGTCATGTGTCTTGAGATAGTATAAGAGTTCAATATATTTAATCAATTTTCTTTCCTACTCTCCGGATATTGATATGGTGATTTACCACTGCTTCCACTTTGATAGTGTAGATTTCAGTTGGAGATCTCAGATCAATTATTTTGAGTTTAGTGTTATTATTATCGATCCGTTGTAAATGCATTCGAGTAATTTCCGTTTTCTTTTATCCCACGTATGGTGTCTGACACAGCTTTTGAATCTGGTGTTTTTCTTATAGTTGTGCTCCGAATTTCGCCCTGTTCAGCCGTTTCTTTATTTTCGTTTTGATTATTTTGATTTTCTTTTGATAGTTTTAAAATTTATTTTTTTTATATTTTTTTTTATTTATTATTGGTGTCAGTTTATTAGCATTAGTATCATTATTTGAATTATACCTAATATTTTTCTATTTCTATATTATATTTTTTATTTTTTTTTGGTGAGCTGGGTTCCTTATTAAATTTTCTATTTGTGATTCATTTTTAATAATTCAGAGAAATGGATCTTCAGTTATTGTTACCGGATGAGTTAGAAATCGAATGTAGGGTCCGTAATTTGAAAGGGAATCCCGCTGACGTTCTAATCCAGCTTGGAAACGCCATGAAACTTGAAGAGGGAATGCCTTCATTACGTCCCTATCGAATGCATGCTGCTGGTCGTAAAAAACCACAACATGAAATAAAAAAATGTTCCACCAAATTGTCCGAACTCAAACTTCAGTTGGAAACTTTGGATCCACTAGGAATCGATAATCAGGTTTTACGTCGTATAGAAACCCGGTTGATTCATTTGATCGATCGATTAAATCGAGCACAATTATCCCCGACATATGGGCACAAAACCAAAGAATTAATTAATACAGCTCAAACATTACTTTTGAAAGTGCAATCTGTTATGCAAGATGAGACTAATATTGATCAAACTTTGAGTGAAATTAAAGATTTGCAATTGGAACAACCGGAGCAACTTTCCGAATCCGATCTTGATATTGATCCACCCGTATTTGTGTATGCCGCAGCGGCTAAGCTTAAGGGTTACAACGATGCTAATAGTACTCCCATTAAACCACCTGAACAATCTGATACAAATTTTGATAATCTAGAACAAAATATAGTAAATCAACCTAATATTCACCCTACTAATATCAATGTTCAAAACCAGATAGCGAGTATGGAATCTCCAGATGATACCCCGCAATCCACTAAATTGCGTAAATACATGTCGGATACTCGAACACTAGCTAGATCCGGAATTTCTTACGATGGTTCCCCTACCGCAGTTCCTATTGACTTATTCATTTTCCAATTAGAAACATTAGCTAAATCGCTCAATTTATCAGAAGAACTACTCTTTACTGAAATATGTTTTGTTTTAAAAGGTAATGCGCTACGTTATTATTGGACATACCGACGATCTAGTCCAAAAGCAACATGGTCTCAGTTCAAAAATGATTTAATTGAGAGATTTAAAGACCGAAGGACTGAATTTGAACTTCGTCGATTAGTTGAATCTCGTAAGCAATACCAGCGAGAATCATTTTTAAATTTTTATAATGATGTTTGGAGTCTTACGTTGCAGTGCAAGAAAACTTATTCCGAAGAGGATTTAATTGATGTATTAAGGTTAAATATGCATCCTGCTTTGCAATTGCAGTTGACAGACAAATCATTCGAAAGTGTGCAAGATCTAATTAAAAGCGCAACAGCTTGGGAAACTACATGGGCACGATTAGGTGTCAATCCTGATGTTTATGTTCCTGGTAAACGATCAGTTCACGAAATTCATGTGTCGGACGTAATTAACGAAAATCCTACCAGTTCATATCAAGGTAACAAATCATCATTACCGAAGACTAATCTATCTCAAAGTGACGGTTTTCATCCAGATGTCGCACAGATAAATCAGGTCAATTATAGTACAAATCCATCCACGTCGAGAGGTCTAAATCAACAGATACTTGTCTGTTTTAATTGTGATGACATCGGCCATTCCTTTCAGCATTGTCCCTTACAGCGTAGGCGGTTTTGCTACAAATGCGGTTATAAAGGTGTTACTGTTTCTGGATGTCCTAATTGTTCGGGAAACGTTTCACGGGACCAGATGCATACTGGGAATTTGAGTACCCCGAAAGTTTTATTGAAGGCCCAGAAAACCGACAGTGCCAGCAATACCGATCCCGAATTGGGGCAAATGAAAGCGAACAATGGGAAGTCAAATCCGTAGATTCGGATGACTCTGTTCATTCAACAAATTCCTTAGGGTTTTCATATCTTAACAAATGTAATACTTCATTATTTTCACCATTATCCCATAATAATACAAATTTGACAAGTCAACCATTCAATAGCCATAATTTAACTATAACTAACTCAGCCACAACTCAAACCGATGATATAACTGATCTTAAAAGTGAAGTTTCAATAAATTACAATCATACTACGAGTTCCAAAAAAATTTATAAATTCGGCAAACGATTCATTTCGCAGAACCGAAAAGAACGCACTCGTCAATATTGGAGCAAAATACGAAGGCTTCGTTCCAACATTCTAGCTTCCATTATCGCCAACAACTCCACGGATAAACGACCATATGCCAAAGTTTTAATAGAAGGTCAACCGTATCAAGGGCTACTGGATAGTGGAGCTAGTGTGAGCATCTTAGGGGAGGGTTCTACCAAATTCTTAAATGATCCAAATATTAAACTACATCATTTACCAACAACTATCTCCACTGCTAGTGGGGAATCACAGCGTGTTTTTGGTTATATCAATGCCCACGTCAATTTCAATAATCAGTCCCATCGCATGCGTTTATTAATTGTTCCAACACTACAACAGCCATTGTACCTTGGAATTGATTTTTGGAACAAATTTGGTATCCATATCACGCCGTTCCAAATTTCCAGTCAGATCAATTCTTCACAAAATTCCCATCGTTCACGTGAAGGAATCAATGAAATAGCTAAAGGATCTGATAATGTTGAACAACACATATTAGCTCCAAAGGAACAAGAACGATTAACTCAAATTATTCAGCAATTTCCTTCCTGTTCGAAGCTTGGACTCGGGAGAACTCATCTTGTTGAACATCAAATTAGACTCACTGACGATAAACCGATTAAACAACGCTTTTATCCGGTTTCTCCTATAAAACTAAAGTTAATCAATGACGAAATAGAACGAATGTTAGCGATGGATGTCATTGAAGAATCTAATAGTGGTTGGAGTTCACCTATAGCGCCCGTTCTGAAGAAAAATGGCCAAGTACGTCTTTGTTTGGACGCCCGGCGTCTGAACGACGTAACTCAGAAAGAAGCTTATCCGATGCCACTTATAGAAAGCCTAATTAGCCGTCTTGACAACACGCGTTATATATCGAGTCTCGATCTTAAGGATGCCTTTTGGCAAATTCCTTTACACCCAGACTCGCGCGATAAAACCGCATTTACTGTGCCGGGGCAACCTCTGTTTCAATTTAAGGTGATGCCGTTTGGCCTGTGCAATGCACCTCAAACTCTTTGCCGTCTAATGGATAAGGTCATTCCGCATAAACTACATGAGCGTGTTTTTACTTATCTAGACGATCTATTAATTACCTCTGCGACGCTAGACGAGCATTTTGATTTGCTTGCACAGGTGGCGGCATTACTATCAGCTGCCAATTTAACCATTAACATTGAGAAGAGTCATTTTTTGATTAAGCAAATTAAGTATTTGGGTTACGTGGTAGGCGATGGCTGTATTCGAACCGATCCTGATAGGGCTCGGGCAATTAATGATTTTCCGATTCCACGCACTCGTAAGCAAATTCGTCGTTTCATCGGTATGTGCGGGTGGTATCGGCGGTTCATAAAGAATTTTTCAATAATTTCTGCCCCCTTAACCGATCTATTAAAGAAGAAAAATAAATGGAATTGGTCTGAAGTTACAAACCATGCTTTTCTAAGCTTAAAAGATGCATTGTCAACCGCTCCCGTATTGTCACATCCAAATTTCAACGAGCGCTTCTACATTCAGTGCGACGCTTGCAGTAGTGGAATTGGTGGCGTTTTGTTTCAGCGCGACAGTCAAGGTGTTGAAAAGCCAATCGCCTATTTTTCCCAAAAATTGAACGATGCTCAGAGGAACTACTCCGTCACTGAATTGGAGTGTTTTGCTGCCATACAAAGTGTAAAAAAATTTAGATGTTATGTCGAGGGTTATAATTTCACGATTATAACAGATCACGCCAGTTTAAAATGGCTTATGGCTCAAAAAGATCTTCATGGAAGACTTGCCCGTTGGAGCCTTAAACTACAACCGTTTACCTTTGAGATACAACACGTAAAGGGATCTAAGAACATTGTACCGGATACTCTTTCTAGAGCTTTTGAGCACTGCATTGAAGTTCTTCAGGATGACAATTCTTGTACCCAAATTGATCTGAATTCACCTCATTTTGACGATCCGGAGTATCTAGATCTTCTCAATTCGCTAAAATCCAAACCCAACTATTGTTGCAATCTTCGGGTGATAGGCAATAAAATATATTTTACTAATCAATTTGGGATCGATGGGCCAAATAACGATCTACCCGTCTGGAAGTTGTACATTCCAAATCCGTTAATTTCCGACATAATCAAACAAGCACACGATCCTCCTCAGTCCGCTCATTTAGGAGTGGCAAAAACATTGGACAAACTACAGCGCTATTATTACTGGCCTAAAATGTTCAAAACGGTTAAAGATTACATCAGCTATTGTGAGATATGTAAAAGTTGTAAGTCTTCTAATCAAATTTTGCAACCACCAATGGGTCATCAGATTACCACCCATCGGCCTTGGCAACACCTCTTTATAGATTTTCTGGGTCCTTATCCTAGGACAAAATTCGGTAACGCATACATATTTATTGTACTCAACTCATATTCCCGGTTCGTACAATTATTCCCAATGCGAAATGCTAACGCTGCGTTAGTATGTGAGACCTTGGAAAATAAAATTTTTCATATGTTTGGTACTCCTGAATCCATCTTAACAGACAATGGTCCACAATTTTTATCCAAACTCTTTCAACACTTGCTTAAGCGATTCGGAGTAAAACATATCACTACACACAAATATTCACCACAAAGTAACGTCAGTGAAAGAGCAAATCGTACTGTATTATCTGCTATTAGAGCCTACATCAGTGATAATCATCGTGAATGGGACCATCATCTACAGGAAATCGCGGCTGCTATGCGCAATTCTAAACACTTATCTACTGGATATTCGGCTCATTATTTAGTTTTTGGTCAACATAAGATTTCGCACGGATCTGAATACCAACTGTTAAGGGAATTAAAATGTTTAGAAGATTGTTCCATAAGTATTCAACCCGCTGATCGTTTGTCGCTAGCGCAAGAGCAAGTATTGTCGAATATTAATAACACCCATCAAAAAAACGAAAAACGTTATAATTTGCGATCCCGTATACGTGATTTCAAACCTGGTCAGATAGTTTACGTTCGTAATTTTGTTCAGAGTGACGCTGCTAGATATTTTTCCGCCAAATTAGCTCCAAAATTTGTTGTAGGAAGAGTGAGGAATATTATTGGAAATGTTGCTATTGAGGTAGAAAATATGAATGGTCAAGTGTTAGGCCATTATCATTTAAAGGATATTAAGACTTAATTTTGCCCGGCTTAATGAGACTTATCTCGGGTGTGGGACGTCCCCACGATTGTAACGACTTTGGTTGAGTCGTTCCCGCGGTAAACGAAGTAACACCAGAGATTGGTGTTACTACCCTGTTCACATATCTCAACGGTTGTGTTACTTCCAGTCTTGTATGTGGTGAGGAAGTGAACGAGAGGAAAGAGGGGAAAATGGAATGATGATGATAATGTTTTTTTGGTAATCGGATGGTCAGCGTTTTAATTTAGAGATAGTCGAGTTTTGGATTTCAAGAGAGTACGATCGATGTACTTAGCTTGGTTATATTTTGATTAAGATTTTTTTTTCTGTTGTCCGGCGTCAAGTATAAAATTAAAATTTTTTTTTTCTGAATGCCGAGAATTTTTGTTTGAACTGATATTGTGCAATAACAGTATGCAAAGTTTAAGTTTTTTTTTAAATTATGTGATAATTTTCAATTAATTTTTGAATTAATTAAGTTAATTGATTGTCATTTTTTTTTTTCCTTAATGATTATATTATGTATATATGATGTATTAATCAAAATAAACAATAAATGGTGCTAATGTAGCTTTATAATAAAAAAAAAAAAAAAAAAATGAAATATGTACTGGAAATATGGTGTTCGTTATTTTGTTGCTGAAAAAAAAAATAAATAAGAAAGACAGTGGGAGTGTGAGTCATTTTGTGCATTTTGTGAACTGTTATTTTCTAGTAAATTCTATCTGACTAGAATCATAAAAAAAAAAAAAAACAACGATTATACTACAAATTTAAATCAGTAATGTGCAACTATTTGAACTCGTTGCTTTAATTGAGTGCATTTTAACGTACCTGTTACTGTTTATTGAATTACGGTAGGATTGCTTCTGTGATTGCCATTGATCAGCTATATCCAAAACGAAAAGATAGTTTGCGGTACATTCGTCATTAAAATCAGTCTGCGGTACATTCGTCATGGAAAATCAGTCTGTGTTACTTTAATAATAACATTCTGTTTGGGAAACATTGGATTTGCGCAGCATAACATTGGTTGCCACCTGTGGGTTGTTGTGTGGAGATTGAAGCAGTTTATATATATTATACTAATAGCCCCTTCGGTAGCTAGTATTTTGGAATCTAACACCGGGTTAAGGTACAGGATAAGATTAGAGAAGCAGTTTACGGTTTTTTCATAAATATCTGTACCCAAGGAGATCCAGAATTAATTTAAAGGTCATTTATGACAGTATTCATGCGGTGTGTATATTTGAAGATGAAAAGTTGCTGCCGGGTGAATCACTAAAAGGAAATCGTTCGTTATTTATTTATCTTTATTTTATATTTTTTTTTTTTTTTTTCTTTCCTAATTTTCTAATTTAAATTTTTTTTTTTGTTTACTTATTGTATTTAAATTTTCTTCAAGTTTTTTTTTTTTATTTTTTTTTTGTATATTTCATTACTTACCAATTGTGTCATTGCTATTGTTATTGTCTTGCTTTCTTAAATTTTTTTTTCGGTCATTTTGAAAATTTAACTTTGAATTTTGCCTTCATTTTCAATTGATTCAATATTTTTTTTATTATTCTTATTTTATTTTAACATTACATTATTGGTTTTCAGCTATTTCTTCTCGTTCATTTTCTCCACGTGCATGATATTTTTTTTTTCTTTCCTCCATTTCTTTTGTAAATTATTGGTTTTGGTTTTTTGTTTCTTTTTTCTTTTTGAAATCCTTAATATCCTGATGATGAAGGGCTAGAGGAAGTAACCGAGAGAGGGCTGATACAGGGATGCGATTCGGAGTTTTTAACGGATTTAAAATGGGTGTGAAGCAAATGACATGCGTGTGTTTTCAGTTTTTTTTATTAGTTTACCATATTTTTAATTTATGATCAGTCTTATCGAAGTACGCGGTTACTCAAGCTCCGAGCATGCTTTGGACATATCCCCACCCCAACACTGAGCCTTAGCCAGCTATAAATATGCCGCGGTCCAAAGTCTCTGTTCGGAGATTTCTTTAACGACATTCTGGTGTGACTTGGAGTTGAAATGGTCGGTATCATTTCGGATTAACTTGTATGATATCGCCAAACCCAAGCACACTGGAGTGTCGTTACACTACCTGGGCATACCGTCAAAATTTGTTTCAATGTGCCAGCTTTTAATGGATAGCTCAATATGTAAGGTGCTAATAGAAGGGAAAATTTCGGATGCCTTTGAGATAACATCTGGAGTGCGGCAAGGAGACCCAATAGCTCAAACTCTTTTCAACCTATCATATGTCATTCGTCAGCTCAATATGGCGCAGCGTAGCTGCCTGTATTATAAATCAACCCAGCTATTAGCATACGCTGACGATATTTGCATTCTGGGTCGCAACATCATATCCCTAAAAGAAGTCCTTCTCCCATTGGAATTAACAGCTCAACAAATAGGCCTTCAGATCAATGAAGCGAAGACCAAATACATGGTGACCGCGAGAAGGCAGACTCGTGGGGACTTCATTTCGGGAGACACTCAATATGAAAAGGTGAATGAGTTCAAAAATCTAAGATCACTAATCACTGAGCATAACTCCGTTCATCGAGGATCGCAGCAGGCTACCGAGCATTTTACGCCAATATAAAAATTTTCAAGTCTCCTCATATATCGCGCAAAATAAAATTGGACATCTACAAGGGGCTGATAAGACCAGTTATCACCTTTGGTTGTGAGTCTTGGACGCTGACAGCACAAAACATCCAGAAAATCACTGTAACTGAGCGTAAGATCATAAGAAGAATTCTCGGTCCCATTAAAGAAGGAGCCACGTACAGAATGCGAATGAATCACGAGATCAGAAATGATCTCGATAAAGTTGACATCATTGGATTCATAAAATCGTCAAGGCTAAGATGGCTTGGGCACGTACTTCGTTCACAAAATCAGACCACCAAACAGGCCTTGGAGTCGGCACCAACGAAAGTAGGACCTCGTGAGAGACCACCTACCCGATGGATGGACGACGTTGAAAAGGACCTAAACACACTCGGTCACCGTGTCTGGCGTTCTCTTGTGGCGGATCGAATTATTTGGAGAAGCATCGTTGAGGCGGCCAAATCCCTTCATGGGATGTAGCGCCAGCGCAAGAAGAAGAAGAAAAAGTCGAATCACTTGTTGCGTGCATTTTTGCATAGCATGCTCGGAAATCACGTGTAAAACATCTTATTAAGTATTTTGACAACAACAACAAACGATACTGAAGTAATAATTAATTCAATTTAAAATGGTGATTTAATCATTGTTTGCTTTTAGTTCCTTCTAAAGTTGAAAACTTATTTAATTGTGTATAATTGATTACTGTAATATATCAATAATATAAGTGGGCTAAACGTTAACCAGAGCAAAAATGAAGGGGACAAAAATGAAGCTTAACTTTGAAAATCACGTGTATGTATTCAAATTGTAATAGATTTGACAATACCAACATCCCATTTACTATTTTCACAACAACAACACATGATATTGATGTAATAATCAATTGCTTGATTGATATGTACGACCAAGCTTGAGAAAGATTCCTGGAATACGCCAGGTCCACCGTACTGACAACAACAAATACACCGTTCCCGTTAGAGCCGAAAGTTCTGTAAAGCTGTCAGGAATTGAATTAATTATGAATATTTTTTTTTGAATCTCCACTATTGTTTCCACCGGCGGTTGGAGGGGGGGGGGGAAGGGGGGGGGGGGGTAGAGGGCAATATTTCATTCCATCATCATCATTTTCCCATTTGTTCTTCGGCATAAGTGACTACTATAATATTTAAATATTAAAAATTAGCTCACCGTTGAAATTTGAGCAGATTTGACAACAATAACGTTCCTTTAAGAAAGAATTTTGACAACAACAATATTTATGATACTTACCTATGTATGTAATAAACAATTGGATTTAAAATGGAAATTGAAAGAAAAGTTAGAGATTAGCATTTCATAAAATGTATAAACATGTCAACATTCAATCCTATTTTTTCATCAAGTGGAACCCAAATTATCAAAAAAAATTTATTTTTTTTTAGTAGGCTTGGCGCCGAAATTAACGAGCCATGTTGCCAAAAATCAAATTTTACAAATTTAGTGCTTTACATTTTTATGATTTGAATTAACATTTTTTTTTTCTAATATTTTATTCCTAAAGGAACCAGATACTCCCATATTCTTGTTTTTCTGCAGAAAGCATTGTTGGAGCTGTGACTCATCAACATTATAACGTTTAAATCTATCTAATATGAAACAAGAGTGCCTGAACTTGGTGTCGGTTTTATATGTAGTGACCGTTCTATTTAAAAATTTCAACACACATTATTGATTTAGGTGATGAAAATACCATCAAGAAATGGTTTAATGCTGCAACTCCAGCAGTTGTAGCTGGAATTAACAATAAACTTGACCACGCTTGCTTTCAATAGGTGTCATCGAGGATAGTGTCAGTTCGTGGAATTCCTCGTTGGCTAGAGTTCACAAAGCAAATGGCAAGTTCCGAGTGTGCTTAGTTGCAAGAAAGTAATAAACTATATATATATATATATATATATATATATATATATATATATATATATATATATATATATATAACGATTCCACATGAAATCGGACAAAAACAACACATTTACGGGGGCAAGGTGTGCAATTATTTTGAAATTGGGGGAGATGGTTAATCTGGATAAAAAAAAAATATAAATTGAGTAAAAACTCTCTGGGATCAATATTCACGGAGTACCGTTATAATTCGTTTTTAACGAAACTCGAAAGTTGACATGTTTCAAATACGTGTATCTTAAGTATTTCTTATTAGATTTTCACGTGTGATAGCTCGTTAGAAAGATAATTTTACGTACTTTCAAATAAGCGTATGAAACTATGATGTTAATTTACAATATATCCATTGAATTTTAGTTTTAAATAGTCTTTTGCTGAAAAATCAAACTAGGCAACGTTTTATTTTTATTTTTTATAATATATTTGTAAATTTTTCGGCATAAAAAATAACCATACAATTTTCGTTTTCATGGTCACTTTTAACATACTAAGATTTGGTAGTATCTAATAAACTGTGAATATATAAAAGGGTTTAATGTGTTTCTTAATTTAAATAAATTGTTTAGACAAGTAAACAACTTGTCTAAACAATTTATTTTGACAAAACTATTGGTTTAAAAAAATTCACGTTTTTCTTAATTAATACTAAAATAGCTTACTAACACTAAAAACATATTTATAACATTGAAAATCACAAACCACAAATCCTCGCTTAACAAATAAACTCGTAACCAAAACATCCCTAACTTACAAATCTCTCCCCACATACCGTAATTCTATGAACTCCGAGAAATTCACGAACATACAAATTCGAAAACGCGATATCTCGGCGAAAAAAATAGATATTTGAGCAAACTCAACGGCATTTGAAGGAGGAAGACTTGCACATGAATTATTTGGAAAAGAACAAATCGCGGTGCTAGATAACCTCAAATATGTCAAAAAACAGTGTTTTTTGCACTTTTAGATTAGAATACCTCATAAACCTTGAAAGAGCAATTCTGAGCCCGGATTCGGTTTCAGCGTGAAACATTAGTTGGGAAACAACTATTCATTGTCCAGGGGCAAAATTGTGTAGGGTAGTGTAATTTTTCTAAGTTTCACCTTCCTTAAAAATTGGAAATAAATATTTAGTGTAATAAATTTCATATTCATTAAATTTCATTCTTCCCATTTTGATTAATTCACTGTTTGTAAGACACAATGTTTAGTTCATTATCTTCCATAAGGTGACTAAGGTGCTTCTCCATTTTTAACAACCATTATAGCTTCTCCATTGGTAACAACTAAAATAGCTTGTAAATAAATTAACTTTATTGAATGAAACTGTATACATAAGAAGAAAACATGAATTGCGTAGTTTGGAATCAATAATTGTACTGAAATGTTGCATGTCACTCTAATTTGTTATGACGTTTTGTTCTATAAAACTCGAACGCTTTGAGTCTCCATCATGTAAGATGGCTTGTTGGAAAGGTATTTTCAAGCGCTTTGCAATAAAAGTAAAAAAATAAAAATAAAACGGTGCCTAGTTTGATTTTTCAGCAAAAGACTATTTAAAACTAAAATTCAATGGATATATTGTAAATTAACATCAAAGTTTCATACGCTTATTTGAAAGTACGTAAAATTATCTTTCTAACGATCACACGTGAAAATCTAATAAGAAATACTTAAGATACACGTATTTGAAACATGTCAACTTTCGAGTTTCGTTAAAAACGAATTATAACGGTACTCCGTGAATATTGATCCCAGAGAGTTTTTACTCAATTTATATTTTTTTTTTATCCAGATTCACCATCTCCCCAAATTTCAAAATAATTGCACACCTTGCCCCCGTATGGGTGTTTGAATTCATGTGGAATGGCTATATATATATATATATATATATATATATATATATATATATATATATATATATATATATATATATATATATATATATATATATATATATTTATATATATATATATATATATATATATATATATATATATATATATATATATATATATATATATATATATATATATATATATATATATATATATATATATATATATATATATATATATATATATATATATATATATATATATATATATATATATATATATATATATCAAAGCTTACGTGTACATATCATACTATTTACAACGTAACGAACAACGAGCACGACCGTACATCATTTTACGAGTCGCCCGCTTTCTTTTACACATTATAGTCTCTCGTTTAACTTCATATAATAAAGTCGTGTTTTCTTTGCTTGCGAACTGATGAAAAGATGTGTAAAATTATGATATAAAATTGTTTAACTAAAATTGTGCGGTCAAATTAATTTAATCATAAATAAATTATATTTAATAAACAAATTAATCTTGTTGTGAATAAAAAAAAAACTGTAATTCATTGTACCAAAATTTCGTGCGTTTAATTTTCAGTGAAGTGTGAAATTTTATACAAGCCCAAAATTGGAATGATTGAGCTGTCTAAGCGGACGATCAGTATTATCAGTCGTATCTCTTCAAGTTAAAGCATATGGTTCTACATTGGGTAATATACATCGACTGTATACCCCATTCTGGCAATGCACAAACAACCGTAAACGCTTATCGTTTGCCTCTCACCGATGGGTTGTTTGGTCGATTAAACAACACAAAATTAATTTCAAGTATTGATTTAAAAGACGCCTTTTGGAAAATCCTATTAGATGGGGCGGGAGGAGTCAAGGGATAAAACGGCTTGCACTGTTCCAGCAAGACCTTTGTGCCAATTTACCGTCATGCTTTCGACCTCTGTAATGCACCCCAAAAAATGTGCCGCCTCATGCATCGGGTGGTACCTCACGAGCTACACACCCAATTGTTTTTTTACTTAGATGACGTTCTCATAGCTGAAGAGACGTTTGAAGAACACCTTGTTTTGTTAAGTAAAGTGGCCGGACTGTTGAAGAAATCTGGTTTGACTATAAGTATCACAAAAAGCAAGTTTCTCCTTAGAGAAATTCAATATTTCGGATATGTCGTCCTTCTTAAGTAGCTGCTATTACCTTTCTACCCAGTCCCAAAAATCGTTCGACAAATCAGAAAGTTTCTGGGATTTTCTGGATCGTATCGGCGATTTATCCATAGATACGCCGATATAGTAACACCACTTACAAATCTGATTCGAGAAAATTGACGGTTTGAGTTGAACGACATGGTCCAGGTATCATTTGAAGACTTAAAAACTGCTCTTTTCACTGTGCTTGTTTTGTCCCATTCCGATTGGACTCAGCCGTTTTGATACAGTATGATGCCTCTTCGACGGATGTGGTTCTTCCAAAGGTTTTACAGCGGCGAAGGGCATCCTTTGGCGTATATTTTTAAAAAACAATTATAGTGTTCCTGAGTTGGAATGCAATGAATGAAATTTAAGCACTATGTATGTAAAGAGCAACTCTTTTACCATTATTACAAGTTTAAGGTGGTTAATGAGACAGAAAGAGCTCTCTAGACGTCTCGCTCGCTGGAGCCTTAAGCTGCAGGAATTAAACTTTGCTATTGAATATCATTAAGGCAAGGATAACATTGTGCCAAACACTCTTTCACGCTAGGTGGAGGCATTTACAGTGAACGAAATCCAGGTTAACGATTCTTTATTTCGCGACCGTGATCTCACTTATTTTCAACACCTTGATTACCATAAACAAATAAGTCTGATTCGGCCTAATCCTGATCTAAAAACTAACCGACGCATCAGTAATGGCAAACTACTTATTCCTCCAAAGCCTGATCCAGTATAGCCTCCGATATTCCATCCTGGAAAATACTTGTTCCAGAAAATCTCATTCCTATTTTAATAGATAGATTTCATTCGGCGCCAAACGCTGCTCATTTAGGAGTAAGTACCACTTTGGAAGTTCTAAGAAGATTCTATTATTGGCCAAATGGCACTTGATGTAGGTACATCAATTTGTTCCGAACTGTCAGTTATGCAAATCAATAGGGCATCCAATTTTTGGCTAAAAAGTAATTCCGGAATTTTCGAATTTGATTGCTCTCGATTTCGGAATTCCGGAATCAATTCCGGAATTGACTTTTTATTAAGTAATCCCTGATTAAAAGTTATTGTAAAAATCAAAATTTTACAAAAAACCCAATTTTTGTTTGCTTTATTCCGTTTAAAATTATTTCGTTTTATCATTAATGTTCATATTTATGAACGATGGTAAATCGTAGTTACTACGTACACAATTTTTACCCTCCGCTGTTGCACTAGGACGATTTCGTCCCAAGTGAAATTTCACTTGGGAATTCCCGAAAAACAGAAAAGAGACAGGGTCTGGCGCCCCTCTCTAAAAAACATATTACAGTAATGGTCCTGCAAGCGACGTTTGCCCGCACTTCCCCAGTTAGTTCATGAGCGTTATCGGCACAAAGTGGTCGTTCCAGTGCAACCGGCGTGTAAGTTAAGTGGAAATTCAAAAATGATAATTTTTTGTCAAAACCTGCTACAATTCTCTCTAGAAAGCCTGCTCGTTTTGCTGTGTTAGTCACTATGAAACGCCATATAAAAAAAATTATATTTAGTCGTTTATCACTCACACCACTCAATGTGTTATCAAACACACTACTAACAGCGATTGATATTTGAGCATTTAATTATTGAAATTTAGTCCAAGACATGTTTTCCTAGCGTTTTCGCTCAGAATCAGATACCAATTTATTGTAAAAAATACAGTAACTTTTGTACTTCAATAATTGTGGATTCTCATTCTAAAAGAGTTCAAAAGTTATCATGATTTTTTTAGATTTTTCAAAGCGATTTAACTCGTTGAAAACTGTATATGGACGTTCTTCGGCACTTCGAAATTACAATGTGACCGAAGAGGGTTTAGTATAAAAAAAATGTATAGAATTTATAATATTTTAAAATTTGTTGTTATTACATAAATTCTATAAATTTAAAAATTCTTTAAGCGCTTAAAATTATATGAATCTTATAAATTCAGTAAACTCCACAAATAAAGTCTAAAAATCCAATAAGGTTCTTAAACTCTATAAAACCTATAAATTCTGTATATTTGATAAACTTTTAAATCCAATAAATTCTATAAATTTTATGAATAATATAAATTCTAATTTTGTAGATTCTTTGAGTTCCATTAATTGTATCAAGTGTGTCTGTTTTATAAATTCTACAAACTTAAAATTTACTATTTTATATAGTAAATTCAATAATTTCTATAAATTTTATAAATTTTCTAAATTCTACAAAGTCTATAAATATTATAAATTCTAATATTTTTATAAGCTCTATAAATTCAATAAATTTTATGAACTTTATAAATTCTTTAAATTTTATATATACATAGAGTTCTTTAAATTGTTTTAAGTCGGTTAGTTCTATAAATTCTACAAACCCAAATTTTACTTATTTTAAAAATTCCATAATTTGTATAAATTCTATAAATTTTATAAAATCTTTGAATTCTACAAATTCCATACAATCAAAAATTCCGATAAATCCAATGAACTTAAATAATTCGATAAATTCAATAATTTCTTTAAATTTTATAAATTTAATAAATTATACGAATTAAATTCTATGGATAAAATTTTAAATTCGCGATAAATTCTATAAATTTTATAAGTTCTTCAAAGACTGTAATTATTTAAATTTGAATATGTTTATAAAACCTCTAAATTCTATAAATATTAAGGATTTTATAAATTCCACAAATTCTATAAATTTTATAAATTCTTTAAACTTTATATGTAGATTCAAGAACCCAAAACCCTTATGGCTTCTTTTAAACAATTCCATAATTTCTATAAATTCAATAAATTCGATTCTACAAACGTTATTATTTCTAATAATTCTTTAATTTTTATAAATTTTCAATAAATTCTTTGAATTCTATAAATCGAATAAATTCTGTAAATCATATAATTTTTTTATTTCTATGATTTCTAGAAATCCTATAAATTCAGTAGGTTGTTAGGTTAGTTGGAGTGGCACAGAATGCATTCCATTTACCCTTTCTGGAAAAATTTAGAACTATTTAGGTAGCGTAGAACATCGCGCACTTTATTGTTTTCGAGATCCAACAGGTTATCCATCTTGAACTTACAGTATTTATCCGTATGCTAATGTCGGACAAAAGCAAAGGAAGTGAATCAAAGTCCCTTCCTCCTCCTCGTTCAAACAGCTATACAGAATTAATTTTGAAAGGTCTTGACTTGCTTTTCCGGTTACAGCAGGTGAAAAATTCAGTAAGTTTATAAAATAATTTTATAAATTCTTTAAATTTTATAGATTTTATAAGTTTTATAAATTGTTTTAACTGACATTTGCTTCGTTTATACCGCCGCTGAATTAGCAATGCTAAACCGAAATGACAACTATAGCAACGGTATAAACGCGACATATACCTAGCTCGGCCAACTAAAATAGCATTGCTAAATATCATTGCTATGAAACTGACATTTGTAGCTCGGCTAGTTTAGCAGTGGTATAAACGCAGCAATTGTTGTATACATTCTGCTAACTTAAATTGTTTTTCTATTTTTTCCTAAAATTTCCCAATTCTTATAAATACTATAAATTCTTTGGACTCTGCAAATTTTATAAAATCGTTAAATTCGAAGATTGATTCTAAATTTGTAGATTCCACAATTGTATAAACAAATTATTTTCATTCTCACTCCTTATAAAATGAATGTGGAAAAAAAAATCCGGAATATTTTAAAACATAGATTTAATTGCTACGGCGATTTAGTATCGTTCGTACAATTGGGCATACATGATTGAATTCAAGCGTTTCCTATTTTTCTGGTGTTTCTCATTAAATGTGACCCATAGTTTAGGCTAGAATTTTGGTGGCGATTTTTTCCGCTGCTAAATATGTTCTTTTAATTTCGAAGGCCACTGTCACCGTCCCAAAATTAAAATCGTTTTTGAAACGCAGAGAAAAGCAATCTTACGTACGGCAGGTGATGATGCTAAAACGTGTATCTAGGTTTTTGATATTTTTCAGGAAAATAGGAACTGATAAAATCATAAATTTTTTGAAACAACGTTCCCGTAATGAGCATTCTGGGCCAAGGAGATAAGATTATTGAATTCATCAATTATATATCGCCGTTCGAGCTTGAATTGCTCTCATCAAATATATAACTGGAATTGGACGACGGCAAAATTTCTGAATTTGTTTGTTTGAGTCCGAAATCAGACTATATATGGAGCTGTATAGTTCTTGTGTACTAAGTACCATTTTTAGTTTAAAAACTAAGAAACAACACACCACGTATTTGCCAGGTATATTTTAAAGACGAATATAACTAAATATGTAAATGCGTCAAGTAATTTTAATGGACGAGAAAAATGAACGCAAAAGGGAAATACTCTAGAACTTCCAAAAGTAGCCACCTCCCTATTTTGACCAACTCTCTAAATTAATCACTTTTTGTCAGTCTCCGAAATATTATTTATAATTTTTTGTTACATTGGAAGAAAATTTTCCTTTTTAGCCTGATTATGAATTTTCAAATCATTAGATTGTTTTATTGCTTAAACTAAGCGCCTCGATAGATAGACCAACATTTCTGGGTCCCTTGCATAGTGACTTTAGCGAAGTTTCCCTGAATATAGTATTTTTTAGTACAAGAAAGAATAATTACCTTAAATTATGTTGAAATTACTTAAATTAGTTCCCGAATTCCGGAATTCTGAATACCGAAATTGGATGCCCTATTTCTTCAATGGGTCAATACACCGACATTTCGACAAGTTTTCAACGTCTCTACATATATAGATTTCATGGGACCCTATCCTTGTTCGAAGTTGGATAACACGTAACTTTTTGTTATAATAGACCACAATAGCCGTTTTGTACTTCTGGAACCATTGAGAGAGAGATGCAACGAGTAAAAATTTAATTACTCTTCTGGAGTTAAATTAAGTCCTAAATGTATATCCCGTACCGGAACAAATTATCACCGAGAATAGCAAGCAATTCACTTGAATTTTTTTTCACGAATTCTTAAATAAAGCATATTGTCATAAAGCATATTGACTGTGATTCGTTCTTACACCCAAGAGATCATACTACCTGCGATTTCAAAATTCTTTCGATTGAAATCTTATTTATGACGTTGATGAAAAATGCAGCAGTGGAAAAATTGTCAGCTAAACTTGCTCCAAAATTCTAGGTAGTATAGGAACCAATGGGTTTCGTCGCGTTTCAACTCGTGAATGAAGATGGTCAGTCAATAGGAACGTATCACATAAAAGATATCAACACTTAAAAATTATTTCCGTGTTTATCTCAATTTTATTGTTTGTTTGGTTAGTTCCTTTTTCGAAGAATTGAGAATTATTAGTACCCGGCTTTGAGACAATATCTCTCACGGGTTATGGGATGTCCCCACGATAAAATTGCAACGAGTGCCGCTGCAACCCATTTGCTCTCTTACACCTGGTTCACCATACTAACTTTTCCATACAACAAGGCCGAAGGATAGGAAAAGAAGGTCAGTGTATATTAGAGACTCGACCTGTTTTATTCACCTATGCAGTCGATAGTTAGTAATTTGTTAATAATTTTTTTTTTCTTGTTTGTGTCTCTACTTTTTTCCGCTCGCGGTTGAGAGGGGGAGGGCAAGATTTAATTTTCCATCATCATCAAGTTCCCCTGCGGTCACCCAAATTTGTATTAACCATAGCGTGTCGTTGTTGTGTTGCTTGACGTTGTTATAGTTTTTGTTGTGTCTCTTCTTTCTCGTCTACTCCCCCTCTCCTCCTGATACCAATGTAATAATCAACTGAATTAAAAATGAGGATCTAAAGAAAATTTTAGACATTGAAACCGATTTAATCATTTTTTGCTTTTATTTTGTTTTAATGTTGAAAACTCATAAAGCTCTGGATAATTCACTACTGTAACAGTAGTAGTTTAGCTAAACATTGACCATGCATAGTATATAATGTAGCTCAACCTCGGAAACAGTAACGCTCCATTAAAATCAATTAGAGATAAACATTGAGTCGCATTACAGTAATGAACAAAATGGTTGGTCAGGTATGACAAAATTGCTATCAACACTTTCGTGCTGGTTAGGGCCAATGTTGAAATGGTCGCTGGGATGAGTCGCAGAAAGCAAATCCGATCAAGATAAAATGTGCGAGAAAATACATTTATGTAGACAGATACCCCAAAGATATGATTTTTTTATGATATGACGCTCACCTATCGTTTCCCATGTGCTGAATTGGGGCTTCATCACAGTTATTCCTCCACAATCAGTTAATGGGCGATACGATTTGAGTCACTCCAATTGTAGCAATCTGGTAAAATCGTATAAACATTTTTTTGTTTTGTTTAAATCAATAAACCTAATAATGTGCAGTACTCGAACATATTTTTAATAAAATGATTTGTGCAGACAACCAAATTTGGAATAATCAATAGACAAATTTTATTTTGTTTTCTACATATACAATTTCTAAATTACGCTCGAACATTTATTTTATAAAACTTTATATACCATGTTCGAATCGAATACATACATATACATAAATCATAAAAACGAAAATGATTTTATTCCAAAAAATATGTCGTAACGAAAAAAAGGTTGTATGTGAAACATAAAAATTACAACATTGTGACATGACAAAAATAAAACCAATAAAGAAATGTAACGATTTTTATGTATCCAAACAACTATGTATATGTATATGCAATAACAACAAGTAAAATTATGTTTTTAGTATACGATTAATAAAATCATTAAAACTGTTATAAACAATTAAATCGTGTATTAAGTTTTTTTTTGGTTTTTAATAGTTTTGTAGAAGCAACTTTTTTACGCTTATAGTTATCAAAGTTATATTCATATATATGTAGGTACAACAAAATTTTATCGATGTACCATAAAACTCCATTAAAATACCTTCCAAGCTATAAAAAAATACCTCCCATTTTCATGTTTGATTAGCAAACCAATAGTCGTATCGGTACTCCGGTATAACAATGGCAAATTCAGATGCAATATAAAATTTAATTAAATTTTGTTCATATTGTTTCATTTTAATTATTCCATTGATAGTTTTTGTCGACTATCAAAGATTGATGTTCACTTAAAATTAAATTGGTGTTTGCACAGTGTAATAACTGCTCATTATTTGTTATTTTGAAATTTCATTTATTTGTCGATCTAGGTTGTATAAATTCATGACAAACAGAAAAATTCAAAAATCGAGATCTCTCTCAAAGACTACCCTAGAAATGAAAGAGTTTAACAAAGGACGCATCAGAGACGAAAGGTTTAAAAAGAGACGAAAACTCACACTCAACCAACTGTTAGAACAATCTCAATAAGCAGAGAGTTCCAGAAGAATTTTAATGTGTATGGATGGACATGTTTTGGTTTTTCAAACGTCCGAGAAAATGTTTTGAAAACTCAGAGGAATAATAATTTTCATACAATTTAAATATTTTAATTAAAAAATCAAATAGCAGTCCAAATGACATGGCCCAAAACATTCTTTAAGAAGTGATTTAGACTATTTTAGATTTTGAACTATTTATTGAATCGGTACTGTGTTTGAGTATCTCAATTATAAAATTTCACAGAAGTACATCGATAAATGATGTGTTCATTCTATTTGGTGCTGGAGGTGGCAAAATTTGACCGAATTGGCTGTGTATTGAATACCAAAATTAGCAAATTTGATTTAGGGTATCGACCGTAACACAATTAGTACGAATAATGTTCGAAAATATTTTGTGCCGTTGGGTCATGTTTTAATTTATAAATTCTGATCTCAGCCTAACCTTAGGACCGAAAAATACCTTCAGGCCATGTAATAATAGGTCTTATATTTGGAACTATTTTTAATAACAACAAAATATTTCAGACATAAAATTTCACTAAAATCCGTCAAAAATGAACTTGTTCCATTTGATGCTAGAGTTAAGAAGTCTGAATTGGCTCAGTATGTAAAAATAAATTTGACAAATATTGACAAGGAATTATTCAGAGCTAGAATTTTTTTAATTTTATATTAGGAACTACTTAAAGAATCGACTTTACATATTAAATCTCGTATGTAACATTTTATTAAAATACATCCACAAACTTGCCGCACCTAGTTCGGTCCTAGATTGTTTGTTCATGTAAAGAAATATTTGTGAAACAATTTTTGATTAATGGTAGCATAATATCAGGAGAGGTGTTTCACAATATTTCTTGAATTTGGCTCTTATTTTTTCTAAGAAATCCGACCCAAAATGATATAACCCCAGAAATTCTTCAGAGCGTGAATATTTCGATTTTTTATTATGAACTACTTACAGAATCGGCTTAATACGTAGATGTACAATTTCACTAACATTTATTGACACACGTGCGTATTCCATTTGGCGCTGAAAGTGTAGAAAAGGCCTGAATTGGTCATGTATTTAAAAAACAAGTTTCTCTTTAGCAAATTTTTGTTTTTGATGTACCATAGTATTATTAGCAATATGTTGGAATATTTGTTGAATTCGGGCCATGTTTTATTTAAGAAACTCCATTCCTGCCCCATACGGAACTTTTGTAATGGTGCACCAATTCCATTTTAATTTGGTATCTGACTTAACCACCAAATTTGGTGGTAAATGAATTGGTTTCAGCACATCCAAATGATGAATCAAAGTGGCGGCTTTTGTAACTTTTCTACAAGTGATTTAACTACAAATCGGTTTTCTGACCAGTGGATAGTCGTCGCCACCAAACCAATTTATTTTATCTTTTTATCAAATACATAACAAAATTCGAGACTTTAAACTGTCCAGGTTTTTTTAAGTCGAAATTTTCAACTTTTTCAGATTTCGCTCAAGTTTAGTTGTTTTTGGCCTGGTCATCCTAGTGACAATTTTCATTAACTGTCCTTTTCTTGTAATTAATACCAACACATACCCTAAACTTAAACTACATAAGTCAATGAAGAAAATATTAATAAAAATGTATCGCAATAAAAATTTGCGATGGTTTATTGTGGCTGCTCGGTTTGAAACATTTCGGCATCTAACAAAAATAATTTCAACATGAAAAGTGTGAAAGTAAAACTATCTCCAAAATTGTTGAATTTCGACAATTAAATTTACCCAAGAAGCTTACATCAAGAATACAAATATTTTCGCGAATGAATATCACAAAAAAAAAACCTCTAAAGAATATAGGAGAAATTATAGCCAAAGAAAAAAGCTGAGGCGACTTTTCCGTCAGGACTAAAGTGTTGTCAGAACTGAAATAAGGGTCTATTGACGATGAAAATAATGTGTAAAAAATATCATTATTCAGTCAATATTTTTTGTTTATTCACTGAATACTCACTGTTTATGTCTCATTATTCACTCAAAATTCACTCATTATTCACACATTCTTCCCTAATTTTTCAATGTTTGATTGATTATTCACACACCATTAATCATCGTTTAACGAATAAAGGGTGCAACCAATTATGGATCAATAATCAGTGAATAATGAATAGATATCGGTGAATATTAAGTGAAGAATGAATCAATGTTCAGTAAATAATGAATGAATAATCACTGAACAGTTGGTGAGTAATGACGGAATTAAAAGTGAATAATGTGTTAATAACGAGTAAATAATAAGTAAATTCATCACAGAATGAAGAGTGAAGGATTATTGAATATTAAGTGATTAATGAGAGAATTATGAGTGAATAAAGAGGAATAGCCAATGTTGACGTATCAATCAACGCATCATAAAATTCTTATTTGCTTTAAAAAATTATTCACGTATTAGTTTGCTACTTATTGTTAAGCTCATGCGGTCGTATACAACCCATCGTTCCTAAGAAGTTCGTCGGAAATTGGAGCGGTTACAAAGTTTATTAAAAATAATTTTCCGAATTCAAATAGGCGAAACCTGTGCACCACCGACTAACGGAGTTAGGTGATAGTTGATTCGTTTATTAATGGATGGTGCCATCGTACTAGCTAATAAATACTGAGCTATTAATAGAACATGCTTACATTGAAAACGAAGAGATGTACATCAGTATTGAGTCCAAACTCGAGGAGTAGCTAGATGATTTAATTGAGGCTGTACGCAAATCACTCATCGGTGACGACAAGCCTGCCAACTAAATAAATGTTATGTTTCCACAAGAAATGCCAGACTGTCTACAGTAGTACTTCCAACGTTCAGAGGGGGTTATTTAGAGTGGAGCACATTTAATAGAATATGGTACAAAAACGGTTGTTGGAATAACCGTCCTTCTTCGGATTACTTCACATACTTGTCCTCATCAATTATACACAATGTCATGGTACCTACTGCAATGCAAACTCGATCACTCGATAGTTCGATGCCACATATTTTTAAAAATGTTCAACATCACAAGTTCGTAACCAATTAATCCAAATTAAGCTTCAAGCTCCTTCCTGCGACCACATTAGTTCTGGTAGTCAGTAAATTTACACTGCCGATATTAGGCGAGTCATTTCATCGTTCGCTGTTGTACATACTTCACCATTTTCGTCGTCAAATATAAAGGAGCCGCTTCAGATTTCACGACATACAAACCAAGCAACAAATCTGATTTGTCTATTTGAGCAGCATCTTTGAAAATCCTTGACCAAATGTGACATCCTCTTATTGAAAGAGCGCTGTTAGATCCTAAGACACAGCTTAATCTTATTACTAAGTCACTTGTGTCTGTATTCAATATTCCTCACTATATCAGAAGCATCAAATTTATTTCTAATGTCATCGGAGCTTCAAGCAGTTCAACAATTATATTGCAATCCAACGTTGCGAATTATTGTACCATGTTCGATGTGTAAATAATACCAAAAGACACCAGCAATCAGATAATCAATCTAATTGACAATTGACATTTATTGTTAAGCGCAGAAATTAATCAATAATTGCTCTCTGTTGAATAAATAAAGTTGGCTGACCATCTGCCTAAGTTATAAAATACCATACTGTGATGGATAGTTTCTAGAAAAGTGTCTTCTCACTCAAATTGGAAAATTCTGGACAATTGAAAATCTTCCTCATTTCTCTAGCCAGATATCTTTTGAGGGAGAAGAAAAATTTGTGGTTAAACTACCATTTTCTTCGGATCCGATACCATAGGGCGACTTCAAAGTTTTGGCTACTCACAGATTTCTACACTTGGAGGATTGTCTACATAAATCCCCAGACTTACCAACCAGATATTCAAAGTTCGTTGACGAATATATTTTTCGAACACACGTGTATGTATTCAGCACCGCCAATGACAAAGTGCACCGAAAGAGTCTCATCATTCTATAAATAAATCTGCAATTAATCGCCATTTGTTTGCACGAATAATGCAATTAGCATCCAAAACATGGATTTACCGGCGCCAGCGAACTTGATATACTGTACGTTCGTAGTTTAGACCATAATGGTCATGTCACCGTTAAGTTGCTTTGCTAAAAATCTCGAGATGCACCGCTCCAGAAGACAACAGTACCTCGCTTAGAGCTTTGAGGAACCATTTTGTTAGTTTAACTAATTCATAAAATCCATAAGAACTTGAATTTTAATGTTAACGAAGTATTTTATTGCTGGAATTCTACAACGGTACTCCACTGAATAAAGTCTTGGCTGTCCAGACGGAAAATGTTCGTATCAAATCGAGTGTCTACAATTTACAGAAACTGTCTGATTGCAATTCAGCTGATCCACTTGAGAATTGATGCCTGATCTGTTTATTGAATTAGATCTCTGGATTCAAGGCCATGCATTCTTACTCCTTGGTCAACGCTTCGTGAGGCATTTCTAGTTTCGGAATCCGAAAACTACAATCAGCAACATAGTGTCACACGACACTATGAACGACTTTTTAAATGAATGAGATAGAGCCCGCAATACAATAATTTAAATAATTCAAAAAAAATTGTTCCCGGTCAAGTATGCGGGAATGCGGGATTCGAAAGAACATTATTGTCCACGAGCATTACTGGCAGTGGCGTAACTAGGTACCCGCAGCACCCGCAGTGTACGGCTGTTGGGGCCCACGAGATTTCAATTATTAGTTCAAATTTAAGATTAGATAACTCAGACTAAGCTTACCTTTTCAAATTTGCAGAACGGAACATTTCTAGGAAATTTTTAGGAAAAAGAAATTGTTGGTATTAAATATTTTCGTACACAACAATTTCTTCTCGGTTCTGACTCCATAGAAGTAAAAATTCCTTTAAGTTCTGACCTATATTTGGATTTAGAGGAAAATTAGCAAAACTCGGTTGAAATCAAAGCTTTCTACATCAAACGACAACAATTTTAGTATTTGCCGCGTTGATTTATTTGCGTAACTCCAAGTTTACCCATTTTGCATTTAAAATTCAAACTTTTACAAATCAAATTGAGCTAGAGGCTCAATAAAACTATAGCTCAAACCAATTCAACCTTTTTCAAACAAGTTTTGTTGTTTTGGTTGTTTTTGGTGGAGATTTCATGATTTTCGAAATTCTCGATTCCCGATGCGTGATGTTTGAGACTCAATTGGTGATTCAGAATTTTAGAGCCGAAGAATACGATTGTCCGATATTTAAAAAATTACCCGATAAGATCTAAGGGTTCTATTCTTATTGCATATCGTTTTATTGAGCTTAGCCTTAACTTGCTTAGTAGTATTAGTAATATTATGTTACTTGACAACTAATTCCAAATTTATACAAATTTACGGAACTTTTCCAAATTTTCGTAGGTTTTCTAGATTTTCCGATACTATTCATAATTATCCAGATTTTTTTTTATTAGAGAAATTTGTTCGAAATCAATCGATATTCACATAATATAGAGATTTTTCGAATTTTTCTGGGGTAATCGAAATTCTTCCGCGGTTTATTCTAGATTTCTTAAGTTTTCCGACATTCCTAGCACTATTCGAGATTTTTAAAAATTTTCGAATTTATTCGAATTTTGAAAGGCATTGGTCTGCGCATAGCTATTAGTTGTAAGAACTTGCAGAGTTACACAAATAAATTTAAATGGTGATATTTAAAAGATTTTTTGAGATTATGCCAAAATTTCGATTCTTCTCCGATTTCCTGTAGGTTATTCGAAATTATTCAAGAAGGTCCAGGTTATTTACGTTGTACATTGCGGTGATTAGGATGTATAGGATTTCTTTTGGTTTTACATAACAACGGATTATTTGATGTTTGAGAATTTTCAAGAGCTTTATCGATATAATTAGAACTCGTCATAGCATAGAGTTACAAGATGTTTCGTTTTACTTGAGGTCATTCAAATGATTCATGTTATGTTACATGTACTTTTGAACGATGGCTCGGATATCTCCACAACAATAAATCTGAGTAAACCAATTGGTTTTCTTACACATGATTCCATCGAAAATGGAAACACATTTTGGATGAAGGAAATTTACATTGAGAACAAATATTCTGAATTTTTTCCAAAAAATACCTTTTGTAATATCAAATTTCTGAGTAAAATGATTTGAGTTGAAAAGCTTCGATAAATTAAAGCTCTTAAAACATTTTAACGAAAGGCAGAATTTATGGAAAGGCACAAAAATTACCGAGGAAGTATAAATCAATTATCAATAAGCTTAAAGCTCATTGAAAACAAAAACTATAAATTAATCCCAAAATACAAACTTCCTTTATAATATTAAGTTGAAAAGCTTTTAGAACTAAAAGCTCCTAAAAATTTACATTGAGTACAAATATGTATACTAAATCCTACACAAAATTCCGTCATCCCCTGTTTTATGAAATTTCGAAGTAAAATGGTTTGCTTGAAAAGATTCAATAAGTGAAAGCTAATAAAACTAAAGCTCTTAAATTTTTTTTCAAATACATTAGTTAGGCTTATAAAACATTTCATTAAAAACCAGAAATTATTAAAAAGCTCAAAAATATTAAGTTCAAACCCAAAAAGTATGAATTATTTATCAAGCTTAAAGCTTAACGAAAACGAATATTCTAAATTTATTCCAAAATGCCACCTTCTTTTGAACTATCGACTTTCAGAATAAAGAGCCAATGTTTTGGGTTAAAAAGCTTCGATACGTGAAAGCTCCTAAAACTAAAAGTTCGAAATTTTTTTCAATTACAAAATAAATTATGAAAAGGCTCCAAAATGTTAAGTTCAAACCCAAAAAGTATTAATTGATTATCAGTCTTAAAGCTCATTGGAAACAAACATTCTAGATATATCCCAAAATTCCGTTACAAAGGGTAATTTTTAGATAAATGGTTTAATGTATCGATCAGTGAGAGCTCTTAAAATGTTTGCACATAAAAACCTGAAATTATTAAAAGTCTGAGAATTGTTAAGTTTAAACCCAAATACATAGTATTCATTTATTCCTATCAAGCTCAAAGCTCATTGTAGCAAATATTTTAAATTTATCCCAACATTCCGTATTTCTTTTAAATACAAAATTTCGGAGTAAAATGATTTGATTCAAAAAGCTTCGATAAACGCATGATTATAATAATAATAGTTCCTAGTGAAATGTTTTGGTGTAAATAAAAGCTCTTGAAAATTACAATTAGAAGATAAGTTGGAATACTTACAAGATATCCCAATGTTTAATGGCAACAGTGGATAATATTCAGAGATGTATGCACTCAGGTTATGTAGACCAGGCAACTATAGTTTGTTAAATACATTTAACGTCACTGAGGATAATTACAACGCAGCATGTGAAACGTTCCAACCTCGATACAACAATAAGCGTCTACTGATCTCTACACACATCAAAAGACTTATGAATATACCGCCAAGTCAAACCAAGTCAGCAGCACCACTAAGGAAATTGGTCGATACGGCAAGAGAAACCTTGCAATGTATTGTAAATTTAGAAGTCAACACAACATCATGGGATCCTTTGTTATTGGAACTGTTGCTACCGAAATTAGATGTTGAAACTCATAAATTATTTGAGCAGAAATTAGAAAATCCTAAAAAATTCCGTCGTTAAACGAGTTTTTATCTTTTCTGGAAACACACGATTCCAGTCGCTAGAAATCATTGGCAGTAACAACAGTAAATTCAAACGAGAGAGAGGTGATTATGGAAACAACAGGGCGAATCACATACCAAGAAATGCAAATTATACATCGAACTCTTTCCGCAATACCGTTCAAAACCTTTGTAGGTATTGTAGGCGGATCATTTAATTACTAATGCATTAACTTTAAAAATCTTAGCCCAAAATGGATGAACGAGTTTGCAATAAAGGCAGAGCTCTCTAAAAGGTGTTTATTGCACTTGGCTCATATAAGGTGCGTACTAAATACATTGCTGGGAATAGACTATATCTCAGAAATCATTTGGTTGGATCATTTTTGGACCCATTAAACCAAACAATAGTGAACACCAAATACAAACAATGGTCTCGACTGTAGACAGCGGCGACCTACAAAGATTTTGGGAAATTGGAGAAGTAGTAGCATCTAAACAACTAACATTAGAACAAGCACAATATGAAGAAGTGTTTAAACAAGGTTGTAAGCGATTACCAGATCGTTCTTATGAAGTAATGTTACCACTAAAGGAAGTAGAATTAGGCAATTCAAAAAACCAGACCGTAGCAGGATTTCTCCACGTAGAAAAACGTTTCAAAAACAACCCTACATTCAAGCAGAAATATCTTAAATTTATGAATGAATATTTTGAGCTGGGACACATGGTTCTCGCAGAACAATGCACTATTAAATGTTAGTTACCACATACCATACTGTCAAGAAAGAGGCCAGAACAACAACAAAGTTTAGAGTGGTTTTTGATGCTTCAATCAAAACAGAAATCAGCCTCGACGAGCTACAGCTAGGTCGGACAACTCTCCAACAAAATCTATTTCCATCATTTTAAAATGGAGAAGACGTAAATTGGTTTTCACTGCCGACATCGAAATCTATACCGGCAAATTAAAGTCGCAAAGGAACATCACGATTTACAAACAATTCTTTGGCGAGACGATCCCATTAAACAGTTGAAAGAATTCAAATTAACAACGGTAACGTATGACACTGCAGCAACGTCATATCTAGCAACAAGGACTTGATACCAGCTAGTACAGGATGAGGAAGCAAACTTTCCTAGAGCTGCAGAAATTTTGAGGAGAGAATTTTATGTTGACGACATGCTTTCAGGAGCAATAACTACGTTGCAAAAATATGACGCCATCCCATAACTACGTTGCAGAATGATTTAAAACATCTTTTGTCATGTGGAGGCTTTAATCTAAGAAAAGAGTTACAGAGGAGAAACGAGAGCTTGCTAAATTTGAAATAAAGGAAGATCGTGCAAATATTAGGCATATTTTGGAATCCTCAAGAAGACTCATTTAGTTTCAAAATTCCACCTCCGCTAATTACAAATAAGTCGAACAAGATCCATTATTCGATCCTTTAGGCTTGATAGCCCCAGTAACTATAACCGCAAAAATATTAATGCAAAAGATCTGGGAAGAACACATTGGCTGGGATGACAAGTTACCACAACTTTTAGAGAACCAGCGGTTAAGCTTTCAACAACAATTGCAATTACTAACTCGTATTAAAATTCCTAGATAGATTAAAGCCACATATGACTATATATAGCTATATGGCTGCTCTGACCTGCTCTGAGCACAGGCAAAGTAAAGAATACTCTTTTAACATCAAAAACAAGCGTAGCACCATCAAAGAAACTAATCATTCCAAGATTAGAATTATGTGGAGCGGTTTTGTTAACAAAAATGAAGAATGTACAACAATCATTGGAAACATCATCAATGGTACGTGAATACACAGACTCAACTATCGCCCTAGCATGGATTCCAGGGCAGCGTTTGTAGGAAATCGTTTTGCGGAGATACAGGAAACAGTCAGAAAAACTAAATGGTCCCACGTAAAATCAGAATATAATCCAGCTGATGCTGCTTCTCGAGGTTTAACATCTAATGAAATGAAGGACAACTTGTTATGGTGGTCGGGACCCAAATCTCTGCAAAATGTTGATTACCATACCTTCGATCGTTTGATACTCAAGAGGAAATCAAAATCATAGCCCAACCATCAGTGCTTACTATCCAAATTTGGAAAAAATACTCATCACTTACAAGAGTGCTAAGAACAGTGGCGTTTATAAAACGCTTTATAAATAATTCAAGATGTAAGCAGCCAGCAGAACGAGTAACTGGAGCACTAACCTCAAGCGAATTAAGAAATAGTTGGATCAAAATAATCGCTAACATCTAAACATTAGACTTCCAAGAAGAAATACGAGCTTTACAGAGGGGTTATTGTTTAAAGAAGAAGAGCTTTCTATATAGCGACCAGAAAGGTATTTTATGAGTAGGCGGAAGAATCAAACACTCGATTGCCGCGTTCGAAATGAAGCATCCAATTATTCTATCAAAACATCATCATATTACAAAGTTAATAATCGAAGATGCACACGCGAATGCAATGCACGGTTGAAGCCAGCTAGTCCTGACTTACATAAGAAAGCAATATTGGATTATAAATGCCAAACAAGTAGTTCGAAATACAATTAATAAATGTTTCCGATGTTACCGTTTTAAAAGACAAGAAGCAATAAAAATAATTAGTGAATTACCTTCACCAAGGCTTACACTTATTTCGGCCTCTTACTCATACAGGGATTGACTATAACGGCCCTATCCGATTGAACTCTTCAGTAGAATGTAGTAAAAAGATTTATAAGGCTTACATCGCAATTTTCGTCTGCATGGCAATAAAGGCGGTACACTTAGAAGTTGTTAGCGATTTAATTTCATTTTAAAATTTATTTGCCCCGGCAAGTCCTCACTTCGGAGGATTGTGGGAAGTTGCCATAAAATCAGCCAAGTACCATTTAAAACGAATTCTAGGAGAGATTGTTTTGCGGTACGAGGGAATGTCAACAGTGCCCAGGCAAATCGAATACTTTCAGAAATAAAACTCAGAAATAATTGAAGAGGCGTTCAGAGACTGAAGACTTTTGGAAAATATGGTCTTCAGAATATTTAACATCGCTACAGAAGAGATTAAAGTGGCAAAAAGGACAACCCAATATACGTGTTGCGAATATAGTTCTTATCAAGGAACCGAATTTACCACCAACTCAATGGCTATTAGGTAAAATTGTGGAACCGCACCCGGGAAGAGATGGCAAGGTTCGAGTAGTCACACTGCGTTATAATGGTATAGAACGATTCTAAAAAAGCCGATTCAAAAACTATGCGTTTTGCCTATAGATGCCAAGAGTCAAGAGGTTCAAAACCCTCCCAATCTTTATTTTACCTTCATTTTACTTCTTATTAGATGAAATGCTTGTAAGATTCATTAAGAATCGAGAAGAACCTAAACGGTATTATCAACAAGCTCATTTCAGATACACTAAATGCAATACAGGGAGAAAGAAAAAAATTGATGTGCCATTCCAAAAATTAGAGCTTTTAAGGTATGAGGTAATGCTGAATGTTGAGTCGGCAACTATTTCAACAGATTGTAGTGGATTGCTATTGGAGAAGCAAGATATTCAGAAATTTGCCGCGGCAAAAAGGCTGCTGAAAAATATAACTTTAAAGGCTAAAGATCAGTTGCAGGAAGAGACATTAAAAGCATGTGGTAAGTTTCAAAAATTTAGAACAGATGCATTTTTAGAGAGGGCCCAACATATTACACATTTTTTACAAAATTCAAATTTATAGAGAATTTATTCTGGTCTAACAGGGAGCTCCGTAAGAAAAGCGGATATCCCATAAAAGTGTATATCAGGCTTTCGTTAATAACTGACAAAGTTAAAAAAATAGTGATAAGGTAACCGATTAAATCGGACCTAACGGAGTTAGGTGATGTCTCTAGTTAATAAATACTGAGCTATTAACAGAGCATGATTGAATTGAAATCGAAGAGTCAAATTGTTTGGTTTGTAAAGCTCTTAATAATTTACAAATATTTCCCTTTAAGAAATTTTGAATTAAAATGATTTGTTTGAAAAGATTCAAGCTCTTAAAACTAAAGCTCAAAAATGTTAAGTTCAAACCCAAAATTCCGTTACAAAGGGTAATTTTGAGATAAATTGTTTAAAATGTTTCGATCAGTGAGAGCTCTTAAAATTTAAAGCTCTTGAAACTTTTTGGGAATATGTTTTGCACATAAAACAGTTTAAACCCAAATGCATAGAGTATTAATTTATACCTATCAAGTCCAAAGCTCATTGTAACAAATATTTTAAATTTATCCCAAAATTCCATACTTCTTTAAATACCAAATTTCGGAGTAAAATGATTTGATTCAAAAAGCTTCGATAAAAGAAAGATTATGTTATAATACCAAGTTTCCTAGTGAAATGGTTCGGTTTGATTAAAAGCTCTTGAAAATTTACATTGAGAACAAATATACCAAATTATCCCTAAATTCCGTTACCCTATGTAAAATCGAATTTGTGCGAGTAAAATGGTTTTGTTTAAAAAGCTTTTCTAGTTGAAAGCTCTTAAAACTAAAAGTGCTAAAATATCATTTTTGCTCATAAAACATTTTAAGAAAACCTTAAATTATGAAAATTCTCCAAAATGTTAAGTTCAAACTTAAAAGGTGTAATTTAGTTATCAAGCTTAAAGCTCATTGCATAAAATATTCCAAATTTATCCGAAAATCCACTTTCCTTCATAATATCAAGTTTCGTAGTGAAATGGTTTGGTTTGAAAATCTTTTAAATCTAATAAAGCTTTTGATGATCAACTTTAAGATCATTCTAAATTTTAGCCAAAATTCTGCTACTAAAATCATACTTCTGAGTAAAATAGTTTGGTTAAAAAAGCTAAGATAAGTAGTGTAAAAGCGTATGTCCTGGAACACCCCAAATGGGGTGGATTTTTATATGTAAATTACAACAACACAAACGATTACATATGTTTTTTAATATGAAGATTACAGTAGAACCACGATAATTAAATCTCTATATAAAATGTAAACGTAAGCATATAATTTTATTAAAAATCCGTTGTTCAACTGTACATTAACTGTACAATATATTTTTAAGACATTTTGTTAGATGGCAGCACAGTCATAAACTTTAAGCTTTGAACTTTTTAATATTAATTAATTTTTCGATAGATGGTGCACATTTCTTACAGTTTAATTATCAACCACGATAACTAAAACTCTATATAAATGTATCTAAAATCAGGTATTCAACTGTAAATTATTATTATTTTCCAACTTTATCTGTAGGTGTCACTTTAAAAGCTTATTTTATGTACATGGTTTGTAACTTGGTTCAATATACAGTTTTATTATCAACCACGATAACTAAAACTCTATATAAATGTATCTAAAATCAGGTATTCAACTGTAAATTATTATTATTTTACAACTTTATCTGTAGATGTCACTTTAAAAGCTTATTTTATGTACATGGTTTGTAACTCGGTTCAATATAAAGTTTTATTATCAACCACGATAACTAAAACTCTATATGAATTTATCCAAAATCAAGTATTCAAGTGTCTTTGAAAGTTTATTTTTAGGTACTCAACTGTAATAAAGTAAAAAATATTGATTATGATTAATTTCTGTCTATGTAAGAGAAAAATATTCGCTTTTGAAGTGTATTAACCTGATATATCGCGTTTCATAAAAAATAAAATTATTCACATATACATACATGTACATATAACAAAAATCATCGTGAATAAACTGCTAAGGTCATTAAAATCTAACACATTAATTAATATACATGACTTAATATATTATTAAAGTGAATAAGGTCATTAAAATCTACAAGAAATTTGTGAAGTTCTGTTATTAGTGTTATTACATAAATATAGAAACGTTTTGTTAATTATTTTGTGAATTAATAAATCTAAATAAATAAAAATAAAATCAGCATTGATACAGATTTGCGAAGCTGATTTATACGTGTTGTAATAAATTAAGAAAACTTAATTCAAATACTGTTTTTATTGTATATCAATTTAAATATATTAAATTTGAATAAATAAAAATAATTTCAGCATTAAAGAAAAAGTAAGTTTAAATATATAAAAAGTTTTTATTATATTATTAGAAATATTTATTATTATTATTATTATTTACTATATTACAGATAATTAATACTAAAATGAACAACTGCGAATTATGTATGTTCACTTTTTCGTCAAAAGACCATCTAAAACGTCACCAGGAAAATCAGCATCCAACAGAAAAGACGTTATGCGATATATGTGGATGTACATATATCAATAAACGAAAGCTGGATTATCACCAAAAGAGATGTAATCGTCTTGATAATTTACAACAGCCAGGACCATCTATTCCATCAAATTCAAGGATAGCTGTAGTAGCCGCTAAGAGAAGGAAAACGGATGATGCACCCGCTGAGGCTGCTAACGTTTTATGTGGTGATTGTAATGTAAGTGTTCCAAAAAAAAATCTGTTTAATCATTATAGATCATTATTACATAAAAATAATTGTTTACAAAACTATAATGAGAATGATGATGAAAACATTCGAATCATTAGCAATGCATTTAAATCCAGAATAATTAGTTATAGGGTTTCAGATGTACCTAATAACTATATTAGTATAAATGATTTTATGTGTTCTATAAAACATAAAATAATCAAATTAATACAGCTTCAAACAGAATCATTTAAAGCTGTTAAAACAAATTTTGAATTGTTTGGTTTATTCACCAAATATGATTTGAAAAATGAATCAAATGTTAGTTCAATAAAATCATTTAATACTAAAAATGCAATTTTAACGGAAGCTACTGATTTGAATGAGATATTTTCTCAGATTATTTGCACCCTCAATACTCTGAGTGAGGAGTTTCAGGAGAAAGAGTCTGGATGGGCTATGGACAAAGTATTGTTCATTGAAGTGAATTTTAATAAATATAGTCCTATGAGAGGGTCCTCTTACATACCTCTCCCAAAATTTTTTAAAGATAAAAAGGCTATAATCAATGTCCAAAATTCAGATCAAGCCTGCTTCGCCTGGTCGATCATGGCTAGCAAATATCTTAATGTAGCAAATCCTCAACGGTGTAATTCTTATCCTCATTATAGTTCTATCTTAAATTTAAGTAATCTTAGTTTCCCCATGCCATTAAAAGACATCCCACAATTTGAAAATCAGAATAATATAAGTGTAAATGTGTATGGGATAGAAGGTAATCAAATTGTGGGACCTTTATATTATACAAATTCGAAAAAATCACACCACGTTAATTTGTTGTATATAGACGATGGTGTAAATAGTCATTATTGTTTTATAAAAAAATTAAATACGTTAGTGCACAAACAATTATCAAAAAGAACAAATAAAAAATTCATTTGTGATGGATGTTTAATTTTTTTTCATACTGAAGAAAAATTAAATATTCATCTACAACATGGATGTAACAAAATTAAATGTGTGCTCCCTAATAAAGATAATGATATTTTAGAATTTAGAAATTATAATCATAAATTACAAGTCCCATACGTGATATATTGCGACTTCGAAGCAATATTAAAACCAATTGATTCGTGTACTCTAAATCCTATAACATCATTTACTGAAAATATTTTAAAACATGAACCCAGTAGTTTTGGATATTACATTAAATGTTCATATAATGATAGTAAATCTAAATTTGTTACATACAGAGGTAGTGATTGTGGAAAAATTTTCATTGATAAAATAAAAGAGGATTTAGAAATTATATACAATGACCTACACATAAATCGAAAAATGAAAAAACTTTCCTGCACGGAGCAATTAAATTACAATTTATCAAATCAATGTCATATTTGTAACGGTGATTTTAATGATGATGAAAACTATAAAGTTATGGACCATTGTCATTTAACAGGAAAATTTAGAGGTGCTGCGCATACTAAATGCAATTTAAATTATAAGATAGCAGATTTCATACCAATATTTTTTCACAATTTAAGTGGTTATGATTCGCACTTTATCATAAAAGAATTAGGTTTTGATACGGAACAAATAGATTTAATTGCTCAGAATAAGGAGCGATATATTTCATTTACAAAAATGTTCAAAATTAATGAGATTAAAAAAATTAAATTGAGGTTTGTAGATTCATTTAAATTTATGGCAGCTAGTCTTGATAAACTAGCTAACAATCTTAATGACTCTCAATTCGATGAAGTTAGAAAGAGTTTTTCTAATCAAAATGAATTTAATCTTATAAAGAAAAAAGGTGTTTTCCCATACGATTATGTAGATAGTTTTAAAAAATATGATGAAACTGAATTACCATCCAGAAATCATTTTTTTAACAAATTACAAAATACTGATATATCTGATGAGCAATATAATCATGCTCTAAATGTATGGAAAACATTTAAATGTAAAAATTTAGGTGATTATTCCGACTTATATTTAAAATCAGATGTACTTATTTTAGCCGACATATTTGAAAATTTCCGGAAAGTTTGTATGCAAACATACGATCTAGACCCGGCCCATTATTTCACAGCCCCAGGTTTAAGTTGGGATGCCATGCTTAAATTCACCAAAATCAAATTAGAATTATTAAAAGACATTGATATGATAAATTTTATTAAAAAAGGTATTCGTGGCGGATTAACACAGTGCTCCAAACGATATGCTAAAGCAAATAACAAATACATGAAAAATTATAATAATGATATAGATTCTAATTTTCTTGTTTATTTAGATGCTAATAATCTATATGGCTGGGCTATGAGCCAATCACTCCCTTATGCTGATTTCAGATTTCTTGATTCAGCAGAACTTGATAAATTTAATTTCGATCATTTAACAGATAATGAATCAGAATCAGGTTATATTCTAGAAGTTGATTTAGAATATCCTGATCAATTACACCAAAAGCATAATGATTTACCATTTTGTATGGAAAATATACAGCCACCATACGAAAGTGCAAAACAAAATAAATTAATTGCTAACCTAGAACCTAAAAAAGCATACGTCATTCATCAAACAAATTTAAAGAAATGTATTAAAAATGGACTAATATTATCTAAAATACATAGAGTTTTAAAGTTTAGTCAAAAACCATGGCTCAAATCATATATAGATTTGAATACCGATCTTAGGACTAAAGCTCTAAATGCGTTTGATAAAGATTTGTATAAATTAAAAAATAATAGTGTTTTTGGTAAAACAATTGAAAATGTTGACAAGAGAACAGATGTAAGATTAGTATCACATTGGGAAAATATTGGAAACAGATTTGGAGCAAATACTTTGATCAGCAAACCTAATTTTCATTCTTCAGCAATATTTGATGAAAATTTGGTAGCTATTCAAATGAATAGATTATCGGTTACGTATAATAAACCCATTTATGTGGGTTTCTGTGTTTTAGAATTATCCAAAACTCTAATGTATGATTTTCATTATGATTATATTAAGACGAAGTATGATGATAATGCTTCACTTTTATATACTGATACGGATTCATTAATATATGATATTCAAACTATGGATTTTTATGAAGATATCAAGCCTGATTTAAATGAGAAGTTTGATACTTCTGATTATCCATCCAATAACATATATAATCTTCCATTAGTTAATAAAAAAGTTTTAGGAATGTTTAAAGATGAATGTTGTGGTAAAATTTTGACAGAATTTATTGGGATTAGAGCAAAATCATACTGTATAAGCTTAGAAGATGATAATGAAATAATTAAGAAAATAAAAGGTGTAAAAAAAAATGTAGTTTCAGATTCGATATCATTAAATGATTTTAAAAATTGTTTAAATAAAAATGATAATATAATTAGATCACAATTAAATTTTAGAAGTATTAGACACAACCTATATACTCAATTGTTAAACAAAGTAGCGTTATCAAATTTTGATGATAAAAGATTTGTAATTCCAAATTCATACAAAACTTTGGCATGGGGTAATAAAGAAATTGATAATTTTTATTTTAATTAGTTTAATAATACATTTTATATTTCTTAAATATAATATATATAATACATTTAATGTCTTTTAGTTTTAAATTAAAATATTAAACCAAAATTATATATTAAGTAGTTTTAATAATTAAGAAAATTTTAATCGGTAATAAAAAAAAAAAAAAAAAAAAATATAAAGTTTAAATTAAATCTGTTTTATTTATCCACGAGTTATGTGATGATTCAAAACCTAGCCACTTAACATAAACTTGATTACCTTTCTTCTTCAAAACTTTCTCTACGAGGTAAGTGTCAGGATGATGTGTCTTTTGCAGCTCTTTTTCATAAAACCGGCCTGATATTAGCTGTCCCTTATAATCCTCAAGTAAATACGTTACAGGAAATTTGTTGTTAATACTAACAACTTTAAATATTTCAGTAGTCCAATTTGGAGTATAACCTTTTTCGAAAACGGTTTTAAATTTGCTAACTCGAACGAAATCCCCAACTTTAAATTTATTTTTTTGCATTAACTTAGGATATGTATACACTTGTTTTAAAATTTGTTTTTCATTTGCCATAGTAACTTCTACAGGTGCTAATTTAATTGTCCTATGTTTTTTATTGTTGTAATCTTTCACTAATTTTTTTAAAATATTCAGCCACTTGTAAGATCCTTGAAGACTAAATTTCCTCCACATATTTTCCTTAAGAGTTCGATTAAATCTTTCTACTATACATGCTTTTATTGGACTAAATGTTGAATAGTGGTTAATATTTTTCTGTTTCACAAGCTGTTTGAAATCTTTATTATAGAATTCAGTTCCCATATCCGTTTGTAGATTCTTTGGTACTCTTTTACTCTCATTGAAAATTTTTTTTAAAGCACCAACAATCATCTGTGATGTTTTTTTCTTTATAGGCTCAACCCAAGCAAATTTAGAAAAAGCATCGATTACAGTTAGAAGATATTTAAAACCAGCATTTTCTCTTGAATATGGAATCATTTCCACGAGATCTGCTTGCCATAAGTCATCAATACCCTTAATTTTAACATGTCTGCGTATAAAATTTTTACGTGCTGGCTTATGCAATTCATTCACTATTTGAATCCGACTCATTTTATGTAAGTGGATGAATTAATAATGAAAGCATATAAATTTTGGATTGGTATATATAAAATATTGTTTCCTCATAATGTTTAGGATTTATTTAAAACGAGAGATATCTTGGATTATGATCACTATAACATTCATCAAAATGAATGATCTTTAACATAATAAATGTTAGCTAATTTGCCCATAGTGTTGAAAACAGAGAAGTAGCGGAGTCGAAAACCATAATAAGATTGTTTTGAAATTAAATACTTTTTCTAAATAATTTTATATATAATATTGTTTTATTTATTTATTTATTTATATAAAATGAACATTATATCTATCAGTTTTTACCATAGTTAAGTGTTCTTTACACAAATGGTTTAAATTTTGTATTTCTCGATCATTAAAAACGTTGAATCGCTCCGGCATAAATATGATGTTCTCATCAGTCTCTATTAGGATTTTCACGCCATATCTCGTGTTGACTGATTTGACTTCTTGTACCACGTAGTTTCTACCCACATCCAGATCTTCAAATTTGGTTATTTTTTTCTCAGCAAACCTTGGCACATTGTTGAGTTTTTCTAAAAGTTGTTGACGAATATCCATGGTTGGTTGGTTGTTAACAATCTTATGCTTACTATCAAACTGATAATTTTCAAAGAAGCTCACTATAATTTATACTTATTATGGTTTAAGTTGACTTTTAAACACGCGCAGTTTTTTCCAATCTTACCACATCAGCATAAATATTACGAAGTATCGATTAAATACAAACCTTTGTCATCATATCAAGTTACGTTCAATGATTTCAACATCCATATTCGTAAAATAAGGTCAATAAACATGTTTAATCATGGTTAATCAAACAAGTCAACATGTATATGTACATCACGTGGCCCCTCTGAAAACATCATTTTCAAATATACGAGAGTTTATCTAGATCTAGTATAGATTTGTACATTGTTCGAGTCACACGCGAAAAGTAAAAAACCTCATTTAAATGGATTCACCAGTACATCGAGAGGAACAAGGAGATACATGCGGTTTATACGGGTTAGAAGGTGGAATGAATAAGGTGCAGAGTCGGCTAAAATCATTCGAGAAGTTATGGAACAAATGGTTCATCGATCCATTAGAACTATCTCGAGCTGGATTTTACTACACAGGCGTGGACGACTGCATCAAGTGTTTCAGCTGCAAAGGAGTTCTCGAGGATTGGAATATCACCAATGAAATATGGACGGAACATGCATTTTGGTTTCCCGCATGCCGACACGTTAAAAACATTAGAGGTGAAGAGTTTATCGATAATATTCAAACCAAATGGATTCAAGACGGTGTAATTCATTGTAAAAATAATATTTAAGAAATAAAAAATTGATTTGAAAAAAGTATAAATTGTTTTTATTCATTAATTTCTTAGTGTACGAGTACAAAGTTCATTTATTAATTTTTCCTTACATAAAACTGGTATTTCATTAAACAATCTTGAATAATTAAAATAGTTATATCCTGTTACTGGCGGTATAAAAAAATCCTGTATTTGTAGAGAATATGTTAGCTGATCGAAACATTTTTCTTTGTATAAATAGAAATAATTAGCAACATCAGTCCGTACTGTTTCGCTCCAGATAATGATTGATTGCAAAAATGATGATAAAGATGAGCAGCGTTCCCATTCTTTGGAATTTAAAACGATTTTCTTCCCTCCACTCGTAAATATAATACGTCTCTCATTATTTCTGCTGGTTAGCTTTACATCACAATTTCCATTCGTTTTTGGTAATTCAGCAAAGGAAATGTTACCATTGAAGTGGTTGTTTATTGTTGGTAAATTATTGAAAATTGTAGTCGTCCACATTTCAGCACTTAGTGTATGAAATATTGTATTTTTGAACAAGATTATAGTAGTTTCAAAAGTGTTAATATCATAACCAACATTTAGATAACTTGTATGTTGATCATTTAAAAAATATGTATGAGACAACAATAAATTAGGTATGGTTGCCATCTTTTTTTTAATTAAATTATTAACGCTTTTTACTTTAAGCATATTGTTTGTGTTTCAAGGTAAATGTAAACTAGTTTTTCATAAAAATAACTTCCGTATTTATACTCTTCAAGAGTGGTACTATCCCTTTCATACATGTTAATAAAATCATATTTTATTCTTCTTATCGATGAACTTAAATAACCTTTCTACAAAATTCCTAAAACGTGATGAATCATGTTTGTTTTTGTTCTTGTAGTTAAAATCTTAGGAAATTCTTTTTTAAAAAGTTTCTTTATTTTTACATCATTTTCAATATGGTTTTTAACATTAAATAATTTTATAAATATTTTCATTGAGTTACGTTTACATCTATTTAACAAATATACACAACAATATTGGCCACAAACTCCGGTGAATAAACTTTGTAATTGTTTATTATTGTATGTAATGCATTTACTGTTATATTTTAGAAATCTATTAATCTCAGGATATTTCGTTGGTGATCTTCCGTAAGAATCAAAAAATTCTCCACATCCATTTGATGGAAAATAAACAGCTAACCAATGTTGCCCTGGTTGATTTGATTTGTCCGTATTAATAACATATAAAGCAGGTTTTGATTTAACCCTCTTTGGGATTGTGTTTATTGCAAAAACACCTTGAAAATACTTCTTAGTAAATTTATGTGTTTTCAATGCTTGTTGAATATCTAAAGTAGTTGTTGTATTGGCAATCATCATGTGTATTAGTATAAACTAACTTTTTATTTAGAATATAAGAGGTATTTATATTATTAATAATTCGTTACAATATTACGATTTTTATCTATTTCTAGAGTTGTATCATATTCCAAGTACACTAAACATGTTTTAGTTGTCTTAAGAGCTTCCCCAAATCGTGCCTCGAGTCTTAAACTTCCTTGATTCATTAGAGAGTTGCATGATAAAGTACTTGACATGTCCGAAGTTAGATCAAAAGCTAACAGGAAATAGCCATTCTTGAACATTTCTTTGGTAATCAAATTTCCTTGAGGTGTGTGTAAAATTCCACTCGATGTAAATATTGTTGAATACGCTCTAGCGTAACTGGACCCATCTGCAAAATTCATTTCAATCGGTGCACTAGGAACTTGAACCCCATTTATATAAATTGCGAACGATGTTATTTTATTATTTTTAAAATTATATGGATTCTTAGATCTTTTCCCAGAATATGCATCATTATCTACCATTGTAAATATTAGATTTGTTGGGAGCTGTCCTAGAACAATATTATCTAGTGAAATTGAGTTTCCTCCGGCAGGAATTGTAAATGATTTAATTTCGTTACGCTTATAGTGATATTTTGCTGTTGTATTTTCAAGCATTTTATGGTGTGCAATTAAAATATTTGGATTTACATGAGCATGTCTCAAGTAAAGTGTAGCTTCTGTAATTTTGACAATCGAAGTATCTGTATCAGCACCGAGTAAATAAAATTCCGGTTTATTCAATGTTAACGAAATTCGTAAATCTACATTGTTTAATAATAGCAAAGGTTGATTGAGCATGTCAGCATGCAATTTTCCATATACTTCTACAATTCCACTGTTTTTAGTTAATGCTGTTCTTAATTTTAATCCATCGTTTTCAGCAAGATTATCAAGATTTTTTGTCTCCAAACTCCATCCTGATAATTGCAAATGTGTTTTGTATGCATCATCACCATAATTTAATAATTGTTCTAAATATGCTCGATAACTGTAATTCCCATCTGTTGAATTTATATTCTTTCCGTTTAAAGAAATATTGACTTGATGAAACAGGGAATGCAGCATATTGTTAACTAAACTAGGCTGATCTTTGTCGGCCTCTACATATAATTTGCCATCATTTTTAGTTACTTGAAATTTCAGACATAAATTTATTGATGATAAATCTAAATATGAATCACCATGACTGTAACAAGCAAATTCAATAACCGACTGATTTTCTAAACTGGTTATAGGTTTGTATGCTACTTCTTCATTTTTTAAAATACTTGTTTGAATTGAAGGTGGTTGAAATAAATCTAGCTCCGATTTCATGCATTCTGTAAACGCCATTATGTAAAAATATCAATAATCCGTTTCTTGTTTGTTTTATTTTTTAATATATTTTTTCTCTTTTTCACGCTGTCACGAACAACTTTCAACTGTTTACAACGGCTTTTCAAGCAGCCTTTTATTGATTTTTTAGCTCCTGTACCAGACATTTGTTTAATTTTGTCTGCTGCTTTATCTCGTAATTTATCAACCACTTGTATTGATCTATCACGAAGTATTTCATTAATCGGCTTTTGTGTCTGAAGAATGTCTGAACCAACTTGAAGTGCTTCACTTGTTAAGCCATGAAGGGCTGATGTTAATATTGGTTTTAAGTAACGGAATATTCCGCCGAAAAATCCTCCTAATCCTCTTCCCTTTTGATATACTCTTTGAGATCGTAATAGTGGACCAAAATCTTCATTGTTATAGCCACCACCGCCGGATTGGTTAGCGTAGTACTTTGCGTAATAGTTATCCATTTGTAATTAATGAAATCCGTAAGATACCTCTTTATATACCTTTGCGAAAGTGTAGTACTAGGTAGGTCATAAAAAGTCCATCTTTAAAATTAATTTGTTCACCAGTTTCATCAGTTATTAAAATACTGATCTCTGATATATTATACTTTTCAATGGGGCAATATTGAACATTATCTATTTGATATGATCGAGATATGCTTCTATCAACGTCTGTTCCTAGGGGATGCATATACAAGCATGATACAGATGCATCCCCAATAGTTCTCGGTTTGATTATATTACAATAAAAACACATGTAAAATGGAAATGGATTGATCTTAGTCTTCACATCAATATAATTATCTTTAATATTTTTTATTTTAGCTTCATTCTCTTTGGTTGCTTTGAAATTTTTAATTTCCATTTGTAAAGATTCTATAAACTCTGGCCATCTCGTTATTTTAATCTGAGAAAATATTACATCAAAAAATTCCTCAAGTGTGTACTCTTGATGACATTTTATTAAAGGGTTAACACCTTTCAACGCTGGTAGCTGAATATATGGTTCTTCTTTGTTATAATTGATTCTAACTAATTCAGTTGATGAGTTATACCGATCAAAGAAATTAGCTTCTTCGATTGGTTGATAAAATTTAGGGGTAGTTGCATATAAAAATATTATTAATTCAACGTTTAAAGGAAGTATGTATTTTGATGGCGTTTTAATTGTAATTTTTGTTTGTTCACTTATGGAAGTATGAGCAACGTTAGTTAGACCAACATACCATTTCTCATTAGGATCCAAATTTATAGTGTTAGGAAGTTTAACCGTGAACCTCGATAATGAATTGTTTGGGTAATATTTTAAAGAACTGTTACTTAAAAGAGTTACGTGTGTGAAATTATCCATCACTGTTCTCATTAATAACTAATAAATTAATAAATAAAAACACCGATTTTATCCTTTATATAACTTTTTATTTTTATAATTTTTATTTCATTCTTGTCCAAGGATGTTTTCGTAAGCGTTCTTGTTCACTACGTTTTATTGTTTGAACTGTTAACGTACGTTCACTTTTCCTCTTAGGTGGGTCCTGAGATGATTGCATTGATCCTGGTTTTGGAGGCTGAAGATCTTTCCGGTTTTTAAAAATATATTTTTTTGTTGGAACAGAGATTGTTGCACCGTCTTTCATTTCAAATGTTCTGTACATGTTAGAGTCTGAAGAAGCTCTTTCCCGCAAAATTTCTTTTGGATCAATATACTCCTCAGAAACAATCCTATCATCATCATCACCATCATCATCATCATCACCATCATCATCATCATCACCATCAAATACACCGTCATTATTTTCAAATATTTCTTCTGTGTCTAATTGTGTAAAATCTGGTTTAGTTTTTTCATCAACATTGGTGTACACCTCTTCAACTTTAGGTATATCAGTTTGTGTACCAATATCAAAGCCTTCTGATGATGAATCTGTATTTGCTTCTTGGTCTGTATAAAAAATTCTTTTAGTTTGAACTCCCACTCCTTGAACATGACGTATTGCTGGTTGATGCCAATTAAATTTATTCTTATAAGCATTTTTTCTTTTCATTGATGAATATGTTAATAAGTTCTGCCTATATAGATGCCACTTATTCAAATCAGTTAGTTTGTTGTTATGTAGAATTGATTTCATATTTTTATCTAATTCCGATAGTTTACTATCATCAATTAAATATTTTTTAATTTTTTCGAAAATTTCTGGTTGTATAACAATCATCCGTTGTAAATTACTCATGATGACTGATTAATTATTTGGCCTATCAATCCTGATAAAATAGTACCGATTAAAACGGGTAAGAATCCACCTTTTTGTACAAGAATTTTACGCTTTGAAGAGAGACCCAGTTTTGGACAAGCCAAGCTGCGAAGTTCTCTTTTATACTTTTTTAATTTTGTTTTACACTGTTTAGAAATTCTATTGTTTCCATTTAATGTGTTCAGTGATATTTCACATAAAGTTTTTATAACTTCCGGGGGACAGACCTTAAGTAGCGCTTTTCTCGTTTGTGGGTTACACTTTTTTAGCACATGTAGAATATGTTTGTTTGCCTTCAATCGTTTCATTTTTTATACACACGTTTTTATTTTCAAATAAAATAGTTGGACAATAACATGTAAAATAATCTTTTTTTAAGATATCTGTACGGAAACGAAATAAATCATTGGCTGACTGTGTTAAATCAAATAGTAAATAACCGTGAGCTCTCGAAGTAGCCTCGTTATATACCCTCATAAGTTCTGCTGTGTTTTCAGGGTATATTTGTCTTGCTAGAGAACAAATCTGAGATCTATCTCTGGGATTTTTAAAAACTACCAGATATTTACAATTTAAAGAAATATCTCGACAATATTTTGCTTGATGAAACACATTCTGAGTTACTAAAATAACTGACAAATTATTATGATGTGAACCTTTGGTAAAAAGTTCGCAAATATTTTTATTATAAGCTTCTGTCATTAGATCATCTAATATTATGATACTTCCGTCTTCACAATTTTCAAAAGTGTCTGGGATATTTTTTATAATTTCTATCTGATTTGTTTCATAGATATCTTGTGGTATCGCTTTTGAGTTTCCATTACACCATACAATTTTATTTACTTTTCTACCATCATTCAAATGTTTTAATAAATTTATAACGAAAGTAGTTTTTCCACACCCTGATGGTCCCGCAACCATCATTGTAAACGGTCTAACAATATACATTATTCTAATGTATTATACAATAAATGCGTACCCTTTTATAACTTTTTAATAGAACATAATTTTACTTTCGTCAAAAAAAAAGATGATATACAGATAAAGTTGATAAAATAAAAAAATTATGATCAAGATTTCAAAGCCAAGGTTAAATTATAAAATATTAATACATATAACGTACTATCCAATTTCAATTATGCAATTTTTTTTTCTTATCTTCTTTTCTTACTTTATGCTGATTACATTTTACAGTTTTTATTTATTGTACGTTGAACTAGTTTTTTTTCAATGTCAAGGTAAAATTATAAAATATTATTATAACTTTGTAGTATCCAATTTCAATTAAAAAATAAATATTATTCGTCTAAGTTACAAACCATGTTTACAGAATATACATAAACTTTGAAATGTGACATCTACAGATAAAGTTTTAAAAAATAACAATATACAGTTGAATACTTGATTTTGGATAAATTCATATAGAGTTTTAGTTATCGTGGTTGATAATAAAACTGTATATTGAACCAAGTTACAAACCATGTACATAAAATAAGCTTTTAAAGTGACACCTACAGATAGAGTTGGAAAATAATAATAATTTACAGTTGAATACCTGATTTTAGATACATTTATATAGAGTTTTAGTTATCGTGGTTGATAATTAAACTGTAAGAAATGTGCACCATCTATCGAAAAATTAATTAATATTAAAAAGTTCAAAGCTTAAAGTTTATGACTGTGCTGCCATCTAACAAAATGTCTTAAAAAAATATTGTACAGTTAATGTACAGTTGAACAACGGATTTTTAATAAAATTATATACTTACGTTTACATTTTATATAGAGATTTAATTATCGTGGTTCTACTGTAATCTTCATATTAAAAAACATATGTAATCGTTTGTGTTGTTGTAATTTACATATAAAAATCCACCCCATTTGGGGTGTTCCAGGACATACGCTTTTACACTACTAAGATAATTGATAGCTTTTAAAATTGAAAGTTTGTGATTTTTTTCATATACATACATAAAACATTTTAGCAAAAACCTCAAAGTATGACAAAGACTCAACAATAAAAGTTAAGTTAAATTCCAAACTTATTTAAATTAATTATTAAACTTAAAACGAATTGATAATTTTTGCAGATACATATTTAATGCTTATTTAAGATACTAGAGATTATTTCGAAATTCTTGATATTTCTTAAATTATATTTGAAATTTGTGATGCTTTATCGATATATTTAGAAATCGTCAGAGCATTGAGTTGCAAGATGTTTCATGTCATCACTCTCCAAATCAGATACTTTTAATTAATGCTTTTAATTAAATCTTTGCTTGTTTATAGGTACAAGAAGCCTTTTTAGGAGCCTAAAAAAATATTGCGAGGGGGAGGGGCTAAATTTATAGTTACGCCAATGGTTCCTGGCTGCTGTTAGTCAATAGTACTGAGAGTGTTTCCGTGTTTGATAAATTCCCACGATCGCACTGGAAATGTTTCCGTGTTTGATAAATTCCCACGATGCAACAAATGCAAAGTAGCTAAATTTAGATCGCCTTACAATGAGCTCAGCTTAATTCACTTATGATCAATTATTGACGCTGGTAAAACAAGTAATGGAGTTTTTAAATTTTCGAACGATCCTTTAATTTGGTACCGATGCCTGATCTGAATAACCAAATGCTCAGTAAAACCTCAAAGCAAGTGAGCCTCTGGGTGTTTTAAGCACATTTTTCAAAACTTTTTCATCGGAGTTGCGATTTGTTTATTGGTGTACAATTGTACATCGTTTCCTTCGAGTAGCAAATAAATATAGATGGGTCAAATCAGGCGATCATGGGGCCAGTCGATATCACCACTTTTTGACATTATTCGGCCGGGAAAAGTTCCTCGCTTTATTTGCATCGTAGGATGAGCTGTGTATGATGTGATACCGTCTTGTTGAAACCACATGGTCTGTAGGCCTAATTAATCCAATTTGAACACAAAAAAGTCTTTCAACATGTCCCGATAGGCGTCACCAGTAACTACAACAATTATTTTAATAATTTCAACACGTTATTGCAGCGTGAGATGCTCCATAATAAATTATTATGGATCATTGTGTACGACTGTCAAATGCAAACTGACCAAATGTCATCCAAACCAAAATGGCAGCCAATCAAGAACGACCTGGAACATAAAACGTACTCTGTATGTATATTGAGAAGGAGAAATCAAAACCCAAGGTTTTGATATAAATATGACAAGGTGTTACTAAGCAACAATGAAGGAGAATTTGAAAATTCAAAAATTGGGGTAATAATTCGTTGTCAGAAAAGTTAATTAAAAAGCTAAAATATCGCCATGTTTTTTCATGAGAGACCGACCTAACATATCATATAGCTGATGCTGTGGTGATTTAATCGTTGTAATTTTAATAAATTACAGCGATCTTTATAAGGCAGAAGAACATTGTTATTCACTCTATCAGAAGGTAGACCACGAATAGCATGCAGTACAAATTGCTTCTGAACGCTTTCAATTCTATCTGAATCACACTTATAAAATAGGGACCAGATCTGAGAAGCGAATTCAAGAATAGACCGAACAAAGGATACACATAAAGATTTAAGTGAGAGCGGGTCACAAAAGTCTTTACAATTACGCTTAATGAAGCCTAACATAATGTAAGCCTTAGCAATAATAGAATCAATATGTTTTGTAAAGGAAAGATCAGCAGAGAAAATTATAGGTGATCGCTTTCTAAAACAAGAGATAACCTTACATTTGGCCACATTCAATAAGAATTTCTTGTTAAACGACCAACTGCAAAATGTACTCAAATCACTTTGTAACTTTAAACAATCAGAAATTGAATAAATCTTAGCGAATATTTTCATATCATCTGCGTAAAGAAGGCAATGTGAACAGAAGTGGACCAATGTGACTACCTTGCGGTACTCCAGAAGTTACAAGAAATAAATGAGAAGCAGAATCATTAATCTTAGAAGAATCATTTTTGTGGCCGCCCAAAAAGATACGATTCAAACTATTTGATAGGGATGAACTCACAATTTAGTTTCTCTAGCTTATAGATAAGAATTGAATGATCAATTTTATCAAAAGCTTTTGGAAGGTCAGTGTAAACTACATCTACTTGTTGCCGCCCCTCGATCCTGCTGTATAAATGTCCGCAGAATGCAGCCAGATTGGTAATTGTAGATCTTTCCGGATAAAACCCATGTTGTGGAGGCAAAATAATGAAAAACCGAAAATTTCGGCACCATAGCTTCGAAAAGTTTGGGAATATCAGAAAGAGTAGCAATTCCTCGATTGTTGCTATTTTCACACTTTTACCAGATTTAAAAAACGAACGAATGAAGGATATCTTCCAGGGATCAGGAAAAATCCCAGTCCGAAGGCTTTGATTAAAGATATGAGTCACCGGAAGAGCTAAACTTTCTGCACAATTTTTAATGAGGATGGGTTGAATGCCATCATGACCAGCACACTTATTTACATCAAAAAGAGAGAAGCAATCATTCATAAACCTCCGTTTCAGTGAAGTTTAATAAATTATAATCAGTACGATTACAAGCAAGTGGAGACGTGTTATGTGATGGAAATGACATCGAGGATAATTCGTACACGGACGGAAAATATTTGGCGAACAGATTGCAGATATCAGGGGTCTGACTCGCCAATGAATTCTGATAAATCATCGGTGAAGGAAACTCCAAAATTTTCTTGGATTGGAAGTCAAATCAAATTCAATCTCCACAATGTAGTTATTATATAGGAACCAATTTAAAATTTTAAATTCTTTGCAACTCAGCACCATGTAGCCTATATAATGAATAAAATTTGTTACGCCGTTTTTCCAAGTGCAGTAGTTTCCTATTGTACCATGGTTCACGAAACCTAGGTTCATTTTTGATCGTTAGAAGAGGGCGTGAGAACACCATCAACGTCAAACCAAACAATGTCTGGAAGATTGAAATCACCAATGATCATGAGTTGTTCATCAATATGCACTGCAGGCATTACTGAATTGAAAATATCAATAATACCCCACAGGGCACATATACAGCGACCACAAAGATAAAAGAAATGTCGGCTTTAATATATACAGCCATAATGTCGTGTACCGGATGACACGCTATAACCTCACTGGAAAGTGAATTTTTCCCGGTGATCAACACACCTCCTTCTTTAAGGCTGGTATCAAAATTGTGTCTGTCTTTTCTATAGGCTACGTAATCTGATGGAAAGTATTCTGCAGAATTGACATTTTTTTAAACCACGTTTCAGAAATAACTATGACTTCATAATCGTTGTCGAGGATACCCAACAGAAACAATTTAGATTTTCCTCAAATACTGGATGCATTATGGTAATAAATAGAGGATACTGCAGTTAGTTTTGAACATATGGGCCGAATTATCCTCTTATTTAAAACAACATCCCTTAAACTCTGGGAGTCTCGACTTCAACAGTTGGGTTGCGAAATTTGACGTTTGAGGCAACTGCTTTCCGAAAAAGTTGATCAAACTTAAAACAAACGTATTCCAGATCCTGAATATTTTTTCGTTTTGGGAATCAATATACCAATATGATAGAAACTTGTTCCCAAACACTTATTAGCAATAGCTAAAACATATTCCTCGGTTGGTTGAGGATCCAGTCTGGATAGGTGAAGCAAAAATTTATGTGGTACAGTTTTGATAATAATATCTACCTCGTACTGTTTGTTGATTTCTTAACTTCGATTGGGTATTATCCAACTAATACCCCCTTTCCATTTTCACAATTTGGTACATCCTATAATGACGAGGAAACTACTGCGAAGAAAGCTCCTTTTTTACATTTAATATTTCGACTTTTTGTTTGTTCTATGACTTCAAAAAATATTTTCTAGTATCTAACAAAAAAAAAAAAAACTTTTGAGCTTTTTGTTTTATTTTTATATGTAAAGTTTTTATTCTTGTATACATATATAGTATGTATATGTGAGATATATTATGTTTACGTATACGTTATAGCGCTCAACTGAATATAATCGAACAAATAGAAAAATGATAAGTAACAAAAAAGTATTTTATTTAGAACGAACGAAAAGAAAATCAACTGTTACGAGCTTTTTGGTGCGGTATTACATGTAAAAACGAGGGGTTGAAAATATAGCAAACTTTTATTAGAAAATATCAGCTTTGTATATTTTTTGTATACATATACTATTTATTAGAGATGAGACTAGATGTGAATTGAATTGACTTTATGTTATTTGTGCTGTATATATGTACGGGGAGGATAATATTTGATCCATATTGGTGCGGGTATATATACAAAGGGATGATAACTTGCATTGTTTTTATGTTTGTATATAAGTAAATTTATTTTTTATGCTAATTTTTATCTGACGAAGCTTATTGCTGCTGCTCTACATATAATATACAGAATATTATTTTCTTTAATCATACAAAATAGTTTTGTGTTATTATGTTACCATTGAGCTGACTACAGCTGATTTTCTGTTTAGTTGTGTGTTTTGTATAAAGTAATCAGTACCGATCCACCCATATACAAGTTGAATGTTTCGTAATTTTTTGTGAGCTTTAAGTATATATTTCACTGTATTGTGTGTTATTTAGTGGCACAAAATCCATTTATGTTGAAAATGGAAAAGTTTGAGACTCGGTAGATGACCTTCCTAATCAGATCAAAATTTATAAATTCCATTTTTAGAGAGTCGTATATAAGTAGGTAAACCATTCGAAAATGAATCATCGAAATTTAATTTAGGTAATTGAACTGGTTTGGCTCGTATGTTGATTTATTGTTAAATTTAATTGTATTTTTTTAAGTTTATCGCCAAAATCATTAAGCATAAGCCATGAGTACAAGCTGTGTGAAACCGTACAATTTAAAGCTGTTACGAATATCATCCGATGTACCATGCAGATGTGCTAACACAAATAACACAATAAATCACCTGATCTAATCACAATAAACCAATTTACTGCACAGGGACTGTTAGGCGTTTACTATTAGGTACTCCCTAGATGATGTCTCAAGCCGGGAATAAGTTACTAAACTGGAGAAAGTTCTAAATTAGATTTTCTCTTATCAAACCAAATAATCGTGGGTGTAGTTCAGAAAATTCCAAGACACTTTTTCCTGTAGAATCACCTACCTCATATTGCTACAGTCTCGGTCTGATAATAAACGTATTTTTAAAACGATGAGCAATTTTTACTGAAAATTTCTCAGAAGCACTACTATATTAACGAATACGGGTTCGTAAATTGTAACGATTTGCACTCTGTTCATATGAATGTTTCAGTCACATCTTTGGCCATATTTGTACCCTAATACAATAGTTAACCAATCTTTCGGGGTGGTTGGCTGGCGATACAATTTTGGATTCAATTTATATTATAAATTCTCTGGTCGGCGATTTTCAATCCTTTTCACACAATTATTTCTGTAGGCTGTACCTTATGAAAAAAGAAGAAACTTTTACTAGTTTAGAAGAAATTGTAGGTATTACACGTGACAGACAAACTTACAATGAACGCCTTTCAAACTTTAATTGCGATACGTTTAAACCATCTGGATTAAGGGAAATTAAATTTTAAATGAGTTAACACAAATCATGTAACCGAGAATTTTTGTTTAGACATTATGCATGACATGTTGAAAGGCGTGATAAAATGTGGAATTTCTAATTGTCTGTTTTCTCGTATAATGGAAAAATATTTGTTTACAATTTAAACTTGAAATGGGCGGATTAAAAATTTCGAGTATGGTATAATGCAAATATCCAATAAACCGGGATCTATCAAATTAGAGCACATTTAAACAAAAAAAAATTTCGATTAACAGCCAGAGAAACGCTTTGCTTACTAGAATACTTTTTATTTTATATTGGAGAAGAATTAGTTGAATTAGTTTTTAAAGAAAGTTTTTCTAATTGTGATATTCACTGCCTCAAAGAAAAAAGAAAAAATCACAACCAACTATATATTAAACAACGAAAATCTCAAACCTAAGCATAATTTACTTTTGCAGTACCCCACTATAGTATTAAAATCTGGACCTCTAAAATTCATGTGGTGTATCCGGTTTGAGTGAAATATTACGAACTGAAATATTACACAAATGATATTACATCCAGAAGAAATTTATCTCTGACTATCGCTAATAAATGTCCTGTGCGATTCACTTTCAACATAATGTGTAACACGGGGATGGAAAGCGACGTATCCGTAATAAACGAAGGGATCTTTCAATCGACTCGGTTTACGAAGGATTAGTCAGATAAACGAATTTGGATCTCGGTAATATAGTTCTACCCGGGGCGTGCTGCAGCTATCGGGGGGGGGGGTCACAGGTGGTGGATAGTGAACGACCTATCGATAGATGGGTTAGCGGTGAATATTAAATAAGCCGCCCCCAACCGCAGCCCTGCTGGGAGGAGAGTCTCAGGAAACTGGGGAGTGGTTAACCTCAGTTTAATAAATTCTGAGTGCCTATGATACCCGGTATGGAATGGCGAACTGATGGCGCCATAAAACCATCAACTAATAACCACAGGCAAATTGAATGATTGAATGATGAAATGGGTCCTATTGGTTTGGGATATCCATATGGATGGGTGAATGGTTGGGTGAAAGATGAATAGAGGCGGGGGTGCTGGGATGTGATGCTTGGTGAGCCAATGGGCTGGATTAAGGTGTTATGCGACCCGTGCTGATGATCAGCTAGGCTGGGGGCCCATTTAACAAAGCCCAGTCGTTAACGGAGCCCTCTGGATTCCTGGCTACCTCCAGTTGTATTTAGCCTTACCTGCGTATACGGATCTCTGCGCAGGTGGACCAGTATTTCTCCGATACTCGTGGGAGTTTTATGGATCATTTAAATAATAAAAATGAGGGAGCCGGTACCCTTGAAAAACCGGAAACAATGAAGGAAGAAAGTGGCTCTTACCTTAAAGGTGGAGCTACCTCATCAGTGGCAGGGGTAAGTGGCACCATGGCATCAAAGCCAGGAGTCAGCGATACCAATGCCAGGCAAGAGAGCGGGGGATCGGGAAGGATCCCTCCTGCAAAGCGACGATACAGGGAGAAACGGTCGGCGCATAAAATTCTGGATAAACTGGCTGCAACCCCTGAGGGGCAGCTTACAGTAGAACAGAAGCAATCTGTGGCTTGGGCGAGGGAGATTGTCGGCCGCGACAGCTCGGATAGGGTCCTTGTGCCTAAAAGGCCGAGGTCTCAGGATGAGCTCGAAGGGGGCGACAGCAAACGAGCCAAGACCGTCACTGGAGCGATATCGGGAGATCCAAAGGAAAAACCGAAATTGTTCAGTGAAATAGTAAAGGAGAACGTACTGGTGCTAGCGGTAATTGACAGAAGTCAAGATGATGGGAGCATCACGGCAGGAAAGTGGAGGGAAGTGTATAATGCACTAAACTCCATTTTCATCAAGGTCCTGAGAGAAAATCCAGGACCCCCTCCGTTCTGTAGAGATGCGGGATGGCATCAAGGGCGCGTTAAGTTAACTGCGTGCTCGGATCAAAGATCGGTGGATCTTTATAAAAAGGCAATAGCCGAAGTAGGTGAGGTATGGGAAGGCGCGAGGCTTGAGGCAGTTCAAAAGGAAGAAATTCCGAGTAGACCAAGGGCCCGCGTCTGGTTACCAACCAAACCAGAAAAGCCAGAAGAGATCCTTGAGATTATTCAGGCAAGTAATCCAAATCTTCCAACGAAAGATTGGAAGATTGTCAAACAGGAGGAGGCTAAAGGGGGCTTCAGAATGGCAATCATGCTGCTCAATAAGGAGTCCCTTACTCCCCTGGCAGAGACAAAGGGGGTGATCAGCTTCGGTTTCGGGTCGATCACTCTCAACGTTTTTAAAAAAGATGAGGTAGGCATGCGCTCGGAGGACGGGCCGGAGGTGGACGTCGGACGGACCCAGCGGCAGACAGTCGAGCAAGCGCATGGGGTTATAACAGACGATGACGTGGAGCTGCTATTGGAGAGAGGCGGCCTTCTCTCGCTTGGATCCGATGGGGACACCCTGTCGGAATCTGAACGAAGAGAGGCTGGGGATTCTCAAGGCAGCGAAGCATCAATTATGGGGGGTGACACGGCGGATACTAGCGGCCCCCCGGAGGAAGGTAGCATTAGCCTGAAACAGGGAATGCATGAAGAGGTAAGTGAGATAATGCATGGTGATTAATATTGTGCAGATTAATCTTCACCATACGAAGGCTGCTTCGGCGGCTCTCGTTCTCAGACTGACTAGATCAGGAGAGGAGCTAGTGTTAATCCAGGAACCTTGGATTAACAAAAACAGGATCTGTGGCCTTAAGGGGAAAGGGTATACAACTTTGTACTCAAGTAACTCTGAGAAGATAAGATCTTGCATTTTAGTGAAAAATACTTTAAAAATTTTTCTACTTTCTCAATACAGTAGTGGTGACGTTACTGCGATCAGTATGGAGGTTGGCAGAGACAAGTTTTGGCTGGTCTCTGCGTATATGGATCGGGAGAAGGAGATCCCGCCGGATAACCTGGGGGACCTGATCCGAGAAGCAAGGAAAAATAGGATTGGTGTGATACTCGGATGTGATGCAAACGCGCATCACACAATTTGGGGGAGCACTGATATTAATGAGAGGGGTGAGTTATTTTTTGATTACTTATTAAATACTAACCCTTCAGTCTGCAATGATGGGCAGGAACCGACATTTATCATTAGCAATCGGCAGGAGGTTCTAGATGTGACCCTCGCCTCGGATACTATTTTTCAGTTGATTAGGGGATGGAGAGTGGCGAAGGAGCACTCATTCTCTGATCATCAATATATAACTTATAACCTTAACATTCACCCGGTTACCCAGAAGCCTTTCAGGAATCCTAGAAGGACAAACTGGGAGAAATATGGGGAGGTGTTGGAGGAACTATTGCCGGAGGTCCCCGGACCTCCGGAGACAGTGGAAGAATTGAATTGCATTGTGGATGTTGTCACAAGAGCATGCAATCTTTCCTTTAATGCTTCTTGCCCCCTGATAAAGCCAAGGGGCAGGCAGAAACCGGCATGGTGGTCCATGGAGTTGGAGACCTTTCGGAAGGCGTGTAGGACAGCCTTTAATAAGGCAAAGAGCACGAGGCATGTACGGGACTGGGACTCCTATAAGGAGGACCTAAGAAAGTACAAAAAAGAATTGAGGAAGGCACAGAGGGGATCTTGGAGACTCTTTTGTGGTAGAATGGAAGAAGTCTCTGAGACTTCCCGCCTTAGGAAGATTCTATCTACTAACCCAACTAGTCCTAGTTACTTAATTAGACCAGACGGGTCATGGACAGCTTCAAGTGCGGAATCGTTGGAGCTTCTCATCGATACCCACTTTCCGGGAAGCTTTGATGACTCGATGGAGCCTGGAGCTCATCGAGGAACACCTCCAATAGATATGGAGGGCATATTGGATAGAGAGCGGATCAGGTGGGCGCTGCAGGGTTTTAAGCCTTATAAGTCGGCGGGCCCGGATCGGATTATACCAGCAGATATTCAAAAGAACTCGGCAGCCATCATCCCCTGGCTAGAGGTTATCTTCAGGGGATGTTTGAAACTAGTCTATATTCCTAGGAATTGGACAGAGGTCAAAGTAGTCTTTATTCCGAAATCGGGAAAGAGCTCACATGCTCGTCCAAAGGACTTGAGGCCTATAACTCTATCATCCTTTCTGCTGAAAACCCTGGAAAGGTTGATAGATGTGTTTATTCGATCAAGAATTGAACCCAGGAATTGGGCAATGTCGCAGCATGCGTACTGTAAGGGAAAGTCGGTGGACACAGCTCTGCACGATCTAGTACGCACAATTGAGAAATCAATTTACTTGCAAGAGTTTTGCATGGTAGCATTTCTCGATATTGAGGGTGCTTTTAATAATGTAAAAACGGAGGCGATCATGGAAGGATTGTCTTTTTTGAAAGTGGACTGCTCTATAAGTAGGTTAATAAATCAGATGCTGGTAAGCAGGACTATTACCTCGGAGCTGGGAGAGTCCAAGATTAGAAGACGGGTAGTTAGAGGAACCCCACAAGGAGGTGTAATGTCCCCCATTCTCTGGAGTGCAGTGATTAATGGATTGCTGCTGGAACTAGAGAGAGAGGGGATAGGGGTTGTAGCATATGCTGATGATGTAGCGATAGCTTTCTCAGGCAAATATCTAGATACGATTAGGGATGTTATGCAGAATGCACTCCTGATCGTTACGAAATGGGCCAGCAAGTGTGGATTGGGGATTAACCCGTCCAAAACAGAGCGAGTACTATTTACTATTAAGCCCTCATTTACTGTTAGCCCTCCTATCATAAACGGCAGCGGACTAGTTTTTGCTGACCGAGCGAGATTTCTGGGCATAATCTTTGATAGTAAGCTCAGCTGGAAGCCTAACACTTTGGAAAGAGTGAATAAGGCTATTGTAGCCTTATACTCGTGTAGAAACGCTATAGGTAAGAGATGGGGCTTGAAACCGGAGCTGGTATACTGGCTCTATACCGCCGTGGTAAGACCTGTGCTAATGTACGGGGTGGGCGTTTGGTGGCCAGCTCTAGATAAGGTAACTTATAGAGGTATGATGGAGAAGGTGCAAAGAACGGCCTGTATGCTTATAAGCGGGGCGCTTAGGACAACACCTACACGCGCTTTAGAGGTTATGTTCCACCTTATTCCAATCGACCTTTATGGTAAACAGATGGCAGCCAACGTGGCTACGAGGCTCTTGGCTGTCTCTCAATGGAAGTGTCTTCAGGTGGGACACTCGACGATAGGTAGATTCGCTGGCGAAGAACTGGCGAATCTGGATTATATCACACCAACGTTGTGCTTCGATAAGGGTTTCCGTACCATCTTTCCCTCAAGGGAATCCTGGAGAAACGGATCAATCTTGGAAAACGAGGCAGTGCAATTTTTCACGGACGGCTCGAGGCTAGACGATCAGGTAGGAGCCGGAGTCTTCTGTGATAAACTTAATGTTAATATTTCTGTTCGTCTCCCTGACTACTGCAGCGTGTACCAGGCTGAAGTGGTGGCGATCGGGCAAGTCATGACATGGTTGAAGCATAATGTGGTATCCGGGAGGGATATCGCAATTTATGTGGACAGTCAGGCAGCGATCAAGTCACTTGGGGCAGTTTGTCTGAAGTCGCGGGTGGCGCTGGATTGCCGATCATCTCTTAACGAGATGAGCGAGTATTTCAGCATCCAGATAATCTGGGTCCCGGGTCACTCGGACGTCACGGGGAACTGCAGGGCGGACGAACTAGCTAGGTACGGTACGACTCTCCAGATGCAGCCGGAAATGGTAGGTCTGGGGAGGCCTATGGCAGTGCTAAAATGGGCGCTCAGTAAAAGGGCAATCGCCTTGACAAATGAGAGGTGGATCAACACTCTCACGTGCAGGGTAGCAAAGCAAGTTTGGCCAAAACTGGACTTGCGGCGCTCCAAGGTACTAATATCCCTGGGAAGACAAGAAATAGGATTGGTCGTAGGGATAATGACAGGTCACTGCCTTTTTGGGGAGCATGCGAGAAGGCTGGGGATACAGACGAATGACTTTTGTAGAAGTTGCATGGACGAAGAGGAGGAGGAGACTTTGGAACACTTCCTATGCTCATGTCCGGCGCTATCATACAGAAGGCATAAGTATTTGGGTGTGTACGGTATGGACAGCCTTTCGGAACTCGCGAACTGTGGAGTGCGAGATTTATTACGCTATATAATTAGCTCTGGTTGGTTTCAACGGGAGTAATGGGGAGATGGGATCCTGTGGTATCACAACGGGCCATTGCTGGCCTAAGTGTGCGATAGCAGCCACTTCAACCTAACCTAACCTAATATAGTTCTAGGAGAGCATATTGAAAATATGGAAACCATAGTTAAACAAAAAGAATCACTTTTGGAAAAATTTGATAGATTGTATAACAGCTATGTTACATAAATATTGCTGAACTGAAATGGATTCGGCTGAGCATAAACATCCGTTTGATTTAAGAAATGTTTTAAAATTACAATAATTTAAATATCTGTATAAGTATTACGATCAGAATATAATCCCAACTGTGCTATCTAACCGGTTTAATTTATGTTATTAAAACGAAATTTTCCTTTAAAATGTCGAGATTTTTATTTTTTATTTTTTTATATTTGTACAAACAGCTACGAATACGAGAAAAAAGCAGTAAAGGCGGATTTATGGTTACCTTCGTTCATTCGGTTTGAATTTTTTTTTTTTAATCCAATCAAAGGAACAAGAACGAAAAATAACGTCATTTTCAAGGAATACGATTGATTAACAAAAAATTCAGACCGAATGAACGGAGGAACGAAGGCAATCATAAATCCGCCTTAAGTCGTTAAAACATTTGAATTCTTACTCGTAACAACAGCAGGAATATATATTGCTGAAATGTCAACGTCATTGTCCGCCTCTCTTAAGATAAGACGCTTTACTAACTTTTTAAACTGAGCAATCAAAAAACGTTGTAAGTGGTCGTAATGTATTTTTTTGATTACTCGTGAAAATAGAACTCATTGCTTGATAATCTTAGCAGTTTTAACAGTATAATTTTGACAGTTTTCAAATTCTAATTTTTGACTTTTTATTTTTGAAAAGTACCGTTATCTAAGGAGTTGTGAGCAGATAAATCTGTGTTTATATTTTTGCTGCTAGAGGGCACAGCTACCAAAAAACCGAAAAACGTAATATAGCATTTGGTAGATAATAGTTCATCCGTTCAAAGATGAACAACAAGTTGTAAAACAACAAGTGTTAAATCGTTTTTGGGGGAATGGGTAGTTTAGCCGCTAGGTAACTCTATAGTTGAAAAAATGTAATTTTGATCATTTTTTTACATTATAATTTGTGTTAAATGAGTAGATTTTATTATTATTTTATTTCATTCCAATTAATACATTAAAAATTACAAGTCAATAAAAAAACAAAATACAAAAATTGGAATAAAAATAAAAGAACCCTGTGTCGAAAATCGCCAGTTTCGAGTTCTACTATAATGGCAATATAAAATATAAGTAAAAAATGTAAGTAAACAAAACAATTAAATAACAAAAAAAAAAAAAAAATATTTAAAATAATTATTATATAGTTCAGTTATCAAAGACAATATAGGATATGTATTTCCAAAACTTTGTCAATAAAACTCATTAAGCGATAACACGAAACAAATATGAAACATCAGACGTTTCAAATAGCCAAACTTTCACTCTGGACAAAAAAGACTTAGAATGAATTAGCCTCCTAATCCGATCTGGTAAACCATTCAAGAAGGTGGGTGATGTAACAGGTATGTAGCGGCGGTAATGATCGTTATTAAATCTGGGAATACTATACAGAATTTGATGGTTTGCACGGAAGTTGTATCGAGCATCAAATCTTATTGTTGCTGCTCACTACTATTAAAAAAATATTTTCAAGACCTTATAAACATACAAATGTTGCAATGGTAGGATATTGGTAGATTTGAATAAGGGCCAAGATGAATCTGTTCAATTCTTCCTCAATATGGTTCGTAAAATCATTTTCTGTTGCACATACAATGGCTTTAAAATAGTTGGGTAACAACCACGCATGATACGTCATACGTCAACATAAACTTGGTTTTATCACTCAAAATTAGGCAATATTTGTCAAACCATTTGTGCAAAACTTTCAAATCGGAATTAATCATGGATATAACATCAGTGTAAGATCCAGCAGTATATGCTAAAGCTAAATCATCTGCAAAACCGGTACTGCTGCTATTTAACCTAAGTTTAAAAATAGAATTGGAATAAATCAGGAAAATCAACGGACCCAACACCGATCCTTGGGGAACCCCAACAACCACGGATCTACGATCACTCAAAATATGTATCACCAATTCTAACTCTCACATTTCCATTCTCTAAATAGGACGCAAACCACGTACCTCTAAAACCAATGTCGGGCAGAATAGACAACAAATTTAATGACCAACCATGTCAAAGGTCTTAGAAGCATCAACAAACAAACCACCACAAACATTACCACAGTTCAGCCCATTATGTATAACATCTGTTTAAATTGTAGTAATAGAATAAAAAATATTGCTGATTCATATACTATTGTAAAGGAAAATCTACCAACGCTTTCGTACCTTATAATCATTTCAATGACGATTCAACGAGAAGCGTTTGGTCGTTTTGCCTATTTATTTTTTGCACATTCTTTGTTTTAATTTTATAATAAGTTAGTTGTTATACGTTGTATCGAGGAGTCACAGAGAAAATTAAAATAATAAAAGACTAAACCTCGTAAAGAAAATCTTTTTTTTTCGTTTAAAATACAGTCCACTAAATCTGGAGGAAATCTCCATGGTCCTTCGAGCCGGATAAAGAAAAACAAAGCTTGAGTTGTCCGCTTTGCAAGGGTAGTCATCGATTGGATTCCTGCCCCAAATGCAAGGATCAAGGTGTGAAACCTCATCATCGATTTAATTTCGTAAAGCGCCGTGGCATTTGTGTGTCATGCCTAGATGAGGGTCACAAATCAGTGGACTGCAAAAGCGTTTGTTCCGCGTGCTCGCAAAAACATCACACCTTGTTGCATTTCGATGATGCAAGACACGAAGGAAAAAACTCGTTTTCGATTAGACAAAACGCGCATGGTGAACCCAATGTGGCTGCAAAACTCACTTCGCGCCCTTCACAAATATATGAACCAACTCAAGCGACAAGATCTAATCAAAGTCAATCTACTTTAGAGAATTTGACTTCCTCAGTTCTTCAATCTAATTCAAGGTTCGATCACAGGGCAAATTCGTAACAAATTTTACTGGGTACAGCTGTGCTTTGGGTTCGAAATGCAAGTGGCGATCGAATTCCGTGCCGGATCCCAGGCAAATTTTGTAACGGAAAAAGTCAGACAAATTTTGGGCCTTTAAATTCGAGTCAACAAACGTAAAAATTTCAGGCATCAATAATGACGTAACCACAGTTAATAAAAAATTAACTATCATTATCGAGTCACAAAAATCTAACTACAAAACGACTATCGAATGTTTAGTAAAACAGAAAATTTCAGGATTAATTCCACAACATCCAGTCAAAATCGACGCAAAAAGGATTCCCAATAACATTCAGCTTGCCGATCCATGGTTTTTTAAACCGGATGCTATCGATCTTTTGTTGGGCGCTGAATTGTTCTTCGAAATAATCAAACCTGAACAAATGAATGTAGTTCGGGGAATTCCGCTTCAAAACACTGAATTTGGTTATGTAGTCATGGGAAAGGTTTCGAATACCCCTCAAATCAATTGTGTTAATAATAGTTGTTGTCTTATCATGTATCCTTTCAGGAACTGAACGATCAAATTCAAAGGTTTTGGAAAATAGAGGATCTTAATTCCCCAAACGAGTGGTCGTTGGAAGAAAAGCATTGCGAGGAGCATTATGTCAAAAATGTTCAAAGAGACGAAAATGGAAGATATATTGTCGCTCTTCCAGTCAAAGATAATCTCGAAAATTTGGGAGATTCGTCAAGTAACGCTTTGCGACAATTTCTTTCTCTAGAAAAGCGACTTAATACTAACAGTGAAATTCGGTCGCTGTATAATGCTTTCATGAATGAATACATAAATTTAAACCATATGGTTTAGGCGTCCGAATCTAGTATCTCAAAATTGTTGAAAAATGATTCGTATTATATGCCGCACCATTCAGTACTCCGTGAAAGCAGCACCACCTCGAGATTGCGAGTAGTGTTCAATGCTTCATCCAAGAGTTCGACTGGAATATCACTAAACGATTGTCTGATGATCGGTCCTACCATCCAGCAGGACTTATGTTCGATATTATTACGGTTTAGAAAGCATATCGTCGGCATAACCGGGGACATTACGAAAATGTACCGCCAAATTTTAGTCAGAGAAGATCAACAAAAGTTACAAAAAATCTGGTGGCGTGAACATCAAGATTTAGATCCAAAATGTTATCATCTTCAAACCGTAACATACGCAACAGCAAGTGCTCCATTTCTCGCAATAAGAACTCTCTATCAATTAGCGTCAGATGAAGAAAAAGATTTTACTGCAGCGTCTAGTGTACTGAAAAATGACTTTTACGTCGACGACCTGTTAACAGGTTCCGATTCGATTGAATCCGCTTGCAAGCTAAAAGAAGATCTAATTCAATTATTGTCACGTGGAGGTTTTGAACTCCAGAAAATCAAGTCGAATAGAAAGACACTTCAAGCTGATAATAATGATGAAGAAGCAAAATCTATCTCAATTCTCGGAATTAATTGGGATACCGAGTATGATATGTTCCACTTTTCATTTCAGAAGTATTCATTAAATGGTCCATGTTCAAAGAGATCCGTCTTGTCAGAGATCGCACAATTGTTTGATCCACTAGGGTTCTGTGGTCCGGTTTAGTTTTTATCCAAGTTGTTCATGCAGAATTTATGGTCACTTAAGTTAGATTGGGATGCGGATCTGCCATCAGATTTACGGGAACACTGGATTTTGTTTAAGCAACAATTATTGTCGATAGACAGATTGAGAAAGAGAATTGAGCTTCACGGCTTTGGGGATGCATCAGAGAAGGGATACGGGTGCTGCATATACGTTTTCACTGTTGATTATGAAGGTCATTGTAACATTCAATTTCTATGTTCTAAAAGCCGAAGAGTTGTGCGCGTCTCTCTTATTGGCACAACTTGTCCATAAAGTATTGTCAATTATGGAAATCGAGTTTTTATCTGTTTATTTGTGGACAGATTCGGAAATAACCCTTTACCGAATTAAGTCAGTTCCATCCCGATTCGCAACGTTCGTGGCGAACAGGGTGTCGCAAATTCAGGATTATTCGAAAATCCCGCGGATATGATTTCCCGAGGCTTAATGCCCAAGGACTTCCTAAAATGTGAAAAGTGGTTCCATGGGCCAAGTTTTCTCCAGAATCCAAACGGGAATTGGCCGAAACAACCTTCAACAGTTGAAATCAAAACCGAAACATTGGAACTGCGCAAAATAAAGGTTTTGGCCTCGGAAAAATATGAAGAATGGGACGCAAGGACTGTTCAAGTTATTCCAAGGTGTTAAGGAGATTCGCTATCATACTTCGTTTTATAAAAAATTTTAAGATTGCCGTTCAAAGTAAAAATTCAATGAATTCTGCTACAAAGCGAGTACCTCTAAATAATTTACCACATAACAGAATTGAGTTGTCCTCAATTGATATGAATTTGGCTTTGAAATCTATCGTAAAACATATCCAAAAAACGAATTCCCAGCCGAAATTAAGATTCTTCGAAAAGGTAAAGTGTTACCAAAACATAGCAAATTGTTGCCACTGAATCCATTTTTAGATGTAGACGGCATGCTACGCGTTGGCGGTCGATTAAAAAATGCAACCATCCCATTGGGTCGAAGCATCCGTGGTTACTTCCAGCATCACATTCGTTTGCCAATTTGGTTGTGCGATCAGAACATATCAGGCTTTTGCACGCCGGAGCACAATCTTTATTATTTAATGTTCGAGAGCGATTTTGGATCATCGGCGGACGAAATTTGTGCAAAAAGGTAATAAAAAAGTGCGTTCGATGTGTCCGCACTCGTCCTAAGACACTCTCACAACTTATGGGGCAACTTCCAAAAGACCGGGTAACACCTTCTCGCCCATTTGAAAATGTGGGCATCGATTTTTGTGGTCCCTTTTTAGTCAGAAATAGAATCCGGTCTCGAGTTGTAGAGAAGGCCTACGTCTCAATTTTTATATGTTTCTCGACTAAAGCTATCCATATGGAAGTGGTGACAGACTTATCCACTGAGGCTTTAGCTTTTAGCTGCATTTCGGAGATTTGTGTCCCGACGTGGAATTTGTTCAAATATTTACTCGGACAACGCGACGAATTTCGTAGGTGCCAGATCTGAACTAAAAGACTTGCACCAAATTTTTACGTCGGAAATTCACCAGAAATAGGTTTTGAAATTTTGTGTAGATAAAAATATTCAGTGGCACAATATACCCCCACGATCATCCCATTTCGGTGGGTTATGGGAGGCCGCCGTGAAAAGTGAAAAACGCCATTTGAAACGTGTAGTCGGCGCAAATTCTTTGACCTTCGAGCAACTCGAGCAAATCGAGGGTTGCCTTAATTCTAGACCCATTGCATCAATGTCTGAGGACCCTAACGACCTGGCTTGTCTAACACCCGGTCATTTTTTGATAGGCCAGCCTATCATTTCTCTGCCAGACCCATCTATCCGCCATTTATGTTTCAAATGACTGTCCCACTATCAGAAGTTACAGTTGATGTTTCAAAACTTTTGGGATCTTTTGGGAAACGACGTTGTCATTGTCAAGGAGGATCACGTTCCTCCATTGAAGTGGCCATTAGCCCGGATAATGGAGTTACATCGAGGAGGAGATGGACTCGTCAGGGTAGTAACGATTAAAATTGGGGACAAGATGTTGAAACGTGTTCTCACTCGCATTTGCCTTCTTACGGTAGACACGAGCTCATCATCACCTGTAGATTAATCATGTATCTATTTATGATACACTGGTAACCTTGTTTTCGTTGGATATTGAGCGTTGCAGGTTTTCAGTTCAAATTTTATTGATTGATTTAATGAATTACATAATATTAACATTGTATAAATTATATTATATTCTTATTGTTTTTGAAGTATTAAATACTCCAAGGTGGGGAGTATGTTTAAATTGTAATAGAATAAAAAATATTGCTCATTCATATACTATTGTAAAGGAAAATCTACCAACGCTTCCGTACCTTTTAATCATTTCAATAACGATTCAACGAGAAGCGTTTGGTCGTTTTGCCTATTTATTTTTTGCACATTCTTTGTTTTAATTTTATAATAAGTTAGTTGTTATACGTTGTATCGAGGAGTCACAGAGAAAAATAAAATAATAAAAGACTAAACCTCGTAAAGAAAATCTTTTTTGTCCACGACTAACGTATAATATGTTCATTATACATTTGTTTCATCACTTATAATGATATCCATTATTCACTGCTAGTTTATCTAGTAGTCTCTGCTTTCATTATTCAATATTTCCAAGTAAATTATTTGATTTTTGAAATTTTATCTAGTAGTCTCTTGCCATTTTCATTATTAGTAAACTGTGACGTCAAAATGTCGTCGAAAATTATTTGAAGAGTATTTAAAGGATTTGATTATAAAACATAATAATATTTGTCAGTCGTGGACAAAGTATCGTATTCTACTCGCATATAATGGCTGTTATTCACTCAGATGATTTACGACACTCGCCTATCGGCTCGTGTCGGCAAACTTCATCTTCGTGAATAACAGCTATCATTATATGCTCGTTGAATAATATACTATTTTTCGTTTAAAATACAGTCCACTAAATCTGGAGGAAATCTCCAACATCTAAAATCTCTAACAAAGCTGGCTCAGTACTCATACCTTGACGGAAGCCATGTTGATGTATACTAAGTATGTTAAAAAATAGTCACTCTGTTTTCAACTGCTTTCTCTACAACTTTCAAAATGACTGGCTGGAGTGCAATTGGTCTGTAATTTCCCTTAATAGTTCGATCGCCTTTTTAAAAAATAGGAATAATGGTTGCCGATTTTAGTCTTGCAGGTACAAATCCCTGCTCAAAGGACAGATTGAATATATGAGTCAGGACTGGACTGACGAAATTAGAGATAGCTTTCAAAATATGACTACTGAGTCTTTCGTTGTCAAGCGAATGTTTCGATTCTAGTGACTCAATAATAGATATTATTTCATTGTTAGAGACTGGAGACATAAAAAAAAAATTCGAACAATAATTAGAAGGTATATCGTAATTAGCTGCTAAGTTACTCGGCAACAATTTCGCTCGTAGGTCATTGGCGATACTAGTAAAATAACAGTTAGGATCATTTGAAATATCAATATCACTTGTGAGAAGTGTACCGTTGTCTCCTAGAATATTTTTTATCGAAGATACTTTAGGCCGTTTAGTTAAAATTTCATTCACTAAGTGCCAATTTTTTTTAACATCACCACAGTTAGCTAAAAAATGATTAACATAATTTGTTTCTTTTTCTCTTTTTATGTCCAGATTAATTTGATTGCAAGTAAGCTCGTAGGAGTCACGTAACTTTGAGTTATTTGGTTGTTTTTTTAATTTTTTCCGCAATTGGTTTCTCTTTTTAATTCGCCTAGCAAGTGAATATGAAATCCATGGTTGTAGAAGTTTGGTGTTATATCCGTGAGTGAGTGTAACATTGCTCTATTATGATCGAAATAATGCTTAGAAATTCATCAAGAGCTATAGACGGATCATTAAGGCTCAATACCATATTCCAATCTACTTGATAACGCTACCAGTGGAATTTTCAGTTCTGAATTTGACAGAATACTTATCTCTAGTGGGAATACTGCTAAGATATTATTTATTTTTCCGTTAGATGGCTTAAAAATTACAATTCATTGATTTTTATACTTGCGCTTGAATTCTAAAGTGGGAAATGCATTTTCGATCCATTAAAATCAGTGCAAATTTTGGTACTGACTTTAGTACACAATGATCTGATATTTTTATCATGTTATGATACAAAAATGAGAATATTGTTGAGTTTTTTCAAAATTCAAATAAATAGATTTTTAATAGTTGTTCATAGTAAAGCAAGAAAATATTAGAATTTTTTTAAATTATTGGAAATGATGAGGTGTGCAACAGCGTAGCTTTGCCCCTTACATTACTGGCCAAGTTTTTTTTAATAAAACTAATGAGAAATTAATGACCCGGCACTTGTTTTAGTGATTCATCTAATGTCTAACTAGGATGATTCATCGAGTACCTCTATGACCTGCGTTCTAACGTTTATTTGTATACTAAAGTTTTAAAGAGTACGTGTTTTATGATCTGAATTGCAAAGTTTATTAATTTGACTGTACGGATGTATTACTGTTAGTTTTGTGTACTTGTCATATAAATAGTGGTACACATTTTACCACTAGTTAGGGACAATTTGAAAGTGTTATTGAAAGTGAAACTTGCTGTTGAGTGATCCGAGCTCCGAGTAATATTAAAGAGAAAATACAATATGGTCAATTCGCAGTGTTGTAATCCTTTTAACTTAAAAAATCACAAAAAATCAAGCTGGAGCTGTTAGTGTTAAGTTAGCCGAAAATGCTAAACATTTCGTAAACCGCGAAATAACTGGTGAAAGAGTTTGTGAGAAGTGCAGCCGAAAATTTTACGATTTGAAGGAAATGTAAATTTTAGCAAATCTACCGATTGATGTTGAAGAAATTATCGAAATTTTATCAGACTACTCAAAGTTTTGTTGAGCAGCATTACGTTAACACGATTACATTGCTAGACAATAATCAAACTATCTACATATAGTAAAAAGTAATCTTCAAGATGGGTTATTGATTTGGGATTTTTCGGAGAACTATAAGTTTGTCACACAAAATGAAATACAAGCAGCACACTACTGTACACACCAATCTACATTAGCTGCATTTCTTGACGTTTGATCTGATCCGGATCAGATCATGTTTCATGAAACAACAAGCAATAAAAACAAATACTCGGATCAAAATGTTGATCCAAAAACAAAAATATGTTAAATTGCTGTTGTTGCTTTCAATGTAAACTTTGATCTGATCCGGATCACTATATGCATCAAGAAATGCGGGTATTACATTCGTTTGTCAACCTCCGTGGAGAACAGACCAAATTGTGAAATTAAAATTAAATTAAAAGTAAAGAGAATAATTTTGTGAAAGTTAGTGCCAACCAAAATTGTTTAGCGCAATTCTGCGCAGAAAAAAAAAAAAAATAATAAATAAATATATGCCTTTATTAACAAGGTTGAGGAAATAGAAAAATGGACAGTTTAAGAAAGAATACGGCGAAAGTGCAATTTCAAAGAACAGATGCCAAGCCAACGGATGAAGAAATGATGCGCTTTGTATTAAAAATTGGGTTAACCACAAAGGACATACACACATTATATCAAGATTTATACGACCGACGCAAGAATGATAGATTACAAGATTATGCAACTCAAAATACGTTACTCTCTTTTTTTGTAAAAAAATAAAGCGTAGGAACCAGTCTGTATATCTGACTTTATTTTCACCTATTATTTAAACTTTGTTTCACTCGCCCTTGGTTCTTCAAATATTTGGTTGGTTTTACAGCGGTTTGAGCGAGAAACATGAATAAATATGATCACATGATCATTGATGTGAAAGCGTTAATCTATATACCTTTCATTTCCTCTTATTGTATGTAGTGTGGTGGTATTATTTGGTCATTCACTCTCATTCATCATTGGTTATTTATTTTATTTAATGTTTATGTTGTACATATATACAGTAGAAAACAAAATTATTGTTCTCTTCATAGTAATTTGACGACACGACAATTCATTTAAGTACAACATTTTTGGTTTCACTATCGTATTAGAAGAGAGGATAAAAAATAAAATTAAAAAATAAAGCATAGGAACCAGTCGTTTTACTCTCCATCGGAGTTGGACAATCTTCTAATCTATCATTCTTGCGACCGATGTATACTATATATAAAATTTAACCTAGAGCAAAAATATTTGGAATTCAGTAGTGAAACAAATGTATTAAAATTTGAATACACAAATGGGACAACTACGGAAGTAACTGTAAAGGGAGCAAGTGGTCTAATGCGATATGTGCGTATATTTAATTTGCCGCCAGAGATTAACGACAGAACATTAAGCGAAGCAATGCACCGTTTTGGTAACATTTTGTCTACAAGACGCGAAAAGTTTGGCGCCAACTCTTTGCTACCGGTATTTTCAGGAGTAAGAGGTTTATACATGGAGTTGAACAAAGAAATACCGCAATTTATCTACATAGAAAATATTAAAGTGAGAATATTTTATGAGGGTATGAAAGAGAGGTGCTTTAAATGTGGAGAGGAATCACATAAAAAACAAGATTGCCCACTCTTAAATAAAACGAATATAGAAATAACACAACAGTTACAACAACCAGTTCAACAATACCAACAAAAACCACTACAACCGCATGAACCACAAGATCAACAAGGACAACAACAAATACAAACAGATGACAAACAGCTTTCATGCACTAACGATCAAACTACGCTACCAACAACAACAACACACGAACGAGCAAAATCAAAGCAACCTTGATTATACAAGCCATAATCTAAAAAACGAAGCTTTTATAAGGGAATTAGAAACGAGGAAAAAACCAAAATTTTCATAGTAAAACACATAAAACATATGGGAAATCACTTTTTTTCCGAAGACAAATTTGTAAATGAAAACGTTGCAAATTCTTAATTATGATTTCTGAAATATTTTCATAAATGTTTGAATTTCAACATATAAAAATCTCGTTTAAGTAAATCGTTTTCATTTTCTTGTAATAATTGATTTATTTAAACCAAAATATAAAAAAAAGTTCATAACAACAGCATTCTGGTCAAATTAAAAAGAAAAGCTTACTACAAATCGTGTGCATTAAGTCAATATACATAGATGGCAGTGGGCAGTAAACATTTTGAAAAACCGTACCAAAAATCGCCACTTGGGGAAATTTAAATTCAAAAATTGTAGGAAAAGCGAAACAAATTCTCAAAATATTTAAGAACGTGTCATAATTTTGTAATTAAACAATTTTTTTCGTATTTTTCTGTATAAATCTGAGACATCTAACGTACACTAGTAAAACTAAAGATAAATGTAGCAAGTATTATTTTAATTCATCAGAGCCAACTTTGATGTATTTTTCAAAATGAAAGTTCGAAAAATATATTTTAGAAATAATTTAATTTTAAAATTTCTGCTATTAATATTTACTTAATACCAATAAACCCTTCCTGTATATTGTTGCTAAAGATATGTAGAACACTTTTGTATAAAAATTTTGTAACATTTTTGCTTTTTTCAATGAAAAACTTGAAGCTAAAAAACACCATTTTTACTATGGATTCCTATGGAAATTAGTGAAAAGTTATACCACTAAAAAAGCTTCTAAAAAATACGTCATAATGATTATGGCTCTATACTCTAGAAGGCTCTGGCAAAATTCAACGAAATAGTCAAAATAACTCGACTACACGAAGAGGCAGAGAAGAAAATCGCAAAAATAAACACAATGATCAACTTGCGTGATCATAACAATAAAGAGAAGAGACAAGAAACCGATTCATCGTGTATGGACACTGAAAGTGAAAATGTTAGTGATACAAGCAGACCACGTCGAGCAGCAAAAAAAACGAGGTACACATCTACAAAAAATAGAATTGCGTTCACCGAACAACATAATAAGACAATAGCGAGCGCAAATACACGCAAATAATATTTTTATTGCACCAACACCTCCCGTAAAAAACAGTACAAATGAGACCGGATAATATTGATTTTTAACGATTACAAAACACAATAAAAAAAAATAAAAAAAATCAATATTATTAACACGTCATTGGGCAGCAACAGGAAGTACAGAGCAACAAAATGCAACATTTATGACATTGAAGGATGCAACAACAGCATTTTTATGCAACAAATTTTTATTTTCTTATTTTTTTTTGGTTTTCATCAAATTCTGTTGTTTGTTAAATTTTGGAAGCGGATATTCCCTGCACATATTAATTGGTATGTACAAATTGTTATTTGTGTGATTGTGAGATATGAGTGAAAGAATTATTGTTGGTCAGATAAACATACAAAGTTTTTACGCAAAAAAGCATATGTTGGAAAATTATCTGGCCAACAATAATATGAATGTGGTACTTATGAGCGAAACTTGGGAAAGAAGGAATAAGGCGTTGAATGTGAGAGGGTACAGATTTTTTTCCAAACCAAGAAGCGATGGTTATGGTGGGGTGGCAATAATGCACAAAAGAAACCTTACGCTTCAAGAGGTACAGTTACCCGCATTTGAGGTTATTGAAGCAATAGCCGCCTCAACGATGAATTTGGAAAGAAATCTGTTACTAGTAAGCATGTATGTAACCCAGGTGCATGATGGACATGAAAGGAAAAATGCCTTGAGTGACTTTAAAAAATTGTTTGAGTGGGTGAGAGATAAAAGTGACCTGATTATATGTGGAGATATGAATGCGCATGCGAGAATGTGGGGTTGTATGGACAATTGCGCAAGAGGCAAATAGTTGGCCGACCTAATTCAAGACTCCGATATGGTGCTCTTGAATGATGGAAGGCCAACTAGAATGGCGAATGTGGGTGGCACGGCCAGCGCAATAGATTTGCATTTGACAACTATTGAACTGGCCTGCCGGGTCACTTGGAATGTAGAAGAAGAGAATTTGGGTGGGGATCATTTCATGATCAAAATGATCATGAATGATAATAGAGTGTTTAAGAAAAAGCGTGAATTAATCAATAATAGGAAATGGGTGCAAGAGATGAATGAGATTCTCGGAGAAAATCAAATAAATCAAAGCCAGTTGGATAGTGAAATTGAACGAGGGAATGAACTGTGTACAATAATTGTGGATATGAAAGAGATTAATGTGAATGGTTGGTGGAACAATGAAGTTCAATTCTGGTATGAAAGGGAGCGAATAGCCTTGCGTGAGTTTAATAGGAATAGGAGTAGTGAGAATAAGATTATATATGGTAAAATGAATGGGAAGTTGAAAAAGGCTATTCGCAGAGCGAAAAGGAAAAGTTGGCGGGAATATGTGTCCCAAATGACACACAGAACCACAACTAAGGATGTATGGAATTTATTTAATAGGGTGAATGGGAAACATTTTAATGCGCGTAATGTGGTGTGTGAGAACAGAGAAAAAGCTGACGAATTTATTAGAATGATATTGAATGTAAGCAATGATTTGAATGTAATAAATGAAGTTGATAGAATGAATGGAAATGAAAGAATGGATTGTAAGTATGAATGGGGAGAGTTCCTGAGAGTGTTAGATACATCAAAATCTACCACTCCAGGGACCAACCGCGTAAGTTATAAAATGGTTCGGTTGTTGAGTGACTCAGCTAAATATAACTTGCCTGAGATACTCAACAAAGTGTGGATGGGTTCCAAAATACCGGGCAAATGGAAAGAGAGCAGAGTGGTTCCCATCCCTAAACGGGATAGAGATCCAAATGTGGCAACAAATTATCGTGGCATATGTATGTTGAATGTTTTTATAAAAATTTTAAATGGAATGATGAAAGAACGAATGGAAGATTTTGTGAATGAAAATAATTTGTTGCCATCGACAACATTTGGATTTCGAAAGAACCACTCTGCAATCGAGTGCGTGGAAAAGTTTGTGTGGAAAGTGAAAAAGGGTAAAATGAAAGCTGTTGCGGTATTTTTAGACATTGAAAGACCTTATGATTACGTGGTTCCGTGGAAATTACAACAAATTCTTTCGAATTTTGGATTTTCACGGAAAGTATGTATGTGGATAAAAGATTTTATGAGTGAAAGAAAAATTGTTTTTAAAGGAAGTGGGTTTAGGTTGGAGGGAGTTGTTAATATTGGACTTCCGCAAGGAAGTAAAATATCACCAGCTCTATTCAACCTATATACCAGCGAGATACACCGCATCAATACTGACAATCAAATCGTTCTGCAATTTGCAGACGATTTTGCAGTGATTGGAAAAGGAAAAAGTATTGATGCGGCGGCTCTAAAAGCGCAAAAGGGAGTAGATGAGTTACTGCAAAATCTTAAAATGTTGAATTTGAGAGTGAATCCTAATAAGTGTGCTTATATGAGTTTTAGAACGAATGCTGCAAATGTTAACATTAGTGTGGATAATTATAGAATTGAACAAGTAAATGTGTATAGGTATTTGGGTATTTGGATTGATAGACGTTTGAATTTTGGGAATCACATGAAAATTTTGGCAGATAACTGCAAGGAACGTTTGAATGTGGTTAAACGGGTGAGCAAACCTAAGTGGGGTGCTCATCCGTGTGTGACTGACATGTTAAGAAAGGCCCTTATATCCTCCAAAATTGGATATGGTATTAGTGTGTATGGAAATGGTTCAAAAGGGGCTTTTAGCCAATTAATGAAAGTGGAGAATGCATGCGCCAGAGTTGTATTGGGAGCGATTAACTCAACCCCAATACACACTCTGTGGTCGGAAATGGGTGATTCACCTCTCGATTACAAGAGAGAGTGGATCACAGTGAGAGAGTCAGTAAAAATGATAACTAAGAAAAATGAGTTTTGGAATGAAATGATAGTACGATTACAAAGTAGGGCGGTATTCAAACCAACATATAGAACTAGCATTGCACTTGAAAATATGAACGTTTTTCTGAGTATAGGCAATGCTGGTCCGCAACTCGTGCCTAATAATCTTACTGTAGTTTGAAAATGGAGGAATACAATAAGGGAATGAATGAAGTTATCGCTAAAAGTATGTTTGCGAAAATCAGTCAGCAATATGGGCAATACGATGTCGTTTATACAGATGTAAGTGTGAATGAGAATGGAGTAGGTGTTGGTATGTTTATGCCTAGTAAGAATGTAGAAAAGTATTTTAAAGTGGACAAAAGCATCTGTATAATGAACGCTGAACTGATTGGAATGTTTGAAGTAATCAAACTGGCTGTGAATGAAGGGGAAAGGAAAATAGTAATATTTTCAGATTCTCAGAGTGGTTTATGTTTGCTTAAATGTGGAGGTGGAAGGGAAGGCAATGTGTATGTGGATTTGATTTTTGAATGCGTTCGATGCTGTCAACGTGATGTGACCATACAATGGATTCCAGCACATAGACAGATCGAAGGGAATGAAAGAGCCGATATGTTAGCTAAAAAGGGTGCATTGAATGACGTGGTTCAGGAGTATGAAAGAAAGGATGCAAGAGACGTACTTCGTATGTGTCAGATGAATCTGTGGAGAAAATGGGAGAGTGAATTTTACGAGAAAAGTCTAACGAAAGGAATGAAGTACAAGGTGTTCCGTGGTACTCCTTTGAGGACTTCTTTCAATAAGGAGCTCAAAGGAGATACGCGGATGTTGCGAACGGTTGAGAGAATCAGACTGAACCATGGAAATTGGAAGGAATGTTTGTGGAAACGTCATTTGAGTGAAGACAAAGATTGTGAGTTGTGTGGAAGTGTGGAGGATGTTGAACATCTCATATTGGGTTGTCCTAGGTACAGCCAATATAGATCGCGGTTCAACATCCTTCGGAGTGGAAGCAATCTAATTGATTTAATGAATGAAGGTTTATAAGTAAATGTACGATTTTATTAGGATGAGTGGAATAACAATTTGACATAAAAGAAGTAGTAGCCAACCGAATATGTGTCCAGAATATGTGTATCCATTTTATAGATTAAAAATCAAATTAGTAAAATTGAAATTATGAATTAAACATATGTAAATAGGAATTGTATAAATTTGAGTTTTTTGGCAATATGGCTCTATTTTATGTAGGAGCCAAGCCTAATAAAAATAAAAAAAATAAAAAAAAATGCGGGTATTATTTCCAATCATTGCTTACTACAAATCAGCACTAGATAAACCAAATATAATTTCTTATGCCATAATATCAGAAGAAGAAACACATGATACTGCAGCTGTAAATGGTTTTCAAAACAAATTTATTGAATTTCTAGACAGCAAAAAGCCTGCTCCAAAAAAAATTTATTATTTTTCGGATGGTGCTGTATCACAGTTCAAGAATAAAAAAATGTTTGCCAACATCAATAATCATGAAAAACGGATTTTAAAGTGGACTGCGACTAGAACTTCTTCGCTACGGCAAGGGGGCCATCAGATGGAATTGGCGGTACCATTAAGAGGTTAGCTAGAGCAGCTCCTTTGAGAAGCGTAGACGAGAGCTTTTTAATAATTTTAAAACTTTTTGGGTTGGTGTAAAGAAAAAAGTGGTATAACATCTATTCATTACGATAACGGAGTATGCAAAAACTGAAAAACACTCAAATAAAATATTTTCCAAGCTTAAAACAGTTGATAATACTCGACAAATACAAACAACCTTGGATAAACCATTTATTAAAACTAAAATGTATTCAAATTCTGATATTGTAAATAAATGTTCTTTGTACTAAAAACAAAGACAAATGTTTTAAGATTTACTCCTTTTACTGCTAATCAATTAAAATATTGATCTGCATTAATCGTATCATCTATGTACTAAAAACTGTTGAGTATCAAAAAATTGGCAAACTAAATTTATTTGAACTTTGATTAGCAATTTAGGAGTCAAACTATTGCCTCTAAATAATAGTTGTTTATTAAAATCTGTACTAGAAATAGCATTACATACTGTGATATATTCTCTCTTTTGTATACCAAAAAATAATGTGTTATTCCAAATTTGAATCTTCCTAGTGGCCTAAATATGAACTAAACATTTAAGCTACTATACTAGCAAGAGACTTCAGATCATTAGCTGTTAAAGACAGGCAGCAATTTCTCGTCTTAGCTTCCACACACGTAAAAATAAATTTATTATAATTTTTAAGCAATCTAATGGAAGAATAAGACCTACGTTTGCAGTATTCCTACTAGAGATATGTAGTCTGTCAAATTCTGAATTGAAAATTCTACTGGTAGCCTTATCTACTCATTTAACACAAATTGTAATGTAATGTAGTTTCAACTTTGGAATTACCTAGCGGCTAAACTACCCATTCCCCCATAAACACTTGTTGTTTTACTGAACGGTTTAACTATTATCTATCAAATGCTATATTACGTTTTTCGGTTTTTTGGTAGCTGTGCCCTCTAGCGGCAAAAATATAAACAAAGATTTATCTGCTCACAACTCCTTAGTAACGGTACTTTTCAAAAATAAGTTATTATAGAATTTAGGATAAATTAATACCGTTCCAAATTATGAAGAAAAAAAAACAAGAAACGTTCTTCTTACTTTCAATAAGGACCACGATTACAACAAAACAATTGAAATCGGAGAGGTCAAGGTTGAAAACTACGAAAAATTTAGTAAAATAACGTGGAATGAGTCATACAATATATTATATAAATTATATACATAGTTTTAAACGTTCCTTTTTTTTCTTGAAACATTTGGGTTTGATATTCAATTATGCTTTTCTTTGATCACAAACCATAGAAATTTCCATTCTAATAACACAAGTTTGATTGGAAACCTAAACGTTGAAATTGAGTGCCTTAGCTCAAAAGAACCGTTATTTGAATCAAAATGCATGAGTTTTCCATTGAAAATTTGCCAGTTTTAATATAAACTTAACGAGTGTTTCATATGAATTAAGCAATACTTGTCTTATGATTTTAGGTTTAAAATCAAAATAATAATTATAGTTTTACATTAAGACTAAATAATTTTTAAACAATACTAATAAAGTTTCAGACCATTATCGAAATCGCGTTTGATATGGTTAAAATAATTTTTTTTTTTCTGTGTGATATACCCTCGATGAAGATTTGCTTATATGTACTAGTACTGGTTATCTTTATATACTGCATTTATTATTTACAATGCAGTACTTTCCTTATTATGTATAAATGTATTACAAATAAAATCAGAAATATAAATAAAAGGCCTAACTCAAATACTACGGATACAAATAACCAAATTTCTCTTTGATATTTATATGTAGGTCCCTACAAAACCAAATAATTTAAATTTTTTGTTGCTGATACAAAATAAATTAAATATTATCACCGCAAATTTTTGTTTTAATTATGTACATAACTACTCTAATTTTGTCAAAAAAAAAAAAAAAAAAAAAGAACTCTGGACCAAGTTAAACAAAAATAAAATGTTCAACCTTTTTCTAATAAAACTAAGCCACACATAGGATTTCTAAATGTAAATAAACTAAATTAAATAATGTTTATAAAATGTGTAATGTGTATGCCATTCCAGTAGTAAAGCATAACCACAAATTGTCTATTTTCAAAAAAAAAAAAAAAACATAAAATAGTTAACTATAAACTTACTGTACGGTAGTACAGTAGTTATTGTGTACAATAATTATAAAATATTTAGCCACACCCAACAAAAAAAGTATTCGAAAACAATACTAAGCTTTACAACTTGGGTTATTATGGAAACATTTTAATTAAAAATTATTTAAGGATTTAGTACGATGCGAAATCACTCAAATTTTGCAAAACTATATTATTTACTATAGTAGGGAAAAATAAAGTTTCTAGTTTCTACAAATCAGCTTTTAATGAAAGCTACTATTTTTTTTTTTTTAATATTTCTGGTATTCAAAAAGACATTTAAAGAATAAAAACTTTTATATACTTTCATATTTCGCGTTTCTCAGAAATAAAACTTTTGAAATAAAATTTAAGCTTTTTGTTTTTTTGGTTTGCATATAATGTAATTTACCAAAAATAAAATTGTATTTTATTCATTTTTGTTATTAATTAAAATTAATTTAATATATACAGGTATGTATATTGTATAGCGATGAATACAAAATAAAATAAAAATTCAATTCGAATTCAAATTTATTTTATTATAATGTATAGCTTTGAGCTTTTTTTATATTCTCAGAATCGTTTATAAATTTTAATTAAATTATACAAGGTATTGCGTATTGTATTTGTACATATTATTGAGGGCGATAAAGAAAGGTTGCAAAGCTTTTTATTTTACTTTGATATTGTATATTAACGTAAAAAAATTGCTCATTTACCTTTAATACCCGAATTTCAAACAAAAAAAAAAGGTTTCGTCAAATTATTTGCAATTAAACATTTATTAAATGCTTGATTTTTAATATATTTTGAGTGGGTGAATTACTTGTACCAGAGCCTTCTAGAGTATAGGGCCATAATCATCATGACGTAGTTTTTAGAAGCTTTTTTAGTGGTATACCTCTTCACTGATTTCCATTGGAAGCCATTGTAAAAATAGTGTTTTTTAGCATTTTAGTGTTTAACTGCAGAAATATTAAAATTAAATTATTTCTAAACTATATTTTTCCGAACTTTCATTTTGAAAAATACATCAAAGTTGGCTGTGACGAATTAAAACAATACTTGCTAAATTTATCTTTAGTTTTACTAGTGTACGACAGATGTCTAAGATGTTCACAGAAAAATACGAAAAATATTGTTTAATCACAAAATTATCATACCGTTCTTAATATGTGAATTTGTTTTGCTTTTCCTATAATTTTTGAACTTGAAATTTCCCCATAGGTGGCAATTTTTGTGTAATGTATATTGAGTACAGTAATTATTAATATACGAATTGTAGTAAGCTTTTATTTCAATATGACTAAGAAAATGAAAACGATTTACTTAAACGACACTTTTTGATCTTGAAATTCAAACGTTTATGAAAATATTTCAGAAATCATAGTTAAGAATTTGTAACGTTTTCATTTAAAAATATGTCTTATGAAAAAAAGTGATTTCCCATATGTTTTATGTGTTTTACTATGGGAATTTTGTTTTTTTACTCGTTTCTAATTTCCTTACAAAACCTTTGTTTTTCAGAATATTGCTTTGTATAATCAAGGTTGCTTTGCTTGTGATCACAGCCTCAATCAGCTTAAACTGGTTTAATCGGATTAATAAACTTTTGATCGTTTCAAAGCTTTCAGGACTAAATGAGTACATCGAAAATAGTCAAATAAGGAATGTGAAAAGTACTTCCCTGACCGGATATATGATAAATATAATTCATATTAACTGTCCTATCCGGTTACTGCTTTCTTCGAAGTTAAAAATTAAATTTAAAGAATTTCTAAACAATACGGAAAGTGTATTCAAAATTAATTTAAAAGTTAAATCTTGTAATATGTACCTTCCAAGAAATCGTTTTCTGGTCCACCTATTCAGGAAAAATATTTGTCAATTTTAAGAAATTGGGATGTTAATCATTTGCCATAGGCACTATTGTTCGTATAAGTTGAGATTAGTTTTATAAAATGCAGGTCGTGAATCTATTGAATTTAGAGAGAGGTTGGGTTTGCATATATCACCCAGCATAAAGTGGAACAATTTAGCACTTGTATATTTTATATGTTTTAATTACTTACTGATAAATTTGTTTGGAATTGGTGGCCCTTTTAGTACATATATGGGTAGATGACTTACCTAAAAGTAAAAAAAAAATGTTTTGTTAATTCGATACCTTGGCACATCACAATAAATTTCATAGAGTAAATTTTATATTTTCAAATCTTTTCAATTGAGCTGTTTGTAGTAACCAAATGTAGTTTTGAGTCAGTTTATGAAAGCTTCCAATCAAAGTGGTAAACTGCTTTCGAAAAATTATATTGATATTGAAGAAGGTACTATTTATGAGTATTCAAAATAATTTAATGGCATAACTAAATAGTTTTGAAAGGTATTTCTTTAGCCTGTTTACTTATAAGCGATACTATCGTTTAAAAACCAGGTGATTCCAGCAGATGTCAGATATGCATTGAGAGACTTAAATATTTTCGCAACGCTTTATCTAGTTAATTTTTTATATTAAATTAACCTGAATATAAAAATATGATTGCAATACCTTTTCCGTATTCCTTTAATATTGCGAAGACAAAAAGTTGAAAATCTATGAATTTCTTGATTAACTAGAACTTTAGGTTCAACCCTCCTGTAAAACAATGTCGTGCAATATGTTTTCAAAAATGCAATGAATCTACTTTTTTGTAAGACATACCACATTGCACTGCTTAAAATTCAGACTTCTATAATTCTTCTTACTTTTCAAGGACAAATGACTGCAGAAATTGTCTTGCAGCCTTACTGTAGTTTTTGGGAGATTTAAAACTAAAATTTTAGTCAGATTTAAGAATATTGATTCTACGAAGAGATATTGCATAACCGAAAACTCAACGTGTTACATACCTAGTTAAATTCCTTCCTTTCAATTTTTTTTATTTTTTATATTAAAAAAACATAGAATGCTCCAAAAACGTGTAAGGGATTGGCGTATTTTAAGAACAAGCGCTAGATTGAGATCTAGCGAATTTAGAAAAAAAATTTGTTATTTATTCCCTGTAATTGTTCAGCGATTTTAATAAATTTCGTTCAAAAAAGCAGTTTTGATGTCAAACTGCACCATTTCCATGTTCTCGACTGCCACAATCGCCAAAACCGTTCGCACTAAATCATATCGAACAACAGGTGAAAACGTTTTACCATAATCAATGCATGCATATTGGGAATACCCTTTTGCGACCAATCTCGCCTTGTTGTTCGCTTTTTGGTCCATTTTGAACCAATAATATTACAATCATTTGGTCGGTCAGCCAAATACCATGTGTTAATCTTCTTGAGTGCTTCAAGTTCGTAACATTGCTCCCGACCATTTCTCATAGTGATCTGATTTAATTACCACCTTTTACGTTAAAGCCATTAATGCCATGATTGCTGAGTAACTAAATTCATCCGCATATTTTCTCGAAGGATTGATTACTAGACGCAATGCATAATTTAAAATTTCCGAATTGGGGTTTTCTGGCCTCCCTGCTTTGATCGTCTTTGTTTCATCAATTGTTTCACCCAATTTGCAGACACCACACATTGCAGACATACTCTTATCCTCTTCAGATTCAACTCAATACTGCATCATCTCGCCCTGCATATCGTTTCCGTTGAACTTCACATCACAACTGATGAACACCTTTTTCGATTCCACAACATAAACGGAAATTCTTTGTTGTCTGTCCATATCCAACGAGAAGAACCTTTCGAGCCTTTGCATCCCATTTCTTTCGACCCGTTTGTTTTAGCACTAATGCAAATCCTACAGTGCCGAAAACTTTTACATGACCCAATTACGGTTTTTCACTACATAGTCCATGATTCATACAGTGTCGTCTCTGGATTTCGTGTGCTGCATGATATATTCCAGAAATAGAAAGTCTTATTTACCGCTCCTGGCAACAACATTTTGTCGAGACCACCGGCAATCAATAATGGACGTGCTGGCTCTTGAATCGTGCGATTTTTTGGTTCGATGAAACCATTTTGCTCAGGTCTGTACGATGCAACACGTTCAATAATAATGCCCTTCTTTGATAACAATTTCTGTACATCAGTGTTAATGAATTCCGTTCCGTTATCGCAAATGTACTTCACGTGGTTTCCAGTATTCTTTACCATCGGCAAAAAAACTTTAAAAATTTTGAAAACATCAGACCTATGCTTCATGAAATAGACATACTTGAGGATCGTAGCCTTATCCTTTACAAGCAAAAATAGAGCATTTCGCGGACTCCAATCTCGTTCATCTTCCCACACACATCACATCGTGAATATATTGTCCCTTCTCCGCATTACGAATATTGCTTGATAAATGTGACGTTTTCTTCATTTTTCCATATTGACATTCCTCACAAAAGAACGTTTTTTCATCCGAAAAATGTATGCCGTCGAAAATTTTACTCAATTTTTTAATTGCTGTCACATTAATATGCCCTAAACGACGATGCCATTGTTGCTGAAGCTAAGCTGGTTGAATAGACATATACATGCTCATTCTGTTTCACTCGAAAAGCCATTCGAATTTGATTTTGTGCATCTTTGAAATCAAAGGCTCTCGTTGCACCATCACAATCTATTATTTTGTAGTGATCACTATATATCACTATTGAAAAATCCTTTGCCGTTGTCAACGCAGTTGCAAACAGATTTTGTTTTAAACCAGGTACGTATTTGACGTCTTCAAGTCGTATTGGAAATCATTGGCCATTGTACCAAGCTTCGAAACATATCGTGCCATAACCACTAATTTTCAGACGTTCATCGTTTGCAATACGGTTACGTAGCGATCACGTTTAATACACTTTAATTCACTGAATTATTCTCGTCTCGATGTCATGTGCTTCGATGCGCCTGAGTCTGCCAGCCAAACATCGCTATACTTAGCCATATCACAAATTGCGGCGGTAAAAGCCACTTCGCATGACTCTTTTTCTTCCGATGAATTACTATTTTTGTTGCGTTTTGGACAGTCACGCCGCCAATGACCTATTTCCTAACAGAAATTGCATTTCGAATTTTTTTTAATTCTTCAATGGATGTATTTGACTTCTTACCCATTCCACGGGATTTTGCATAAAAAGCTGCCCCGATCGATTCACTATCCATTTCCTTTTTCCAATTTCAAGCGGGGCAATAAATTATCCAATGTGCGTCCTTCTTTCACATTGTGCCATACCGTACAAAAATTCTTAAACTTAGAGGAGATACTGCTAATGATTCTCATCATTTTTATACTTTCGGATAACTTCTCCCCTTGATCTTTCATTTCAGCTGCTAGCAATGAGCATTTCGATACATAGGCCATTACCCCATCCTCCTCAGTTAAAAATATTATTCATACAACTTCATAATTCTAGCCTCATTTTTCACCTTGTGTAAACTTTCAATTTTTTTTGTAAATATCTTTTGATGTTGTACAGCCTAAAATATGGTTTGCTTGGTCTTCGTTTTAATTGAACAAGTAATATCGATATTGCCTTGCCATCTTTCTGCATCCAATTCTGTTTGTCGTCTTTTTTATTTGGCATTAAGGCTTCACCGTTCACTATGTCCAGCAAACCTTGTGCACATAATAACGCCTTTACTTGAAAATCCCATAATTTGAAATTCGTCCCATCCAAGCGATGATTCAAGAAAATTTGCTTCATTGATTCAGACGATATAATTTTTATCAATACAACTTAATTGGATTTATTACAAAAAAAATGGAACTTGCCTCATTTGAAACCATATTTTGAAAGTAGGTTTTTATTTTACAAAAAATTACATTTGATTTGGATGGTGATTAATTGAAATAAATGTTTATGATGCAGAAGGCGGATTTGATGACATTAGCGATTTGAAAATCTAGACTTAATTTTTCTTCTTACAACTGATGCTGCAGAAGAGCCGAATATAATTGGTTTAGGTAATGAACAATGGGCAGCTGTCGAAACTTTAAATTTACAAATACATATGCATTAAGTCGTATAGAATTCAGTCACTCTGACACGAACTGGCTCGAAAATTGACCTATTTATAAACACTCAGACGCCTATAGGCTCGTAAGTACGATTTTTTCTTAATTACATTCAATTGAATTTAATAAATTTTTCTAACTTAGATTGACATTGATTTTGAATTGGTACATCAACGTAAAGGATTGGCTATATTTAACAAATGGAGTGATTTTGAGGTAAATATTTCATCAATTTTGTACAAGAAATTTCTAAACGACAAAAAAATAACAGAAATATTGGAAAATTTACCCATCCATAAAGGTATTGAGAATATATTAAAAATAATTGTTTCCGATTGTACGCAATTCGCTAATGCTTAAAATACATGGTTGCTTTCTTTATATAGTCGCTATAGCCTGATATTCAGTCGCTATAGCCTGATGAGATTGACTGGAAAATAATCAAATTTTTCGTGTTTCTCATTCAGATCGAAACTGAAGTTGTAAAATTTCTGATAATTTCGCTCTTCGTAACAATTCGAAAAATCGTCATGATTATCTGGATTGCCAGAAGAACTTTAACTTCAAACTCATTTATTATTCATTTGACAATTTTTTAAGTTGCCTTAAATACACCTTTCAAAATTCATTTTGCTTTAAAATTAAATTATTCTGGTCAATGCTACCGAATTTGGTTGTTTATTCAAAAATATCATAGTTTTTTAGATATTCACAATTTTAGTGACAAAATAGACCCTGAAGTTGAAACATTGATAAGCCAATTAAAAAATTGTTAAATAAAAAATACTATATTTTAATTTTTATACATAAGTACATGCACATACGTAAGTATATATATGTATGTATGTACCTAAAAGTTAATTTTATTTAATAAATTTTTCTTTTTACCTTTAACATTTTCCTTAAAGAATTCATAATGAATTGCAATATCTGTGAAATCACTTTCGATAGGTTAGATTTGTATATTAGACATTCAAGATTATTTCATAAATTAAGGGACAATCGTGATAAATTTAGGTGCCCTTTAACTAATTGTCCTTCAAATTTTGATAAGAGTTGGAAGTTAAAACGTCATCTTCAAAATTGTTTATAATATTCCTTTGCTCACTCAATCCAATTATTAATGATTTTACAAAATCTGCCCCAAATTTTAAAGCAATAGCAGAAAAGAATACCGAAACATTTGCCATAGCTTAATATAATATTGATATAGATTTATTTAAACAAAAGATTGAAATAGCTACACTTTCTTTTATTTGTAAAATTGCTAGGTAGCTTTAGTAATGTCACTAATAAATTAGTCAATACTTTGATTTCTGATATAACAAATGTAGTAACTATTAACACTTACTATATTCTAGAAAAAATTGAGATCATATTAAATTCTATCGTGGAAGAAAACGTCTCAAATTCGGTTAAAACTATTTTTGATCTTGGCAAATAACCGTTTAAAAATTACAATACAGCATATACACTTCTCAAATATATGACCACTAATGGTTTAGATAAACAGAGATAAATGAAATAATGAATAAATTCAAAAGTTAAATCTTGTAATATGTAGCTTCCAAGAAATCGTTTTTCGGTCCACCCATTCAGGAAAAATAATTGTCAATTTTAAGAAATGGAGATAATTGAATTTACCTTTGTTAATCATTTGCCATAGGCTCACTGCTGTTCGTATATGTTGAGATAAGTTTTATAAAACGTAGGTCGTGAATCTATTGAACTTTGTTTGTCAATCATGTAAAAAAAAATTATTTAAATGTACAGGTTGGATTTGCATATAACCCAGCATAATGTGAAACAATTTAGCACTTGTACATAACCGGAGTGAGCGCATTGGAGAATTCATCGATTTCGTCTTCAGCTGATTCATATGTCAGTTTTTGAACTTTGTTAAATTTGGTTAATTTGAGTTTATACAAACCTAACGTAAAATTTGTTATATTTTATAAAGTTATTATCACGATTTGTAAACGTAAAGCAATATTCAATGGTTTGTTGGTGTAGCCTTTTTACGACAGTGCCATCTATTAGTGAGTAGTGCTATTGGCATGCATTGAATTTGATTTTACTTTATTGTTGTTGTCCGGCAGTATACATAACTAAATTCATTTTTATTTCGCATTTCCGCCAGTTTTATTTCCCCAAAAATAGTGTCTGAACAAATTATCGGCAATTTATGTATCGAATATTTGAAAGTTTGTCATTTGTTTACGAGAAAATAAAATGGACGCTTATGAAGTTACGAAAGCAAAAACACAGTTTAACAAAAAATTCAAACGATATGTCAACGTTGATAGGTCCAAGACCAAGCATTCAATTGCCCGAGTTAAACATTCTCTACTTTGACGGTGATCCGTTAATATGGGTAAAGGCATTGCCCCATGCACTAACCGCAAACCGGCATTTCAAACCGTCAAATCCAATTATTGACAAAATTATTTGTTTTTCAACATGAAAGTTGTTAAAAAATAGTTTGAATCTATAAGTTCTATACCTTATTCGTAAATAATTTTATTAAAATTGATTTAATTTCATTCACAAAACTCCAATTTTATATTTTGACGGACGGATTTTTGTTTGACGGACGGCAAAACATAAAATTGGGGCTTTTTGAATGAAATTAAATCAATTTTAATAAAATTTTCTTAGAATAAGATGGAACTTATAGATTAGAATTATTTGTTAATAGTTTTCATATTGCAAAGTTAAGCAACTTAGCCAAAAATTGGGTTTGACGGTTTCAAATTCCGGTTTTCCGTTTTGCATGGGGCAATGCCTTAACATTAAGAAATATTTTTGAAGTATTAATTAACGAATAGCGTGAAGAGTGAATTGAATAGCGTGAAGAGTGAGGCAAAACAGTTACTTGGGCATATAGAGATAGCTGAAGCTAGTTATAAACGAACGAGCTTGGGCAGAACTTGTACATCGACTTGACAATCGCAGAATTATCATTGAAAAGCATATTGACGAATTAATAGATTTATGGGGTATATCGTACACTCTTATATGGTATGATGTACGACGCCCATAGCATTATCGTAAGGTGATCTACTTGCCGCGCGGAGCACCAACGCGGTTTATGAATTAAACCACATAATTTATTTTATGTTTCTTTATTTATTGGTTATAAAAAAAAAAAAAAAAAAAAAATATTTTGGTATTCCAACGTTTTTATAATTGGCTATGTCCATTATCGGGACTTACATATTACGTAAGGATATCGCTATTCGATTTTCCACGAAAAAGCTCAAAGTAGCGCTTTATGCAATTTATTTTCATAATTTTCCTATTCTAATATTTTACAATAATCATAGATAGAGCTACCACAATACTCCCCTGCCAGTGAATGACATAAACGATTTATGGACTTACCGAAACCTTACCGGTAATTTTGTTGTCCTACCCGATCGTGTTACTATACTGGTCGGTTCGTTTTGGAAGCTCACCGTTAGTTTTCTTGTTGGATGGGGCTGTCTAACTGTTGTTTGATTACCATTCGCCTCGTTTGAGTAACTTTCGTTTACGTTGCTATTTTCCTTATTGGTGTTGTATTCCGATTCGTTGAAACACGGCTTCAACCTATTAATTGAAATGTTACACTCTTTATTCTTCCTTACTATTGTGAAATATTTCTCGGTACGACTGATAACTTTGAACGGCCCCTCGTATGGGCACTGCAACGATTCATTGATTGCATTTGTTTGCACAAATACGTGCGAGCATGCGTACAATTTTTTGTGAACAAAGGTCGATCTATTCTCATGTCTTGAGGCAGGTGTTGGCTTTGTCTGCTCGATGACATTTTTAAACTGCAAAACGAACTCCGACTGATACACTTGGTTACTCGAATTCTCGAAAAACTACCTTGGCATCCGTATAGTCTCACCGTACAGTAATTCGGCCGACGTTGCTTTAAAATCTTCTCGAAAAACTGTCCTTAGCCCCAACAGTACTGTGGACAGAGAGATAGTCCAATTAGCGTTGTTCTGACACATTATTGCCACCTTAAGAGAGCGATGCCAGCGTTCAATAAACCCGTTTGCCTGAGGGTTATACGGGGTAGTCCGTTTTCGCTGAAATCCTAAAAATATTGCTAGTTCGCGAATCAGCTCGGACTCAAACTGCCCGCCTTGATCCGTGACTATCGATGACGGTATGCCATACCGTGCAATCCATCCACTATATATTGCTCTTGCTACCGTTTGGGCTCATATATCCTCTACTGGAATTGCCTCTGGCCAACGAGAATACCGGTCTATTATCGTCACACAGTAGCGCATACCTTCGGATGTTGGTAAAGGGCCCACTATATCAACGTGGATCTCTTCAAGAGCATCTCTTCAAGCGCTTGCTGACGAGTGGAAACTGGCCCACGGGGATCTTTGTATGCCGTTGTACTTTAGCTTTTTGGCAACTGACACAACACTTAGCCCATCTTCTGGCATCATTCTTGATGGATGTCTAAATATACTTTCCACTCAACATCTTGGCTGTAGCTTTAATCCCTGGATGTGAGAGATCATGCACTATGTTAAATACGGATCTTCGGAACTCCATTGGGATGTATGGCCTAATGACACTTGTTGAAATGTCACACCATAATTCTTTTCCCGAATTGAGCACGAGAAACTTCTTAAACTGTAGTGACTTGCTTGATTCTAAAAGCTGCAGCAGCTCCTTATCACTGCTTTGGGCTTCGGCCACTTTCTCGTAATCAATTGTCTCTGACCCTCGTATCTCATCTACCCTGGATAGCGTATCCGCTACTACATTATCTTTGCCTGCAATATGTTGAATGTCGTTAGTAAATTGGCTAATAAAATCTAAATGGCGAAATTGTCTTGGCGACGCTTTCTGCGGGTTTTGCTGCAACGCGTACACCAATGGCTTATGGTCAGTAAAAATCGTAAACGTTCTTCCTTCCAGCAGAAAACGAAAATGTTTCACTGCCATATATGCTGCTAGCAGCTCGCGGTCGTACGCGCTATAGCGTTTCTTAGTTTCCGTAAGCTTCAAGGAATAAAAGCTTAAAGCTTGCCAGATATCCTCTACCTTATGCTGCATAACTGCGCCTATAGCTGTATCGGATGCGTCTACCATTATAGCGAGATGAGCCTTCATGTCCGGATGCACTAGGGTTGTGGCCTCACACAATTGTCGTTTGGTATGCTCAAAAGCTTTTATTGCGTCGTCCGTCCAATCAATTTTTCGGCGATCGTTTTGTTTACTCCCTTTTAAATAATTGTTCAACAGCGCTTGATTCGGGAATAAGTCTGCGGTAAAAATTTATCATACCGAGAAAATGACGTATTTCCTTTACTGTCTCCGGACGTTTAAACTCGGAAATGGCCTGTATGCGCTGCGGCATAGGTTTAATTCCGTGTTGATTTATGGTATGTCCTAGGAAATCCACTTCTGACTGCGCGAATACACACTTACTGACATTTATGATCATACCTTGGTCCTGTAGGTAGATTCCGGTTGTGTGGAATTATTTTGTGGAACGGAATTTTGTTTTAAACGAGAGTTTCGCATTCCGGTTCAGTGGAATGAAAAAATAAATCCCGTCTTTGTGAAATGAAACGTCAAAATTTCTCTTTGCGGAATTTGATGGTGAAATACAATTATTAGTGCCATGGAATTTATTCTTAAGTTGTTTAGAGCAAAGTATGGATTTGGCTCGAGGAAGGTAACTGATGATTTATATATTTTTTATTAATCATTTAATTTTCGCACAAATTGTAAAGCATATACGGAAAGTTTGTTCTTCCAAAAAGTGGAATTAGAGCCCAAAAATGCCGTCAGCGAATGTACCAATAACACCAATATGTACAACAAATAAATGAAATTAAATATTTATTAGTAAAATTTTATTTTCACTTAATAATGTTCACTCAATTATTCTAAGACATTATGGGTGTACGAATTTTAGTTCGCCAAACGCATGAGCTGATTGACAAATTATAAAAAAAAATAAATAAAATGACAATTTTTTTTCGATTTTTGAAATGCTTACTAGATTTAGAACTAGTACTAAAAATAAATCCCGCAAAGCGAACTAGAATACAAATTTGTGGAACGAAATTATTCAGCGAGAAAACGAAATGTGAGAAAAATAAAAATTCCGTTCCAATCCAATTCATTTCACAAAACCGGAATCTACGTACTGAAGCCTTCCGAAAATTTGTTCAAGGTGCTGGAAATGCTCAGCCATATTTTGCGATGCAATTAAAAAATCGTCAAAGTACCTGTGTGTAGCAGAAATTCAAGGCGCGAAATATTGAATGCACGAATCGTTGGAATGTCTGCGCAGCGTTACGCAAACCAAATCCCATACGGATGAACTCGAACAACCCGAATGGTGTAATTATGGCCGTCTTTGGAATATCCGCCGGCTCCAGTGGAATCTGGTGGTATGCTCTTACCAAATCCAGGGTTGAAAATACAGTACAGCCATGCAACTTGTGACTGAAATCCTGTATATGCGGTATCGGGTATCGGTCAGGCTGAGTGAGATAATCCCCACATGGACGCCAGTCGCCGTTCTTCTTTTTTACTAAATGTAATGGACTTGCCTACTGACTATTCGACGGCCTGCATATCCCGGATTCCAGCATATAGTCAAACTCTAGCTTTGCTGTTGCTAACTTATCCGTTGGTAATCTACGAGCTTTCGTTGCTACTGAATGACCTTTTGTAAGTATAAAATGAGTAACTGCATGTTTAACTGGTTTTATTTCCGTATTTTGACTTGTCAATTCCTTGAATTTTTTTAAAATGATCGTGACGTTCGAATCAATAGCCGTGGTTTCTATGGTTGTCAACGCTGAAGAAACGATATTTATTTCTTTACCAGACGTGTGAATCCTTGTGATCGGGTCGATGATCCGGTTCTGTTTAATATCAACTAGGATACCATAATTTTTTAAAAAATCGGCCCCTATTATTGGTTTCGACACATCCGCTATGATAAATGTCCAATTAAAATTACGCCTAAGCCCTAAATCCAGCTTCAATAATCGGGTGCCATACGTGCTAATCTGAGAAGAATTCGCGGGAAAAAGAGGGAAATTGTCCTGACTTTTGTGTTTGTCTTCTTGTGATGGTGGTATTACCGAGACATCGGCACCCGTATCGATTAAATAGCTACGTTTACTTGACATATCATAAATTACTAGACGACAACTAACATTACTGCCCCCATCACACGCCGTCACTTGCGATGAAGGCATTAGTTTTCCGATCGTTCTACGTAAGTGCAAGGCTTGACACACCTATTTGCCTTGGGCCCGAAACGGAAATGATAGAAGCACATTGGATGCTTTTTATTTGTGCGGGATTCTGACCGATGCCGAGACCCGGAACGTTGCCGAAATCGTTGAAAAAGCTCGTTAATTTCCAGTACTAACTCGTTTATTCTGATTTCCAATGCATCTCGCGAGTGGTGCGCCTCCTTGTCGCGTGATACTGCCATTACACTGGCGTTAGCGTACGTTTCTAAAATTTTGTCAGCTATTGTTGCCAAATTGCTCAAATTTTCTGTGCTCGACGCCAAAATTACTTGAATTTGTTGTGGTAATCTCTGAACCCACAACTTGCGCAGCATTTCCTCCGAGATTTCTTTATTAGCCAGGCCACGCATTTCCCGGAGTAGCTGCGATGGTTTCTTGTCCCCCAGGTCAAGGTCCTTTAATAATTTCTGTAATCATTTAAAAATTGGACAAAAATCTATTAAGGAGTGGGAGAAACAAGTTTCGTCTAAAGAACTAACAAGATGGGTACAATTCCGCGAAGTTTTTGAGAAAAGATTTAAAGGTAAATACCAGGATGCATGTATAAAAAGGATTCAATCATAAAACGAACAAAATTACAAGGATTCTCAGATACCTCTGAAAAGGCTTATGGCGCTTGCCTATATAACAGAACTATAGATACTGATAATTACGTAACCGTGCATTTAGAATGTAGCAATTCGAGATTATCACCATTAAAAACCGTAATATTACCACATTTAGAGCTTTGTGCTGTTCAAGAACTGCTCAAGAACTAAATGAGTCATTAACACATACTGTCAAAAGTATTCAAATAATTGCATTTGAAAAAGAAATAAAATGCCTATCACCAAATAACAATTTGCCATCCGATAACAAATTTAAATCTTTAAATCTTATGATGCTAAGCACCAAGTACTGTTACCGTCAAAACACAATTTTGTTAAACTAATTTTTGAACATGAATTGCTGCTGTCACTAGTTTGTCGTAAGTTTTGGCTAGTTGCTGGAAAAAATCTTGCAAAGTCAATTGTACGAAATTGTGTTATTAGTGCATAATCACTAAACAAATTATGGGCAATCTGCCACATGAGCGAGTCTTCCAATCGAAACCATTCCTCAACTGCGGAGTTGATTATTGTGGCTCCTTTTTTATTAGAAACAAATTCCAAAGAAAATCGTCACCGTATAAGGTTTGTATCTCGCATCTCTCGTATGCTTTTCTGCAAAATCCAAACATTTGGAAATGGTGGATGACTTACTGTCACAATCGTTTATCGTGTATTTTAAACGATTTTTAGCACGACGTGGAAAAGTTACAAATATATAGTCTGACAACGCAACCAATTCTGTTGGTGCCAACTAAGAAATAAAGCAATTATTTCATAATTTTATTTCACAAACGAAAATAACTGCGTTTTGTATATTGGCGAACAAATAAATTGGCAGTTTATACCTCTACGCGCTCCCAATTTTGGAAGCCTGTGGGAAGCTTACATCAAATCATTTAAATTTCATATAAATCGAGTCACTAAGGTTACAGTATTAACATTAGAAGAGTGTCAAACGCTAATAATTCAAATTAAGGGAATCCTTAATTAATGTCCGCTAACATGCCTGTCCGACGACCCTCGTGATCCTCAACCATTGTAAAATAATTTTGTATAGCTGCGTATATTTTGTGGACAAATATTTCCTAATATCTCCCTGGCCTTCAGTATTGCCGAATATACTAGTAGAATTGGATCCAGTAAATGAACCGGGATTTGTCAGTTATGCCAGCAAAAGCTCCCCAACCTCCTAATAATAGTTAAGCTATTTCACAGGAGGTACACATAACATTTCAAAATATCTACCTACATATTAAATTTCATTTCAAATTAGGTTACATCTATAAATATTAGACCGTATATTTAGATGGTTTCGTGTATATTACATCAATCAGAATCACGCATATACGAAACAAGTAGTTCTTATTTGTTTAACCATGTGTGTGAATATCAAATTTCGAATAGTACACAACTCATCATAACCTCGTCTGTCATACATATTTTATATTGTCTTTCTACCAACTAAAACGACGAGTATATAAAATGTATCTTATGTGTTTTGTAATGTATTATACCATATTCTCGTATATGTACACATAAAACATAACAACCTCGTATATGTATAAAATCATAAAAAAATGTACCAATAAAATTTCGTTACACAAAATTATCTCACGTAATTCGTTAAAATATAAAATAAAAATCTCAAGCATATTTTCCACTATAAAACTACTCTATCTCTCGATATATGTACATATGTAGGAATATACCGTGTAAAACTGTAAAATCAAATCACTTTGTAACAATGTTGCAACAACAACACCGCACAAAAAAGTTAATTTTGAAAAATAAACTTTGGTAAAGCTCATTTAGTTTGAAAATCAAAGGATAATCATGATTTATAGGAGGAAAAAAAAATGAAAATACATTATACGTATGTATGTATATGTTTTTACACATCAACACACAATTTTCACTTTCTTCAACATGAATTGATATGATTTTCTATTTATTTTCCCAACATCATCAATATTATTTCATCATCATCATAATTTTTTTTTTTTTTTTTGCTCTCTGCATGATAACAATATTGATGATCATTATTAGTTATCATGAATATCCTTTTTTTGTTGTGTGCCTATTGTGTGTGTATTATCATATATAGAACGGTATTTATTCGTATATTTGTTAGTATTTTGAGAACCGTAGAATTTTCATGGACAATTGAACAATATCCTTATAATAGGTTCTATACCAGCTCATAATAATACATAAATGGAAAACTTGTGATCCTTAATTTCGAGACATCGCTTGAAGTACGAAAAAATACTCCTTCGGTATATACATATAGCCCCGGATGGAAATACAATAAATATTGGATAGAAATATAGAAAGCATTGTAGATTTCCGTAACAAAATTTTCTTATTAACTCGTACACCACCATCACCATCTCTATACTAAGCTATAAAGAAATACAGCCTCTTTAAAAAAAAGGGATCTAATAATGTTTGTTTGGATTCCATTTTATATCAGCATAATAAAATATTATCCAAACAACAACACACCACTAATAATAAAATAAGGAAACATTTCTTTAAGGATATTTTGGGTAATACTTAACAAAAAGTAAATAAGAAATTGAAAAATAATATTTGGATCTATACTTTTTTTTTCGGGTTCGGGAATAATTCTCGGATAACCGATAGATATAACCTTATAATAAATTTGATTGAATTATATTTGTTTATGTCTCAATTCTGGTTTAAATTCTATTTTCTATAGATAGACTCGAGTATTAGCTTAGACAGTAGATATTTGCTATATACCTTTAAAAAGTGAAACAAAAAGAATTTTTTCTTTTCTCAAACTAAGTTTATAAAAAGTAAAATACACTGTGTATTCGTTTGTTAACAAAAACTCATTAAAATTTATTTCACAAAAAGTTTTCATATCGAAAAATTAAAGCTTACAAGAAAATCTTTGTTTTTTTAAACACAAAATAAACATAGAATGATATATTGCTGAGCTTTTATGTAAACCATAGTTTTTTGTTTTTTTTTTTAAACTTTATACAGTTTCACCCAACTATTTATTCTACCATTGTAATGGTTGAATTCTTGCTTTATATTTTACTTAAAGAATGATAAACTACCGAATGAAAAAGTAGTGCTGAGTGCATTCGGTACTGCATTCACATTAGAAATTCAAAACAAAATTATTAAAAAACTCCTTAAAAAAAATTAATAAATAAATAAATTATTCTCCTGTCTCTAATTTTTAATAAATTACATGATTATAGGGACCGCTTCGACTGTTGCTTAAACAGATCTTGCCAAGCAGTCTATAAATTAAAAATTTTAATAAAAGAATTTGTGACTCAAACAGGTCAGGCATCTGCGATCTTCTACAACGCTTGCTGTTTAACTAATTAAAACGCAAGTTTTAAAACATGCTAGGCGTAGAATTTAATTTAATGCTCATTCAAAATATTTATTAGTACAATTACAGCGGAATTTGGATATATGTACTTCTAATTCACAATGTGTAATTCACAATTGGTTTGTATTTCACTTAATTTCCTTCACACTTTTGTTCACACTCAATAAAATAAAAGTTACATAATATTGCGAAAATTAAAAAAAAGCTCGCATTTTATTATTTTTGTTGCTCTATTTTAATCCAGGGCAATCTGTGATAAAAGCTTAAACAAATTAAACTCAAAAAGATAATAAAAGTTTTTAAACTTTAAAGTCATTTTTAATTTAATAAAATATTTCAGTACGTTTTAGCAAATATAGACCTATCAAAAATACAACCATTCGAACAAATATACAAATTGACGACAACAATTATTGATTGACAAGAACAACTGCTAGACAGGACGGGGTTTAACAAGATTTTTGCTTTGATAAGATAATTAAAAATTACATATAAAATGTCACTATGTTGATTTTAGACCTTTCAAACAGTGTACCGGGCCTTTTTTATTAGTAATTTAATAGTTTAGGACGAGTAACTAATTAAATTAATAATAAAATTAAGGAATAGTTTTTGTATTAATAAAATATATAAACTGTTTTATAGTTCACAAAAGCTCGCAGCACCAAATATTTTTACAAGCATTTATTTAACATTACCTTGTTAGGTGTTTGTAGCGATCAAGTTTAGTAACTTTTATTTGATTCATAACCCGATAGATATGTACTTGGGGTGGGTGAAAATGTAATTTTATGGATTTTTTTTTGGATAGCATTTTTTGGCAACTGTCAAAAATTTAAAGTTTATTTTATAAAAGATTTATTTGGCAAATGGGGCATCATTTTAAGGGATCGATGGGTACATTCCCGATACACAAAATTTCTGAATTCCTGAATTTACTGAGGACTAAGTGAGGTTGGCACTAAATAAATCAATGTATACATTTGGAACTTCTATAAACCTCTTGTTCTTTTACACGGACGACTGAGGATGTTTGCCGTCATTTGTCTGACACTCTTGGCAAACAAATTGTACAATAACGGTAAAAACTTAAAACACATTTTGAAAGAAATACAACAAAAAAATTGGTAAACGATGAAGAGGCGATCAGAGAATGTCATATAAAAAAATATTTCAGGATTGAAAAAATCAAAAGTCTCGAGATCGGGCGAATAGGGAAAGGTTGCAAAAGCGGGGTTGTCTACCACTTTTAGGGGGTCGCAGTCACTTTTCAGCTAATAACTAGGTTATTTTGCATTTTGGAATAAAAAATGAAAGAGCAAAGCTACTAATGTTCTTCTGCAAAATTCCTATCGATAGGCGTAGTTGGTTATTTAATTAATTTTTTAAACCCCTCGAATGGGTCAACCAAGAAATTTGGTTTTTGGTGAAAATAATTTTTTTTTTTCATTTTTTTTCTAACAAATAATCAACAAAAAAAAAAATAATAATTGTACAAACTAACACGAAATTGGTAAGATAATTGCACCTTTAGTTTCAAAGAAACATGTGTCAGGTACAATGATTCTCTCTAATAATAATACAATAAATTTAACATCTAAAAGCCAAAGTTAACAAAATAATAAATTACAAAACTTGTTTCTTTTTTTTTTTTTTATAAACATTATACAAGAAATAATAAAATACAAAACTATAATAACACAAAAAATATGTTAGATGCTCAATTGTTTTGTTTAGTTTCAACCATTTTTGAGAGCTCTAGAGAAAGTGGAAAAGCTGCTGCAAACTCGTTTTTTCAACGGTAAGTTGTTAAAGATAATAGGTGAAGCCACACTGAAGAAACGTTTACGAAACTCTAAATTAACATTGGGGATATAGTTTATACATTTAAAATTCAAGCGAAGATTATAGACCGAATAATTGACAAAGTTGTTCCCGCTGATGATATAAAAAAACTTGAAAACCTTGAAAACATATGTACATGTGTTTTAAAGGCATTATATCCAGCTCCTGAAATATAGGCCAAGATGATGTTTGTACTGATTTAAAAGACATTAGCCGCAAACCATGTTTCTGTCGCACGTACAGAGGATGTAAGAGAGTTACAAGCACCGCCCCAACTTGCTAAACCATAAAGGAGGATAGAATCAACTAGGGCAAAGTAAACCAATTTCAGTAGATATAACGGACAGTATAGTCGTAAAACGTACATTTTCCTAGAAACCAAGAGAATTTTCGACTTAAAGCCCTCAATGTGCGCCTTCCAATTTAGGTTATAATCGATCATAACTCCTAAATATCTAATTTCATCAACCGAACATGATCATTATTTTGCATGATCATTATGATGAAGCAGCCATTCAATGTACAACATGGACTATTATTACAGCCAAATGCATGATAGATAATCGGTATTTGGGATCTCTGGCTTTCCCTGAAATGCATAACTTTAGTCTTGTCACTCAAAATCAAATTATGGGCTCCCAACCAAATCGCGAACATACTAGCGCCATGGTCAATATCAGTTAGGTTAGCATGATTATTGATGCCAGCATAAAGAAATGAAGATCATCCGCATACGCAGTAAGGGTGCCACAAAAATGCTGATTGAAAATACCATTTATGTAAACCAGAAAGAGTAACGGCCTCAACACTGAACCTTGAGGAACTCCAACCCTAATATAACACTCATTGCTCAATAGATATTGACGCGGCCTACTTGAGTTCGGTCGCTTAGATAATCACAAAGCCACTTGTATATCGATCCAAGAAAGCCGCAACGATAAAGTTTTAATCGGAGAATTGTATGGTCAACTCTATCAAAAGCTTTGGTTAAGTCAATAAACAAAGCTGAAGCCTTAAGGCCCCGATCAATGGTATCGCTAATCTGTTCCAGAAATTCTAAAATCGCTTGCTCAGTATTTGTATTGCTATGAAATCCAAATTGTTTCGAAGAGAGAAATTCATTTTTATCCAAGAAATCAATAATCCTGCTCTTCATTGCCTTTTCAAATATTATAGAAAAGATGGAAAGAAGAGATATTGGTCGATAGTTATTTACACAAGTTTTATCATTCTTCTTAAATATGGGGCCCACCACAGCTCTTTTCAAGGCTCCAGGAAAAACTCCTGTTTCTACACTTAAGTAAAACAGAAAAGACAAGACGTCCACAAGGAAGCAAGTCATTTTTTTGATAACAATATTTGAAATTCCATCAATCCCAATGGCACTATTCTGGTTTTCCCGGGGAATTGCGAATTGGGAATTGTTTTATTGTCAGTTTTTAGTGTATATTGGTTTTCGTTTTTCGAAAGCATACTGAGCGATTGGCATTTTTTTCATGTTTTGGGAAAAAATAATTCCCAGCCAAATTTTTAGGGAAAAATAAACACAACAAAATTGCGACGAAATCGAACTATGTTTCCCCAAAATCTAGTATGCTTTGGAAAAAAGAAAACCAAAATACACTAAAAACTGACAATAAAACAATTCTCAATTCGCAATTCCCCGGGAAAACCAGAATAGTGCCACTGGAGACGATTTATTTTTTAGAGAGTTAATGATGTTATACAGTTCTCCTGGAGAAACAGGTGAGGAATACCAACTATTCGTAACCTCATAATTCTCGGTAACTATTCGATTTCTTTCCAACTCATTCATCACAGTCAGACCATTGGAGTTCCCTATAGACACAAAGAAATCATTAAATTAATTCATTTGCAATAGCTTCAGAATCTGAAATAATCACATCATTAGGCCCATTAATTTCTTTGATTTCTGGATAAACAGGATGCTCCCCAATTATATTATTAACTGTCTGCCAGTTTTTGCGAGCATCACTGCCATTATTTTCAAACTGTTTAGAATAGATTTGTTTTTTAATCTGCTCAATTTTAAGGTTTATCATGTCACATAGTTTGCGGCTGTAGTTATCTAGTCTATTATTGTTGGGGAACTTTTTCGTTAGGTAGCATATTCTATTCCTTTTGCGTATGTCTCTTAATAAATTGTCAGACATCCATGGCTTAAGCTTTACTACTTTATTGACTGAAACTAAACTAGTACAATTAGCCAAGAAGACTTTTAAAAATAGTTATGAAATTGTCGTAGGCTAACGACGCATTTAATTTATTATAAACATTGATCCATTCTTCGTTTATAAGTAATTCTTTTAAACAAGCATAACCTATTTGAGACATCTGTCTCCTATTTGTCTTAGTCTGTCCAATATTCGAGCTCTGTACAATATGTCTGATTAATTTGGCATCAATTAGACAGTGGTCTAATATATCCAAGTTATGAACCTTGTATGAGATATATTGAAAATATCTGTGGTCCACCCTAAAAAATATATTGTCAATACAGGTAGCCGAGGTTTTAAAAATTCTGGTAGGTTCATCCACTAATATCTCAAGACCAAAACTAGACGAAATTACTAAGAGATTATCCACATGCGTAGTTTTCCTACCAAAATCAATATTAAAATCCCCCATAATTAAAAGGTTTGGATAAGGCAAGTTTTGTAGTAGCCTAGTGAAATCTTTAATGAAAACTGGAATATCAACATCATGCAGTCTGTAAATATACACAACACATATCATTTTCGAACACCAAGGAAAAGTTATACCAACACCATCGAAAGACCTAAAATCAAGATTGAACTGCTTACAGTTTAACATTTTACTGGCGTAAATTGCAACACCACCGGACCTATAATTCTCATTGCATTTAGCAAACAGGTTATAATTATGCAGACCGAAATTGTTAATTTCGTCATTAAAGATCCAAGTTTCAGACAGACCAATCAATAATGACTTAACGTATGCAGACTCAATATAAGACCGCAGCTTATCCGAATTCCTCCTCATACTTCTTATGTTCTCATACACAAAATTAAACTCACTCATACCAAAAAAAGACAATAAAATAACAATCCACAAAGATAGCATTGCAATATAAATTTGATATAAATATACCGATACTGTAAATTGTTCATACGTTGAAGTTGAAAACAATAACGGTAGAGTGGAAAAGTAAAAATACCAAATAAATTTAATAAACTCTAATATTATATCTGTGTGACCGCTCAAAAATACGTTGAGTAAAAACCTTTCATGTCGTACTAATTGCTGTGTAAATGAATGAAAATCATCTATGACTGTGAAAAAATTCAATGTTATTCATGTAATTAGATTCTAAAATTAGCATATTATCGAAGCACAGAATCCAACCATTCCACAAATATGGCATTTGTAAGGTTATAGTTGAATTCATGTACCACCACGTAACAAATGAAAATAACAGGAAAACATTTGATTGAGAACTGGATGAAAATAAACAAAAATAAATACCATATTCTAATATGTAATAATAAAGAGATAAAATGTAATTTTAAGTGTAAATTGAACATAATTATATAACATATCTAAGGTTTCACTACCATATAAATAATTATCAAATCTTAAAATATCAAAAATGATTCAAAACAAAACTTTAAATTCATGAACAACAAAATAGTGTAAGTAAAAAAAATAAAAAGTTAAGTATGTATATAATTACAAAATAATTCACCAAATCGCTGTTGCAGTTAAATTTCATATCTAATTCCAGGGATGCCATCAGTTTATTAGATGTCTGTGCGGTTTTCAGTTGGGCAACAATTGTTTTGTAGTAGAAATCCATGAATGTATACGATGAACCTCTGACTCAGCAGATTTACGTACATAAATTTGTCCAGCTTTAACCCATAAATATTTAAAGTAGAACTTCGATTTAAAATTTTTAGCTTCACTGTATAACTGGGATTGAAATTTCGTAAAATGATGCATAATAAAAATGCGCTTATTTTTTTAATCGTTCAATATAGTTTTTGGATTCAAATAGTTTGTTCATAACATTGTTGGCTGGGGCAAGGTTAATAAAGTTTCAGATTTCTAAATCAAAATGAATCCGAATCTAAAGGTATATATCTTCCTCTAGCGGGAATTTTGTTTAACAGATTGTGCGTTTGAAATTATAACTAAGTTTACGAGCCAAATATATTTGTGCTAGTTGTTTGTCATTAATGGTATTAATAAGAATATGTATATTAATGTCGATACTCAAAATATTTAATTTAATTTATTATGGACAACTTAAAGATGTTGTTATTTAATGAGTTCCAGATCTAATTTAAATTATTTCGCAGTGGGATTTTAAGCAGAATAGCCATAAACAATTATTTGTTTTAATTTTGATTTGGAGGTAATTTCTAGAGAGCTCACTATAGATTTGGAAATGAAATTTTATGTGGTTTCAGATTTTTTAGTTACTGATTTCAGAATTTTAGTTTAAGTTATTAAAAAAAAGGTATTTAGTATTTAATATTCATAATTTAAAATTAAAATTTTTTACGAATCTCGAATTTCAGGTTATTTAGTTAGTGATTAATTTGCTGTCCTTTTAATTTAGATGCCGAATTGAATTGAATTTGTTTAAGGGTATTAAGGGCTGATTTTAAATAAAGATTTAATGGTGAAGTAAATTGGGTTTTTGGTTTTAACTTTAATGCCATAATGTTGGTATTGGAATCGATGTGGATATTGGTATTGGTGTTAATGTTAATATTGATATTAATGTGAATGTTAGTTTTAGTATTGGTATTGATATTTAGGTTTATATTGGTATTTATATTAAGATTAATAGATTAATAAATCTTAATATAAATACCAATATAAACATTGGCTAGCATTGGCTGAGGCGATAGATAGCGCGACGAGCGGGCGGTATTTGGTTTAATTATTGTTATACAAACTATTTGTAGTAGGTACTTAAAGACTAATTTATATATCACTGAACTTTTTCGGTCAATTTTAACACACTTTATCACACATTTAACTAAACACTTTTCCAAATTTTATTTATATATTAATTAAAAATCAAAAATTGAGTTTAAAAATCTTTCTATATTTGTGATATAATTTTATTTTTAGGTAAACTTGTTTCGAGCAATTACTGCTCATCTTCAAGTATTTGTTTAAAACTCTGGAGTTTTAAAAAAGTACTTGAAGATGAGCAATAATTGCTCGAAACTAGTATACCTAACAATAAAGTTATTATGTATATCACAAATATAGAAAGATTTAAAAAAAAAAAAATTTAAATCAGAATTTTTGATTTTTATTTATATAAATTAAATTTGGAAAAGTATTTACTAATTTATAATTTATTTCAGAGAATTAAATTTATACTTAATTAATTTTTGAATAGTTATTATAAAGGATTAATACAAATTTTAAATTTAGGAAATTTTTGATGAACAAGAAGCAGCTTTCCAGTGACTTGAGCAGTACGTGAACCTGAAATTGTGTTGTCTTGTGCTAAATAATAGACTAGAAATTTACTACTAACAAACTTACTAACTATCAACTACTTGGGAATCTGGAACCGGGTCGAGTCTGTGTTTACTAACATACCTTGCCTATGCTTTGGTTTTTTTATGTGTAAAGAGTGTAAGGAGGGCCCGGTGTCATCCAGGAGTCTTGCTTAGGCTTGGTCATATATTCTGATCAACAATCAATCAATTGTGGAAGAGAAAATATTGGTCAAACTAAACTAAATTTAAAAATGTGGTTGTATCCACATAATTATGATTCCACAAAAACTTTAACCAATCTCAAACCATTTACTACACACTCTTTTACTATACAGAACGCGAAAATTTTGGATAATGAGGAGAATCTTACTAAAAGGCATTTTTTGAAAAGTATCCTTTTAAAAAAAATTCAAAATTCTCAAAATTTATTAAATATTCAAGAATTTCCAAATTTTTGTTAAATTATTATGATAATATTATTTAAATTGAATTTTTCTGTAATCTTATTTCTAAATTTGAATTTTGTATTATATAAACTTTATATTGGGCAATAAACTTAGATAATTTAGACATTAATATTGATAAAATGTAATGAAGATTTTTTTGTTTATAATAATTTTCCCTCTGAAGTTGAATAAACCGTCGAAACGTAAGGTTATAAATAATAAAAATAAATTAAAAAACAAATAAATCGTTTTAATAAATTTTATATAATTTTAAATTTTTTATATTTTATATTTTATATTTTATATTTTATATTTTATATTTTATATTTTATGTTTTATATTTTATATTTTATATTTTATATTTTATATTTTATATTTTATATTTTATATTTTATATTTTATATTTTATATTTTATATTTTATATTTTATATTTTATATTTTATATTTTATATTTTATATTTTATATTTTATATTTTATATTTTATATTTTATATTTTATATTTTATATTTTATATTTTATATTTTATATTTTATATTTTATATTTTATATTTTATATTTTATATTTTATATTTTATATTTTATATTTTATATTTTATATTTTATATTTTATATTTTATATTTTATATTTTATATTTTATATTTTATATTTTATATTTTATATTTTATATTTTATATTTTATATTTTATATTTTATATTTTATATTTTATATTTTATATTTTATATTTTATATTTTATATTTTATATTTTATATTTTATATTTTATATTTTATATTTTATATTTTATATTTTATATTTTATATTTTATATTTTATATTTTATATTTTATATTTTATATTTTATATTTTATATTTTATATTTTATATTTTATATTTTATATTTTATATTTTATATTTTATATTTTATATTTTATATTTTATATTTTATATTTTATATTTTATATTTTATATTTTATATTTTATATTTTATATTTTATATTTTATATTTTATATTTTATATTTTATATTTTATATTTTATATTTTATATTTTATATTTTATATTTTATATTTTATATTTTATATTTTATATTTTATATTTTATATTTTATATTTTATATTTTATATTTTATATTTTATATTTTATATTTTATATTTTATATTTTATATTTTATATTTTATATTTTATATTTTATATTTTATATTTTATATTTTATATTTTATATTTTATATTTTATATTTTATATTTTATATTTTATATTTTATATTTTATATTTTATATTTTATATTTTATATTTTATATTTTATATTTTATATTTTATATTTTATATTTTATATTTTATATTTTATATTTTATATTTTATATTTTATATTTTATATTTTATATTTTATATTTTATATTTTATATTTTATATTTTATATTTTATATTTTATATTTTATATTTTATATTTTATATTTTATATTTTATATTTTATATTTTATATTTTATATTTTATATTTTATATTTTATATTTTATATTTTATATTTTATATTTTATATTTTATATTTTATATTTTATATTTTATATTTTATATTTTATATTTTATATTTTATATTTTATATTTTATATTTTATATTTTATATTTTATATTTTATATTTTATATTTTATATTTTATATTTTATATTTTATATTTTATATTTTATATTTTATATTTTATATTTTATATTTTATATTTTATATTTTATATTTTATATTTTATATTTTATATTTTATATTTTATATTTTATATTTTATATTTTATATTTTATATTTTATATTTTATATTTTATATTTTATATTTTATATTTTATATTTTATATTTTATATTTTATATTTTATATTTTATATTTTATATTTTATATTTTATATTTTATATTTTATATTTTATATTTTATATTTTATATTTTATATTTTATATTTTATATTTTATATTTTATATTTTATATTTTATATTTTATATTTTATATTTTATATTTTATATTTTATATTTTATATTTTATATTTTATATTTTATATTTTATATTTTATATTTTATATTTTATATTTTATATTTTATATTTTATATTTTATATTTTATATTTTATATTTTATATTTTATATTTTATATTTTATATTTTATATTTTATATTTTATATTTTATATTTTATATTTTATATTTTATATTTTATATTTTATATTTTATATTTTATATTTTATATTTTATATTTTATATTTTATATTTTATATTTTATATTTTATATTTTATATTTTATATTTTATATTTTATATTTTATATTTTATATTTTATATTTTATATTTTATATTTTATATTTTATATTTTATATTTTATATTTTATATTTTATATTTTATATTTTATATTTTATATTTTATATTTTATATTTTATATTTAATGTTTTGTATTTTATATTTTATATTTTATATTTTATATTTTATATTTTATATTTTATATTTTATATTTTATATTTTATATTTTATATTTTATATTTTATATTTTATATTTTATATTTTATATTTTATATTTTATATTTTATATTTTATATTTTATATTTTATATTTTATATTTTATATTTTATATTTTATATTTTATATTTTATATTTTATATTTTATATTTTATATTTTATATTTTATATTTTATATTTTATATTTTATATTTTATATTTTATATTTTATATTTTATATTTTATATTTTATATTTTATATTTTATATTTTATATTTTATATTTTATATTTTATATTTTATATTTTATATTTTATATTTTATATTTTATATTTTATATTTTATATTTTATATTTTATATTTTATATTTTATATTTTATATTTTATATTTTATATTTTATATTTTATATTTTATATTTTATATTTTATATTTTATATTTTATATTTTATATTTTATATTTTATATTTTATATTTTATATTTTATATTTTATATTTTATATTTTATATTTTATATTTTATATTTTATATTTTATATTTTATATTTTATATTTTATATTTTATATTTTATATTTTATATTTTATATTTTATATTTTATATTTTATATTTTATATTTTATATTTTATATTTTATATTTTATATTTTATATTTTATATTTTATATTTTATATTTTATATTTTATATTTTATATTTTATATTTTATATTTTATATTTTATATTTTATATTTTATATTTTATATTTTATATTTTATATTTTATATTTTATATTTTATATTTTATATTTTATATTTTATATTTTATATTTTATATTTTATATTTTATATTTTATATTTTATATTTTATATTTTATATTTTATATTTTATATTTTATATTTTATATTTTATATTTTATATTTTATATTTTATATTTTATATTTTATATTTTATATTTTATATTTTATATTTTATATTTTATATTTTATATTTTATATTTTATATTTAATGTTTTGTATTTTATATTTATGTTTTATAAAATGAATTCCAAAGTTGATTATACTGTTATAAATCTCGCTGTGCCGAGCTTTTAATTTACTATTATACATAAAACCAAGAATTCCAAATGAGGGTTAGACACGTGTTACGAAACTTGTTATTGATGGCTTTGCCTTACTTATGCTTTAAAATAACTTTCATCAACGTCTGTGTTTATAATAAAAGTATACAACTTCTGAAAAATACCTCAAATGGTCCCTAATGTTTTTTTTTATTCATACGAAATTTAAATATCCTACTTTTTCAGATTGATTCTTGTAATCATCCTCCTTTCAATAATATTTGAACTAAATCAAAGTTTCCAATTTTTGTTGTTTCAATTTTGAATTCTTTGAAAATTTTAAAATTATTCATCGTAGTAAATACATATGTGTGTACTGAAATGGATCAATAAGCCAAACTTAATATCGTCTTAGTTAAAACTTTTGAGAACTAACATTAAAATTTCCAAGAACCACAAAAACAAAAACTTTCTAGTTTTCTAATGCAAACATATACTACACTTCACTATCCTAAAAAAAAAAACAAAGCTTAAACCTAATATTTTAATCGTCTCGATATGTAGATAAAAATAAAATTAAAAAATTAAAATTTAGTTTCATAAAATTATGCACTTTACAAAACTAATAACATAAATTTCCTTAAAATCCCCAAGTCCTTAAATAACGAATTTAAAATGTAAATGTATGTGATATTATGGCGTGGGATGGAAAAGAGTGTAAAACGTAAAAAAAGCTGTAATAAAAATGAGCTTTTATATACCTATAACACAAAAAAAAAGTAAATATATTTTGGGCAGCAAAACTTTTTTGTTGTTGTAATATTTTAATCCTTTTTTATTCCATTTTAAATATAAATTTTAATAATTCTCCTCTGCTGCTCTCTATTATTTTAATTACAATGGAATGCTTTTTTTTTTTGTTAATTTCTGTTAGAACTGTTAAATAAATTTATCTTTAAATTATTATAACATTTATTAAAATAATGAAATAACTTTTTATTGAATCAATTTTAATTATTTAATGGATTTTTTATGTATTATCGAAGAATTTTTTTTTTAGCATTAGCCAAGCTTTTTTTATTGATTTCATTCGATTTGCTTTTATTTCTTAATTTATTTAATTTTTTTTTTTTTTTCAACGAAAATTACGCTGAGTGAATTTTGTTTATTTATTTTTACAAATTAGTTAGAAAGGAATTTTTTGTTTGTTTGGTTCGTTCGTCGAAGGTTTAGGAATGCGCGCTAATAAATAAGAATAAATACGACGAAAAATCTGGGAATTTTCCATTTTATTGTTTTGATATTATAATAAATATAATTGAGTTATAAATAAATTACGAACAAAAAAATAGGAATTCCGGAAAATTTTTATTTATTTTTTTTTATTTTTTTTTTAATAAATGAATTGCGATTTAAGCTAGTAGCAAATTTTTATAGGTCACGGTATAAAAGGCCATTTCGCTATTGGATGTGAATTGTTTATGAGCAACAAATGGATTTAGCGGGAATTAAACGTGAGATACATTTTTTTTGTTAAGTAGTCGAAAACAAATGTAGCCAAACTTCTTGTAAGCATCAATAATATGGTGCGTTTATGACATAGGAACATAGGAAGATAGAAAAATTGACACGAGCAACCAATTTATTTAAAATGTCACCAGCCCCGCCTACTAGCCTACTTTGATCAAAAGTAAGAAATTTTTCAACTAGACCATGGAACTAATAGGCGGGGCTTGTGATATTTTAAACAATTTGGTTGGTCATGTCAGTCTAATAAACTCAGCATTAAGCGGTCGAATTTTTGTTTCTTTTATATCTCCTCTTTTGATCCCGGAAATGTAAAATGCACCTTCCGTAATAAACACGATATTCGCGCGTGCACTGGCCACTGATTTAGGGCTTATCCTTCATTTTGATCGGACAGTAATATACCGGTCTATTCTCGTTTACACAAAACACTGACCTACATTACATACACTTTCATTGTTCTTATTATCGTCAATATTTGTCGACGATGCACTTTTATTTTCTTAATGGTTTAACACACCAAAATAATTTAAATTAATTTCTAGTTCACTTAGATTTAAATTGCCTAGTAAAGCAATTTTTTGAGCATCCAAAATTTGTTGTCTCTTTGGACAATGCTTCATATTTTTATTTTTGTTAATAATTGAGGTCGTAACGTTCGGTTACAAATCGTTTGCGGAAATTGCTATCTGCTGATTTCTTAGCAGATTTTCTTAGCTTAATATACGCACTCTGTACTCGTAATTTCACTTTAACACCACTGTGTACGTGAGATAAAAATTTTAAACATACGAATTCAAAAGGTGCGCAAGTGTTTTGGCCAAGGACTGTAATTCACTCAATTTAGTTAATTTATTTCGATAATCTATCGAATATCAGTCAACTGAATTTTCATCTATTGAATTGTATCAGAAATCTTCTAAAATTTAATCTGCCGTATTTTTATCTGTCAACTCGCGATTAAAGCATAAAGTGTAGAATTATGCCCATTGATTAATAACGACGGTGAAGCAATTCACATATTGTGTAGGTTATATTTCATACTTCAATAATTTTTTTCAATAATTTGAAACCTATATAGTAAAACAATTAGCATTTAGCTGTGTGTGGGTCTACTATCAAATCGTTTAAAAAAATGTTTTAACAATCCCACATTATGATGCGATTTCAAATTCAAGATTTATTTAAAATAATACAAAAATATTTCGATGCTCATTATTTTAGTACATATTTCATCATTATGCCAATCAATCTGCATATATTTTCACAGATACCATATCGCGATGAAATAATCGATTGTTTGGAACATAAAACACATTTCTGACAATTATTTTCCATATTCCACTCACAACGCACATCATTAAAATATCCCAAGAAAATTATTATTAAATTAAATTGAAATACAGTGGGTGGCTATAAAACTGAGTTGAAAATGTGTTTTGTAGCCAGATGTGGTTCAAAAACATTTCAATATAATATATTAAATATGTGGTAAGAAGCATTAAGGTACGGGTATTTTATTTAATCGCACTCGCATCCATCAATAAATTGAAACATCAGCTTTTATTTTCATTGCTCTGCTTTAAAAATAAAAATAAATAAAAATAATTCATTCAACATGCAATATTAAATGAAACATGCGATTTTTTAATTAATAAAATTAATTAATTTTTTTATAGATCATACAAGTATACTGTATACACTTGCAAAGTATATTTATTTATAATTCCCACCATGCTCACAAAACATCAAGTCGAAAATTGGTAAACATGAACGAAAAAGCTTAATTCTGATTTTTTTTTTTTGATTATTTCGTTATTATTTTGCTTGTATACATGTCCTGGCTGTTTGTAATATTTATGATGAATTTTACTGACAGTGAAATGATTGTTTTGGTAACAAAATTACGATAAAATAAATTTGATTGGTGTGGTTTGTTTCTCATAAAATATTACAATATCACATTTAATAAATTTTTATGTTGCTTTCTAATTTAAAATTAAATTTTATACATTTTACATTTTATTTTCATTTTTTTTTAATTTTTTTTAATTGAGAGAGATTTTGTTTACAAATATTTTTGAACCTTTCAATTCACATAAATTTGGGTCGCATAATGAGCAGTACCTTCCGGATGGAGTAACTAATCTAAGCAGTAACGAATTACAATTTGGAACTAAAGGTACACAACACACCATTTTAAGGTGAACCAGGGGTGGTTAAAATTTCAAAGAAGCGATTGTAGATAGCAAGACTACCGATTTTCTTTTTAAGTTACACGAATTAATTAATTAGTTCAAGTTAAAGTAAAAAAATTGGATTTGTTAAAATCTACTTACAAAGGACTAGAACTGTGGGAATGTTACTAAGAAAATTTGTAAGAGAATTTGGCTGTATTTGCATAATTCGCTACTACAATCTGTACACAGTTTTGTAGCGTTGATTTTAGTGTAGGTTTATTACGATCCCCTATCTTTTCTGAAAGCTTGCTATTACAAACTGGGACGAATTCATTTACACTATTAAACTGCTTCTTCTAATTTTGATCCAATAAATAAAATAAGCCAAATATATCACTAATGTTGATTGATATTTACCAGTGCAACACGGTTATGTAATTTAGAAACACTGCGCCTACAACATCCCTTTATTGATAACCGATAAAACCCTATCAAGATCCCTAGTAAATTTAGAACTCATAACTTCTTCCTTTAGGATTGCATAATAATTTTATTTTGTTTAAAATTATCGAAGGCATCTACGTTTACACCGCAAGAGAGCTGAGAACTAGTTGCCTAAGCAAATAATGTTTAAACAGATAAAAAGACTCACTAGAGGTGAAAATCTGACACTGGAGCTCGTCGTGTAAAAAATGAGCTGGTGTCGAACAATCTACATTTAATAATACACAAATTGTCCAGGAATTGGCTTCAATTTCGGCTAGTAAGGTTAACATTAATTCTACGGTAAGTATGTATGTGATCGTCGGTTACTCTTCTAAGATGATATTTAACATTTTTGACACTGGTTTCTCATAGTCCGCCAAAACTTGTGAGGTTGGTGGTAAAAACTTGAAGGTTATTTTTGGTCTGTTGATAATAAATCAGAGAAGATGTTGAAAACTCATATAAATGATTACGGGTCTCAATGAAATTTGTCCCTTTATCGCTATATATTTCCGTGCATATTCCTCTATGGGCTATAAATCTTCGTAGTGCAGCAATGTACATTATGCATTTGTTATACGGTCAGAAACTAACTAGGCATATAAAGATATATATATAGCTTTTACAAGTTTTCTGTCCTCTTCACTTAACCAAATTTGCCTGAAATTGGTCAGCGTTATCTAATCCAACTTTATAGAATGGCCTGACTAATTCCACATTTGGCTTTGGAAGATCACTCATGATTTGACTTAGTTTCTTTGATCTATGTGTGATTTCACACAGCTGAGGACTACTTTATGAATTAAATTTCTACAACCTAGTTAGTCACTCAAGTTTTTGGTGTTAGTTTTGGTATTTGTAGTTTATACAAGATACATAAAAAACTTGCTATTATCATATTTCCTTTGATTTGTAATTTTTTTTTCTGTAGAAAAGAGGGGGGACATTTGTTAGTCCGATGCGAATTCGGCTGATGGGAGGTTGCTGTGAGAATTAGATCTTAATTAAATTTGTTAATCTACAAATTGTTTCAGATTTAAAAATAGTTTAATATTTAAATTTAAATTTTTAATTTGAATTAATTTCATTAATTTTCCGGGAGTCCCAACTCCTGATTTTTAAATTGATGATTAATTTTTAAATAAATTCGGACTCATACCTAAATAGACGTGACTAGGGTGGCGGAGATCATTTGATTGGATGGCTGATACGAATTGAATTTATTATATTGAGTCATTTCTGCTATGCTATTGTATAAGTTTTAAATGGGGTTTTGAATTAATGTTGATTACTTTCTTAAAAATAACTTATTAATTCCATTTAAATTTTCAGAATTATTAATGACTTGAATCAGAATTTAATTAATTACTTGTACTATAGCAATTCTAACTGTTAAGTGGCACCTTCTGAATTTTGCATGTTTTACAACTTACTTTTTCAAGGGATGTGTATATGAGTACAAATGCGAAATGAATGGAATGATTCGTTATGATAAAGGAAGTTATCAGTCAGTTTATTTATATTGATTGGTGGGATAACATTGGAAGATGTGGTTGTAAGTTGCAGTTAACTCACTCTCATATACTTACTTGAAAATTACAAATTGATTTATAGTTAAGAACCAGGAATTAGGATTCCAGAAGGAAAAAACCAGTCGCGGCGTCTTATTTATTGTATTTTGTTCATCATTTATTGAAAGTTGCCCTCCCTAGTTTACTGATAAATAACTTAATTTTCAGAATATAACATAGTCCCAGAATTAATAATTTTTATTACGATTGAATTTAATCCTAATTTTTAGAATAAAGTTGTAGCCTAAATCAACTCGCAGCTTCAGGAACAACAAGCAGTTAAAAAATCATGTAGTATAGAAATTGTGTTATCTTGTGCTAACTTATTTTATATATTATTATTAACAACTTTACTAGCTATCAACTGCTTATTTGTCTGAAACCGGGTTGATTCTTTGTTACTAATGTACCTTACCTTTCTCGCGGTTTTGTTGTTCATAGAAGGGTGTGCGGTAGACCTGACGTATTCCGAGAAACTTGCCTTAGGCTTGGTCTCCAAATCAAGTTATAATAGAAGTTTGAGCTGGATTGTAGTTGTAAGTTGTGACAATGACCAGTATGGTGGAAAGCATGTGAATAAACAGCGGATCCAAATTATACTTATTAGAAGGGCCCGAAAATCTGATTCAGCAAACTAAAACATGGGGGTTTCAGAGTTTAAATAATTCTTTAGTTTATTTTAAAGTAGTAGTTAGCGATAAGTAATTAATTTCGATTTGACCAGCATCCAGCGAATATGGTAGTTTAGAAATTGTATTGTCTATATTGCTAACTATTTTATCATATATGTATATTACTAACTGTCTGGAACCGAGTCGATTCCTTATTATTACTTAAAATGTGTAGTACATAGCATTTCCTTTCCTTTGGCTTTGTTATATGTAAAAAGAGTGTACGACCCGGCATCTTACCGGGAACCTTGCTTAGTCTTGATCGTACAATCAAATGAAGAAATTGACATTGCCAATAATTTTGAATATAAAGAGGAAAAATGGGGTGCAAAAAAAACCAACATTAAAAAGGAAACTAAACAACTTCAGCTTAAAAACTATTTTGGAGTTTAACAAAACGAAACATTAACAAAACTACAAATAAAGATTTTGTGTCAGACCAAGCAATTCCTAAAACGCCAATCTTTAACCAGGATTTAATTAATAAAGTGTCACACTTCCATTTTTTCTTAATGGAAACCTGGAAAAAAAATTGATTTTTATAAAAATACATGTTCAATGCTTCCTTATAATATGCAGGCACTTTTCCCAGAATCTATTTTCGAGGCAAATGCAAACTTACCAGCAGTCGTTACTAGTTTACTAAACAACGAACGCACATAATATCAGCCAAAAAATTCGTTTTAATCCATTATTCAGAATTTTTAAAACTTCTTTCGATTGGGACTCCAACATTATTATTATTTAAAAATTTACCCTACATGTAAAATTAACTTTAAATGTTTAATTTGCATTTTGACGAGCACGGGGCGTCTTCAATATGCTAGTGTCGACGTTATGGATATAGAAAAAAATAAATTCGTAATTTACAAAGTTATTTATCAACTTATTATAAATAACACATTTTAAAAATTAAAAGGGGGAATTTTGCTATTTCTACTTTTTTGGTAGATATATTATAAATGATTGACTTCTTCATTTTTTCTGATTGGTGAACGAAGAAAAAAGGAGAATGCGTGTATTTTACGTGTGGTTCTTCTTTGAGAATTTAATTCTAATTTAATTTATTTTATTTAATTTATTTATGTGGTTTTCCAGTTACAAAAACCCGGGGCGAAACCGGGTTGAAAAATGACAGTTTTTTCACATTTCTCTTTTCTCATAGCAAACACTTTTTCTTAAAAGAATAAAATTATGAATTAATTAGTTTAATATTTTATAAATATATTTTTCCTTAAATTTTTCTTGACTTTTATTTGATATATGAATGATATTTTATAAATGTAATTGTTTTAGTAATCGCCCCGAAAAATTTTACCGGGCGATGAATGACAGCTGCTATCGCCCCATTTTCGCCCGGTTTTTTTTATGTGTTAAATTTGTTGCAGCTGGAAAACCACATTAGTGTGGTGTAAAGTACAGTAGTATTGTGAATTAATGAGTTTACAGTGTTTTTATGTGTTGTGGTGCAGTGTGTGTTATTAATAATAATTAATAATTAATTAATAAATTGTGTTAGTTTAATGGGAAAACGTGGTTAAAAATAAATAACGGTACTGGCCAGAAACCGTTAGACAGGTATTTTCATATTCACATATATTGGCTTATATATGTACATATGTGATATGAATTGTGTAAAATTCTTTATTTTTATTTTTTATTTTTCTAAAATGCCTTGAATCATTATGTATATGCGATAAAATCTTTTCATGTTGTATCTTGTTTTAATTTGCTTTGTTTGGTTTTATTTTGTTGCATTGCTTCGACAAGAGGTGTTTTGGTTATTTTTTGTATGTGTACATAAATCAAATGTTTCTACTGATTGGATTGTGTACAGTTTCTATTTTCATATTACATTTATTGGTCTATACATAAAATGTATGTGTTATGAATTGTGTAAAAATTGTTTCATTTGTTTCTTTCGATTTTATTAAATGATTTTGCTTTGGTAAGGGTTGTGTATAATTATAAACGCAGTTAAATATTTCTAGTATATACAGGGACATTTGGAGAACATATTGTTCTACAGTCAAACCTGTTTTTGTGCGGTAGATAGGGACCGTACAAAAAAAACGCACAAAAAAAAAATATTCACTAACTTCATAAATCGCTATAATAAGTAATTTTGGACAAAACTTTAAAACAAAATTTTTTTTATGCGGTGGATAGGGACCGCATAAAAAAAGTCTCCCTTAGAAAATATGTCAAAATATTACGAAATTAAATTACACATGGAAACATTTAAACAAATTTTATTTCTCATTTTAAAATAAAACGGTAAATTTCCTTTTTTCTTACATCATTATGTATATTTTTTAGTTTATGTTCAAGGTTAACAATCAGTGTGGCTATTACTACGCAATACTCATTTCGTTGGTTGTGAAGTAAACATTTCTTTTAACTAAATTATATTCTTTGTGTGCAAGTTAATAGGTAACTTACTAATTACATATTGAAATTTGCTGGAATATAAGAATATTGAGCTTGTCTAATGATTAATGAACTTGGCTGATGCAATAGGTATGAAAATGGCTGAACAGAATCTCGATATTCATATACTGCATAAAAAAAAAATCGCACAAAAAAATCGCATACAAAAAATAATTGCACAAAAAAAGTGCATAAAAAAATCGCATAAAAAAAGACCGCACAAAAACAGGTTTGCCTGTATTTCATTTTTCTACCCTTCTTTAAATGTGTATGCCTGTGTGATATAAAACGGGAAATTCTTTCGTTTACCACAAGTGCAAGGTATATAGAAATAATGGTATGATATTGCGCATGTAGCATGTTATCTCTTTCTTATATTTTTACGTCACGTGCATGGTAGTTTTTTGTAGTTTTATTTTATTCGTATTGTATTGTTTGAAAAAAAGCGGTAATAGAAAAAGGTTTTATAAAAAATAAGTTATTTTTTAGTAAAATTAATTTACAAATGGTTGTTTGTGCGGTATTTAATTGCAATAGTAACAATGACAAGAGATTAAAATGAAACGCTAAGTCGCGTGATAATGAAAATATTCGATTCTTTCGATTTCCAAAAAATGTTTATTATTATAAAATATAGATTCAAAAATATTGCAGAAGAGATAAATTGAACATTAAAACATCTTACATTTGTTCGAAACATTTTACTAATGATCAATATAAAAGAAATCTGCAACACGCATTGTTGAATTACTCCCCAAAAAATAGTAAAAAAATTCTATGGCAAGTCGATGACTTTTCTCGAGTCATCGCATTTATGCTAGCGGGCCAAAAGCTTAACGTTTATTATTAAAAAGGAAATATCCTTTTCCTGCTGAATCATCCTTCAAACATTGAGCCTCAAAAATTGATATAAACCCTGGGTATCTGAACGCTGTATTCAAGTTAATGGAAAATGTTAATTTTTCTCCTCATCAAAAGGTCTGTGTCTTGATGGCGAATGAAATGAAAATTGCAAAATCTTATCAATATGACCAGAAATCAGATACATTACTTGCTCCGACTAATTATGTCCAAGTTACAATGGTACGAGGCCTGTTTCAAAAATTGAAAACAGCCGGTGTTTTACAATTGTGATACAAACCATACTGGAAACAATAATTTTGAAATTATATAAAATTAAATATGATGGTGTGGCCGTTTAGCCGATTTAGGAGAGGTTAACTAAGGGCTTTGGAATCAGTACGGGATAGGCAAGAACAAGCATTATTTTGTTAATCCTTGTGATGCTAGTAATAGTAAGAAAATATGTATTTTGTGACACCCCTCACATGATAAAGCTTTTGAAGAATCACCTGGATTCGGCAATTTGGCTCAAGAACAATTTATTGCCAAAAGAACCACTTCATGAGCTGCTCGAAAACCAATCTAAAAGCGATTTGAAAATCGCAAGCCAATTAACATTAACTCATTTGACAGTCAAGGGTGTACAAAGACAAAAAGTAATTTGCAACCCAACTATTTTCGCATACTAATTCTTGTGCTCTAATCCGAATAGGTAGGTAGTTTGGCTATTATAAAATCTAAACACTGGTATGAACTGGCTTTTGCCGTTTCAAAAGGCATAATCAGAAGCATCAATGCATTAAAAATGCTATTCGTAGATCTAAAAGAGGCATATAAAATTACTTACGTTCTGACATACCGATTAAACCAGGATGCCCCGGAAATGTTTTTTGGTATTATGCGGGCTAAAGGAGGTCTCTACGACAATCCAACCGCTTTACAATTCAAATATCGCATTCTTAGTCATTTATTGGGACGAAATGAAGGTATTATTTCTCAATCTGCAAATGTAGAATGTGACAAAACTAATTTTATTCAAATGGATTTTAATACGTGTCTAAGGCATCCTAGTGTTGATGAAATCGAATTAAATATTATGGGCGAGAGACTAAAATGTTCCGGAGATTTACTGAAATCTAATTTACTCTCGATATCACAGCAGCGGAATATACTCAACTACAGGATTCAACAAGATATGACTGATCTGGAGTATGTAGCTGGGCACATCATAAAGCTTATAATGGCCAGTCTTACTGAAATTGGGACAAGTCATAACTTCACATGGGCGGATCAAGTGAGTGTGTGGCGATTCCACCATAACCAGTTATTTAAATCTTATTTTTTTATGTTGTTTTTTATTATTTTATATGTTTTTACGTTTTATTTGCGTGTCAGTGAGGCGCAAATATTATGGACACCAGAAATGGTATAATCGGTGTACATAGCAGTTCTTAGTACAGTGATTGAATCATAGAGTGCTAAGAACTGGGATGTACACCGAAAAAAGAAAATTTTTATGTATAAATAGAAAAAAAAATATTTTTTCAAATTTAGTATCCTTAAAAACGACAAGAAAAAATAAAACAAAAAATAAAAACTAAAAAATATTATTTTCCGTTTTTGTTAATATGAGAAATTAAATGCTGATTAACATTTAATTTATATTAATTAATTATATTAGTTAGAGTTGTATTATAGTAATAGTACCCCGCCATTGAATTATGTCCGATCAACAAATTTTAGAAATTTATTTTTCCCTTAAATAAAGCAGAAGAAATTCAATTGTTTTTAATTGCAAAAACATATATTTATTGGTACATGGTTGCTTTAATATTAAAAAAATAAATTTTAAATAAATTTTAATATTTGGTGCTTCCTCCTTGGTCTGTATTGCTGCTTGTATTCTATTAGTAAGGCTTCCTACTTCTCCCTTCCGTTTTTCCACATTTCTTCGATATTTTTCTTCAATGCAGCAATTGGGTTGTTCCTCCGGCTGTACACCTTTGATTTTAAATAGGCCATTAATTCTCGATTGGATTCAAATCAGATGAATTGCCAAGCCAGGGTAGAACCTTCAATTCTAGGGAACTTAAACAATCCATGCTAGCTCTCGAGGTATGGCATGGAGCACTGTCTTGCATGAAGGTAGAGGTATAGGGAAAACCCAAAAGATACATAATTATTCTTTTACCCAGAAAAAACTAACAAAAATCACACTCAGTGCTCATAAAATTATAAAAATTCTTTAGAAATGCAATCGATCATAATTCAATGGCGGGGTACTGTATATAGCCGAACCTTGCCCAAATCTCTGGGAGTGCTTGTTAATGGGCCCTCAATATAAAATACTCAATATTTTAAGTTTTTGTTTTAACTGCCAATAACCATATTTCAAATCCTCCATTTGGAAAAACCTTGTTCTGGATTATGTACTCCATACCTTGGCGTATATGACCTATATAGCCGAACCTTGCCTAAATCTCTGGGAGTGCTTGTTAATGGGCCCTCAATATAAAATACTCAATATTTTAAGTAGAAAACTGCTAACAGATTCCAAATCCTCCGTTTGGAAAAAACTTCTTCTGGATTATGTTCTCCATACCTTGGCTTATATGACCTATATAGCCGAACCTTGCCCAAATCTCTGGGAGTGCTTGTTAATGGGCCCTCAATATAAAATACTCAATATTTTAAGTGGAAAACTGCCAATAACCATATTTCAAATCCTCCGTTTTGAAAAAACTTGTTCTGGATTATGTACTCCATACCTTGGCTTATATGACCTATATAGCCGAACCTTGCCCAAATCTCTGGGAGTGCTTGTTAATGGGCCCTCAATATAAAATATTCAATATTTTAAGCGGAAAACTGCCAATAACCATATTCCAAATCCTCCGTTTGGAAACAACTTGTTCTGGATAAAGTACTCTGTACCTTGGCTCATATGACCTATATAGCCGAACCTTGCCCAAATCTCTGGGAGTGCTTGTTAATGGGCCCTCAATATAAAATACTCAATATTTTATGTGGAAAACTGCCAATAACCATATTCCAAATCCTCCGTTTGGAAACAACTTGGTCTGGATTATGTACTCCATACCTTGGCTTATATGACCTATATAGCTACCTATATTGTAATTAAAATAATTAAGTTACGTGTGTGCATAATAAATTATCATATTCAACATTGTGAATTCTAATTATTAAAATAATAAATCTTTATAAAAACTGAATTTCATACGTGTGTCAGTGCATTTATTTGTTTCGCAACATTCGCACGCTCAGTGCGATTTCAACACTAGACGACCCAGCGTCTAAAACTCCATACTTTGGCTTATATGACCTATACAGCCGAACCTTGCCAAAATCTCTGGAAGTGCTTGTTAATGGACTCTAAATATAAAATACTCAATATTTTAAATGGGAAACTACTACTAGCAAGAATCCAAATCCTACGTCATATAAGTTAAGTTATGGAGTACATTATCCGGGAAAAATTCTTTCCAAACGGAGGATTTGAAATCTTGTCATTGGCTGTTTTCCACCTAAAATATTAAGTAGGTTTTAGCTTTTTGTTAAAAACCGAACGGAAAGAAATCTCACTCGTTTCATTCCAATAAGAATTTTGTTTTGAGCATTTCTAATACATACATATTTTTTGTTATTTGTTATTTTTTGTCAGAAACTTCACGTCGGTCTCAAATTACTATTATAATTGAAGCATTTCCGCGAACCTGCCAAATAAATACACATCATTTGGTAAACCTGCAAAACTCAGAAAAGTGCCACTTAATAGTTAAAATTGCAAGTAATTAATTAAATTCAACATCACGGTCATAAATATCTCTAAAATTTTAAATCGAATTAATCGGTTATTCGTTATTTCTTAGAACGTATTCATCATTAATTCAAACTACATTCAAAACCTATAGAACAGTAGCTCAGATACGACCTAAACTAATAAATCCAATTAGTATCCACCTATTCAAAAATTCGCGCCATACTATTCACCACCACAACTCAAAAATACAGTCGCCAACCTTCCACTAAAACTACAGAACTAGAGAAGCTTGCCCCGTGATGAAGTGTGATAAAATGTGATAAAACAAAAGAAAAGAAAAACACAATTTAATAAGGATAAAGTAACACTAATTATATTTTCGATGTAGTCATTCTATAATTTTACTACAACTATTTCCATGCCCGTCGCAATTTTAAACTGTACTACGAAGACCAAAACCGACTTACTTTGGTAAATGGAATGGTAGTTGTTATAAGAATAAAATTGCAATTTATGCTCCAAATAAAAACAAAAATAATTTCTTTTTACCTTTCAGTTAACATCAAAAATAAAATAAAATAAAAATAAAATTTCTAGAATAATTCTATATCAACAAACTAGTTTTGAAACTAGTCCAAACGGCATGAAATGCACCTCAATGTTGTTGTAAATTTTTCCAAAGTAAGACTACTGTAGATTATCAAAAATATCATAATATCAGATAACTGATAACTTCATTCATCACAACAAATCATTCTAATTATTTCCCAATTGTACTCATGTCCCTCATCCCTTAAAAATGTAAACGGGAAAACATGTCAGAAAGGTGCCACTTAACAGTTAAAATTGTTAGAGTATAAATAAATAAGTGAATTCATCATCATATCATGTTCATTAATATCACTGGAAATTCAAATCAATTAATCAGTTATTCATTTATTTGTAAGAGAGTAAGCAAAATAATCAAATTTGTTTTTATACGATTTGTTATGAAAATCAAAATTCAAATCCGTGTCAGCGGACCACCACAACTACTGACAAAAAGGAACAAATCGAGATCACTTCACGGCAGCTCAACCAACACATCCACACAAACACGGTGCACTATGAAAAACATCCCTCGCACACACTCACAATTCTAACCGCATGACGATTTTATGATAGAGATTCTTCCAATTTATTCACTCCCTTCATCCATGCTTGAGGATTCTAGAAGGTTGAGACAGGTTTCGTGAAATTTCCTGAAAATCGAAATCGAGATCAATCCCCCTTCCCTCCCCCCCCCCCCCTTTCTTATTGCCGCATTCAATAACTAACAACTTAAAATTCAAAATTAAACATTTCAAACTTTGAAAATCTGTAAAAATCTGTAAGGTTAACAAATTTAATTCAGATCCATTCCCAATTCAACCTCTATGAAAATTGAAATCAAAATATTCAGTTGTTTCCAAGCAACTCAAAATAAACCAAACTAGAAGTTATTTAAGTTTAAATTTAGACTCTGAAACAAATTATTAATTAATATCTCAGTAAAACAAATCAGTTAAGTATCCTCAATTCCGCAATTGCTTGCTGATTCAGGTTCGTGGTTCCTATACTTTCGGAAATTTTGTGCTGGTTCAGTTCATCTCAGAAATATAATTAAACACTATTATAGAAAACGTCCGATTCGAAATTCAATTATATAGGCAATTTTCAAATATAACTCGACGTATTCGATTTAAAATCGATTTATGAATTATTTTATAATTAAATTAATTGACATTAAATTAAATTATTAAAATTTACAAATGTACATTTTGACAATACAAAATATTCATAATACATATTTATTTTCTTGTATGTGTGTGGACAGTTTAATATTATAGTACGATTGTATTATTTTTGTTTTGTGTTGTTTTCATTCTCTGGGTATTCATGAGACAAATGTTGTGCTCTTTATATACCATGATCTCACAAAGAAAATTTACATGTATATATATGATTCAAATGGGATTCTTATACTTCGTATAATCGAGTACCTTTGAGTCGAATCGGAAACAGCCATATGTACTACATTATATGTATACAATTGTTTATGTATTTGGGTATGATTAATTTTAATATGAGGTATTATAAAAAGCATTAAATTATATAAATTAAATTAAATTAATTTAAGTTAAATTAAAAGATTATAAAGTCAATAAATTATTTAAATAAAATACTAATGTATGGAATATGGAGAATACACATACATCATTGTTATTGGTACATTTCTTCTTCACACGCGAAAGATCGTACGAAAGTATTTATTTTCTATAATGTGTGCGGTAGTTGAATGCTATAGTATAGTTGTATTATTTATTCTGTATATTCTTAAGACAATATGGTGCTCTTTACGTGTTATAAACTACGAAGGGCAAGTCTGTGGAGTTGGACAGGGTAGGATATTTAAAAAAAAGAATAAAAAACATTTTTTCAGTTTTTGCTGATACTCGTCCCAGAATCGGAAGCGTTACCGTATAATCTAATTCATTTTCCAAATTTTTCATTATTTTCGAAACAATATGGCGAAAGGTAAAATTAATTACTTCAGTGTTTTTTCGGATTTTGAATAATTAAGGGGAATTAGGATGAATTATTCTAGGTAAGGGGAATTTTGGTTGATTTATATCAACCTCGATCAACCCTTGTAACAATAAAGAATATAGTAAAGCGTAAGTTATTTGCCTCTTTTTATTTCGTTTACCCTCCATAAAAAAAGGTAAATGCGTTTACTGTATTCAGCGGATTTACTCGAGAATTAAAGACAAGCGACACAAATGTATTGGAGCGAGCTAAAATGTATGGCCCATGCAATAGGTTTTTTTTTGTGCAATTGGGTGTTTAGCGACTGGTTGGATTTAGGGAGGTGGAACCTTATTTGGCTGCTATTGGATGCGTTCCAAATTAGATCTGGGTTGACGAGGATCTTGTTAAACGGATTGAAAAATTAATTAATTGTTTTAAGGTTCAGAATTGTCTCATGGAATTCATTTCTATCAAGTTGATTGACTTATTTTTGGGTTGCCTATAACCAATTAAGTTACCAGTTTAATATTAATTATGGAAATATAAGTTACAATTTGTAACTTTTATTTTAATTACGTATTTTACCAAGCAACATTTAGGGTCGTCAGCTGAGGGGAGGGGCTGTGAGGTGAAGATGGTAGGCAGTATTTGTATGGTTGGATAGTAATGAGAAGATTTATTTATTGATGTTTCTGGAAGTTAAAATTATATTAATTTAAATCTTAATTAATTAAGAGCATGATTAGGGGTGTTGTTTGGAAATTAAGGTTGTATATAGTAGTTAAATTCAATGTTATATATATTTACTCTTATTTAATCTTAATTATATAACTATAAATTAACTTAAATGATAATTCAATAATTTAATTGAAAATCAGGAACGGACGGATTGAGATTTCCAGAATGAAAAAACAGGTGCAGCGGTTTATTTATTTTGTTCATCATTAATTATATTTAGTATACTGATACGAGTAAATAATATTTTTTTACAAATAGAGTTATAGAATAACTCAGCTATCCAAGAACAACAAGAATTTAAGAATCATGTAGTCTAACAGTTATGTTGTTTTGTGGTGACTTATTTACTTTACTATATTTATTAGTAACGGGTTTATTAACTGTCGACTGCATGGGTGGCTGAGACCGGGTCGAGTCTCTAGTACTGACTTTCCTTTCCTATATCGGTGTATTCGGCATATCCAGGAACCTTGCTTAGGCTTGGTCGTACCAAATAATAATCAACCAAATATTTATTATTTATTAATATAAGTATTAAGAGTATTTAAAAGGGTTTCTCCTTAGTTTACAGATAAATAATTTAATTTTCAGAACATAATATAGTTGTAGAACTAATCATTTTATTAAGGATTAAATTGAATCCTGTGTTCGATTCTTGCATAAGCGAAGGTGTATTCCACGTGAGATGGAAGAAGCAAAGACTAGTGCTGTTACCGGAAGGCAAAAGACAACCTAAAGATCCATCGTTGTACAGACGCTTGTGTATGCTCGACACTACGGGGAAAATATTGGAGCGAGTAATTTCGGCAAAATTAAAGGAGGCAATTGTAAGGTCCGCTGACTTAGCCAAACACCAGTTCGGCTTTAGGAAGAGTCACTCAACAAATGATGCCATTAAACTCGTTAAATAAATTGCCCAAAATGCGATCGCCTAAAGTAGATGGAAGGGAGGTAAAAAAATACTGTGCAATTGTTACCTTGGATATAAGAAATGCTTTTAACTCGGCACGATGGAAGTGAATTATTTATGAACTTCGCCGACGAAAAATACAAACATATCTGTTAAACATTATCGAGGCCTACTTCTGTAACAGGATCCTCATGAACAAAACGGACGATCGTTCAGTGGAATACGGTATTAGTGATATTATGGTTGGTGTTCCGCAAGGATCTGTGTTGGGCCCGCTGCTGTGGAACATTATGTATGATGGTGTGTTAAGGCTCCAGATTCCCGAAGAAGCTAAAGTCAATGGATTTGTAGACGATATCGCGATAGTAGTGGTGGCTAAAAACAAGGAAGAGGTATCCGGATCTCTCTCTCTCTCTCTCAGAAGCTGACTACTATCTTTCTCAATTCTTAACGGGGCATGGCTGTTTCCGAGAGTATTTGTACTAGAGTCGAGTATTATTGTCCAACATGCATTGAAATAGTGGAGAATATCCACGGTTTGCAGAAGAAAGACATGTGATTGAGAGAAATATCGGAGTCGGAGAGCATGTTACTCCTGAAAACATATTACAGAGGATGTTACATTGTGAGAAGGCTTGGATCGCTGTGGATGGAAGAATTTGTGACGTCATGCAACAGCTTAGGAGGCTTGAAAGGGAAAGGTTCGGTTGTCCATCCGTGCTATAACCGTCAAAGAGTAGAAGTGCAGCTTTTGCGCAACGTAAAGCTTAGCGATAGTTCCGTGGGGCTGTATGGCACTGGATATTGGATGGAGGTTTTAGTTGGCAAAAATCCAGCAGTCTTAATTGTCAGTTTATAGTTTACACTTTAGAAGATCTCCTCCCGCCACCAAAAAAAAATACACACACACACACAAATTATGTATGGTGGTGTTTAACATAAATAAAGCGAATTTTCAAAAATAGTTTATATTGATAACCACTCAATTGTTAATTAGGGTTAATAAAGGAAAAATTAGGTCATGAGTCATAACCTTTCACGTCATACAAAAACGATAACCCAAAAAATTGTAATTGACCTGTCACAAACCAAAAACAAAAAAATCAATTTAAATCAAATGCATGAGCAACAACATGAAACGAGGTATCCTGTTGCTTCCATTATTTCTGTTCCTCAACACAACCCAAACAACAATCTATAATCTTCTTGTACGAACAAAAAGCATAAATCCCTGATTCATATACTATATGACACACAGATATTTCATGTATATACACAATGTCCAGAGAATATAATTTTTAACTTCCACTTGATTGATATTTTTGTCCATAGAAAGTAAATGATTTGATTCAATTGTCAAATGAGTTCAAAGTAAATATACAACAATTTTTTTTTTTGTGTTTAAGGTTCCATTTAGAAAATTATCGGAAAAATCACAACCAGCTTATACCTATATTGTAACAACCCGTGGTCACAGTTTCATAATTCACAAACTATGGCAACGGTTGTTAGCAGAAATATCACTGTAGTTTTTTCCTTGGTGCGGTTTGCTTATTTTCTGACTATGACTCGTCGGTGTGTCGTGGGTGATCCAAGGCTACAGCAATCTTGTATAAACCGCATAAAATATAATTATAACACTAACGATGTACAATACATAGTACCGAAGGATGATGATCACACTCCTGAACTACAACTACCACTTCTTTTAATTTCACTCAAAAAAAAAATTTAACACATCATTGAAATATATCCGGATTCAAAAAGCAAACGAAAATCCATGCTTACAAATGAAAACTAAAACTAAGTATAATACTTCAAATATAGTTTGACGACAAAGAATAATGAAAAGTAAATTACTTAAGAATAATAAGTATGAAATTTGATTGTATCTTCAAATTTGAAGATACAAGTAAGAAAATAATATGTAATAAGATAAAAATAATAGAATAATATAATAGCAAAATTTGTAACAATAAGATACAAGTGAAAACAAAAAAAAAATGAAAATGAAATAATAAAATAAATATAATAACTGCTGAACTCATAAAGAACTATAAAATATATAAAAATAAATGTAAATAGTAAAAACTTGCGGTTTATTAAAAAACTATATCGACGTAACGGCCATCAGAAATACTTCAAACTGGTCAAAAATTACTGCTTTGCTGGTATACTGGAACCGTTGCTCGTGCACCCCAGAATTAACAATGATAGATCAACTGACCGTATGATGGTCTGACAAGAACAAGCGCAATCAACACAACAATATCAATGGTTGAGTAATTGATATGAATGGGATCAATGCAATTAATTTTGTTTTTTATATTTTGTTCTTAAGTTTTGTGCTTTACTTGTTTTTGTTTGGTTTTCTTTTTTCACTGAACTTTTTCTAATGCACCATGGTCTCTTCCAAAAACACACAAGTTAACAAAAAAACAAACAGTTTTCATATGCGATTTATAACATAAGCATTTAACTGAATTTATTCATTGAAAAGAAATATATAAAATAACGTTTACAATTGTTCTTTACAATTTTTGTATTTATTAGCAATATGTATTATGATTTTTTTTATGATTAAATAATTTGAAAATGGTGTCTTTTTATTATTTTTATTTATGAACAATAATATTGAGTTAGAATTTGTTTATAATTAGCACACACTTAGAGTTTCTCATGGATTTTCAATTTGGTTTCTAAATTATTGCGATCGACAATAAATAACCGTCTTCATAAATTAACGGCACCACGTTTTATCGTTCCACTTTACGCGAAAAAAATTCAGTATATTATTTTTTGTATAATTTAATAATATAAACTGTCTATGTTCATTAGATTTATATACGTATCAAGTACACTATGAATTATGGTTTATCGATCGACTTAAACACTATAGTACATTTAAAGATTTTACTTATAGTGACACTATCACTAATCAAATTAATAAACTTTGGTTTTTTAATGTATATTTTTTTTTTGTTTGGTGATTGTATTTTTATACATATTTACAATTGCACCATATTGCTTTTATGACCGAACTGCACTCTTTAAAATACTTGAACCAACTGTCCCTCATGTACCTATTTTTTTTTTATCATCAACAATTAACGATAAAAAAAAAATATCAAGATGGGGAAAATTCAATAACGAATAACGCGTAACGACATTACAATTTGTACAGCATGCCTAAATAAAAAAAACTTGTGACCAACAGGGTGCGTCACAAATCGTGGGGACGACCCACATGAGAGAGGGTCTCATTAATAGCCGGGCTTAAGAAAATCAGAAGTACGTTCACGATCGGATGTCCTTTAAATGATATAACCCTAAAGGTTTCCCATTTTCATCATTCATGTGGTATGCAACTTGGCCAACTTTCTGATGGACGATTGCTGGTACAAATTTATGATGCAGCTTAGCAGCAAATTTACGTGTCGCATCACTTTGAGCGAATGATCGTACGAAGACCCTTTGTCCCGGTTTTAAATCACGGGAACGGCTTCGTAAATTATAGGTATGAGCGCTCTTCTCGTAAGCCGATTTTAAATGCATCAATACTTTCTCCTTAACCAAGTTAAGTCGGTCAGATTTAGAAGTTATGTTCAGATAGTTATCATTTAACTCATCAAGCAAATTTCTTAATTTGTATTCCGAACCATGTAACACCATGTATCGTCCAAATACCAAAAAATGTGGAGGGTATTTTGTAGTACCATGTATACAATTTCGGATAGCGGCAGCCACTTCATGTATATGTAGATCCCAGTTAGAATGAGAATCTACTAAATAAGACCGAATAGCTCCAATAATTGTTCTATTTACCCTCTCCGAAGCATTAGCCTGCGGAGAGTATATAGGTGAACGAAAGTGGGTTACTCCATATTTAAGTAAGAGTTCTTGAAACTGTTTGGAAACAAACTGCTGACCATTGTCAGATACGACCGTCTCTGGCACCGAAAATACGTTGAAAATCTGGTGTTCCATAAAATCACATAAAGATTTAGCAGTAGCTTCTCTCAAGGGCTTTAATAAGATAAATTTGGAAAAATGATCCAATACAATCAATAGATAGCAATTTCCACTCTTGGATCTTGGGTATGGTCCCAAAAAATCGACATACACTCGTTGAAAAGACCTGCAGGATTCGGGTTGCTGTCCCATAGGAGGCTTTAATAAATGATTCACCGGTTTATTCATCTTACAGGTATCGCATTTGAGGACAAATTCTCTAACGTCAGAAGCCATAGTCGACCAGTAAAACTGGCGCTGCAATCGTTCCAAAGTCTTTTGCACTCCCATATGTGCTGATGACGGAGCGCTGTGTGCTTGCCTAATCATGTCTGCCTGTAATTCCTCTGGAACTAACAATTTCCATTCAGATATATCAGTATTTAGATATTTAGATCCATACGTAAGTTGAATTAGAATCATACCATCCCTAACACAATAATTACTATCGCTTTGGGAACCAAGACTTTCAATATTTCTAATTTTATCCCGATAACTAACTGATGAGAATGCTGCGGAGTTAAGGTTGATATGCAACGGTGGTAACTGATCATCACGAATTCCCACAACTGGGTCGGATAAATTATCGATAGAGCATAGATAAGAGATCGAGTCAGTTTCAATATCTAGCTTATATTGTTTTAACCAGTCTAACACACTAGCTGTGTTAAGCGCTTCGCAAAAAGCTCTTGACAACGAATCCGCAACGGTATTTTCTGAACCCTTCCGATAATCAATTTCGAAATTATATGATTGGAGTTTTAAACTCCACCTCGCTAATCTTCCCGAGAGGTCTTTCTGAGCCATCAACCATCGTAATGCAGCATGATCTGTATATATTGTAAACTGATATCCCTCAATATAACACCTAAACTTTTTAACACTGACTACGGCGGCTAAGCACTCCAACTCTGTTACCGTATAGTTTTTCTGGGCGGCGTTTAGCTTCTGCGAGATGAACGCTATTGGACGCTCTGCCCCATCGTCATCCACTTGAAATAAAACGCTGCCGATACCTTCAGAACACGCGTCACATTGGATGAAAAACGGTCTCTTAAAATCGGGGTTAGCCAACACAGGTGCCGTAGAAAGAGCTGTTTTCAACTTCTCAAAAGCCTGCTGAGCATTAGGAGACCAAACAAGTTTATTACTCTTTTTAAGGAGGTCAGTTATCGGTGAAGCGAGTATGGCAAAGTTTCTGATAAATCTCCTATACCAACCACATAATCCCAAAAATCGTCGTATTTGTTTAACCGTCCTTGGTGTCGGGTAATCCACAATACCTTGAATCTTCTCGGGATTAACCTTCAAGCAACCATCGCCCACAACATATCCCAGATAAACGATTTCCTTAAGTAGGAACTTACATTTGAGGATGTTAACGGTGAGTCCTCCTTTTTTTAAGAGATGAGCTACTAAATCCAGAAGTTTAAAATGTTCCTCCAAAGTTGCGGATGTTATAAGCAGATCATCTAAGTAAGTAAACACAGACTCGTGAAGTTCGGTTGGGATCACCTTGTCCATAAGGCGACACATGGTTTGCGGAGCATTACACAGACCGAATGGCATGACCGTGAACTGGTACAAGGGTCGGCCAGGTACGGTGAAAGCGGTTTTGTCACGGGAGCTCGAGTCGAGGGGTATTTGCCAAAAGGCATCTTTGAGGTCAATTGAACTGATATATTTTGTTTTCTCCAATCGACCTAATAACCCCTCGACAAGAGGTAGTGGGTAAGCATCTTTGACCGTAACCTTGTTCAGTTCACGGGCATCCAGACACAACCGCACTTTACCATTCGCCTTATGAACAAGGGTGACTGGAGATGACCATGCGCTCTGACTTACTTCGATGACCCCAAGAGAAAGCATTCGATCTAATTCATCGTACATCAGTTTTTGTTTAACCGGGGAAATTGCATAAAAACGCTGTTTAATGGGTTCAACTCCTTCCCGGATTTTAATGGTATGGGACACAAATGTAGTTTTACCAAGCCCGATGTCAGATGAAGATGGGAACTGATTTATTAATTGCTCCAATTTACGACTTTGCTCCTGGGTTAAACGGTGATGTTTAGACTCATCAATGGCAGGAGCTAAGCTATTTACGGTTGGAACCGTTGGAGAAATTTGGAAACGATTCCAGAAATCTATACCAAGATATAGAGGTTGTTTTAGATCTGGCACGATGTGTAAAGGAAGTTTATGGATCTGATTATTGAATGTAATTTCCGCCAAAATGTATCCGAATACTCTCTTCTTGTCACCACCGGCAGTATTTATATGGGAAAATGAATTGTGAAAATGAGCGGAGGAACTATTGAGATATTTTTCAGAGCCTGCACCTAAAATACTGACGGTAGCTCCACTGTCTAGCAATCCCTTATAATGAATCCCGTTAATTAATACGTTAGCATACGGTCTCAAATCATTTATTTCGGTATCAATAATGGAAGCTGAAACAGCGAATCGTCGTCTTCTTTTAGTATACCAGTAACTCCGAGAACGTTCCTTTTGAGATTGATTATGAACTCGCTTCTTAGATTTTGGTAACGAAGGTTTAAGCAAGGCAGAATCAGGTAATTCAGAAATGTTAGTTGGTTGACATGGTAATGGCATATTTATTAAATTTGAATGTGGTGTAAAACTATATTGTTTGTCTTGGGTTGAATCATAAGAATTTAGGTACGTGGATGAGACGACTGTATTTGTACTGGCTTGTCGACATTTTGCCTGGGGGTCACTTGCTGAGGTGCAGTGATCCCAGACCTCCACTGACCCTTCGGCAAGTTTCCCATACAGCGCGGACATTGAGTACTAGTTGTATTACGATATCCACAACGATAACAAAATAAACCTTGCGGCAATGAACACTCTCGAAAAGAATGCCCCAGATCACAACAATTGTAGCAAATTGGCTCACGATCAGCCGATTTAAATTGCCGACCAGACAATTGGTTTGTTGTGGTAGACTTAGGATTCACAACGTTAGGAACTTTCATCGCTGCTACAGTCGGATCACTAACTGGCATCTCTGATTGATTGATATCATTATGTTGATGGCATCTGTCTAATTCATTTACGGCCGGTCTAGAAAAGGGAGTATAATGAGGGTTGACTTTGAGACGAAACCAGGTATTTTCCCAAGCTGTACAGCTTTTAATTAAGTCGTTTACGTTAGTAAAATAACGATCTGTAAGATGGTACTGGAGCTGGGGATTCATATTACGCATCAACACTTCAATAAGCCGATTTTCTGGATATGATGTATGGCATTGCAAAGTTAAACTCCAAACATGCTGATAAAATTGGACGAAGCTTTCCTTTGGTTGTTGTCGTCGAGATTCAATTTGTTGTCGAATCTCGACATCTGTCCTACGATCTTCGAATTTTTCAAGAAACGTGACTCTCAATTGATCCCAATTGAGGTTTGGATGACTACGACGGTAACTCCAATACCAGAGAAGTGCCGTCCCCTTCAAAACAAAACTGATTTCGTTTACCAACAATTGTGGTGAGATATTCATTGAATTAGCGAGTGTCTCGACTTGTAAAATGAACAAATCAGCGGGCAATCCACTAGATGTTCCATCGAATGCAATTCCCGATCGAGCAAGACTTTTTGACCTATCCGTGTACGGACTATTGCTTATGATAGGAGGCATTACAACATTATTTAGTGTATTTGGTAGATACGTACTCGATGAAGGCAATTGCATATTAAGACCTGTATTAATTTTTGATAACGGGATGGTTGTTGATCGTTGTGGCACATCAGTTGGCAACGACGCATTCGTTATTTGATTAGCGTTAAGCATATTCATATACGTGGGACGAATATTATCAACTCTAGGATAATCCATCGATATCTTTGGAATGGTCGGTTTAGGAATGATCGGCTCTGTCCTTTCTGATTTGTCTTTAGCCAATTGAGATCTCAAATCCTTCTGTTGGGTAGTTAACTCAGTAATTTGACCCGACAACAACTGTACTTGTGCCATCAATGCTTGAACCAAATCCATTGACCCAGTCTCAAGATTTGGTACTAGCTCTGTTGGGGTTGACTGCTTTACCTCATGGTGAGGAAAAGGGTTATAATTCTGAGATGCTGGAATATCCGCTCCCAATATATCCTGAGTTGCTGCAAATGGCACTAATGTTTGCATTGCACCTGCAGGTTGAGTGTTAGATGGCTGAATCACCTCCGGCGGTATCTGTACCATCCTGGCGCTATCAATTGAAGAATCAAGCGGTTCACTTTGGCTAAGATATTTATCCAGACTGCTTATCAATTCATTACAGGCACTTAAAGCTTTACGTGCTTGTGACTCATATGTAGCAGACGACAACGTTAACGTGAGCCTACCTTGAACATGCAAAAGACGTGATCGAATTTGAAGAACGATACTGTGTAGATCATCAGCTGAAGCTTGGTCAAGGTTTACAATATTACATCGTAAATCCTCCAATTTTGCACGACAAATCTCAATTTCCCTATCAGGTCCTTTACTAGCCTTGGTAGTCATTCTTACCGGTTTAGGCACCGTGCCAGCGGATTCAGCTTCTAACAATTCCTGCAGCTTTTGTAAACCATCGGGATCATTAAGAGGGATCTTACGTAAATCAAATTCTACTTGAATCTCATCTGGTTTAAGTAAAGTCGGATCCATCGCAAAAAAAAATTAATTAATAACAACTAAAAACTTGACAATTACAAATATATGATATTTAATTCAATGGGCTTAAAAGAAAAAAAAAATATTAGTAACTAAGAATAAAAATGAGAGGAAAAAAAATATAAATTCAAAATGTTGTATAAAATTAACCTATAAATGTTTATTCAAGTCAGTGCAGAACGTAATTCAATATCACAACACTTAAAACCAAAATTTATGAACTTGAAGAAAAAACAAAATAATTGTAACTGATAACAATAATTCACAAAATACCAACGCCAACAATGTAGAAAAATAAAAAAAAACAATAATAAATAAATTTCGATAATAGAAAAAAAAAATATATGTATATATATATATGTATAAATTAATGGAGTGAAATCAAAGAGCGGCAGGAGCAATTCCCAAGCGCGATCAACATCCCTACAAACTATGACCCATCGGTATACTTCACAAATCAATACCAATGATTGGCAGAAATAATAAAGTTTAAAACAAAACCGATGGACGTAATTGCAATTTAATTTTATAAGCAAAAATAATTTTTCATGAAGATTAACTCAATATGTTTTAATACACAGAAATAATTCACTCGTTACAAATTATTATACAAGCAAGAGAAATTGTTCTTTATCCAATTCCTCAATTTATTCAAATACAATTTAACTGTAGAAAAAAAAATCGTTGGATTTCAAAACAACAAAAAAAAATTAAATAACTCCGGTTAAATACTTAATCAAAATATGCTAATGCACAGAACGGTATTAGTAACCCGGGGTTAAAAATTGTAAAAATGTCATGACTACGAACATAAATCAAATGCAGATAGCAGAAAATGAACTAACAGTCATCACACTTTAAGATGGTAATAAAATTCTTGCACTCGCTCACAAATATTTAACTATGTACTGATTCTATTTAAAGTTTAGGAACGGTATCCTGTCCCTGTTGTTTGGGCGCCACTGTAACAACCCGTGGTCACAGTTTCATAATTCACAAACTATGGCAACGGTTGTTAGCAGAAATATCACTGTAGTTTTTTCCTTGGTGCGGTTTGCTTATTTTCTGACTATGACTCGTCGGTGTGTCGTGGGTGATCCAAGGCTACAGCAATCTTGTATAAACCGCATAAAATATAATTATAACACTAACGATGTACAATACATAGTACCGAAGGATGATGATCACACTCCTGAACTACAACTACCACTTCTTTTAATTTCACTCAAAAAAAAAATTTAACACATCATTGAAATATATCCGGATTCAAAAAGCAAACGAAAATCCATGCTTACAAATGAAAACTAAAACTAAGTATAATACTTCAAATATAGTTTGACGACAAAGAATAATGAAAAGTAAATTACTTAAGAATAATAAGTATGAAATTTGATTGTATCTTCAAATTTGAAGATACAAGTAAGAAAATAATATGTAATAAGATAAAAATAATAGAATAATATAATAGCAAAATTTGTAACAATAAGATACAAGTGAAAACAAAAAAAAAATGAAAATGAAATAATAAAATAAATATAATAACTGCTGAACTCATAAAGAACTATAAAATATATAAAAATAAATGTAAATAGTAAAAACTTGCGGTTTATTAAAAAACTATATCGACGTAACGGCCATCAGAAATACTTCAAACTGGTCAAAAATTACTGCTTTGCTGGTATACTGGAACCGTTGCTCGTGCACCCCAGAATTAACAATGATAGATCAACTGACCGTATGATGGTCTGACAAGAACAAGCGCAATCAACACAACAATATCAATGGTTGAGTAATTGATATGAATGGGATCAATGCAATTAATTTTGTTTTTTATATTTTGTTCTTAAGTTTTGTGCTTTACTTGTTTTTGTTTGGTTTTCTTTTTTCACTGAACTTTTTCTAATGCACCATGGTCTCTTCCAAAAACACACAAGTTAACAAAAAAACAAACAGTTTTCATATGCGATTTATAACATAAGCATTTAACTGAATTTATTCATTGAAAAGAAATATATAAAATAACGTTTACAATTGTTCTTTACAATTTTTGTATTTATTAGCAATATGTATTATGATTTTTTTTATGATTAAATAATTTGAAAATGGTGTCTTTTTATTATTTTTATTTATGAACAATAATATTGAGTTAGAATTTGTTTATAATTAGCACACACTTAGAGTTTCTCATGGATTTTCAATTTGGTTTCTAAATTATTGCGATCGACAATAAATAACCGTCTTCATAAATTAACGGCACCACGTTTTATCGTTCCACTTTACGCGAAAAAAATTCAGTATATTATTTTTTGTATAATTTAATAATATAAACTGTCTATGTTCATTAGATTTATATACGTATCAAGTACACTATGAATTATGGTTTATCGATCGACTTAAACACTATAGTACATTTAAAGATTTTACTTATAGTGACACTATCACTAATCAAATTAATAAACTTTGGTTTTTTAATGTATATTTTTTTTTTGTTTGGTGATTGTATTTTTATACATATTTACAATTGCACCATATTGCTTTTATGACCGAACTGCACTCTTTAAAATACTTGAACCAACTGTCCCTCATGTACCTATTTTTTTTTTATCATCAACAATTAACGATAAAAAAAAAATATCAAGATGGGGAAAATTCAATAACGAATAACGCGTAACGACATTACAATTTGTACAGCATGCCTAAATAAAAAAAACTTGTGACCAACAGGGTGCGTCACAATATAGCGACAGTACATGATGTGTGGAGTGCAAAATGTGGGTGGATGAAATTGGGGGTTTTTATATTGTTTAAATCGATTTGACCAATTTCCTGTAAATTTTGTTGTTGTATATTGTCTAAATGTGATTAGATTTTTTTTTTTGCTTTGTTTTTGGCTCGTCATAATTTTTAGTAGAGAAAAACATTTTTGATTTTTGTTTTGTTTATCTGCACAGCTGAAAGAGATGGTGGAGTTATCAAAATTATTTTTATGTTTTTCAATTATTAATCAAATGTGAAATTTAACACTTGATTGAATGATTTTTGAAGTGGATTTACAAACAAAACATAATAAAATTATTAAATTTCTGCTGTGAACTGAATGAATTTGGATTCAACTATGGTCACGAGCGATAAGAATAAACACTAATTTCACATTTAAAATCAATTTGCGTTTTCCAATTCATTTGTGAACAAAATTGGTATACACATAACCTTCAAAAACAATAAAATCTGGATAATTCTAATTTAATTCAATTTGTTGAGAAATTTTATTTCAATTACTGTACATAAACAATCAAGTTTAGTGTACTGAAGAAGTCAAATATAAATTACTTTGGTATATATTCATTGGAAATCCTTGTTTTCCTTCGTTTGCTGTCTGTTTTGTTACAAAACTATTTAAAAAGCTTTTCCACCCTAACATTTTTAATTCATTCACCGCACAGATCCAACACCCATTTTCCATTGCAAAATATATAAAACAAACGAAAAAAATGTACAAAACTCGAACATTGGTCGAAAAACTAGAAATGTATATTGTATACGAACAATATACCAAACTAACAAAGTTTTCGTTATTTATTTATTTTTTTGTGTGTTTTTATCTAGAAATCAGTAAAAGATTAGGAAAAAACTACTGTGCAGACGAAACTCTAGATATTGTGTTTACTTTACCCAGTTGTTATATATGGTGAAGTAAATTTAATTAGAAAACTATTCGGTCTAATTGAGATTTAATTTTATTTCATTTTTTTACTTGTTTGTTGTTCAATTTCCATTAACACAATTTACAAAATGGGAAACCAAGTGATAAAATTGTAAGGCATACCAAGTGTAGTACAGGAATTTATATATAGGAACTGAATTTTGTTTTGAATTGCTGAATTTACATGCTTCCGTTTCATATATTCATATATATAGAGAAAATCAGAAAACAATTGACTTGATTTAATTGAAAATGGGAAGAGATTTGAATTTAAATGTCATATATAACCACACGTTCATTTTCATTCCTTTTGTGCCCAGAATACGATTTTTCATGGCAAAATAATGATTTACATTATAAATTCAAAGCACATATAGTGTATATATACAGGATACAGATTTTACTCGATTTTATTGTTATTTTATGTATTTTAGATGAGTTTTCAATCTTTTAATTGAATAAATTAAAACGATTGATTAGACTATTCAACTCTCCGTACTACATAAATTCTTAGCCGCAAGTCTATATACATATTAAAATTAAATTAACTAGAAATTGTTTTTTTTTGTTTGTTTATGGCTTCTAGCCGAATTCTAATTTTTGGTCGAATACATATAATTTGAGTTTTAAACTTTATTTTAAGCTTTAGGCGATTTTTATCTAACAACATTAATATGATTTCCGAAAATTTGGTTTAATTAATTTTCTAATTATAAACACAATTAAAACTGTCTGTCAATTATTTATTCATGTACTATAAATAGTATCCGTTTCGAATGGTGAATAAAACGGTAACCGCAACCGTAACAATTAACGTTTTGCAAACGTCAATCAAAGTTCGATTTTTTATTTTTTTTTTTCAAAATACAATCAAACTATACCCAGCTAAATTTTTTTTGATTGATTGACCAGTGAATTGACGTTTCTATCTGCGGTACTAAATTGTTAAATTAAATTGATTGTAAATTATTCATTTCACACGTAAATCGCCACGATAATCGAACTTACTCGAGCAATTTTCAGGTTTTGCTCCTGGTAGGCTAAGCTTTTGAAAGATACAGCAAATTTATCTTCTCTATTTCTTAGTATTAGACACATTTGACAGACGCGGCGATTAACGTGTTAACTAAGTTAACAACAATCTGTTTTAAAATGTATTGCTGGCCTAGTCAAATTAACAATGCGCTCGACTTTTAGAACTTACCTAAAAAGACACTACAATGAAATTGGTGTCGAAAATGTTTAATTATTTGTGACGACAATATTGAAGGTTATTCAATAAAATCCAATTACTCTCAAGTTATGTATGGTACTCTCAGCTCAAAATTAAGAGTGTCGGATAATAAACACGCCGTAATTTGAAAGTAACTTAAATTATTTAAGTTAATTAAGCATTTATGCACACACATATTCACTCAAATAGTAAACAGCAACACTAAATCGAATTGGAATCTATACATGCTTGTTTAAAATATTTATTTGGTTTTTACAGATTAAGTACACGTACAATACAAAGGAACTTCCAATTTAATTAGTCTTAGTATTAGTCGAAATAATTCGAGTACTGCCCCTCTATTTGTGATTCAATCATATTAACTGATAATCCAGAGCATGTACGGTATTCAAACATTTTTGGGCAATCGGAGTTCTTGGGGGTTCTTATGCCAAAATATGTGAATAGTGTACATTCAACGGAACCTGCAATTCAATTTGCTTCAGTTTCAAAATAATTGGCAAAATACCACATAGATGGTAATGGCGAATATTTCGATTATTATTCTTTAAAATAAGTATCTTTTCAATAAAGTTGTATTTGACCAAAAAAAACCCCAGTTTCTACTGGCACACCTAAAATTATTCAAGGCAAGTTTTTATCTGAAATTTAACAATACGCTCAAGATTAACGTAATTGGTCAATCTCACTGCAGTATCATCAATACCACTGCAGTTCGATACTTTGTTTTGATTATTAGGGCCGATTGTATGAACACCGCTAAATAATCCGAGAGTAGTGATTAATCATTACTCAATGATTTTACTTTTCGTGACTGTATGAACGATATGCTAAATAAAAATTTAGCCTCAGCAGTTTATTCATTGTATGACTGGCAATACTTTTTCTATGACGTTTACTTTGTTGATGTTTTTTAATTTTTTTTTTTGGTTATTATAGCGTAGTATGCAGCTCGAGCTAAGATAAATTTTCCATACAAATTACAAATTTGACGAAGGATTTAGGTAGCTAAATAAAAAATTTTTCAGCTGACAATTTCGCTGTGTCGCAATTTCGAGTGGAATGCACCTTTGCGCAAAAAATTTGAAAAAATATCAGTTGTTTCATTCAAATCTAGATTGCGCCACTATAAATTCTCCAAACATTTTAGCCGTAATTTATTGACGATTGGAGGATCGTGGGTACCACATAGGGGAGAAATTTGGAACTAAACGAGCTATCCCAATTTGACGTTTAAGATATAATGAAACGTCATTTATGTTGATATTTCGTTATTATGAAATGTCATTTAAGGATAGCTTGCTTAATTTTGAAATTTCCTGGTAGGTCGACGTTTTTGAACATTGACAATCGTCAATAGCACAAGGACAATAATTTGAAGATACATTTTGACGGTTTTGAATTTTGATTCATTTTATAATCGAAGTAGCCACGAATAATTTATTTGTATATATGTAAATGTAAAGGAGACAGAAGTCAAAATGGCTGACCAACATTACGAAGTCGAGTATTTAGAGGATTATTTGGATAGAAACTTCATTCAAAAACAAACGAATAAAAGTCAAACAAAATCAACAAAATTTAACTCTACACAAATTTTTAGCTTGACGATTTATCTATAATTAAATGGAGACTTGTAGAGACCGTGCTAAAATTTATCTTAGCTGGAGCTGCATACTGAGCTTTAAAGGATAAACAGCAAATTTGTATTGCTAACAAAATAATAATAAATTAAAGTCTATTTAATAAACGTATATACTTTCACAAGGTAAATATTAACATCATTTTTAATGTACATATTATTGAATATAATATGATTTTGTGTGTTTTTAAGATGGAAGAATCATCATCATCATCATCGTCAGATTCTGAAATTGTCATGGAGGTGAGAGATTTGCATTTATTGCCTGGGACGTCGACCTAAAATTTATAAAAAATACTTTGTAAAACTACATTTTTATACCTTTATAAAGTTAGCCGAAAGTTTTCAGCCGAAAGTTATAAAATGTCGGCAATGCAGATAGTGTCTTGGCTATCTCAGCCGAAAGTTACAATCCGACATATTTCAACCGAAATATATTTCATTTAAAACGAAAAATTGACAAAACAACCTATAAACAGGAATTTCCATATAAAAAATTTATTGCTGGATAAAGGCTCATTTGGTTGTCATTGTTTGTGATGGTAACTACAAGTTAAGTTTCATGAGAGGAGCATAATATAAAATTTAAAAATTTGCATAAATTCAACTTTCAAAGTGTCATGTCTGGAAATTAGTTCAATTAGTGTGCATAGCCAACAGTTGTCCCCAGAAAAATTATCAGGACTAGTTTAATGTGGGGAGCCCGGGAAAATTCGTTTGAATGAAAGGCCCATATAAAATGTAAAAATAATTAAAATGTAATAATTTGTATAAGTTCGACCCTTTAAGTATCATGTCTGAAAAGTTGTTCAATTAGTGTGGATAGCCAACAGTTATCCCCAGAAAAATTATCAGGACAAGTTTCATGTGGGGAGCCCGGAAAAATTCGTTTGAATGAAAAGCCCATATAAAATGTAAACATTTGTATAAATCCAACCCTTCAAGTGTCATGTCTGGAAAGTAGTTCAATTAGTGTGGATAGCCAACAGTTATCCCCAGAAAAATTATCTGGACAAGTTTCATGTGGGGAGCCTGGAAAAATTCGTTTGAATGAAAGACCCATATTAAATGTAAAAATTTGTATAAATTCAACCTTTAAAGTGTCATGTCTGGAAAGTAGTTCAATTAGTGTGGATAACCAACAGTTGTCCCCAGAAAAATTATCAGGACAACTTAACTTTCATGTGGGGAGCCCGGTAAAATTCGTTTGAATGAAAGGCCCATATAAAATGTAAAAATTTGTATAAATCCAACCCTTCAAGTGTCATGTCTGGAAAGTAGTTCAATTAGTATTATTTACATACGTAAACAAAAATATTTCTCGCAAATAAAAAAAAAACAAAAAGCAACATAAAGGAATGAGTTTTAATTTATGTATTCTTCATCGGCTCTATTCGTAATATTTTTAATTTTTAAATTTTGAACAAAGGAACCAAAACAGAAAGTAAGAAAACAAAATGATTTTGTTTATTTTCTTTAGTATTGTTTGGTATTGTGTTGCAACTCGTGAGGGCATTTTATGCTTAGCAAAAAAAAATGTATTTAAAAAAAGGTTACGCACATTAAAAAGGAAAGTAATAAAATAAACCATTTCGCTTTTTTATTTGCTGGGCATATGCTAGAATAAAATTTCTCCACCCTCGAACTTAACATCGTATAGGAGCAACCGACCATCATGAGTTGCAGCACAATACTAAACAAAATAAACAAAATCGTTTTGTTTTCTAACTTTTTTGTTTTTTTTTTTTTGGTTAATATTTTTTATTTTGAGTCTCTCTCGCTTCGTATCGTAATATTTTTAATTTTTTTTTTTATTTCAAAATTTGTTGTTCTATCTTCTATCTCAGTCTCCTCATTTAATACATCCTCTCAATCGTTCTCTTCTGAGCTTATTTCTCTTATTTGTATCATGTTATCCCTATTACTCGCGTCATTTTATCGCTCTTATTTGCATCATATTAAACGAAAAACTGAAAGAAAAAATGCACATTCGACACCAATTCAATTTACCAATACTATTAACTTCCGGTAATCCTCAAATCAATCCTCATTTTGCGACCAAACTCGCTATCCAGACACCACATTCGAAATGTCAAAAAAACAAATTTTTTTAGTCTCTGATTCAGTCACCAAAAAGAGAGGATAAACGGATGCCGATTGTATGAATACCGCTAAATAAAACAAAAAACCCAAAAGTAATGATTAGTCCAACTCAAGGATTTTACTTTTCGTCGATTGTATGAACGTTGCTAAATAAAAATGTAGCCTCTGTTTTATTGCAGTTTTATTGCAGTTTTTGATGTGAAACATCTTTAGCGGGGGTAAGTCAAAAATTTCATGTAAAAAAACAACGAGCGAGTTCACCCTCAACTCGCAAAAGATTTATGTGAAAACTTTTTTGTATACAGGAACGGAAAATCCGGGACGACCGAAATTCCAAATTATATACGAGAAACACGAACACAAAATACACCGAAATTGCATACTATATAATTCGAATTACAATTTCCGTCAGATTAAAATAAAAAGGCACAAAAAGTATGCATGTGTAGTGTAAATTATTCAAAAAAACTGAAATGGAAGTACGTTAAACAAAGACAAATGCACCCATACTTTAAATATTAAATATTATATGTACATCTTAGCGAGCTGTGAAAATGATACTTTTATACTACATTGATACAATCATAATAAAATAATAATTTTGAAATTGTTTAATCGATGTGCTATGTTTAGTATTGCTCATGCTGCTGCTGAGTTTGGTTATGCAGGGCATATAGGAAACAAAATCTATAATATGTAGTAGTAAACAGATTCGAATGCAATTTTCTAAAGATACGCACAAGGAAGGAGCCGCAGCATTCCAGCTGCTATGATTTTACAGTCAAAATAGCGTCTTTGTCTAACAGAACCGCACTATTTCATTTAGTTCAATTTAATCAAATCAGCGATGCCGCACTTTGCTTTGTTCACCTGGTTTGCCGTGACCATTCACAAAAGTCGAAATACGTAATCTTTAACAATTGCCATGTATAAGTAATGATGAATTTTAAAGTGTTCAGGGTAGGTTTAGATGATTAACTTAACAGAACTGTACTTTGCTAAACCAAGACATCGCTATACTGAAATGTTATAAATTTCAATTTTAAATTTAACAATTAATGTTGGTAAGGTTCGTCCTCCAAATCCAAAATAGAATAACTTATTAACTTTTAAAACCAAAATTGTACCGTAATTTTAAATACTGAGCGAACAGTTCTCAGGCCCATCGAAAAGACTTCAAATGATTCAATAGTTGAAGGTTTTCACATAAATCATTTGCGAGTTGAGCGTGAACTCGCCCGTTGTTTTTTTGTATAACTGGCAATATTTTTTCTATGGCGTTTACTTTGTTGATGTTTATTAAAAATTGTTTTTGTTTATTTAGAGGAGAATAAAATTTCAATTCCGAATTTGACATTTTCTTCCTTGTTGAGTTCATTTTTAATAATTACGTTCTTTTATAAAAATGTCTCGTTTGTATGATACACCACATTTGAAATGTCAAAAACACAAAACAAAATTTTTTTCGTCTCTGATTCGGTCACCAAAAACAGAGGATAAAACGGAAAAAAAAAATCATCGATTAATTTTCTGATTTAGCATCGTTCAAACTAAATCAGAGGATTAATCATTTATCCTCGTTCATACAAACAGGCGTTAGCATCGTTCATACAATGCAAGCTACGCTAAATCGGAGGATTAATCATTTAGGGCCGATTGTACGAACACCGCTAAACTCCGATAAAGTGCAGATGAACATATGACAAATAATCAAAGCCACCAAATAGGTTTACTGAACTCGAAAATTATAAAACCAATGAACGAAATTGGAAAATTGGATGCACACGAATCACCCCGATTTTCTTGTCAATTTTCTGAACATGCGGTGTAAGACGTTTTCACGTCAAAAAAATATAAATTGAAAAACAAAACTAAAATGCCTTGACCACAATCGAACCCCGGACTTTAGGCACTCTAGTCCAAAACATTTCTACTAAGCCATATCAACCTAAGGAAATTTATTTCTGTGGCAATATGACATAAGGGAATAGCTCTAAAATTCGCATTTTTCAGGAAAACGTTTTTAAAATTAAGAGTCGTTCAAAATCGTATGAGTTTTTTGAATTCTTGTATTTTTAAACGATTATTACGGTTGTTTGGAGTTGCTGGATTATTACAAAAAATTGGTATGATATGAATTCGAATATGGAGATTTCGAATTTGAAATAATATGCAAAAGGGTATAACTCGAGTTATTCCCTTATGTCATATTGCCACAGATTTAATTTTCATTCTTATATTGTTTCAAACAGAGCATGCTTTGACGTTTATAAAAGGAAACAATTTTTTTACCGAAAAATTCTCATGGCTTACTACAACTTGTAATATATGAAAGATTTTAAATAATTTGTTGTAGTGTTTAGGGGATCATAAACGCGGACCACGTATTTTCTTGTGTAATTACTGTAATAACTATAAAGTGGAATGTTTAATTTAAAGTAAAATATTTGGTCATTACATGAATACTAAAAAAATAATAATAAAAATTTTAAAAAATAAAATTAGATGAGGATCGAACCGAAGACCTTTGCCTCTCTAGTCCAATGCTTTACCACTACGCCTGAAACAATACCACCTTTGTTTTATTTGCATTGTTAAATTGTTTTATTTTTTCAAAGCGTTCTACAGCCTCGCTAGCTAAATATTAATTTCAGAAAACATACAACATAGATAATCAAGTTACGTTAAAGATAAGTATTTACGATTGAATTAAAAAGTTCTTAACACTAATACATATATTGTTTTAATTTTAGGTTAACTACACTTATGACAGCTGATGGCCAGAAAACAATTTTGGACAAATAAATAAAATTACATCGAAATTGTGTTTTGATTTGTGGTAACATCTGGAACGTAGCAAGTGGCTGGTCCCCTATCACAACAAATACGTCTTTATTTTTATATGGAGGGGAGGGAGGGAGGTTGGCAATTCAAAAAAGGTGAGGATAACAAAATATGGGTATACGGTTTGAAGCTGCAGCTACATATGTATCTATCACCTACATCCAAAATTTAATTACACCACTCGATAGCTAAAGGATCAAATAATTCGTTATGTTGAGTGAGGACTGTGATGCATCGCTTGAGGTGGAGAGGGAAGCACCGCCATTTTTTTGTAATACTCGTTCATAAGAAACGACAAAAAATTTAAAAAAAAATTCTGCAATATAACCAATTACATATTATGGAACTTGGCTATTTCTTATCCGATTTTAGTGAAATTTGGTATGCGTGATGAAAATAGGATTCTAAAATGATTTTTGGATAAAGTTCTGAAATATGGCCAATTAGGAAGTAACTTGGCCATTTCTTATCCGATGTTGGTGAAATTCAACATGTACGATGGAAATGTGATTCTAAAATGGTTTTTGGATAATGATCTGGAATATGGCCAACTAGGATGGAAATTGGTTATTCCTGAACCGATTTTAGTGAAATTTGAAATTAAGTAAAGAGATTAGGGCAAAAGAACTTGAACTTAAGTATAAAAAAATTGTATTATTGAGGCAGGAAAACGAATTGATAAAGTGTAATTGGCAAAGTACACCAAATAGCCAATCATGTTCTTCTCGAAATTTAGGATTTATTTATAAATAATTGGAAGAATCAATCACTAAATTTAGTGGAGATAGTAATTTAAGAATTGATGTATGGATAAATGAATTTGAAGAGACGGCACAAACTTTAGGATGGAATCTGCAGCCACTGCAAAGCAAAGCATTAGGACCTGTAAATATTTAGAATCGTGGAAATATCTTAAAAATTTCTTGACAGAAGAATTTAAAGTCTCAATTGACGCAGCACAGGTACACCGAATACTTTGTAATAGAAAAAAGAAACAGAATAATCTTATTACAGTTTTCTTCTAACAATGCAGGAAATATTACAGTTAGGTCATATAGAATATGAGGCAATATTTCATTTGGTTATTTTGGGGAATTATGGATGCAGAAGTTAACAAATCAGTTTTGTACGGGCAGAATCTATAAAGGAATTTAAAAAGAAAATGAAGACTTACGAGAACATGAAAGCCAAAGTGGTGAAAAAACGAACGAAGCTATACTGAATTTAAGAAATAAGGGCATAGTGGACATATTGGGCGTAATTGTGTAAATAAAGAGAAAGGTGTCAAATGTTACAAGTGCAATAATTTGGGGCATTTCGCACCAAACTGCCCCAATAAATCAAAAGATAAGTTATGTATAGTAAAAGAAACGGCCGGTAATAATATCAAGAAAATAATTGTTAATAAAGTTGATCTGTTTGCTATGGTTGATAGTGGAAGCAATGTGAATTTGATTACACGTAGGAAGTATTTAAAGATAGGCAGTCCAATTTTAAGTGATGACGTTAGAAGACTGCGTTGTGCGGGATCTCAGCAGTTAATCGCTGATGGTAGCGGATGAATTGCTCCGTGTCAGTATAATACTCGGGAAAGATTTAATGAATCAAGCTATTACTATTCCTACTCCATATGAGGTTATCTTAAAAAATGTATTACCTGACAAGTTCAATTTGACATTACATGAGGATTAATGTATTCCCTGTTACATAAATTCCAAATCCATCGTATTCGTTACTCGCTTAAGACAGTTGGTTGCGAATTATACTCTCTTCAGTAACCAAACTCCACTAGGAAACATTAAATTAAAGATTTTGTTAACCGAAGAGAAACCAGTATATCAGCCGGCGAGACGTCTTTCACCGTTAGAAACAAACATCGCGAGAGAACAAATTGACCAATGGCTTAATGAAGGTATAATTAGGAACAGTAACTCTGACTTCGCAAGCCCAATTGTTTTGATAAATACAAAAGATGGAACCAAAAGACTTTGTGTATACATCATCGTAATTTAAATGATAAAATAATCAAGGACCGATACCCATTGCCGCTAATCGAAGAACAGTTAGATCAACTGCAAGCAGCAAATTTATTTTCAACTTTAAATCGCAAAGAAGGGGTTTTTCATAATCCTGCTGAGGGTCTACATGGATAACTTAATAATACCAAGTAAAGATGAGTCAGAAGGAATTCAGAGATTGGAGGAAGTGTTAAGTGTTTGCTGAAGTGAATTGTTTAAAAATCAAATGGAGCAAGAACAAAATTAATTATTTTGGTTACGAAATAGAGAAGGGATCCATTCGACCATCTGATGGGAAAATGAAATCTATTAAGCGGTTTCCTGAACCGACTACCCCAAAGTGTTTGAAGCGCTTCTTAGGTGTTATGTGGTACTTTAAAAAGTTTGGGCAAGGGTACGCGTTGTTTGCGAAACCTCTTTCGGATATGTTGCGCAAAGATGAAAAATTCTTTGGCTCACTCCAAAGAAATTATTTTGAAAAACTTAAAGAAGTATTAACAAATAGACTAGTTCTGAAAATGTATTCAGTAACAGCTAATACGGGGTTACATTGTGATGCAAGCAAAGCAGGAATTGCCTTCATTTTACTACAGCGAGATTACGCAAATTCATCAAAAATCATAAAAAATTTCATCCAGTCTTTTACTGCAGTAGAAAAACGTCAGCAGCAGAAGGAAAGTAATCCACCTAAGAGTTAGAAGCTTTGGCAATAGTTAAGTTGCTAAAAAAATGTCGAGTTTATCTGTTGGGGCTGACATTTAAAATCGTAACGGACTGTATAACGTTTAATTCAATCATAAAGAGAAAAGATCTGTCATCGAGAATTGCTGGATGGGTTTTGCAGATGCAAGAGTACGATTTTACAATGGAATATCGAAGTGCAAATCAAATGCGTCACGTGGACGATTTAAGCAGAGCGCACTCCACATTGTTGTCATCGAAGACAGCATAATTCAAAAAATAAAGTCAATTCAACTTAGGGATGAAATTCTGAAGCCGAAATTTGAGCTATTAATGGCAAAAAATGGTATAAGGCTGTCGGTTGTCCCAAAGGCTATGCAAACGATGGTAAAACAGAGATGACACGAGTAAGGTCATTTTGGAGCTACAAAAACTGAAGAATTGGTTAAAAGGGAGTTTTATATAAAGGATCTGATAGGAAAGGTGAATAGCTGTATTCAGAACTGTGTGGCGTGCATCCTGGCTGAGCGGAAACGAGAGAATTTAGATGGTTATCTTTCACCAATTCCTAAAGGTGACACACCATTGTGTATTTACCATATTGATCAAGTTATCCAGAGGTTAGACAACCAGGGGGTCAATTTTCGTTCCGTGAAAAGTATTTTGAAAAGTATTTTAAGTGAGAAATACATATTCCCGATTCATATTCCTTAAGAAGGAGAAAATGACGCCAAAATCTTTTCATATGAATAAAACTTTCTCACCGTCCATTTTGGCCATGAGAATTGTAATAAATATGGAAATAAAATTTTATAAAACTAAATTTGTATTTTTAGCATTAAACGTGCATTGAAACTATATAGTGTATAAGTAAATATACACTACTCCAAAAAATTAAAGGAACACTAATTTTTTTCAATTTTTTTAGTGTTTTTTGAAGAGCTGTATCTTTGTAAAATACGGTCGTACAGCGATGAAAAGAAAAGCATTTTAAAGCTTCAAATCTCTAGTTTTGAGACTTTTGAACAGAAAATTTTTGTGAGATACCGTTATCACGCAATCATAAGAAAGAGCGCGAAGAAAAAAAATTCGATTTTTTTTGTAAGGTGCCATGGGCTCGGGAAATTTTTTTTAAGTTAAACCAATGCATAGGTCGGTTAGCCTGTTAATTAGGCGTAAATTTAATTTCATTCTGGTCTCTCTATGTCAACACTTTGCTGAGATATCTGACTTTGAATCAAAAAAGATCCTTTTGCCTTTGATCATCGATATCTCAGCAACCAATGACTGCACAGTAAACTTTAGGGCAGCCTTAAAAACTTCAGTAAATTTTATACAAGACCCTTTAATGATTAGTGGAGAACAAATTTTTTTTTCACCCTCAATACTGATTTGAAAAAAGTACAAAAAATGACTTTTTAGGTTGTCTTAATAAATCTACCGTTACTTTACAAATATTGATGAAAAGACTAATGTTGCCAGGTCATTTTACAGTTTAATGTACTCCTAATAGCCCTGTATTATTATCAAATTGATCCACCCAACCGTTTTTTCGGACAGATTGATCAAAGTTTTACAAAACAATTAAAGGAACAAGTATTCATCAAAATAAAACAACCTTTTTTCACATTTTGCGTTAGTTATTTGTTAACCCTTAACGATCGTACGATTTTTTTTGTAATAGTCGCCGATAAGAGACGATAGAAAATTAAATAAAGTTCTGCAATATGACCAATTATTATGGAACATGACCATTTCTCATCTGATTTTAGTGAAATTTGGTATGCATTATTGGAATGGGATTCTAAAACGATTCGTGGATGAAGTTCTGGAAAATGGCCAACTAGGAAGGAGCTTGGGGATTTATTAACCGATTTTGATGAAATTCAGCAAGTACGATGGAAATGGGATTCTAAACTGATTTTTGGATAAAGTTCTGGAATATGGCCAACTAGGATGGAACTTGGCCATTTCTTATCCGATTTTGATGAAATTCAGCAAGTACGATGGAAATGGGATTCTAAACTGATTTTTGGATAAAGTTCTGGAATATGGCCAACTAGGATGGAACTTGGCTATTGCTCATCCGATTTTAGTGAAATTTGGTATGGGCGATCGAAATGGGATTCTAAAACGATTCGTGGATTAAGTTCTGGAAAATGGCCAACTAAGAAGGAACTTGGCCATTTCTTATCCGATTTTGATGAAATTTAGTATGGGCGATGGAAATGGGATTCTAAACTGATTTTTGGATGAAATTCTGGAATATGGCCAACTAGGAAGGAACTTGGCCATTTCTAATCCGATTTTGATTAAATTTGGTATATGCAATGGAAATGGGATTCTAAACTGACTTTTGGATAAAGATCTGGAATATGGCCAACTAGGATGGAACTTGGCCATTTCTTATCCGATTTTGATGAAATGGAGCATGTACGATGGAAATGGGATTCTAAAATGATTTGTGGATGAAGTTCTGGTATATGGCCAACTAGGAAGGAAATTGGCCATTTCTAATCCGATATTGATGAAATTCAGCACGTGCCTTAGAAATGGGATTCTAAACTGATTTTTGGATAAAGTTCCAGAATTTGACCAATTGTCATGGAACTTGGATGTTTGGTATCCTATTTTTATGAATTTCAGCATTCACGATGAAAATGAGATTCTTAAATTATTTGTAAAATAAATCATTAAATACATGGAATAACGATTTTAGTTTTTCACTTTTAAAGCACATGTCGAATTTTTTTTATTCGTTTAAGGAATAGGCAAGTGCCTTCCAACTTTAACATATAACTTTAACCAAAAATAATTTTAGAGTTTTATTTCTATAGTACATGCTGAATTTGTTTAAAATCGGATAAAAAATGGCCAAGTTCCATCCTAATACGGCTTATTCCAGAATTTCATCTAAACATAATTTTAAAACCCAATTTTCATCACACATGCTGAATTTCATCAAAATCTTATAAGAAATGGCCAAGTTCCATCCTAATACGGCTAATTCCAGAATTTCATCTAAACATAATTTTAAAACCCAATTTTCATTACAAATGCTGAATTTCATCAAAATCTTATAAGAAATGGCCAAGTTCCTACCTAATTGGACATATTCCAGAACTTAAGCTAAAATTCATTATAGAATCCCATTTTCATCGCGAACACCAAATTTCATCAAAACCGGTTAAGAAATAGTCAAGTTCCATCCCAGTTGGCCATATTACAGAACTTTTTCCAAAAATAATTTTAGAATCCCATTTCCATCGGGCATACCAAATTCCATCAAAATTGTTTAAAAAATTGCCAAGTTCCATCCTAGTTGGCCATATTCCAGAACTTTATCCACAAATCAGTTTAGAATCCCATTTCGATCGTGCATACCAAATTTCATCAAAATCGGTTAATAAATCCCCAAGTTCCTTCCTAGTTGGCCATTTTCCAGAACTTCATCCACGAATCGTTTTAGAATCCCATTTCAATAATGCATACCAAATTTCACTAAAATCAGATGAGAAATGGTCATGTTCCATAATAATTGGTCATATTGCAGAACTTTATTTAATTTTCTATCGTCTCTTATCGGCGACTATTACAAAAAAAATCGTACGATCGTTGTAACTAACGCAAAATGTGAAAAAAGATCAATGCTTATCTAGACTGTACCAAAGGAAGATTAATCAAATCTTACTTCGAAGTGTACCAAAATCTCGGTCACAGACAACAAACTGACTTATCAAATTTAATAATTGAAAAGGAGTTTGATTGTACAGGAAATTTCAAAATTACGTCTGAAAGGTTGGGGCAATTAGCTCAACAAATCAATAGAGTATTTAGCTCTGAAAATAAGAATATTTATTTCATTCCGTACAATAAGCTTACAAAACAATTAAGTACCGGCAAGCTTTATACTGCCAACAGCAGTACCGTAGAGTTACAGTCAGATGACCTTAACGAAACATCTATAGAGTTCCTAAAACATAACGTAGAACCGTAATGATGAAATAATTCGTCATTGGAGAGTTACCACAGAATTAAAGTTGCGAGAGCTTAAGGATCAAGAGGATTTAAATATTTCAAAATATTTTACAAAGTTTCTAGCATAATAGCTGATTTATTTGAAATTGATTTCACGCACATTTTTAAAGACCAAACGAATAAATTAATTGATGATTGGCCAGCAATTAATAAATATTTAATAGAGATTGCTAAATTAAAACAAAAATGTAACAGTTTAGAACAAATTCTTCTATTAACCCTCCATTACTAACGTTAATTTAACTTACAACGTTATTAACAATGGGTCAAATTGACCCATATTTAAAAACCCCAATGTTCCGCCACTGTTCATATATTTCACCAAAATTGTTTTTCCAAATTAAACACTGAGTATAATTATACATAAAAAATAAATTATATTTAATGTTTTGTGCCAGTCTGTAGAAAATAAAAATATATATCACAAAATGTAAAATATTTCATAAAAAAATTATATAAAGGCAAATTTAAAGCTCTCCATCGTGTCCTATCAGTCAGAACTTCAAAACAGTGTTGTGCGTCTACACGTAATTTAAGATTGTCTACATGTAAGTGTCGACAATAGCGTAGACAATTGTTTTTGACGTAGACAATGTAGACAATGTGTAGACAATGTAGACAATGTGTAGACAATGTAGAAAATTCGTAGACAATCAAATTTTTCTTGTTGTTTTTTTCCTATGTATAGATTTAATTACTTCTGCGAACTACGCTTATATTTGAAGTTCCTAAATCAACCATATAGCTAGAATTGATAACCTAGAGCAAGGAGACCAAAAATAAAACATTTTAGGTTTAACGAAGTACTATATGCTATAATTTCTCAGGGATACGAAAAAAACGGTAAGAATAATTGTTGAGATTGTTGGTACAATTGGACTGAGTACAATTTCATAACCTCATAAATTCAGAACAGAACTTTAAAAAAATTCAATAAAGCAAATTCAGTAGTTGCAAAATAATTTGACAAATTGAGTCTAAAAGAAGAGATCGAGTTACATGAGGAGAGATTGGTGGAATCGAAGCATATCAAGTCAATTATTAAATAGTTAAGACCAGCTTACGCTACTAACCTTCCAGGAAGAAAAGCACTATCCACGACTTTATTAGAAAATGCGTATCCAATATGCATTTCATGTGCTAAAGCCAGTATTTCTGATGAGTCAGTGCTATTAATAGATGGTTGGGAAAACAGTTCTAGCAACACATCTATGCTGCATCATGCCATTGACGAGCAAGCCTTCTTACAAGCTTGGTACCTAACAGGTGAAAGCGAAACAGGAGCAAGATTAGCCGACATTTTGCTGGAATCGGTAGACATTACTAAGCAGCTATACAACGCTAAAGTATACGGTTGATTCCGATAATGCAAGTAGGTACTATGGTCAAAATGGAAAATTTAAAAACCACGTTTTATTGCATAGATCTTGCAATAGCCATACCGCCAACTTATTGGCAAAGAACGTATTTAATATAGCAATAACAGAGAAGGTGACTACATACTCTACTCAAAGAATACAAGCACGATGATGCTCATACAGAGATGCTTACCGCTCTCTAATCAAGAACTTGGAGCAGATGAAGATCGTAGCAGCTGAGTCTAAAATTAAAAAAGTTAAACAAGACGTTGATAAACTCATTTTTGACGAACCAATATGCAATATCATTAAAATGTGCCAATCGTCTTCATTTTCAATTACCGATGCGGATAATTTGTGGTTAGATCTTAAATTGCCAATTAAATTTGAACATGGCTGAAATAAAGCATCCCATTTTATCGCAAACGGCAAAGCAATTCCTTAAAATTCCGGCATCATCAGCACAAATTGAAGAAATATTATTTTCTGGCTGGGCACACGTCTATTCGCCAATATGGAATCGTCTAATTTTCGAGTGATCGAAAAAATTGTTACACGTATATTATTCCCTCAGGATTAAAGATGAATTGTGTACAGATATCGAGAAAGAATTAGAAGCAAAGTTTTCAGAAAACTTGCCAAACCAAAGAAACAAACCAAAAGTGTCTTTACGTTTAAAATTGAGTAAAACTATTGACGAATATGGTACGATCTACGATGTGCTCCAGCGCACAGAAGTGAACTACAACATAAATTTGCTTTATGAAGTTACACGGAAATAGTGTCCGAGTAATTTCTATTTTTATTTGTTAAAATTGTAATTATTGGGGAATCTATTTAATGTTAATCCAATACGTTATTTAGAGTGTGAGTTTTGTTTTGTATATTCAATCCATTTGGTACAGTTTTACCATTTTAAATAACAGTATATAAATACATACAAGTTAAACTTTAACATTTTTCAGTTTTAATAACACAAGACACTTAATATGAAAATTTTGTAATTTTTAAGCACAATATTCTGGCATTTAAAATGATAAGACTGCGCCAAATGAATACAATATACAAATATTACACTTTAAACTATGCACGTGCCTATTGAATTAATTCCACTTAAATATGAAATTATCAAAAAATTTTGTTGCTGTGTATTGTCGCCGCATTGTCTACATTGTCGACATTGTCTACATTGTCGACGTCATTTTTTGAATTGTCTACATACATTATCTACACGTGTAGACAATCGTGTAATTACGCCATGTAGATTACACGGCACAACACTGCTTCAAAATGTTGGAATCGTTGAAAAGCTGGAATTATGCCTTTCAAAAATGGCAAAATCTAAACTTCTGAATTACCTATGTTCAGATTTTCACAAACAGTGCCTATACCAATTAAATGGCTTCCAGAGATTTAACTTTAACTTTCATTGCATTTAAGTTTATTGCGTCTTGTGAGCAAGTTATGTTGGTTTTGCGGTCTTGAGTCGGTTGGCAGAGTTGGCATATACCGCGTTTATCCAATGTTTTTTTGGGCAGAGGCTCGAACGACGAATTTTGCGCAAATTTGTTACAACTAAATTTGAGATTTGCATTTTATTTTGTGTTTTACTACGTCAATTTTTATGTGGTTGCATAAGAGCTAAAAACAAAGTTTTCAAAAATAATTTGCGTTTTTTGAATTGTAATGGAGGATTTTCGGTGGATAATAATGGATAATATTTATTAATTATTTACTAACGTGGGTCAAAATGACCCTAATTCACCTTAAAAATTTCAACTTTGTTACTAACGTGGGTCAAAATGATCCAGACACTTTCTAAAATAACTACCACTTCCTTCGGCAATCAAAACCACTCTAAAAATTATTTCGACATGACAAGTAAAGACTGAGGTTAGATATCAAGTAATATGAAGTTAATTGTAATTCGTTTTCTATGTTTTTTCTTAAATTTTCATCGCAATGGGTCAATTTGACCCAGACGTTAGTAACCGAGGGTTAAGTAATGAGCTAACTGGTTTTTTTGTATTGCCATTTTTAATAAACAGTAATTTTGGTAGAAAGCTTAGTGTTAAATGGATCATTTAAACTAACTAAATGAGAAATATCTGATCAATTTATAACGAAAACTGCTGTAAGTAATAATGAAATCTATGTATAATAATCGAAATAGTAATCAAATCTGTTTAATTTTTAGGATGTCCCACATATGCATACTAAGATTCAAGAAATTAAGGCAAAAGTGCATAGTCTAAAATATACGTTTCAGCGTTTACCTGTTGTATTGGGTGATAGCAATCCAGTTATTAAAGCAATCGACCTGTGCTTCAAAATATTTCACGTGACCCACTCGAAATATCCGGTTGGGGCGGAGGCATTGTGGGTTTTTATACAACAGTGTGTTTATGAGATAAAGACTGACTGGGACAAAAATTTCATCTCAGTAAATAATTTAATAAGTACAGTTGAAAAGAAGAAACGTCTTGAGGTCACATAAGATTCTGGTATATGTTTGTTTTGATAAATTAACTTATTCGAATTATAAATTTACGAAATAATTGAATTTCATTTTTACGATAATCTGATTGAATTATTTTTATTTAAATTTCGTAAAACTGCTGGAATTTTAGGTTAATTTACTAATAACATTCAATGGTTTGCATAAACAGATTTAGGGGTAATCTAGTAATAATTTTTAATTATATCATGAATTGTTTTAGTTGTAATTCACTAGTTAATTGTTATAAATCGTATATCTCACACATAAAAATATTCCATAAATCATTATGTGTTTTTATATGAAATGATTGTGATCCATGGAGAGAATTCAATATTATTGATTCTTTTAGAAAGCATATTATAAAACATTTCCAAGATAATGAACAATCTAAAATTGAAGTTCCTTGTAATTCAGCTAAAACAATTACTGATTGATAACATGGAAACAGATGGCAACCCAATCGAAAATACTGTGAAATTTAATCAATCGAGAATTTTTTTATGTGAAGAACCTTATATAAATAATATTGAATATTGTAACATGAATTTAATAAGTAATTTGTATTCAGGTAATTTAAATAAATCCCAAGTTCAAACAGTTACTCAGGAAATCACCAATTATATTTCAAACATTTCGACTGAGTTGTATAAAAATATTTTAACTAGAATTAAAGAATTAGGTGAGTCGGATAAAAATCTAGCCAAGATAAATCTAAATTTATCCCGGTATCCACTAAATAATTTGAATACTGATTATAAGCGCATTAAATTTCTGGAAAATAAAAATGCTTTAATAATACCGAATTCCATAAAAATTGGTGAATACTTAAACACAAAACGGGTTCAAGACAGCTTCATTTTAAGTCAAATTAATGCCAAACTTAGCTATATTTCAATTGAGCATATTCTACAAAATTTCTTAGAACCGGGTAATGTTTTGAAGTACATTATTAAATATACCGAAGAACTTGGTACAGAAAAGTCTACTATAAGCAATATCGCTCAAACGACATTCTGGCAACAAAAACGAGACCAATTTATGTTTATTTCGACGATTTCGAAACTCATAATAATCCGCTTGGAAGTTCTGCTGGTGTACAAAAATTAGGCTTTATATATATATATATCTCTCAATTGACAGGAAAGCTTATAGTAACAAGATTATATTGGCCCCTCTAATTTCCGAACTATCATTTTATCATTTTATCATTAAATGGAGAACTATTTCAGGCATTTGTTATTGTTGTTGCGGTTGTAGTAGATAATTTGGGAGTTAATTCCATCCTTGGTTTTAACGAAAGCTTTAATTCGAACAGTTTTTGTAGAATATGTGTTTGTACTAAATCAGAAACAAAAATGTTGTGTAAAGAAGACTCCTTTAAGTTAAGAAACGTTGAAAATTATGCACATCAATTACGAGATACTAATCATATGTTATTTGGAATTAAAGAAGAATGTTTCTTTAACGAGGTACCGGGATTTCACTGCACAGAAAATATAAGTGTAGATATCATGCACGATATCTTTGAAGGTATTGCAAAATTAGAATTGGCCTTAATACTCTACAATTATATAACTGTCAAAAATTATTTTAATATCGAATTTCTTAACTTCCGAATCAACAATTTTGATTATGGAATTAATAATAAAGTCAATAAACCTAAAGAAATGACTTTGGATGCATTAAAACAAAAACGAATTAAGGGTAGTTCATGACTCGGAGTCTGATGAATTATGGGATTTATATATTTTATTGCGTAAACTAGGAAAAAATGTTGTATGTACTCAAATAAATGATACCTACTGCTACTGTTATTTATGCCTTAGAAAATTTGATACAAGAGCATCACAATTTATATATTAAACATTTTGGTTATACTTTAATACCAAAACACCATTTTATTACACACTACCCAGGCATAATGCGCAAGTTTGGTCCTCTCATCAATATGTTGTCAATGAGATTTGAAGCTCATCATCAAGTATTAAAAAAAATCGCTGCTAATACTAGATCCTGGAGAAATATTTGTTTAACAATTGCGAAAAGAAACCTTTTACAGTTAAGTAAACGTAAAATTAATAATAAATATTTAAGTTTACCAGCAATTTTAGGAAAGTCGGTTGAAGGGTATATTCCTGCTAGTTTGACGGCCGAAGTCAAAATTTTGTTGAATATCCAGAACTTAAATCAAATTAGATCAATAAATTTTATTAAGTATAAAAATATAGTTTATAGAAAAGTTATGACTGTAATGCTGAAAATTGGTGTCGACAGTTTACCAATATATGGGTTAATTAACTCAATTTTTTCTTATAAATGTTTTAATTTTTTTATATGTCAAGCGTTAGAGACATTGTTCTACAGTGATCATTTTTGCGGCTCGGTAGTAGTAATGACACATAAATTCGAAACAGTAAATATTGAAGAAATGATCGATACTGAAACAAAAAATTTGGTGAAATCCAATACATATTTATATGTTATAGATTATTAAGCTAATTATTTATAATTAAGCTAATTAGATAATAAGCTTATTAAAATACGTATTGTATTGACATTATAATAATAAAATAATAATAAAGTGAATTAAAATACCAAAACAAATAAATTGAGTTATATTTTTTTACCCCAGCTATGAAAATGTAGTGAATAGAGCTATCAATATTTACCAAAACGAGCTATTCTAATTACTTGCATGATTCAACATACTATGTGGAAGGGTCGAAATAAAGAAAATAAAAGTCTCGACAAGATAATTATCAAACTTTTGTAGGTAATTAAGTAACCTTCATATGCTGCGTTTATACCACAGTTAAATTAGCACTGCTAGAATTGTCAAAATTATTTAGCTTATGTTTATACCGCAAGTTGCTACAAATGTCAAAAATTAAAAATTTATATTTTCTAAATTTTAATTTGTTATTGTAAACTTGGCACACACAAAAATTAAACAATAATTATAAATATATTGGTTAAAAATAAAAATGTATCCCGAATTTTAATACCCATGACTGCCTATTTCTAATTTCTCTTGATCTGTGAATATAAACAAACCACAAAAATAACAATTTGGCATTTCTAGTAATATAGCAATGTTTATACCGTAGCTATGTAGCTCAGCTAACTACGTAACAACGCTAAATTAGCGGTGCTATTTTAGCTAGCTGAACTATGTATATGTCACGTTTATACCATTGCTACAGTTGTCATTTCGGTTTAGCATTGCTAATTTAGCTGTGGTATAAACGCAGCAATAGATTTTTATTTAACTTATGTAAAAATGAATAAAATATTCTTATCCCAAAACGAGTTATAATTTATAACTGAAATGATGGAAAACAAAACTCTATGTGATATAATTTCTCTCAGTGTAAGATTAAGATAATTTTATGTCAACACATTTGGAAGTTGGCCGATTATGGAAATTGCACCAACCCGGCTCGTCTTAAGTCTTTATCTAATTCAGCTCATACTACATCACCTCAAACATAAGGAATTATTTCCGGCCCACAAATTTCTTAGGAGAAAGGCCCTAAAGAATTTAAAATTATAATCATTATATTTTAAATGTTTTCTATTGACAATTATCGTTTAGGCTGATTTAAATAAAGATAGGTCTTAAAATAACATTAGTTTTGATTAAGTGGTTATAAACCAAACCTTAACCTTTGCGCAACTTGTTACTAAATCACCATTATTCAAGACACTTATCTTAAATATATTTTCCATAATTTAGTATAAAAACGCGTGCCTAAATTGATATTTCATCAGCTCACACAAAGCCCATCATAATGGTTTTAAAATGAATATTCACTTCGTTACGTCTAGATACAGCTAGCTATCTACATATACTATATCTCAAAACCATTTACATGGCGTTAAAAAAATTAAGATTTATTGCCTTATCTTGCTTTTATATATAAAATGGAAAAATCCATTCCAATCGATTACCTACACCAAATTTTCCCCGGTGATGTTATTATTACCAAACTTATTGGAAGCCATTTGAAACACAAATTTCCAAAAATTTCATGAAAAGATAATAAATAAAACAAGAAGAAAAATAAATAATAATTTTCCGATTTTTTTTTATGCTTACCAACCAACCAAACCAATATAAATTCCATCTGTTACACAATGCGGAGCGAGTGAGAAAACCCAATCACACCTCTGACTATGTTTATACAAATAAATTTTAATAAGCGACTTCAAAAAAAAAAAATCTTCGGTGAACAACAAAAATAGAAATTTGCTCGATCATTACAAATTCAATTTCACAGATAATACGGAATTAAGACGAAACAAAATTAAACCTAACCCTAAACATGTACATGTAGTATATATTGGATACAATATAAACAATAAATTTGTTAGACAACAACAACAACAAAATGAAAGCTCATCCTTTTGCTTGTCAATTTTTAAATTTTTTTTTTTATATTTTATTGGGTTTATTGTTTAAAATCTAATAAATCAATAAAAATTATTTCATTATTTTATAATACACTTTGTGTCGATAACAGAATCGTGTACCACCCCCTAACCACTCGAGACGAAAGAAAAAACCGTTTATTTCGTTTTCACTTCAGTAAATATTTGTTACAACATTTTTATCGCACACGAAAATATCCAATTTCTAATCAAATGCTTTATATTATCATTTTGACAAGTGATTATCACCCCAAACAAAAAAAAAAAAAAATAAAAAGCTTTGTTATTTTGCAATGAAGAAAGCTTATTTTATTAATTAGCCTACGTCTTTTGTTTTCAGGCTCACAATTTTTTTTTTTTTTTATTATTAATAATCTCATTAAAATTAATGAAACAATTACAAACGTTCAGCATACAAAGAAGACAACAACAAAATAGCTCGAATTTCTTTTTTGTGGGTGGGACAACAAAACCATGGATTAGAGTTGGTTTTGTGCCTATATACACACATATAATCACCTCCTGCTATGTTCCTTCCCTCATCCCCCCCTGTGTCATTGTATTATATTATTATTTTCCGACAATTTCCGTTTCATTTCATTTCATTTCATAATGATTTTCTAATAATAATCACACAATACACAAAAGCATACAGCACACAACAAAAAAAAACAAAATACATCAATAACACTGAGCTTTTTTTTTTTTTTTGTGGGGGTTAAGTTTTCGTCTTCTATGTTATATTACATCTATACACAATTTATGTACGGTACATGTGTTTTATTGATGATAAATGAAAGAATGAAATCCGGTTGGTTGGTAGCAAAAAAAAAAATCAAAAAAGAAAAAGTTCGGTGACTTATACATTGGGGAGACGACAAAAAAATATTTATGTATCCTGTACTTGACTTTTTCATCAACATGTGTAAAACAAAAAAATGCTCAATTTGTTCAATAATCAAAATCGGTTGACAAGGTGTCGTGAGTGATTTGTGTAGAATTCTGCTGTTCATACATATACGAATCTGTTTTAAAAAGCTATTCAATCATTCAATCTTCAATTTGTACAAAATTTAGTCGTCGAAATAAATCATTTGTGAAAACCTAATTATCTATGTAAGTTTACTCGCCCTCTGGGATTAGGCTGTCCTGAAAACCAATGATTTGTACTTATCTTGAATTTGGTAAATGATGACGTCACCAAATTGTTTTTTTTTAAAATTAAATTTAACAATAGTTTATTTTAACTTCTAGTCTAATTTGGCTGGGGCCATTTAATTCCAAGAATTGGTTTGCCCAATTACCCTCACAATTTATGTTTGAGCTTTCTATATAAAATGTGACGTCAGAAGCGAGATTCTACAAACAGTTTTTGATAAAGTTCTGGATTCATCAAACTGAGATTTCAAGTCAGCTACGATTTTCACGCTCTCTTTGCCGAAGAAAATGCAGAAAATGGCAGTGGAATCTCTCAGTAAGACAGCCGTAATACAAATACGTCTAACACCAGAAGAACTGCAAAAAAACAACTTGAATGAATGGGTGGTCAAGGCGTTCAAGCTTGGTTAGTTGACGATATTTGTAACCGCCACTAAATTGCCAGAACTGTTGCCGTACACTATCTCATATATTTTCCATAAACTTGTCAGTATTTTGTACACATTTGCCAACTCCCCTCGAAGGATACGTATTAGCGTCGTCTATTACTTATACAAGCGAATTTAAAAAGGGTTATTTACAAGTGTTACTGAACGAGCAAACAAGTCAGTTTCCAACTATTTTTACAAAGACTTGCGTACGAAATCTAAGGCTTTACGAGGATCTTTCTGTAATCCTCAACTGTGTACCTCTGCGATGTTGATTCGAGGCAACATAGAAGTGGTTACACCTAGAAGGTGAAATAAAAATCCACTAAACGACAAAACACAGTGCAGAAGGATACCGTAGTTAGAGCAGTGGGAGTTTGCCTCCGATGAGGGACTTCTCTTTGGCCCATTTTTTTTTTTTTAATTAGGGTGGGTGTTAGCAGCCCAGAGCACTGCGACCATTGAGGCCTATTGTGCGTCCCTAGAGGTTCTTAGTTGAAATGTAGGTCTATGTCCTTGATAAACGCCGCTACCTGATGCATATCCAGTGGGTCGGCATTAGGCCACTGGATTGTGTGTGCATTGAGAAACTTGAATTTTTAGGATGACAGCATCGCATGTGAAGAGTACATGTTCCGATGTCTCCTTACTGCAGTTACAAAATCTGCACTGGTCCGTAAGGGACTTTCCCATTTTATATAGATGGCCATTAAAAGGGCCGTGCCCTGTTAAAAACTAGGTAAGGGATCTTAGGGACTGGCGATCCATCTTCGGTGCCTCTCCCAGATGTGTAATATTGTAACTGAGTAGTTTCTTGGCCTGTCTCATCCCAATGGAGGACTCCCAGAGTAAATTCCTATGGTTCTGCTCCCAGTCCCTTATACCACTTTCCAAATGGGGTTTTGAAAAAGCGATACTAGGACTGGGACCCAGGAAAACCCGGCTTGCTCCCGTTTTTGCACAACGGTCTGCTGCCTCATTTCCCTTAATGGTGGAGTGGCCAGAATACCACAAAACAGTAACTTTGATTGCTTCACCCAGTTCCAATAAATTGCAGTAGCAGCTCCAGATCAATTTCGAGTTGAACACTGAAGCTCCTAAAGCTAGCAAAGCTGCCTGGCTGTCCGAGATTATATAGATCTCGGTCTTCCTATATTTATTTTTGAGACATTGAAGTACACATACCTCAATAGCAAGGGTCTCTGCCTGAAAAACTGTGGGGGAGCTGCCCAGTGGTATGCATAGTTCCCGGTCAGGCCCAACTATCCCCGCACCGGTACCCCCGTCCAACTTTGACCCCTCCGTATAACATACAGAAGCATGGCGGGGGAGGGAGGAGATAATATTCTCTACCAGTACCCTGTCCGGCAACCTGATGTTAAAATTCCTCCGACAATCGATTGTCTTTACCATCAAATCTGATAGTTGGATCATTCCTCCTTGAGATTGAATTTATGTAGGATATTGTTGTGTCCTGGCCTCATGGTTTTAATTGTTTCAGTGATTTTTAGGCTCAGACCTCTTGAATCTCCTCTTGTTTGTTATATGCTTTAAGTGGGGATTCCATGTCAGTTTCTGATCAAGTACGACACCCAGATATTTAACCTCCTTTAACAGTTGGAGAGTTACCCCCCCCCCCCAAGCTATCGACGGGAGGGCAGTTTTTCTCCGGCTAGTAAAGAGAGTGCAGCTGACCTTATTAGGATTTACCGTAAGGCCCATCTCAGTTCACCAATCAGTTACTAAGTCTGGGGCTTGTTTCATTCCTTCCCCTACTGTATCTGTAGTCTTGTGAGTGATTGATCCATCACAATCACCCATAACAGGGGAGAGAGGACGCCTCCCTGGGGCAGCCCCTGGTGGCCGCTATAGTAATGGTTTTGTCTCCAAAGAAGGCCGTAATCCTCATGGTTTTTAGCATGTTTATTATCCACCTTACGGTGGAGGGGTGTATACCCCTTGCTAGTGATTGTTCCTGAGTCACCTCGAAACTAGTATTATCAAAAGCTCCCTGGATATCGATGAAGGAACATAGTAATAATTTCCTATTTCTGAGCGTGTCCTCGATTTCCGATGTCAGTTCGTGAAGAGCTGTTTCTGTAGATTTCCCTGCTTGGTAGGCGTGCTGCCTAGAGTCCAGCGAGTGACGTTGGAGGGTATTGGATCTAATACAAAGTCCCAGAATTGTTTCCATGGTTTTCAGTAGAAACGATGTGAGACTAATAGGTCTGTACGACCTAATTTCCTCTGAGGATCTATTTGGGATACAAATCACCCGAACTTCTCTCCAGCGTTTTGGAACATATTCCAAGCTGTGACTGGTGCTGAAGAGTAAAGTAAGATAAGGCAGCAAAATCTGCAGGCCCTGCTGTAGAAAGGCGGGATATATGCAGTCCCCTCCCGGTGATTTGAAAGGTCCAAATGATTTAACTGCCCAGCTTATCCTTTACGGCATAAACAACTGCCTCGAGAACTTCTGAGCCCCTCTTGGAACCCGATATGGATGTACATTACTTGCGTATGATTCCTCCTGATCCCTCAGAATAATATATTCTGGAAAGTGACCTTTCACTAGACATTCCAGAATCTCTTCCCTGGTTATGGTTGTCCCTCCATCTGGTTTCCTTACAGACCCCAAGGGATTCCTGTGCTCCAAAGAGAGTGCCTTCTGTAGTCGACACGCCGTGGGTAGCTTGTCTATTTTTTCACAGAAGTCTCTCCAGCTTAATCTTTTGCTCTGCCTGAGGGCTTTGTTATACTGGGTAAGGGAGTACTGATAGGTAGTCCAATCGTTCGTCCTCTTAGCCATATTAAAATGTTTACGGATATTTCGTCTCATGTTTTCCAAGTTTTGGTTCCACCAAGGAACATCCCTTGTGCCTCTGATATGCACAAGTGGTGAGCTTGAGTGGTAGGCATTGATTATTGCCTCTGTAACTTCATTCGCTACTCTGTCAAGATATTCGACAGAGTTTATCAAGGTCTGCAGACCAGTTAGGTTATCTAAAAGTATATCGTTATAGACTGACCAGTTGGTGCGTTTGGGTATCCTTACCACCAACTCTTGTCTCGAAGGGATATTGATATCAAACCTGATGTACATGTGATCTGAGAGGGAAGCTTCCTTGGATAAATGCCAGTCGAGAATTGCACTGGAGGTAGCCATGTCATACAGGGTAAGATCCAGTACCTCCCTGCTAACTGCATTCACAAAGGTCGCATCACTCCCTTTATTATTTACTGCGCTAAGTTGTTACTAAGACAGAATTCAAAAAGTGGCGCACCTCTTAAATTGGTGTCGCTGCTTCCCCAAACTGGATGGTGTGCATTAGCGTCGCAACCAATGATAAATTTTTGGTGATGAATCATGCAATAATTCACGAAGCTCTATGGGAAATATGTGGAAGCGATGTCAATCACCCTCCTGCCACCTTTAGGTAAGGGCATTTTAATTGAAACAGCCGTGATATCTCTAGACATAAATTGGTTAATAGAGAAGATATTGTGCCTTGAGCGACAGAGAATTGCTGTCCTCGGCCTATCTGCAGCCGTGTCGTAGACTAGCTTACCTGTGTTGGCCGCAAAACCTTTTATCTTCCCGTTGTTGGTCCAAGGCCCCTGTATGAGCGCTATGTCCCAGTCATTGCCTTCACCGCACTACAGTTAGGTAGTGGCCGTGTCGGCCCTGTTCTCGGGCAACTCTCCTTATAGTCGCCCTCTGTGACATCTTTAGGGTCGGCTTCCAGTGCCTTCGGTGAAGGACTGGAAACTTTCCTCTCTTCGGTGCCATCCCAAGTGGGGTAGCGTCGTCATCCGACCTGCTCCTTTTAATTGCCGGGACAATTCTGTCCCTGATCTTTTCCTTGCATTGCTGCAAGGCAGCGTCGCGGGGGACCCCTGACCTAATTAGATGGGAGAGACGTCTCCTCGCGGCCCCACTGAGGCGTGTCCTCCTCTTAACCTTGAGCTCCAATTCCTCAAGGTCTTTTCCTATTTCGGACGTTGTCGACGTGGATAGGGTATCCATTTCAGGCATTAGAATGCCATGTGTTGGAGAGCTCTCCACTGCGTCCGTGCTGAGGTTTACAATTTGAATTTTGATCTCAGAAGCAAGGCCTGACTAGTCCTTGGCTTCTTCTGAGATTGGTGCGTTTGAAGGAGCACCGCCCTTATTGTTTGTTTTTGTTAATAATGAATCCATATATTATTTGATTTGTTTGAGGAATGAAAGGTCCACCACGGCAGCGCCTCTTATCGTGGGAAGGCTGATTGAAACCGGAGGTCGCCTGGTATCCGGAGTTCCGTGTTCGCGACCAACTCACCCATGCTCATTCATCCTTCGGCGCACGTGTCTCACCTTAGATTTGTATTTTTTTTCAAGGTGAATGCCATCCTTCTCTTTGGCCCATACTCAATGGGTTAGTGGGATGATTCATAGAGGTTTTGTTGAAGCTAAAACGATGGATCTCTCAGAGAACGGTGATAGTGTTAGTGAGATGGTTGAAGCTGTCAAATCTTGCTGTTAAAAGGTTAGTAATATCAAAGATGGAATTATGATCGAAACAATCAAGCAACAAGATCTGGACTTCTTTTTGAAAAATGAGAGGTTCCCCAACGTTGGGCTGGTAGCTTCACTACCAGAGAAACGTTTACCAAGAGTAATCATTTTTGACGTAGAGGCAGACCTGAAGATTGACAAAATAAAAGAAGCAATTGTTAAGCAAAACTCTAGCATGATCATTGATCACTAACGAAGATCTTAAAGGTAGTTCCAAAACTAGGACAAAAGATGGTAAAACAGTTCATTGGGTTATAGAAGTAGCTCCAAAAGCGGGAAGTGCCCTTATCAAAAGCCGTAGGGTATACATAGGATGGTCATTTTACAAAATCAACGATTTTGTAAGGGTTTCAAGGTGCTTCAAGTGTCAAGTCTTTGGACACATAGCAAAGTTCTGTAAGGAAAAACATCAAGTATGTGGACATTGTACATAGCTTAGGTGGCCATGACAGAAATACTTGCCCAACAAAAACTGAGGCTCCTGAGTGTATCTGCTGTGAGAAAGCCAATAAGAATTTTGACCGTTTGACCTATAGCTTAATCTGCACAGCTTATAGAGCGGTTTTGATAGAAGGTATGAAAAAAAATATTCTTTGCACTGAAGAGAGTGGCAAGAGAAACATGGTGCTTAAAACAAAGCACACTTGCCATGATATATGAAGGTTTGATTGTAGCGTTCATGACTTATGCATGCGCTGGGTGCGGGCTGGCGGAATGAATTGCCACCACCGTAGAACACTAGCCAGTGCTCAGAGGGCATCACACTCGGAATGACTAAGGCATACAGAACGGTGTCAACTGATGCTTTCGCTATTCTAGCTAGCGTTATTCTGATGGCTTATAAGCTTAGGAGAAGGCAAGGCATTGCATACGGTGATATCCTACTTTCCGGTAGTGAAATAAATTCAAATCGTTTGAGATCTCTAAAGGCTGATAAGCGTAGAGTGTCGTTAGCAAAATGGCAAGATAGATGAAGCAATTCCTTAGATCGTAGAACTACTTTAAGTTTTTTGTCAAATATTGATGAAAGACTAACTCAAAGACTGGTACTTAGCTCGCATTTTACTCAAATGCTAACGGCCCAACTATCAGAGTCAATTACTTGTGACTGTGGCTATGAACATGAGGACATTAATTATGTTATTTATGAGTGCGAGATGAATCAGGAGGCTAGTCACGAGTCGGCCATAGATATCAGGGCTGATTGGCCAGGAAGTAAGCTAACACTAATGATGCCTATGAACATAAGTGCTTTTAAAGAGTTCTGTGAGACAGTTTTAAGGGTAGAGTAAGCAGACTGCTCAATAATACATTTTAAACATTTTATAACTGGACGCAATTCTTTTTTGGCAGGAGATATTTTAATTAAGACAAGAACTGACGCTCGATAGGATTTTATTTCACTGGGGTAATTTCTGTGACTACGGACAGATTAATTTAACTGACATATTGATATAGTAGACGGTGCTATTCCCATGTACACCAAACGTCTATCTATTACAATGACAATGACAAGGAAACAATTTTAACTTCCAACTCAACTTCCAACTCAACCACGAACTGGACTCTCCGCTTAACCCTAATCGACAACATTTGAATGCCCAACTCAATCTTTAGAACAACTCAAGCCTAACTTTAAGCTCGCTAACTTTGAACAGAAATCTCAACTCAACCACCAAATAAATCTCCAACTTAATCACTCATTCAATCCCAACTCAACTCCCAACTTGACCTCATACTCATCCCTCAAATCAACACCAACTCGATACTCCAAATCATTAAAATCCGAAAAAATGCATTCTTATATGAACTAAACGCAAGCTAACTTCGAGCTCAACCCTCAACTCACTTCAATAAAGCCTCAAATGAACTCACCATATAGTATAGCAGCTCATTCCTAACTCAACTACAATCATAACGATATGAACTCAACTTAACCCTAACCTAAACTCCAATTTGACCACCAAATCAACAGTCAACTTACCCCAAATTTAATTATAATTTACTATATGCCAATTCAACCCTCAATAAGAGGGTCATTTACTTCGGACAAAAAGGACCAAAGTATTATTCTGTCAAAAACGACAAAGATTTTTTCTCAACGTTTTGAAAGTTCGAAAAATCAAATAAAAAAAATAAAAAAATCCGTGTGCCTGTTTCGATGCCTCACGTACCCATGGTACATTGAGAACGGCTTGTTCGATTTGTACGTTTTCTTTTCGCCAATCAAAATTTAAGGCAAGAGGAATGGTTACCTGCCTTACGAATTGACCCAAAACCATATGGTGGGTCAACGAACGACCCAACCACGTTGTCTATTTTTTTTATATATGCTGGTTTGAGGAGTTGGGCGATAAGTTTGCGGTTGAGTTGAGGGTTGGTTGGGTCCCATTTGCATTTTGAGTTAGGTTGGGATTTAATGAGCAGTTTAGCTGGGGATTTATTTGTATATTGAATTGACGGTTTAGTTAGAGTTAGCTTGAGTTTAGTTCGTGCATGAACTATAGGTTTGTAGTTTTTTTAGAACAAGTTGATTTGGGAGTTGAGTTAAACGTGAGTTTAGGGTTGATTTTGGGTTGGACTAGGGCTAAATTGGGGATGCGATACAGTTGAGTTGAGTAGCAGTCAGCAATTAAGATGAGAATTTGTTTGGGGTTGCTTTGAGGGTTGAGTTGGAAGATAGCTTGAGTTGTTTTGAATTGAGTTCATGTACGAATGTAGTTTCTCAAGTCATGTTGATTTAAGGATTGAATTCGACATTTAGTTTGGGGTTAATTTGAAGGTTCAGTTTTTGGACCGTGTTGGTTTAAGGTTTGAATTTAGGATTTAGTTGAGGGTTGAGTTGGGCATTAAGCTGAGGTTGAGTTGAAATATCTAGTGCAGGGTTTAGTTGCAGATTTACTTGGGGCGAGTTGTGGGTTGGCTTGGAAGTTACCTCGACTTTTGATCAAGTTCGCATGTATTTTTGCGGACCATGTTTGGGGTTGCGTTGGGGTTAAAATAGGGTTAAATTGAGTTTGTGTTGAAATTGAGTTGGATTTGAGTAAGGGATTCGGTTCGTAAGTAAGAGTTAGATTGATTTGATTTGAGTTGAATCCATATACGCAAGTATAGATTTGGTAAAGTTGAGCAGTTTGGCAAGTTGAGATTTAGTTTGAGCTAAGTTGAGTTGAGTGAGGGGTTCGGTTGGAGAATTATGTGGCGGTTGATTTGTAGATTGGGCTAGACGTTGAGTTTCTGGTTAGGGTAAGGGTTGATTTGAAAGGTGATTTGGGGTTGAATTGGTGATTGAGCTTAAGTTTGAATTAAAAGCTTCAGTCAGGGATTGATTTAGTATTTCAGTTAATTTTCAAGATCGAAGTTGTGTTGCTGACTCGTGGTTATTGAACATAACTGTTTTATGGAAATCTTCAGGCTAAACTTAATTTTTTAAGTTCTGAAAAGGTCTGAAAAGTATTTTATGCTTACCATAATTTTAGGACAAACAAATCAGAGAATGCAACCTAGGATATTCGACCTATTTACCCACGCAGAAATCCATTTACCATCAGTGGTAAATTTCCATAAACAGTGGGTTGTATTATTAACGAGTTAGCGAAGTAACAAATGAGGTCCATCACAAATTCTGCTCCTTCAAATTAGCCCTAAGGCGGATTTTACGCTCTAGTGTTCCTGCTCTCTAAAAGGTATGAATTCCACTCAACTTAGGAATTATTATTAATCGGGACCAGAAAAAGTAAAAGCTTGCAACTTTATTCCAGTCCCCTTAAAATTCCTGGAAATACAGTAATTTTGATTATTTTTGTCCGAATCAAACAATTTTATGTTCATAGTAAATTTGGGCAGCACCAAAACCTTAAATTATCCCTAACAAAGGATATGTGTATCACAGCAATAAATAATTACAAATAGAATCGACTATAGGTTCAACTGTATCGAATTCAAATCAAATTTATTTTACTCTGCTGGTTAATTTTTGTGTTCAATCAATAAATTTTCGCTTTGATGAATTCTACGAATACAGTAAAACTAAATTTTTTGCAGAGGCAGAGTTTTTTCTTGTGTGGGCTTATTCGCATATAGATAGAAAATCATAAACCGCAAATTTCTGCGAAACAAATTTTATCGAATTCTTCGTATTCATCACCCAATTTAAGGTTATGTTCAGCTATAAGGTTGATGAATTTTTTTGCGGAATATGATATACTGAACGAGATGGGAGAAATCGAACTAAATCAGCGTAAAAAAATTTTCAGACCGCAACCAATTTTCCTATTAATCGTTTATTAATAAAATATTTGTTTGATGTATGTATGATATTCTATCAACATGTAGCGATGCTTGAAACCTATTTACATATATATATATATGTATATCATCATTCGATATGTGTATAGCTACATTGCTCCTTTGTTTATGATATTGTCATTTAATTTCTGGGTTTATAAGAACAGAGGAAAAGAAGGAATCAGGAGGGATGTATCATGTTCGTTAAACTAAAAGCTTTTATTTTTTTGTATCTGTGCTTTGCTGATACGTACATGTGAGTATGTGTGGATTTTTTTGATAAAAAGGATATCTAATTAAAAAAGGATTAGATACAAAAAAATAACAAAATCTATGTATTATTCTGCTATTAGTTGACATTTTTGGAGTTATTTTTAAGAGGCCATTGATTGATGGAATGTGTTGTGAATTATCTTTGTTCTCAGTTTATTAGCCTATTTTGAGAAATGCTATTTTATTAAGCTTTTACACACATATTTTGTTCTTCGGATAGCAGAAAATTGATGTGGTAATGTATTCTGCCCTGCTAAGCGCAAAGGGGTTATCTGTATTTTTTATCGTTTTGAGTAATTCAAAATTTTAGATTTAATTGAGTGCCTTCCTTATTTTTCACATAACGTTTAAATTATGTATTGTATGTATGCCATTTTCCCCATTGTTTTTTTATCCAAAAGCTTAAAATAATGAACACTAAAAAAATGCAGATACGCTTTTTTAGCATTGCAAATCACAATATTTGCAGTGTAAAATGGCTAAATCGGCATGGCATAAAATATAATATGCGCTTTGAAATAGCTAGACACTAATATCTCATTGCCCGAAAAAAATGTTGATACCCCCTTTGCGCTTAGTACTTTAGTAGGGCAGTAATCTAATGAAAATCATTCAACGAAAAACTTTATAGTATATGGCATTAATTTTTAAATAATTGGAGTGCATTTCCAAGCTACCACACAGGTTCAGTGATGGCTTGGGGACACTTTCCAATTATTTAAAAATTAACACCGCACTAAATTTCACAGAATATAAAGGCTTTTCGAGGCAATTTATGAAACGCTGCGTTGCACTGCGGTTATTGTGGAATTATATGTAGTTTTTATAGGTAATTGTATAGAAGATGCTTCAAAATATTTATATCCCGTGACTAGCAGACATTATTTTTCAATAAACGAAGAAATTAGCAGACATTATTATAATAAAAACCATTTAGTTACTTTTTGACGTTTGTTGTTGACAAAATTTTAAAAGAAATTTTGTTGTTGTCAGACAATTTATTATAATTTCAAATATTTGTGATGTTGGAGGTTGAGCTTCATTTTTATGGCATATTTGATATTCACAATAACATAGTTTTAGTTATAGAACATTATGCAGAGCTTTATGAGCTTTTAAGAGCAAAAAGGTTAAAACCAAACAACCATTAAATTATTTTAAGTTCCGGTTTCAAATTTTTCTTAATAGTAATTTTACATCGAATTGTCAAAAAAACCAGTGTTGTAGTTTGTTGTTGTCAAAATTTCTAAAGAGATGTTGTTGTTGTCAAATTTATTATAATTTCAAAAATTTGTGATTATGGAAGTTAAGCTTCGATATTATGGCATATTTGGTCTTTACAATGATATAATTTTAGTAAGAGAACATTATACAGAGCTTAATAAACTTTATGAGCTTTTAATAGCAAAACAGGCTAGAAACAAACCACGATTAAATTATTGTAAGATACATCTTAGGTAGTACGGTTTCTAAATTTTTTTAATAACCATTTTACATCAAATTTTCAATAAAACAAATGTGATGTTTTGTTGTTGTCAAAACACTAAGGAGATGTTGTTGTTGACAAACTTATTAAAATTTGAAATACTTGCGATTTCGGAGGTTGAGCTTAATACTTATGGCATATTTTGTATTTTTAATACAATATTTCAAGTAATATAACAATATATAGAGCTTTATAAGCTGATTGAGCTTTTAAAGAACAACAAGCAAAAACCAAGCAACAGTTAAATTATTTTAAGTTACACATTAGGTAATCGGTTTTCAGATTTTTCTTAATAACCATTACACGTAAAATTTAAAAAAAACCTGTATGGTATTTTGTTGTTGTCAAAATCCTAGGTATATAGATGTTGTTGTTGTCAAATTTATTAAAATTTGAAATACGTGTGATCAGCGATTTGTCCAGGTATGTGAACTGTAATTATTAAATTAAATTATCAATGATATAATTTTAGTTATAGAACATTGCAGAGAGCTAAATGTGCTTTAAAAGCTTTTAAGAGAAAAACAGTCTAAAACAAAACCACAATTAAATTAATTAAGTTGCATCTTATAAAATCCGGCTTTGGATTCTAGCATTTTCCTTGATAACCATTTAATATCGAATTTTCAAGATAACCAGTGTGGTGTTTGTTTGTTGTTAAAACCCTATAAAGTGTCAAATTTATTAAAATTTTGAATACTTGTGATTTTGGAGGTTCAGCTTCATTTTTATTGTGTATTTGGTATTTATGCTGTGTGCCTAACGTCGATTTTTTTGACTAAATTGTTGACTTTTCTAAATTGTCGACTAGTTCGAACCAGTCGTTCATAGATTTCATAAGAGTCAATAAGACAATCTGTGCCTGACTATTCATTATTCTAAATTTCGACTTTTGGAACGTCAACCGAATTATTATTACTATTTGATGGTAATAACTAGGAATACTGCTTGAATTTTCGATCCTTTTCATTTTGGTTCGCGCGCAAGCTTATTTACCATGTTAATTTGTTTTATTTTTTTAAATTTCTCAATATTTCGTACACAAATTTATATACAAACTATTAAATTAATTTATTGGCGCTATAAGAACATCTAAAGATTTGCAAAGCCGAAAAAACCGGATAAAATATTTTAGCACTGGTAAACTAAAGAAGATATCTCTGTTCGACCTAAAAGTTTCTCCAATCCGTGTTGCCTACAGATGATCTGACTTACCATATAATTCCTAACAGAAAGTTGAAATTAAAATCTTTTTACAAAAGTATATAAACCTTAATTAAATATGACAACAATTTAAATTTTCTTGAATAATTTGATTAATTTTGATAGTTTTTGAAAAATTTCGGATTAAACGAATTCTCCAATTTAAGTGAACTATTTCTAAAATGAATTAAAATTATTCCGAATTGAATAAACCATTTTACGGAAAGAATGAAACTAATTTCGAGTGGAATGAAACTTTTTCTAAATTAAATGAAACCAAATTAAATAAATTGAAAAGCAAAAATTGTATCACTAAAATGTATAATATATAACAGTAGTTAAATAAAAGAAACGTACTGGTTATCTTGTAACAGCAAGGAGTGTCATCTTCGTGTCTAAGATGAAATTGGCCCAATTTGATGATGTGACTGTTTCAATTCTATATTTGATTACGCCTTCTAGATTCGGGTTTCTCTTAGTTCTTAATAAGTTTTCCTTCGACGTAATTTGCGAAGGTCGTGTCCTATCGGATTTACTTTTGTAGAATAAAATAACCCTTTGCCAATTAAAGGTTAAAAATCAAAGTGGTTTTAAATTGACAAAAAAATAATTGAACCTGCAAAAGTATATGGTTATGGAAGAACAAACTTCTTTGGTTTTGTGCTGCTTCAAAAAAGTCATTCACCAATAGAGGCCTTTATCATAATTTCCGTCGCAAAACAATTTTTATGCGATTTCAAAAATGGATCGCCAAACACATACCTTTATACCATTTATGCGATAGTCCAAAACCAACACAAATGTCTTATACAAGCCATATTATTTCCGTGACGCACGCATATTATTAAATCCAAAACCTACTATTTTCTGTCAGTGTTAGTGATATTTTATACTGGTTTTGATACAAACTACAATTTAAAATCAAAGTATGTAAAGATTATACTGTATTATGACGCTAATACTTACAGAAATAGTAGGTTTTATTTTATGTTTGTATGGCAATAATATGGCTTGTATAAGACATTTGTGTTGGTTTTGGATAGTCGGAAAAATATCGCCAGCAAATTAAAGACGAACATTGGTTTGATTGTTTGTCGTTTCTTATGGTTACTATTACTAGTAGTAATTGCCTTATCGAACTGAACATAAACTGTGATAATCGGATTTGTCCCATAAAATTGATGTTCGGTTACTACCTGAACCGTATTTTAATTTTCTTGAGTGTCCAAAAATGAATCGATTAAAAATTAAACATTTTGATTCCAAATATAGTTAAAAACAAGATAATAAACAAAAATACACTCGAACCGAAACTAACCTTAAAGTAACGTCACTGACACAGTTCGGGTATTGTCCGTCATAAAATTCTTTATGAGCTCCTGACTGAATACGCAGAATTTGTAGGTGCTTCACGTGTCAGTCAATATTATTTTATGATAAATATTTATCTGTTTATTTTGTTATAAAATTATCCAAATTATAAGAAAAACTATCAATATGAGTGGTTAAACATATTATTGGTGAAATATGGTACAGCGAAGTTTATGTAAAAGAGTGACTTACGGAGCACAACTAAACAAATAACCTATTAAACACAAAAATTGGATAATTACCATTATTTAATATTGAAGTTGTGACCTACCTAACCGAATTCTCGTTACTTCCAGACCCAGTAGTGTCTGTATAAATTTGGTATGGACCTTCACCTCATTTGGTCTTGATACATCGAGTAAAAAACTAATTTACCAATGTCATACGCTTACAATTACGACTCGATTACATTCGGCCAGATGAAGACAAAGTAGAGATACATATTTTAGAAACGTTTTGAAACATGAGGCTGGTTCTGTAATTTGCACAATATTTCCAAATTTATGCCGTGCTTAAATTGCGCTAAATATAATAACGTAGTATCAATTATATATATTATCAATAATAACGGTGAACAAACTGAATATATTACTCATCAGTAGAGCCCGGATATTTATGCTCGCAAAATAAGCAAAATATGTATGCAAATATACATTGAAAACACTTTGAAATATGTACTAAAAATGGTAAAATATAAAATAAAAATTCCACAATTTCTATGAATGCTATAAATATTATAAATTCCTTGAATTCTATAAATGTAAATTACTGAGTTAGATCAAATCTTCAAATTTTATAAACTCTATATTGTATAAATTCTTTAATTTCTATAAATTTTGTAATATCAATAAATTCGATCAATTATGTTAATTCGAATAATTCTAATATCTCTATAAATTTTATTAATTCGGTTAGTTCTATATACTGTACAATTTTTCAAATTCAATAAAAAATTCTACAAATTTTAAGATTTTAATTATTTTCTTTCAAACCTATAAGTTCCATAAATTAGATAAAATCTGTGAATACGATATATTCTATAAATCTTAGAAACCCTGTCAATACGATAATTTTATAAATTTTACTCTTCTAATTTTATAAAGTCAAGATAAACTCTCGTAATTGATAAATTTTATAAATTTTTATAAATTTTCTAAATTCTATAAATCCCAAAAAAAATTTATAAATTCTATAAAATCAAAAAAATTTCAGGATTTTTAACTTCTGCAAATTCTATAAATCTTCCAAACTGTCTATATGTGATATATTCTATAAATTTGACAAAAATCGATAAATTCAATAAATTTCATATTTTGTACAAATTATATAATTTGTATAAATTTCTAAAATTCTATAAATTCTACAAATTTTGTAGATTTTAAGTTTTGTAAGTTCTTTGAATTCTACAAACTCATATTTGACTAATTTTAAACATTGCATGATTCCTTTAAATTCTATGAACTCCAAAATTTTTATAAATTTTATTTATTCTAGAGATTGTATCAAACATTTTGTATACATTTTATAACGTCACAAAATTCAGGAAGTTGTTTAAGTTCTAAAAATCCTGTAAATTCTATAAATCTTACAAATCCTGTGAATACGATATATTCTTTAAATTTATCTAAGTCTATTAAATTTTTAAATTTGATGAATAAATTTATATAAAATTTCTAAATTCAATAAATCCGACAAATTTTTAATAAATCATATAAAGTCAAAAAAATTTCTAGGTTTTTAAATTCCGCAAATCCTATAAATTCTATAAATTTTACAAATCTTGCGAATGCGAAAAATTGTCTAAATTTAAAAAAATCTATAAATTCTACAAATTCTATTAATTCTATAAATTTTGTAAATTCTATAAACTCCACAAATTCTTTATAAATTCTATTAAGTCCGAAAATTTGGTCAGTTTTTAAATTGTGCAAATTCCGCCAATTATATAAATCTTACGAACCCTGTAAATTCAATATATTCTCTAAATTTTATAAAGTCGATAAACTCTAAACATTTTAAAAATTCTACAATTAAAATTCCGACATTAAAAATTCTGTAAATTTTATAATTTCTACTGGGTCTATAAATCCTTTAAATTTATAAATTTTATGAATTCTATAAATTTTGCAGATTCTTTCTATTGAAGAGTTCAAGTGCCTATAAATTGCTTTAACTCTGTAAGTTCTATAAATTCTGCAAATTCAAATTTTACTTATTCTAAAACTTTATGATTTTTTTTAAATTCAAAAAACTCTATAATTTTTCTAAGAGATTCTTTAATTTCTAGAAATTATATAAATGTCACAAATTTTCTATAAAGTCTATATAAAGTCTAAAAATTCTGTTAAATTTTTAAATTCTACAAATTCTTTAAATTTTTTAAATTCTTATAAGTCTGCAAACTCTATAATCTATAAACGTTATGAATTCTATCAATTCTATCAACCTTATAAATTCTACGAGAGATTCTATGAGTTCTATAAACTCAAATTTGACTTATTCTTAAAATGCCATAATTTCTGTTAATTTCATAAATTCAATAAATTCTACAAATTCTATAGATTCCGTAATTTCTAAGTTTTTTTTAATTATACACATATTTAATTTATCTTAATCAGACAAACATCGATTTTTGCGAATTTACACGACTGAACGAGTAATAATTATTGTAGTGAATAAGTGAAAAATCAAATTATTTTTTAAAATTTTCGAATGCAAGCGATTGTGGTGCCATCGATTAAGATTGATTAATATTTCGAAAAAGCTTCTTTCCACCTTCACAGTTATTAAAATCCATGAAACATGTTTTCTTTAATTTTTCAACCTTTATATGTATACTTCGGTAAAAAACGCTAAAAATGGAGTCAAAATCGGAATATGCAAGAAATTAACAATATTTGGCGTAAAAAACATCGATAAACGACAAAATATGCACACAAATTATAAACACTAGATGACTAGAATATATAGTATGTACATATGTATATACATATATACAAATATATGCCTTTAAAGAACAAATATTCATTTATATGAAAAAATATGTATTTATATAAAAATCCGGGCTCTACTCATCAGCGCTAGTATTCTAGAAAACACTGTGCAAATTTAAAATTTGCAAAATGCATATTAATCCAAGCACTGTTCCTATAAATGACAACTAAATTGAAAAGTAACCTCACGAGGAGACTTTTCGTTGGCCGCCTAGTGGTGAATAGTGTAATGTTGTTTTGAAATGAAAAGTCGAAAATTTAGTCAAAAAAATCGACGCTAGGCACACCGCCTTAGAATAATATAATTTAAGTTATAGAACATTACACAAAGCTTTATAAGCTTTGTGAGCTTTTAAGAGCAAAGAAGGCTAAAACCAAACAAAGATTAAATTATTTTAGGTTACTCCCTAAAATACGGTTTCTAAATTTGTTTAATAGCCATTTTGCATCAAATTTTCAATAAAACCAATGTGGTAGTTCGCTGGTGTCAAAATCCTAAACAGAGGTTGTTGGCGCATCAATCAACGCATCTTAAATTTCACGCTTTGTATCTTTAATTTAGTTATCTAGATTTGCAATTACCTTTTTATTATGCATTTAAAATTTTCTCTTGTATACTCACGGCTGTATGTTTAACTTGTATGACGGGAAATTTTGCAATCGGATGACGATATAACTGTGACGTTTTATAGTGCCCAACCATTTTAGTCATTTTAAGTAGCATTTGTGGACCGTAAATGAACATTCGAGATTCAGAGTGGCTATACATAACAGCACATCAAGAATTATCGGTAATTACGTTAAGTAAAATAGTAATATAGCGAACCAACCTGCATGTAAGTACAATTTTAATTACTGTTATAAATGCCTCCAGCCATGGATTTCCACCGTTCAAAACAGTTCATAGAAAACCTTTTGGAGCAGCTGGAACGTAATGAAAGGTTTGTTGCGGATGATCTACTAACCGCAAAGGCTAAGCTAGTACAGCACCGACTGGACGAATAGAGTGTAAGTTGGACTGTGTAACAAAGAATACTGCCTCCATATGAATTGATGGACACTGAAGTTTTGACTGATGATGTTCGTGCTAAGCTCGAAGAATCCTATATATTTATTGTATCAGAATTTGAAGAAAGGCTGAGCGAATTAAAAGAAATAAAACGCAAACTTCAGGTCGATAAGGACAAACTACTGCCGTAAGCCATCCCGAATTCAATTAACGCCAAGCTGCCCAAAGTTGATCTTCCTATATTTTCTGGTGGGTATCTGGAGTGGAAATCATTTATAGGCACTTATACATGACAACCCATCTCACAGTGACCGAACAAGATTCCAATACTTAAAATTATCTCTTCGAGGTGTTGCCGCTAGTGCTGTCACAGCAGCGGAGTTATCAGACAAGAAATATGAGGTTGCCCGAGAGATCCTTCACGCATTATTCCAATTTAAAGTAATCGATAGGCCTGATTCTAAGAAACGAGCGTTCACTAGAATCGCTTAATAGACCAGTAAAGCATTAGGACGACCTGATCGTATACATCATGGTATCACAACTGGATCCGGAGACCAAAAATAAATGGAATGATGCTGCCCCATCGATACGTCTTCCCACAGTAGATGACATAACTAATTTTCTCAGTTCCAGGGCTCACCGGCTAGAAAGCCAAGCAGAATCAACGCCAACTTCATCTATACTACCAAAACCATAATTTAAATCCATTCAGCGCTCTAACCGTGTACTAACTCTTCACTTACTGCTTCTAGATCATCGGTGTTTTCATGCGTCCACTGTAAGGCAAATGGACACACAATAGCTCGATGCCATAAGTTTAAACATCTGCCTGTTGATCAACACTACAATTTCGTAAACGAAATCAAATTGTGTTATAATTGTCTTCGGCCTGACCATATGTTTTCGACATGCCCAGTGACGCTTGCTGCCGGCACTGCAGTTCATCACATTACTCGTTGCTACATAAATGTACCAATGCGCAAGACTCCTTACTTTCGAAAGCTGATCCGCCTCCTAAGACAACTTCGTTATCATTTTTCTGCTTGGCCACCGCATTGGCCAAGGTTCTTGACCGTTTTGGGCAACCGGTCATCGGAAGAGCACTTTTGGATACGGTTTTCACGTTGTTTTCAAGCTGTCACGTTGCAACAGTGCCGCCAAGATTTGTGGAATTGGATCCAAAGTCGTCGCATGTTCCGGCAGTTCAACAATAAAATTGAAATAACAAACTACCGAATTTTGTACCACGTTAGACGTCCATTTTTTTCCAAAAATAACGAGCTACCAGCCACCCCCACATACATTGATAATATTGAATCTTGGGCAATCCCGTCAAACATAAAACTCGCTGATCCTGAATTCTTTAAGTTCCAAAATATCGACTTGCTATTGGGTGCAGAGATTTATTTTATTTATGCTGCAAAATACCGTTTTAGGTTGAATTATTGCGGGGAAATTTTCATCCACTTCGAATATCAACCATTGTTGCCATTTTGGTCGTCGAGGATCCCACGACGTTGAGCAACCAAATTGAGAAATTTTGGGGCATCGAGAACTTCCCAAATTCTGTCTAACCACTATCATCAGAAGAAGTTAAGCGTGGAATGCATTTCAAAAAATTTACTACGAGAGATAATGAGGGACGATTCTTTATCAGGCTTCCATTTTCATCGGATCCGTTGACTCTGGGCGAATCGAAGACACTTGCTACTCGTCGTTTTTATAACTTGGAAAGACGTCTCCATAATGAGTACAAGAGGTTAGGTCACATGGAACATGTTTACCCAAAGTCCATCACTGAGCCGATATTCTACTTTCCGCATCATTGTGTTACAAAGCCTGAAAGCTCCACGACAAAACTGCGTATCGTTTTCGACGAATCCGCCAAAATCTCGAGCAGAAGATCATTGAATTCTATCATGATGGTAGGTCCAGCGTACAGAGTGGTCTTTTTTCGATGTTAGTTCGTTTTCGAGCGCACGCTTATGTATTATGTGGCAAAATTATCCGGATGAACCCCTCCCCATATTTAAGCTGAAAATTGTCACATATGGTACCTCTTCCGTATCGTTTGTTGCTACAAGATGCCTGAAATAGCTGGCACTTGAAAACCAAATGCCTCTTCCTGGGGCTGCTGATGCTATCGATAAAGATGTCTACGTTGATGACTTGTTGACCGGCACAATTTCATTTGCTTCTGCGATAGGGAATTAAGATAGTAGTATGCCAACGTACCTAACATCATCAAAGACATTCAACCTGAATTCATCGAGTCATTTGTCAACGTTGATGGAAGCGAGTGGATCAAAATGCTTGGAATACGTTGGCATCCGTCGATCGACAAATTCAATTTCTTTGTTCATGTCAACGCAAATTCAACGATCTCCAACCGTGCTATATTTGCACAGATCGCCCAAATTTACGAACCGCTCGGATTAGTGGCGCCAGTTGGCGGCAATTGAAACTGGATTGGGACCAATCGCTTCCACAACATCTACATACGCATTGGAAGATACTTTGAGAGAGTCTTATTGCACTCAACAAATTCACGATCGATCGACACATATTCACCTCAACGGTGAAGCATCCAAATAAATGGATTTTCTGATGCGAGCGAACGCGCATATGGGGCTGTTCTTTATGTTCGCAGTTCAACACCAGATGGTACAGTCTCTGAGAAACTATACTATGTTCCAAGTCACGTGTTGCACCGTTCAAGGAAACAACTCTACCGCGCCTACAGTTATGTGCCGCAGTACTACTGGCACATCTAACACAAAGGATTCACGAAAACCTGAATTTCAAAGTTGATTGTATTTTCTATTGGTACGACTCACTGCAACGATTACACTGCATTGGATAAAGTCGTGCCCGTCCAGTTGAAAGACTCTCGTTTCCAATCGAGTTACTGCCGTACAAGAAATATCGATACCAGAAAATTGGCTGCACGTACCAACCGAGTCACGTCTTTTATAATTCACGCCATTGCCATTTGATCACAAAAATGTTTCTCAGTGTATTAAGTGGATCATCAACAAAATTGACAAAGATTTAGAAATGTCAGCTTTAAAATCAATCAAACAAATTCATCAATGAATAAAATGGTAAATGCTAAAATACAAAGTTAAGAACTTCTCTTTCCTTTTCTATTTTAACACAACGCTTCTACCAAATTTTTTAGATTAATGGCAAAACGAAATTCTCAGCATTCTAAACCAAAGTTCGTGGTTTCACAATTTACACCGACCACAAAGCTAAGAACAGCAATTCAGTCAAAAGCTAAACATAATCAGCACCTCATGTCACGAAACTGCCTCACTCAAAACTCATTTTGACTAAAATACAATCGATGGGTCATAAAAAGCAGAACTAACATTTTAGAATTCAGTTTCTAGTTCAGATGATATTATCCCACCATAAAACTTTATAAACGTAACACAAAGTACAGAGACACATGGTCGTTTCTAGCATCTGTTTCTCTAAACATCGAAGAACTTATTCCTCCAACTATTGCATACTCTACTCAGAGCTACTAGTTCGTGTCGATCATTTTATTGGCTGGCCAAAGGGGTACTACGAGAATATGAATTTCAAACTCTTACCGGAATTCAGAAAAATCGGGATCGCATCCGATATGTACAATGTCTTATCATCTTTATGGGATACCATCATATTCCTGAACGAAAAAATCCCAAAAAAAATTACCGAAAAACACAAAGTAAACGCAAAGGAAGACCCCATTAAATTTTTGTTAACTATGCCATATAAAAACAAAAGGAATCTACATAATTTCATGTCACCCTTGCGCGGAAAGACCAATGCTAAGGGGCGTAAATATTTTTGAAGATTTTCTGAGATTTTTCTTTCAGCCTTGCACAAAGGGCCCAATGCTAGGCTGCTTTGGGAAGTTCTCTATTTTAGTGTGAATACTTATTATGAAACATAAATTTTAAATATCGTGAAAGCGGTGGTTTACGTGCGGTAGCCACCCATTCTCCAAGGTATAAAACAATAATAAAAAATCAGTCGAAATTAGCATTAAAAATTTTAAGGCCTCTCCAACAAATTAGTGATTTGCAGATGTAATACTCTTAAGTGGAAGCGACGATTTGAAACAAAAAAATTGTGTTTACTCCACTTGCTAAAACATCCTTTTGTCGATATATTCAATTGTGGCAAATTCGGTAACCCTTCTGAAATTTTTATTCATTTAAATATTTGCTTCGAATTTCAAAATGTGATTGGCGTCATATAGGCGTGTTGGAGTTAAGAATAATAATATTCACAGATTTTCCAATTCTGGTAAACTACACGAGGGACTACAAGATAGGTAATTAATGCATACATTTTGTAACAGCCTGAACCTTAAAATTAAGTTGTGAGTCTTCACTAATAGTACACTACCAAATATTTTTCAGCTGTATAAATATCATCTTATTAGTTTTCAAATCAAATTCACCTTTTGATTATGTGAAGTTAATCCAATAATTTGTTTCTTTCTGTCATCCAGACAACCTTTCTATAAATTGCGATATCATTGGCACATTAATTTAATTACATGATACAAACAAACAACTGTACCTAATTCTATTATCCAAAGCAAAAAAAAAACGAAAATTCCAAAAAATACTTATTACTTTCCCAGCTCAAATTCATCGAAAGCTTTTCACAAATTATTCCTCCTCTTCAGTTTTGTATTTAGACAACAAAAAATTCTCATTTTCCAAATGAAATATTCAAATTCAATAACAATAAAAAAATGTAAAAAATGAAAAATTGATAAACATTTTTCAAATATCTTTCAAGTCGAAAAGGAACAATTTCCATTATTTATCCCATTGTTATGTTATTTCTTGCCTATAATATCCTTTATTATTGTACATTTTTTTCCTAAATACATTACATATACATACATATTAAATATACAATTTAGGAGCTTAACAAAATATTTCGCATAACCAATTTCCTCCAGCCGCTTATTCAAAAAAAAAAAATTTGGGATAAACAGCTCAAAATTAACAGACAACAAAAAGTACATAACTGCGAACAGTAAAAATGTAACAATAATTTAAGATATATTTTCATCGTTTTGATTTTTCCCATTGTGTAATAGAAAAGCAAAAATAAATTTCCATAAAAATACAATAACACAAAACAAAATTCCAAATGAAAATCAAATATTATAAAACGTGTCGAACATTTTTGTTTTTTTTGTTTTCGTTTTAAGCACAGAAATACCTTGGACTCAAAATTAAATTTTCCCTCATAACATTTCAACGCACAAATATTAAACCCAGAAAATATCGACAACATGATGAAAATATATCATTTTTCTTTTGTTTTTCACTGGCATTGTTTTATTTAATTAAAAACATGAAATAGCTATGTACTTACCAATTGTTGTTAAAACGGTGAGTGAATATAGAAATGCACGAGCAAATGTCCAATCGTAATCGATTGGATTACTAGAAATTTGTGGTATCATTACGGCGCCTATTGATGGTTGTTGATTTTGATTATTTGCTAGCTCTAATTGCATTGACATATCGTCGGTGAGTCGTTTAATTAGCTGATCCTGAAATCGTGCTATTTCGAGAGCTGCAAGTCTGGAATAAAAACAATTATTATTTTGGTATTAGTTGAGTCTATATGTGAGGATAATTGAAAAATTCGTATTTGGCATAGCTAGATATTTTTTAGAATTCAACTTAAACAATATGCCGAAAATTGTAAGTTTAGTTACTGTTTTTAAAATAAATATTTCAAGTGAACATAGGTTTTATCGAAATACTCCACTAAAATTAAATACTTCCATGGATAAAATGACTGTTTATAAAAAACCAAAAACTTATTCACTAGCTATCCTTCGCAGGATAGCCTGCAATTATAACCAGTTTAACATTTTATTTGAATCGTTTTATACCTGCTGAAAAATAATAAAACGGTACATCTATCGTTCTTAATACTGGCTTCGACATGTTAATAGGCAACTCAAGGCATGAGGTTTTCAAAATTAAAAACGTTATAATAAATACGCGAGGCAAAGAAGCGTCATCATCATATAATCCGGCAAGATTATTTATTTTATTATTTTTGTTTTATATATTATATATTACCGATGTATTTAATATTTTATATTTAATATTTAATATTTAATATTTTAATTTTATATTTTATATTTTATATTTTATATTTTATATTTTATATTTTATATTTTATATTTTATATTTTATATTTTATATTTTATATTTTATATTTTATATTTTATATTTTATATTTTATATTTTATATTTTATATTTTATATTTTATATTTTATATTTTATATTTTATATTTTATATTTTATATTTTATATTTTATATTTTATATTTTATATTTTATATTTTATATCATATTTTATATTTTATATTTTATATTTTATATTTTATATTTTATATTTTATATTTTATATTTTATATTTTATATTTTATATTTTATATTTTATATTTTATATTTTATATTTTATATTTTATATTTTATATTTTATATTTTATATTTTATATTTTATATTTTATATTTTATATTTTATATTTTATATTTTATATTTTATATTTTATATTTTATATTTTATATTTTATATTTTATATTTTATATTTTATATTTTATATTTTATATTTTATATTTTATATTTTATATTTTATATTTTATATTTTATATTTTATATTTTATATTTTATATTTTATATTTTATATTTTATATTTTATATTTTATATTTTATATTTTATATTTTATATTTTATATTTTATATTTTATATTTTATATTTTATATTTTATATTTTATATTTTATATTTTATATTTTATATTTTATATTTTATATTTTATATTTTATATTTTATATTTTATATTTTATATTTTATATTTTATATTTTATATTTTATATTTTATATTTTATATTTTATATTTTATATTTTATATTTTATATTTTATATTTTATATTTTATATTTTATATTTTATATTTTATATTTTATATTTTATATTTTATATTTTATATTTTATATTTTATATTTTATATTTTATATTTTATATTTTATATTTTATATTTTATATTTTATATTTTATATTTTATATTTTATATTTTATATTTTATATTTTATATTTTATATTTTATATTTTATATTTTATATTTTATATTTCATATTTTATATTTTATATTTTATATTTTATATTTCATATTTTATATTTTATATTTTATATTTTATATTTTATATTTTATATTTTATATTTTATATTTTATATTTTATATTTTATATTTTATATTTTATATTTTATATTTTATATTTTATATTTTATATTTTATATTTTATATTTTATATTTTATATTTTATATTTTATATTTTATATTTTATATTTTATATTTTATATTTTATATTTTATATTTTATATTTTATATTTTATATTTTATATTTTATATTTTATATTTTATATTTTATATTTTATATTTTATATTTTATATTTTATATTTTATATTTTATATTTTATATTTTATATTTTATATTTTATATTTTATATTTTATATTTTATATTTTATATTTTATATTTTATATTTTATATTTTATATTTTATATTTTATATTTTATATTTTATATTTTATATTTTATATTTTATATTTTATATTTTATATTTTATATTTTATATTTTATATTTTATATTTTATATTTTATATTTTATATTTTATATTTTATATTTTATATTTTATATTTTATATTTTATATTTTATATTTTATATTTTATATTTTATATTTTATATTTTATATTTTATATTTTATATTTTATATTTTATATTTTATATTTTATATTTTATATTTTATATTTTATATTTTATATTTTATATTTTATATTTTATATTTTATATTTTATATTTTATATTTTATATTTTATATTTTATATTTTATATTTTATATTTTATATTTTATATTTTATATTTTATATTTTATATTTTATATTTTATATTTTATATTTTATATTTTATATTTTATATTTTATATTTTATATTTTATATTTTATATTTTATATTTTATATTTTATATTTTATATTTTATATTTTATATATTTTATATTTTAAAAACATTTAAAAAATATGAAAATGTATGAAATTTGGATTGTGGAATATCGAATAATTATTCAGAGGTTAACATGTCGAAGAAATTTGGAAATTTATAATAAAAGAACCTACGACATGGCACAACTTCTTACAGAGAGAGTCGCACTCCTGTACACAAATACAAGCTCACTAAATTAATTTAAATTATTCCAAATCAATTCTGAAGTTTTTAACAAACAAAATTTTTTTCAAAAGATATAACCTTACCTTGTCCAATTCTCGCGATACAATATATTCAGCGACACTGTAATATCCCAAATATTCTCCACGATTCGCTGTCTTGCTTCCAGGGCATCTTGCAATGCAACCGATGAAAATGTAACATTATCCAATCGCACCAGTGGTTTTACTAATTGATTATGATGATGACGATTTGTTGAGGCTAATGTTCGCTGCTGCATTGTCGATGCCCCACCTTCGATCGCCAAAAATATAAAAGATCCTAGTAACGTATACGCAAATAATAATGTACATATGCCTAAATTAGTGAGTAGACCGGCCCAAAATGAGGCCGATTTTGATCCCATGCACGAGCAGCATATTCGTCGCGTATTACAACTTGTCGATGTTGCAATATTATTCGTTTTATGTTTGCCCGATGTTTGTTGTAATTTTATATTGGTTGGCCCGCCAATCACACCAACATTTCCAACCTGGGTCATTGTATCTTGTATACCGATAACACCACCTCCACCACCACCACCACCACGTTTTAATGAATTCGTGCCATTATTATTTGTGTTATTGATTAAAACGCTGCTTGTTACAATGCCGGCGGTTGTTGTTTGATTTGACGCTAATGTTGGATATGTATCATAATGGAAACGGGTCGTCGGTTCTTTATCACCCATCACTTTTATTCTAGACCATTTATATATGTATATGGTGAATTTTTTTAGAGTGCTATAACTTTTTGATGCCACCTGTAGTAATTCATTTTGAACCGTCCGCGTCCCTTATCTGTAAATAAAAATAAAATATAAATATTTAGTTTTTAGAAAACAGGAAAATGAATATGATATAACCCTCCCGCATATGTCATTTTATTTAAAAACTTTATTATGCATGTTATGTCATATAAATTTAAGCTAAACAGGATGTAAAACTACTGTTTTGTGGCTCCTTCATGTTATTAAATATGTACTACACAAAATTATAATTTATGGTTGTGTAAGAAATGTTTTTACGGAAAGGATAAACAACCGAATAACAGAAACAACATACAAAAGTCATCATAAGCAATTCCAAAAAAAAAAAAAAATGAAATGTTAAAATTAGGTAACTAAAATGTTGTATGAGTTCACATCCGGTAAACCAAAATTTTGAGGTTTTGTTTATACAATTTTTTTAAGCTTTTCGAGAATGGAGCGGATATTTTCTGTAGGTACTGCACATTACCTTCATCACTTTATTTTCTATTTTGTTTCAGTTTGAATTGTGTAATTGCAAATAACTCAATATTAAAAAACTCTAGCAAGATTCGTGAATGCAGAAAACTTCTGAGATAAAACAAGCCTCTTTCTCTGATTGCCAAACACCTTTGGCCTTTAAACTGTTAGTTTCTGTAAATATCTACAATTATTTGTTAACAGCCATCAAGGTTAGGTAAGGTTAGGTTTAGGTGGCGGTCCACTAGGACCAGGTATAGGCACAAAATGGTCAATGAGTTGGAGGATAAAAAGTAGTTTATCCTCCAACTCATTGAAAACATTTTGAGCTTGTAACTCTGACGTGATATTTCGCCATATTTTGAGGTATGCTTAAAATGTCTATCTCACGTACAGTGGTGTTAAAGTGAGATTTTATAGTGCCATAGCTAGAAAAATGTGCATATTTTTTCTAAATTTAAACAGTGTAATCGACATCGTAAAAAATGCATTGGCATAAAACCAAAAAATTTGAGAATTGAGTTGAAAATCCCAGTATACTAATTCTAATAGCGATCTTTAACGACCATGTTTTTTATAAGAAAGTCGATTTATTTTATTTCGTCATCATTCGCTGACTTGATGCTTTAAATTCAGTAAGATTCTGAAACTTGTTTTTGAGCTTCGAATATTATTTTTCTTGTTTTTACGCAGTTATTAGTTGCTTTGTTATTTAGGTTCTGATTGACCATAACAAAAAAGTAAAGAGAAACTAAGTGTTTGTTGACGACATACATATTTTATAATCATATTATATACAATTTAACAACATTTGGACTAATTTGTATAAATAAATTGTCATGTGTGATATTCACCACTATATTATGTCACATTTTGTTATCTTGCTATTTTCTTATCAGCACTACATAATTTAATATACAATTTCTTTGATAAAATCAACTCTACATTTTGCGTTGCATAATATCCATTTCTTAATTATTCCACTCCGTAGACTCATTTGCAACACAAAACTATTTATTTTAGCTTTATAAATAAATAGAGAAGACAATTTTTTAACTTAATATAAACAATAACAACAAATAGAATTTGTGTACTGCTTCTGTACACACAAAAACGTGTACATGTCACAATGGAAAAGTTCAAAGTAGCAATAAAGAAAACTTTTTTGTCCTTATATATAAATAATTGTATATGAGTACATATCTATATTATAAAAAGAGCTTTTTGTTTTGAACAAAACTTTTCCCGAGTTTTTTTTTGTTTTGCAAAAAATATCAAAATTGCATTAATTTGGTGTTCTTCCGTTCCCTGAAGTAAATTTCTCTTGTCTTGCTGTGTGTATAGTATACCTGTTTTATTGAATGAATTAAGCATTACATTAATTGTGTGTGATAAGAAAATTGTTGTGCGATACTATGGGAAATGCTCATAAAAAAATTATTATTCTTATATTCCTTGTTTCGAGTTCGACTAATTTGATTACATTTTAATGTAATTATAAAATATTATACAACATAGTATAATGTTCATAAATATATCTAGGGTACATTACGGTAAGGTTAGTACATAAAAGCTATTATTGTATTCAGTTCATTGATTATATTTTCGATTAACTTCCATCGATAATAATGTTGTTGTATATGTATACGAATGGCCGATCGGTATAATAAGAATGGTTGCAAATATATACATTAAAACAAGTAATTTCCCATTTTCGTTCTAGTAATCAAAATGAACTTAATCGAAATTTAATACAAAAAAAAATCGCGGAAATAAATAAAATTGGTTTTTTTGGTCTATATAAGTAGTGTATCGATTTTGTTTTCTGCCGCTTGTGCGGTAGCTCGGAATAGTTATGGTACAAAAACAAACCAAACAAAAAATTAACTATTTACTATGTATTATACTTGTCTAGACAAAAATTAATTGAAAATCAATGAGATGGAACGCGAAACTTAAATTTAAATTGAATTTTGTTATTTAAAGATGAACAAATTTTTTGGATGGCCTCTTAATAGTTTGATACACTATAATTTTTGTATGTGATATTTATGAGATAAGGCGCTTATAATACCAGTAAAGTTCATATATATTAAATTAATTATTTAAATTGTCATAGTTTATCTTTTACCAATTATTAATTGTAATCGATTAAAGTTGTAGTTTACCCAAATTCAACATTTTGATGTACTAATCAATAAAAATTACAAATGAATGAAATACAAAATAATTTGTCATACTTTGCGAAATATTTGCATAAAAATTGAAATTCTGTCTATGATATGTGTAATACTTTTTCTTAGTAAAAAGCAACACATTTTTACAGATAATTAAACTTAAATAAATATTAAATATTAAATATTAAATATTAAATATTAAATATTAAATATTAAATATTAAATATTAAATATTAAATATTAAATATTAAATATTAAATATTAAATATTAAATATTAAATATTAAATATTAAATATTAAATATTAAATATTAAATATTAAATATTAAATATTAAATATTAAATATTAAATATTAAATATTAAATATTAAATATTAAATATTAAATATTAAATATTAAATATTAAATATTAAATATTAAATATTAAATATTAAATATTAAATATTAAATATTAAATATTAAATATTAAATATTAAATATTAAATATTAAATATTAAATATTAAATATTAAATATTAAATATTAAATATTAAATATTAAATATTAAATATTAAATATTAAATATTAAATATTAAATATTAAATATTAAATATTAAATATTAAATATTAAATATTAAATATTAAATATTAAATATTAAATATTAAATATTAAATATTAAATATTAAATATTAAATATTAAATATTAAATATTAAATATTAAATATTAAATATTAAATATTAAATATTAAATATTAAATATTAAATATTAAATATTAAATATTAAATATTAAATATTAAATATTAAATATTAAATATTAAATATTAAATATTAAATATTAAATATTAAATATTAAATATTAAATATTAAATATTAAATATTAAATATTAAATATTAAATATTAAATATTAAATATTAAATATTAAATATTAAATATTAAATATTAAATATTAAATATTAAATATTAAATATTAAATATTAAATATTAAATATTAAATATTAAATATTAAATATTAAATATTAAATATTAAATATTAAATATTAAATATTAAATATTAAATATTAAATATTAAATATTAAATATTAAATATTAAATATTAAATATTAAATATTAAATATTAAATATTAAATATTAAATATTAAATATTAAATATTAAATATTAAATATTAAATATTAAATATTAAATATTAAATATTAAATATTAAATATTAAATATTAAATATTAAATATTAAATATTAAATATTAAATATTAAATATTAAATATTAAATATTAAATATTAAATATTAAATATTAAATATTAAATATTAAATATTAAATATTAAAATTAAAATAATAATATTTTAAAATATTAAAATATTAATTATTTAATTTAAAATTGGTATTAAATCAGCCTCTGAGTGTATCAATAGATATCGCAAGAAAAAATTCACTAAAAATTTCCTAAAGGAAATCGGCGAAAATTCGATGTTCCAAAAATCATTAAAAACGTCATTAGACAATCAATCTCCAGACATCACATAACACACTAGAGGCTGATTTGGTAAACAACTTTCTAATGATTTTTGTAAAATCGAATTTTCCCAGATTTCCACATGAAACTTGGAATTGAAATGTTTTTCAGCGATAGCTATTGAGAAATTACACCAATACAATCCATTTACTATAGAGGCTGGTTTTTGTACAAATTTTCTAATGGTTTTGGAAATCTAATTTTCTGGGATTTCCCACGGGAAACTAGAATTGATATTTCTTCCGGCGCATTTAATGAAATGTTAATAACGTAATCTGCAGTATCGACTTTTTACTTTCGGCTAACTTTAAATGTGTGTAAGAACTAGTAATAAATAATTGTTAAAATGTTTAAGATTATATGTATTTCAGAATTCAATTATTTACACCAAATATTTATTTGTGCTTTCTAGTACAAATATAAGAAAGTTTGTTGATTTTTAAACCTAATTACAAAAAGTACAAAACACAGAGAACTACATCTTAATTAACTTCTAGGGCCAATTTCTTAAAATATTCTTTACATATTTTTGTAACTGTTTTTTCTGGGGCTCAAACCACTACGATACACAGTAGCCAAATCGTAAACGTACAACTATAGGTCCGTTTTGTTTTTGATGTGAAAACATCTTTAGCGGGGGTAAGTCAAAAATTTCATGTAAAAAAAGGAACGGAAAATCCGGTACGACTGAAATTGCAAATTATATACAAGAAAAACGAACACGAAATGCACCGAACTTGCATACGATATAATTCGAATTGCAATTTCCGTCAGATTAAAATGAAAAGACATAAAAAGTATGCATGTGTAGTACAAGTGATTAAAAAATCTGAAATGGAAGTACGTTAAACAAAGACAAATGCACCCATACTTTAAATATTATTAAATATTATACATCTTAGCGAGCTGTGAAAAAGGCACTTATACATTGATACATAATAAAATGATAATTTTGAAATTGTTTAATCGGTATGCTATGTTTATTGTTTAGTATTGCTTTGCTCATGCTGGGGGATATAGAAAACAAAAACTATAATTAGCACATTCGAAAACAGACCATAGTAAATTTATAGTAAAATTTATTTTTGTTATGTTGGTAAAAAATTTACTAAAATTACCTTGCCCATACAAAAAGTTAAAATATATAAAATTCAATATCGAACAAATTCGAACACGCATTTTCATGGATAATAAATCGCTCGCCATTTAAAACATATTTTTTTGTTTAAATTTAAAGTTCTTCTGGTAAATAACCAGATAATCATTACGATTTTACGATTTGTTACGAAGAGTGAAATTATCAAGAATTTTACAACTTCAGTTTCGATCTGAATGAGAAGCACGAAAAATTTAATTATTTTCCAGTCAATCTCACCAGGCTATAGCGTCAATCTCATCAGGCTATATATAGAAAATAATCAATCATGTAATTAACAATTCAGTCGCTATAGCCTGATGAGATTGACTGGAAAATAATTAAATTTTTCGTGTTTCTCATTCAGATCGAAACTGAAGTTGTAAAATTCTTGATACTTTTTTGTATTTAATTCGATATAAAGTTACTTTTTCGTCACATAAATCCGGTCATTAAGATTAAAAATGCCAAAATAATAAAAACAACGACATAAAAATTTACTATAAATTTACTACCCATAGTCGGAAAAAGATTGACAAATTTTATCTTCAAATTTTACTACAAATTTACTTTGGTCTTTTTCCGAACATGCTAAATAATGGTAAACAGATTCGAATGCCATTTTCTAAAGATACGCGCAAGGAAGAAGCCGCAGGGAGACATGCTACCGTCTTTCCAGCTGCTATGATATTAGAGTAAAAATAGCGCCTTTTAGTTTAAATCAATCAAATCAGCGATGCCATTTTGCTTTGTTCATATAGATTGCCGTAACCATTCTCAAAAGTCTAAATATCTTCAACAATTGCTGTGTACAAGTAATGATGAATTTTAAAGCGTTCAGGCCAGGTTTAGATGATTAACTTAACGGAACTGTACTTTGCTCAAGCTCACGAAGACATGGCTAGACTGAACTATAGCCGGTTATAAATTTCAATTTTTAATTAAACAATTAATGTTGGTAAGATTCGTCCTCCAAATCCAGAATAGAATAACTTATTGACTTTTTAAACCAAAATTGTAGTGTATTTTAAATACTGAGCGAACAGCAGTCGTCTATCTGCATTGGCTTCTCAGGCCCATCGAAGAGACTTGAAATGATTCAATAGTTAAAGGTTTTCACATAATTCTTTTGCGAGTTGAGCGTGAACTCGCCCGTTGTTTTTTACCTATAGTGCGGACATAAAAATTATTTTTTTCTCTAAATGCTGCACTCCATCTGGCGGGCATAGTTGTATTCACGTATTCCGGTACCTCCCTTTAAACTACTAAATTGTGAACACGAAATACTGCTTTAAATGAGTATTAAGCTTAATCGAAAGCTTTAGCAATTTGTTTCAACAAATGCCTAAATAAAACTAATGTAATATGATATAAAATGCTGTAGCTTTCAGAATTAAAGTAAAGTTTAACATTTGCGTGAAACTTGTCCTAAATCTGTCGTAAAATTACTACAACCAAATTCAGAACAAACAGTTACTAAATCTAGTCCAACCTTTCAGGCATAGGTTTGTCCTGCCCTATAAGTTGTTTTAAACAGTTAAACAAAACTTGTTAATCTGGCCCATATAAGACATACAAGTATTTTTATGAGTAGTCAGGAACTCGCGTCTTCTACTCATATAACCAAAAAATATAACAACTTCCAAAATCCTTGACGCTAAGTAACTTAAAAGAGGTAATATAAGTAAGTTTGAATTTGATTTTAAAAAAATTGACAAAAAGGCCCAAAAATCGTACCCAAGTGGCTACTACATCTGTGACTAGTCACAAATCCTCTCTAACCAACAAATATAACAACTTCAGAAAATCTAGACGATAAGTGACTTAGCACGGTGTGTTCCAACTCTATTATGTAATGTGATTTTAAAAAATTGGCCGTTCTGGCCCAAAAAGTGTACGCAAGTGGCCATATATTTTTATTAATTGTCGACCATCCTATCTAACCAACAAATACGAGAATAACAACTTCAGAAAATCTAAACGGTTAGTGATCTAGGACAGCCTTTCGGAACTCGCGGACTGTGGAGTGCGAGATTTATTACGCTATATAAATAGCTCTGGTTGGTTTCAACGGGAGTAATGGGGAGATGGGATCCTGTGGTATCACAACGGGCCATTGCTGGCCTAAGTGTGCGATAGCAGCCACTTCAACCTAACCTAACCTAACCTAGTGATCTAGGACAGGCATGTTCGGTCTCCATATGTACGTTTAAACAAAATTTGATTTTAAAAAAATTTGTCAATCTGATCCGAAACTCGGAGATTCGCTCCAACTAAAAAATACAAAAACTTCTGAAAATCTAAACGATAAGTGAGTTAGGACAGGCGTCTTCCGTTCATATATGTATGTTTATACGAAATTTGATAATTAAATTATATCATTATGGCCACATATTTTCATAAGTAGTTAGGGTTCGCCTCTAATGAAAAAAATTTAGCAACTTCCGAAAATCTAGACGATAAATCATTTAGGACATTCGTGTTGGACTCATAAATCTATAGGTTTATACGAAACTTGATTTTTTAAAAGAAGTATTACACACTTGTTCTAAGTATCTTGTCGTTCAGTTCTTTAGCAATTGGTATATTTTTGCATGCGAGAGAGTCCCCATGTACTAAACAAAATATGTGAGGGTACGATATTTCGGTCAAATTGACTAATTTTTTAAAATATATTTCATCTGCACCTACATGTAGGGGCACACTGCACCCCAGTCCTAATTCATTAATTGTTCTTAATTTTTTCAGTAGAAATGATCCTTAACTACTTACGAAAATATGTGGCCACTTAGGTAAGAGTTTGGGTCCAGTGACAAATTACGTATTAACTTATAGGGAGGGATACACCTATCCCAAGTCAGTTATGTATATTTTAGATTTTAAGAAGTTATATTTTTTCTAAATTTAAATTATCTAGGCAAGTATATGTGTTTTTGGCTGGTCTGCTGCACAATAATTGCTTTACTTAACAATTCGTAATAACGAGAGACTAATTATTTCTATTAATACCACAAATAAATACTTAATGTTAAGTATTTATTTTTGCTAATACATTCTTTTGGAAAAGCATTTTATGATAAATAGCGTAGTTCTAGCAAAAACTTCACAGCCGTAGCTCAACATGAAATTATTTCGATAAGTTAGTTGTACTTTCAGACATTTTTCAAAAAGCTCTTGTTCCATATTTTAATCGATAACTCTTAATCGTGTTTAATAAACAGCATTAATGGCAGGCACAGCAAAATTAACTGCTTTTGAGCTTTTGACTAAATATGAATAGTATATCAAATAATTAGATATTAACTCTTTAAGTCCATTTACACCGTCTAGTTGAGATAAAACAAAAGTTTAAGAAATTAATTCAAGTACCTAACAAAGTCATAAATTATTTTAATTATACATTTTAAATTATCCGATATCTCGCGTTTAACACTCGAATTTTCTTCAACACTTAATACTAATTAAATCTAATTTGCATATTAAACTAATTAAACAAAAAAGAAAAACTAAATATAATTTATATCGTGCGATTTTCCGAAAAAAAACTATTCAAGATATTTCTGTTACTCAACGACACAAAAAAAAAAATTATTTTCCAAGTTAAACTTGTGAAAAACTATAAAAACGGTATTTCAATTATTCTTATAAGTATGTATGCAAAGTATCTATGTTGAAAAGCTTAACACTCTATATAAATCTGACGATAAAAATATTCCACATACTACTTGTATAATATGGCAGAAAAGTTTTACATAAAAACAAAATTTAATTAATATTAAAAAAATAAATTTGTAGCCGAAAGCTTTGTGCAGTTGAATTTAAAAAATGAGCTTACATAAATAATGTAAAAAAAACGTTTTTTTTAAAACATTATTTTGTTAGACAAAATTGCTTTCAGCTATTAAATAATAAATAGTATACGAGTATAAAAAAAATGTTTAAAGGAATTTTTGTTTGTGTTCTACAGTGGAAAAGTAATAAAGTTCGCAGAATCGTTTACAAATAAAACATATCAATGTGTTTTATATTAATAACAGCAAATACAAACCCTTTGTATATTGTGTATTGTTAATTTTATAGTGTTGCATAAAACGAGCAAAGCTACAAACCTGCCTAAAACATAAACCGTTTATAATTAAATTGTATCATATTATGATCTACCGGCATATTATGTATGTATATATTGCTACTTGGGTTGTAAATTAACATTATTACTATTTTTATGCGCTGTCACAAAAACATGATACTTTATTATGATAAATATGTATGTTGCGGGTGGGTTACATTCGCTTTAGCACATAGGGTATTTTTTGTTGTTTTTGTTGATATTTTCCACGATAAAATTTCCTCGTTTTGCTCATTTTTTGTAAGAGAGGTGCAGAGAGAAAAAAAATCGCAATAATTCAGTTACTTACATATATTAAATTACACGATGTTACAGTGGGAATGAAAATTAGTTGATTTTATCAGCAAAAAAAATGTAACAATTATTTGTTTGTTGTACAAACTAATTTTTGTACACGGATATATACGGACGGGAGCTTTTTATTACCACAAGAAATCCATGTTTTTAATATTAAAACAATAAAATGTTTAATCAAGTTTCGTCGAAATCGAAGTACTATTGCAGATTTGAGCTATTCCAGCCAGAATTTGTTAGTTTAAAGACAAGTGATTTTCATTAGAATTGATTTTTTTTTCACTGGTACCACAGTATAATGTTTGAGGTGGTATTCACTTACGTCAGAACACTGTTTCAGATTTTAGTTGTTTGAGCCAGAATTTGTGAACTTTATACAAAAAGTTTCAACAAAATTTCATGGTTTTTGAACACGATTCACGAAATGGGTCAGGTCCCATAAATCAATGTTAGAAGTAATAACCACCAACTTGAGCTTTCACAATTACAGATTTTAGTTATTTATGCAAGGCTACAGTATAAGTTATTTTCAATAAAATTAATTTTTGGTGAAATGTGTAGAAATAAATGATATTCCCGCAACATATTGTTGATTTAGTAGTACCCTTGCTGATTTTTTTGATTAAATTGATTTTTTTAACAAAACTTGTGGAAACAAATGATAGGCCCCACAACGTATTGTTAGAGGTATTAACCATCGTAGTCGGAGCACAATTGCAGAGCTTAGCTAGCTGTGGGTCAAGTAATTTTCAATTAAACTGAATTAGTTATGAAACATTTAAAAATAAGTTACAGGTGTTAACAATCGAAATCGAACGAGTAGACGTTTAACAAGGCATTCTTGGTCCCACCAAATATGAAACAGAATTTGTATCGGTTTTGAGGATTTTTCACAATACAACCGTCAAGTATTCACACAAAGTAAGAAATGCTTAAGTAAACCTAGAATGACGGAACCTGGTAATTATCTTCATATTAGGTAAAAGACTATATAATGAGATGCAATGACATTATGAAAACTCCTTAGAAAATCCTAAATCAAATTTAAAGCTTTTTTCTATAACCTTAAACCATAATGGAATTTTTAATGAATTTCTTTAATCAAAAAATAAAAAAATACAATAAGTACCACCTTTCAATATTTTCTTGTTAAAACTAAACGAAACATAAATTAGGATTCCTTTATCAATCTTAGAAAATAAAATTTTTATTAGCAATAAAGTCTAACAACTTTAAGTAAAAAATTGCGAGATCTACATGTATGTAAGAAGGATAAACACTGTACAAATAAAAACACGGACTGCATTTATCATAAAAAAACACAGCCGTTCACATTATACAATAAAAAAACCAAATTGAATAATCGATTTAAACGCTGAGAAATAACACATCGTCATCACCTGTGGGGAGTTATCCATAAAGTAGCACAAAAAATTACATTTTCATGAACACCATCGTAATTGAATATATAAAACTTGAGATAAAAATTGTTCTATATCCAAGAACACAAACCGTGCTATATACTACATAGAAAGCTTTTATTTTTTATTTTTTGAACAAAAAATTTTCTCATCTAGCGTTTTATTGTGCCGTATTATATTTCTTTTGTTTGTTGCTCAATATTATATACAGAAGAGCCACGAGGAAGATATATCATAAATTGGTAAATATTTGTTACACAGTTCTTTTTTTTCTCTTCATATTAACTCGTATTATTTCTATAAGAATACAACAAAAATAATGACAACGGTGAATAAAAAAAATTTGAATGCAAATATTTTTTTGTGTAACGGAGAGAATATAAATGAATGAACTGTGCGAATAATAGAAGAGCGATTTTTTTTTTTTTTGAATTGTACATAGTTGTGCTTGAAAATCCTAGAATATTTTTTTGTTTTGCTTTGCAACAAGCTTTTGAATAAAGAAGAATAAAAAAATTATTTATTATCTCTCAAAATATATTAACAGAAAATAGTCGGAAAATATAGTCGATAGCAATGCATTGTAACACGTTTTAATATTATGTGTACAGCTTCCTGTGTCTTGTATGTACAGTGGTATACAATGAGGAATACACGAGCGAACCAAGTATAGGTTTAAAATTTGGTTGGTTATATTTACTGAAATTAGTATTAATTAATATTCAATTGAGAAGTGATAACATTTTATATAATACGCACTAAATTGGTAAAAATGCCTCGTCTAAATTGGAAAACTGTATTTTATCTTTATGTCTGCCCTATGTCTAATGTTGATTTGATGGTAACACAATTTATTTCAATTCAGTTTTACTGTTAAATGAAAATAGAACGGGTGTGAAGTGTGTCCTAAAATTAAACATTTGTCCTAAAAAATGAATTTCCTGTGAATGTATTAGTGAGAATAATATATCTCTCGTTATTAAGAATTTTTAGATAAAAAAATTATTTTACTTACTATGTAATTTGAATTTGCAAAAAAGCAGCTAAATAAGCTCAAGTTTTAATTTAAATTGTCCAAAGAAAGAATTTAGCAAAATAAAAGTTCATTCGAAATTTGATATATAAAAATTACAGATTGAGCCCACAAGATGGTAACTAAGTGCATACATATTTTACAGACAGGTGGAGGTCCCCTCTAGCCAACAAAAACTTCACTACGGATACAATACGGCAATCTCCACAATTTAAAAATAAAAACCAACATTCGAAAATCTCGAACAACTGACTTCAAATGTGATTCGTTCCTATATGTAAGTTTGCATTAAGTTGGATATTAAAAAATTTTTCATTTTGGTCCAAAGATCGAACCCAAGTGTACATATACTTTTAAGCGTAGTGGGTGACCCCCTCTTCCTAAAAAAAATTACAACTTGCCAAAATCTAGAAGATCAGTGACTTGGACAGGCGTGTTGCGTCCTTATATGTAAGTTCGAATAAAGTTAAATATTAAAAAATTTCTCAGTCTGGCCCACAGATCGAACCCAAGTGGACACATATTTCTACGGGTAGCGGGTGACCCCCTCCTTCTAAAAAATATTACAACTTGCCAAAATCTTGAAGATAGGTGACTTAGGACAGACGTGTTGCACCACTATATGTAAGTTCGCATAAAATTAAATATTAAAAAATTTCTCAGTCTGGCCCACAGATCGAACCCAAGTGGACATATATTTTTAAGGATAGTGGGTGACCCTCTCTTTCTAAAAAATATTACAACTTGCCAAAATCTAGAAGATAGGTGACTTAAGACAGGCGTGTTGCGTTCAAAAGGTAATCAACATATGTTCAATATATTGCCCTCCGCGTTAAAATCCGCCTAAAGAAAACTATGTTACGTTACTCAAATCGCTCGGTTTTAACTTCATAATCGAAAGCGATTTTAATGCTAAAAATACATATTGAGGATCAAGGCTAACAACCCATAAGGGTAAGGAGCTATTTGCAGCTGGTCGGGCACTAAACTGCGAGTTCCTGTCTGGAGGTAAACCAACATATTGGCCAGCGGATACAAATAAGATACCAGATTTGATAGATTTCTTTGTAACAAAAGGGATATCTGTAAACTACGTATTACTCGAAAACAGTGAAGGAATTTCATCTGACCACACACCTGTCATTATGACACTCAGTGATACCATTATCAAAAAAGAAAATTTACCTAGGTTAACAAATAATAAAACAAACTGGGACCTCTTCCGGAAAATAGTCGAAGACAATACTGAACTACAAGTGCCAATTAAAACTCCGGCAGAACTTGAGGTTCAATTGGAGTTGCTGAACAACAGTATTCTGCAAGAAGCATGGCAGAGTACTCCTCCTACTTGTAATCAAACGGAAAGTCACATCAACTACCCAGTAGAAGTGAGAGATCTGGTTAGAGAAAAACGGAAAGCTCGAAAAATCTGGCAGAGGAATCGAGCACCACAAAGCAAATCTCGACTTAATTATTTAAGCAACAAATTAAAAATGCTTATCAAAGAAGTCAAGAACAAATCTTTTAATGAATACCTGGCTGGCCTTTCTGGCAACAAAGACACTAATTATTCCCTTTGGAAAGCAACTAAAGGTCTTAAAAGGCCTAAAGTACAAATAGCTCCTATCAAGAATGACGATGGAACTTGGGCTAGAAGTGCCAAAGAAAAAGCTGTATTGTTTGCAGACTATCTTGAAAACACATTTCAACCCCTTCCAAGGCAAACAGCTGAGAAAATATAATTTCAGTAGATAAAGTGGATAACCTAAACATAAAACCTGTAACACTACAAGAGCTAAAAGATGAAATTAAAAACAACTTAAGTTCAAAAAAAATCCCCTGGTTATGATTTAATCACTGGTCTTATAGTTAAAACTCTCCCAGAAAAAGGAGTACGAAAATTACTGCAAGTAATCAATGCAGCGTTCAGATTAAAATACGTTCCATACCAGTGGAAAGTGGCAGTTGTGACAATGATTATAAAACCTAACAAGCCGCCAAACAAGAAAACATCGTACAGGCCGATTTCCCTACTTCCTATAATTTCAAAATTATTTGAAAAGTTACTACCCAAGAGATTAAAATCAGTAATAGAAGACAGAAAACTCATTCCTCCTCACCAATTCCACCAAGATGCTCTGGAAAATAAAAAAATATGCTCAAGTGTATTCTTGGACGTATCTCAAGCCTTTGACAAAGTATGGCACCGAGGCCTGGAATATAAACTACACAGAGATCTGCCGAAGCAGTTTTACGTGATTTTAAAGTCATATCTAGCTGATCGACACTTTCGTGTAAAACATGAAGAGGAATACTCCGAATTAAAGAAAATATCGGGTGGAGTTCCACAAGGGAGTGTTCTGGGACCGATACTCTATATACTTTATACGCGAGACGTGCCAAGCACAAAAGGAACAAATATAGAAACATTTGCCGATGATACTGCAATCTTGGCAACTGGAAACAACATAGAGGAGTCAACCAGCAAATTACAAAACGCTGCTAATTCATTGAGTAATTGGACGAAGAAATGGCGCCTTCAACTCAACGAAATTAAATCTGTACATATAAACTTTACCAACAAAAATGTTAATTGGTTACCTGTTCGACTGAATTCACAACCTATTCCACATGCAAACACGGAAAAATATTTAGGAATGACCCTTGATGCTAAACTCAAGTGGAAATAGCATGTTAAAAAGAAAAAAGAAGAGTTAAACATCAAATATAGAAAAATGTATTGGCTCATAGGAAGGAACTCTGAGCTAACCTTACTTAATAAACTACTGTTATTATTTCGGCAGATATTGAAACCTGTATGGACGTATGGTATACAGCTATGGGGCTGTACCAAGAAAACTAACGTAAAATTAATTCAAACTTTTCAAAATAAAGTCTTGCGTAGTATGATCAACGCACCATGGTACAAAAGGAATGATAGATAACCTTCATAAGGATCTAAAGATGGAGTTCGTTAGTGAAGAAATTAAGAAATATACTAGGACACTGAGTGATGCGTCCCTATATGCAGGTTTGCATAAAGTTAGATATTTAAAAATTTATCAGTCTGGCCCAAAGATCGCACCTAAGTGGACATATATTTTTAAGGGTAGTGGGTGACTCCCTCTTTCTAAAAAATATTACTTCTTTCCAAAATCTAGAAGATCAGTGACTTAGACCATACGTGATGCGTCCCTATATGCAGGTTTGCATAAAGTTGGATATTTAAAAATTTATCAGTCTGGCCCAAAGATCGCACCTAAGTGGACATATATTTTTAAGGGTAGTGGGTGACTCCCTCTTTCTAAAAAATATTACTTCTTTCAAAAATCTAGAAGATCAGTGACTTAGGACATACGTGATGCGTCCCTATATGCAGGTTTGCATAAAGTTGGATATTTAAAAATTTCTCAGTCTGGCCCAAAGATCGTACCCAAGTGGACATATATTTTTAAGGGTAGTGGGTGACCCTCTCTTTCTAAAAAATATTACTTCTTTCCAAAATCAAGAAGATCAGTGACTTAGACCATACGTGATGCGTCCCTATATTCAGGTTTGCATAAAGTTGGATATTTAAAAATTTCTCAGTCTGGCCCAAGGATCGTACCCAAGTGGACATATATTTTTAAGGGTAGTGGGTGATCCCCTCTTTCTAAAAAATATTACTTCTTTCCAAAATCTAGAAGATCAGTGACTTAGGACATCCGTGATGCGTCCCTATATGCAGGTTTGCATAAAGTTGGATATTTAAAAATTTCTCAGTCTGGCCCAAAGATCGTACCCAAGTGGACATATATTTTTAAGGGTAGTGGGTGACCCTCTCTTTCTAAAAAATATTACTTCTTTCCAAAATCTAGAAGATCAGTGACTTAGGACATACGTGATGCGTCCCTATATGCAGGTTTGCATAAAGTTGGATATTTAAAAATTTATCAGTCTGGCCCAAAGATCGCACATAAGTGGACATATATTTTTAAGGGTAGTGGGTGACTCCCTCTTTCTAAAAAATATTACTTCTTTCCAAAATCTAGAAGATCAGTGACTTAGACCATACGTGATGCGTCCCTATATGCAGGTTTGCATAAAGTTGGATATTTAAAAATTTCTCAGTCTGGCCCAAAGATCGTACCCAAGTGGACATATATTTTTAAGGGTAGTGGGTGACCCCCTCTTTCTAAAAAATATTACTTCTTTCAAAAATCTAGAAGATCAGTGACTTAGGACATACGTGATGCGTCCCTATATGCAGGTTTGCATAAAGTTGGATATTTAAAAATTTCTCAGTCTGGCCCAAAGATCGTACCCAAGTGGACATATATTTTTAAGGGTAGTGGGTGACCCTCTCTTTCTAAAAAATATTACTTCTTTCCAAAATCTAGAAGATCAGTGACTTAGACCATACGTGATGCGTCCCTATATTCAGGTTTGCATAAAGTTGGATATTTAAAAATTTCTCAGTCTGGCCCAAGGATCGTACCCAAGTGGACATATATTTTTAAGGGTAGTGGGTGATCCCCTCTTTCTAAAAAATATTACTTCTTTCCAAAATCTAGAAGATCAGTGACTTAGGACATACGTGATGCGTCCCTATATGCAGGTTTGCATTAAGTTGGATATTTAAAAATTTCTCAGTCTGGCCCAAGGATCGTACCCAAGTGGACATATATTTTTAAGGGTAGTGGGTGACCCTCTCTTTCTAAAAAATATTACTTCTTTCCAAAATCTAGAAGATCAGTGACTTAGGACATACGTGATGCGTCCCTATATGCAGGTTTGCATTAAGTTGGATATTTAAAAATTTCTCAGTCTGGCCCAAAGATCGTACCCAAGTGGACATATATTTTTAAGGGTAGTGGGTGACCCCTCTTTCTAAAAAATATTACCTCTTTCCAAAATCTAGAAGATCAGTGACTTAGACCATACGTGATGCGTCCCTATATGCATTTTTAATATTTAATTTTACGCGAACTTACATATAGGGACGCAATACGTCTGTCCTAAGTCACCTATCTTCTAGATTTTGGCAAGTTGTAATATTTTTTAGGAAGAGCGGGTCATCTACTACTATTAACAATATATGTCCACTTGGGTACGATATTTGGGTCAGACTGTGAAATTTGTTAATATTTAATTTTACGCGAACTTACATATAAGGACGCAACACATCTGTCCTAAGTCACCTATCTTCTAGATTTTTAGATGTTGTAATTTATTTTAGATATGGGCTAGCATACTACCTTTAATGAAGTCGTTATTTTTGATTTTCGATATAGAGGGCCTAATACTTTCTGTAAAACGTGTGCTCATTTAGTTAGGATCTTTGGGTTATGTAGATTGATTAATTTTTATGTTATTAATTTTGAATGAACTTTAATTTTGATAAATTGTTTCTTTTGGGCAATTTAAATTAAAACTTAATTTATTTAGATGTTTTTTTTTGTAAATTTCAATTAAACACAAATATTTTTTTTACGTACAAATTCCTAATAAAGAGATTTATTATTCTTACTAATACATGCTCAGGAAACTTAATTTTTAGGAAAAATGTTTAAAATTAGGAAAAACTTCACGCGTTTGTGCAATCGGTTTGATAAACCTTTTAAAATAATTTTTTTTCCGCTAAAGACATTTTCACATCAAAAATCGTGATCGGCACACTCAAAAGGATTTTCCCAACTTTAAAATATTTTGCCAGGTGCATAAATACGATTCCTTCATCTCCGCCGAACTACAGCTTCAATTTTTAATTAATTATTTCATAAATTATACACATTTATTATTAATTTATTACCAAATACCATTCAAAGTTTTTTTTAATTTGATTTGAAGAACACAACTCCCCTTAAATTTAATTTCAATAATAATCTGCACAAATATTTATAAATAGTAGGCCTAAATTAAACAAAATTGACCTCTAACAATATAAGCGGATGATATGTATAAAACGTTCGAAAAATGTGTACAAGTTGCTTGCTTGCTAACCAAGAAAAATTACAAGTGTCCCATTTTTTGATATTCAAAAAATTGCACAAATTTTGTTGCTAAATTATGGAGTATATCATTTCTAGCAATTAGCAAATTATGCCTGCTGTCTGCTTGCTTGAGTATCGAGTATCTAGCCTAAAATCTTGGAAATTTTGAAATTTATTTCCAGGTTAAAGAATATTTAGAGATGTTCGATCAATTTTATTGCAGTTTTATGCTTATAACAACGAAGAACGAACCAATATGTATTTTATACGGAAACTTAAAATATAAAAAGTGCTATGAAGAACTTTTCTGCCATAATAACAATAATTCATATATTTTAACTTATAATATTCACAACATTTAAATAGAGAAATTATTGAATTTTATATTAGCTGTTAATTAATAATTATTAAGAATTTTTAAGTCACTAATTATTACAAATAATTTTTTTTTTTAATTTTATTATAATTATAATATGTATGTAAATTAAATATTGAATGAACATTAAAAATAATTTACGGAAATAAAAATTATTTGTTTTACAACCATTGTGAATAGTATGTTATTCGATTCAAGTAACGTGAAATTAATTCAACACAATTTTGGATCGGCAATATTTTTATAACACAAATGGCATTAAAATAATTTTCGTTGGTAGGTTACATTTTTAATGATAATTTGGTGCTATTAACATCGAAATTATTGCTGATACAATTTTCATTGAATCCTCTCTTTCAGTGTAAATAATATCCACATTTTTTTATCTAATAATTTTACATCTCTTGTTATTTAGCCATTCAAGGTACATCGAAAGATAAATCGATATAATAATTTATTTGTTTTCTCATTTCGAAGCAAATTGAATTCAAAATATTTTTAATAAGCGTGTTCCATTGATGTGAGCAAACTACTCACAAGTACTTGTATCTGCTTGCAGCTATTCATGCTCGAATGATGGTGTAGTTGTTAGAAGCAGTTACGCATAAAATTAACAGCATATGGATTTTAGTTAAAAAAAATTTTTCTATACCAACTTTGGTTGTGTGGAATGTCATTTTTCAACCCTCAAAACAAGGTGTGCCTTTTATTATATTACTAAGAGCAGACTGAAATATACAAAAATTTAATTTGATTTTGTGTTTTCTCTACATATGGAAGAAACAGTAGTTTGTTGGTCGAATGCGTTCGTTTCCAAATGGTAATGTCAACGTTGAGCGGCGTGAGATGTTGCATTGGTGGTTGGGTGAACTCAGACACCAATATATGTGTTGGTACATTGTGGCAGAGTAAGCATGAATGAGACGCTACAGGACTCCTCCGCAAGTGATTTCCTCTCCCTGCAAACCATGGTTGGTTTTGGTCTGTCTGTGGGTTCAGATCAGCTATACATGGAGTGGCGATCGCTCTGTTGAAATGTTTTAATGTTTTAACTCGTAAAATTCATTAACGGAGTCGATGGGCCGAGACAGAAGGAGGAGAATGTGATCATGGATATGCAGTTTGTGTCGTAATGGCAGGTGGACAGTGGTGAAGGGTGGGCAGTGGTTTCGACCAATATCTGATGTGTATCTCTAGTCTTCCCTCACTGTCCACCATACCAGTTTGCTCAGCTTTGGGACCTGCGAAGAGGTGTTGGCAGTGGCCGCATTGAAGACAGTCCACAGGCAGACTGTAGAGAGAGTGAGACAGTCGAAGTGAGTCTCGACTGTGGCTGTACAGAAGGCGGTGGGGAGTGCAGTTGGGAATGGCCGGGTGGTCGCTTTGTTGTGCAACATTTTACGGAGCCATTTTATTGAAGAAAAAAAAATTAACCGGAATGAAAGTGAGAAAAAACATAAATGGACTCGGATCAAAATGGTGGTAAAAAAATACATAAAGAAAATGAGATGATGGTATTAGGTCGTCCTGGCTGAATGTTGAGCGGCCGATGCTGGAGTTGTCATCGATGCTTCCCGTGGAGACAGCGATGGCAATGATGATGTTTATACTGTCTTCGTAAGTCCCTGTTACTTTAGCTGATGTTGTTGGTGTTGCTACCCATGAAGATGGCGATGTGGTGATAGTTGCGATGGAGGTTGGTGTTGCCGCTGCATGTCTAGTTGGTGATGATTATGATGACGTAAGTGTACCAGTGAGATGTGCGAAATAAGTCGTTTGTCGTAAATAGGAAGGGCGAAACCCAAAGTGGGCTCCCTAGCAATTTCGGAAAGTATAAGATCATGATAGCCGAGGTATTTATCCCAGCCAATCTCTTGAGGATAAACTGGGGTTATCTGGACCTGAATGGCTTAAAATGAGTTCACAAAACTGGCCAGCTAATCGAAACGAGTTAGCCTTGAGTAATGGAGCGATTATGAAAGAAGAAAAAAATGGAATACATCGCCGTTCGAGATGCATGCGTTCAGATGCATTTCTAGTGACGTAACAAGATTGAAATGGTCTAAACAAGTAAAACCAGCTCTAATTTATTGCCTTTGATGCCACATATAAGTGAAAATTGGAAGGAATGCACGTAGGAATGCGGTATTCATAGTCAGATTCATCGCCAATGTAACAACTTCGCCTGGATTTATGCTAAAAAACAATAAGCAACAGCTTAAATATAATGTTCGTTGGCCCAACATTGTGTGTCACGCGAACGATCTAAATTAAATTTTATATTTTGCTTTTTAGATTTGAACATCCAAATTAATTTTAACCTTCTAGCAATCTATTTCCGAATAATGTCTGGGCTGGAAGTGGCCAGCGCAATTTTTACAAATTGCTTTCAGAAAGTAAACAAATGGCTATTTAGAGAAAAAGCATATTTAGAAAGGTGCAGCGAATTATGTCCGAATCTAGCGATTTAATCAATAATATTAACAGTAACTCAATAACTTGAAAAGTGCATTTTATACCACAATGTCCTGTCCAATTTATTTCCTTTGCAAATTGCCGAGTCCATTCATCTAGCTTCCGTCATTAACAAACCTTTTTTCAGAAATTTATTTAAATCAGTATCAAGAAAACGAAAAATCAAAAATCAATCAATACAATAAATTATTAAATTAGTTTCCGGATTTACAATTCTTAAGAAAATAATTTCTTTGGTTATATTTTCAAATATAAGTCTGCCCCCGGCTGAATAATTAAAATATTTTTTGTGTGTGTGTGTGTAGTATTATTGGTTTGTTTGCTTCGGGTAAAATAAAGCATATATACTCAGAATACTAAATAATTCATGTAACCAAGTGATTAGAAAAGCAGATGGAAGAGATTTAAAGATTATTCTTGGAAAACTGGGACAAAATCAAAAATTTGATGAGTTAATGTGAATTAAGAAAAATGGCTAAAACATATCAAATAATGTACAATTTCTACAAGACAAAAGAGGCGATGACCGGCATTAAAAATAAAAATAAACCAAACAAAGCACTGTGCTTTTTTTTTGTGTTCTGGAAACTTTTTCGGTCTCGTACATAACTAAATTACAAGAAAAAAAAACACAGTTTTTTAATACTTCAAACAAACATAAAAATAAAAAATTAATATTTTTTTAAAGACCGACCAAAGTTTAACCACATTCCATATTTGAACTACAATATATGTATGTATAAGAAAAAATTAGAAACAAAACTTTTTTTTATGAGCTTTTATTCTGTACAACACAAAGAAAAAATAACAAAAAAAATTTATTTTTGTGAATAACGCAAAACATACTTACACACCCCCAAAACAAAAGGGTTTCAAAGTCTTAATAACATTTTATGTATGTGTGTTTATGTGTGGGTGCTTTCTTGTGCTTTTTCCAATTAAAATTATGTAATTTTTTTTGTTGTATTTTACTGTACTGTACAACAAGCTAAAAGTTTTTTTTTTTTTATATTAGTAGATAGATGATAATGGTTGATGATGTTTCTCGTTATCATATTAAGTTGTATAAAAATAAAAAAAACTAATAAGAAAGAGCTTTTTTGTTTGTATAATATACAGATGGTAAATGTTGTATAAAGTCAATTAAAAATGAAAGCTTTATGATATTCTTCTAAGCAAAAATTGAGTGAGTTATCATCGAGAAGTTAAGTAAGTAAATAAAATAAAAATTATGAAGGCTGTATACGTTTACTACTCTCGGTGTGGAAAAATATTGTAATAATAACTTTAATGCTTAATAAATTGAAGAGAAACAAACATTTTTTTATTGTTGTTGTTGGTTTTGCCACACAGTGATAATGGCGTTAAGTGTGGTAAATGCTCTAATTGAATTATAACATTCCGTTTTGTTTTTGTATTTTATTTGCATAGACGGTTAGATAATAATTTGGATTAATTTAATAACGTGTGGCACTCTAATTGGTTTTTTGCAAGCACATTAAAGCATTCTATTAAATTATTAATACTTGTAAATTTGAAATATGAAACATTTTAATGTATCAATGACGACAATCTAGATTATAAAATTGACTTTTTTTTTAAATTATTCGAAATACCTAATTTTCTGAGGAAAACACATCCTAAAATCTAAATTATTTTAACATGAACTCCAAAACCTTGATTTTCATTTAACTACACCTAACAAGTATATTATCAATTTATAGGTTATTCTCAATACAAATATGCGAGATGGCTTTGCGTTGTCGTGCTTTTGGAGTAGTGGACGAAAAATGAATTATTTCCCTGGAATTACAAGCCAAAAATTATATTAAATAAATAAAACGCTACTAGCCAAATCATGACAAAAGTTACCACTAGAAGATCTAAAGCAAACTTATGTGCATTATTTACTGCATAAAATATCACATCTATCTTTCTTTATTAAGAACAAAATTTGCCTTTGCAAGGTTGAACAAAGAGATTCCACCACTAATGCTACGATATACCATGTGCAACAACCTAATTTTTGGAATTATTATTTTTATAATATTTTAATAACATTAATTGTGAACATTTGAAAGTATCGAGAAAAATCCAGCATTTCTCGGCAGAAACTTTATGAACCGTCCATAAGGCCCTTCGAGCCGGATAGTCGTTTCGTGTCATCTTGCAAAACATTAGTATATACATACTATGAGCAATATACTGACTGACGATATACGACTGAGCAATATACTTTAACGATAAGAGGTATAATGGATAGCGATCTAAAATACTTCGGTCTAAACAGACCAAAGTATTGAAATCCTGTCAAAAATGACGAAAAATTAGGTTGGTCCAAAACTACTTTTCTCGACGTTTTGAAAGTCCCTGAGTCTGAAAAAGCAACAAAAAAAATGTCCGTCCGTCTGTCTGGACGTCTGGATGTCTGGATGTCTGGATGTCTGGAATGTCTGGATGTTTGGATGTCTGGATGTCTGAATGTCAGGATGTCTGGATGCTTGTACCAGTGGTATCTCGAGAACGGCTTGTCCGATTTTGAATTTTTTTTTCGCTAATCTGTTTCTATGGTCAAGGCGGAGATTTGAAAAGCTTTTGGAGACTGTGCGTCTAGAGGGTGGGGTACTTGCCACACGAATTGACCCAAATACCTTGTTTTTTTAATATTTACGATTTTTTTTATATAATATGCTGGTTTGATTATCGAATTGGGTATTTAATTGGGAATTGATTTGAAGGCTAAATTAGGGGTCAATTAGGATGATTAGGGGTTGGATTAGGATGTAGTTAGTAGTTAACAAACTTTTTCTATTATGGAACTTGCCTATTTTTCAACCGATTGAGATAAAATCCGACATGTGCGTTGGAAATGGGACTCTAAAATTTTTTGTAAAGTTCTGCAATATGGCCAAGTATGATTGAACTTGCCCATTTCTCAACCGATTATTATGAAATTTAACTTGTGTATTGGAAATGGGATTCTAAAATGTTTTTGGATGAAGTTCTGAAATTCTAAAATGATTTCAGGATGAAGTTCCGGAATATAGCCAAGTATGACGTAACTTGCCAAGTTCTCAACCGATTATTATGAAATTTGACATGGGTGTCAGAAATGGAATTCTAAAATGAGTTTAGCATGATGTTCTGGAATATGGCCTAGAAGAATGGAACTTGCCCATTTTTTAACCGATTATGATGAAATTCAACATGTGCATTGGAAATGGGAATCTAAAATGAGTTTTGAATGAATTTCTGGAATATGGCCAAGTATGATGGAACTTGCCCATTTCTCAACCGATTATAATGAAATTCAACATGTGCATTGGAAATGGGAATCTAAAATGAGTTTCGGATGAAGTTCTGGAACATAGCTAAGTAGGATGGAACTTGGCTATTACTTAACCGATTATAATGAAATTTGATATGTGTGTTGGAAATGGAATTCTAAAATGATTTCTGGATAAAGCTCTGGAATATGGCCAAGTATGATGGAACTTGCCCATTGCTCAACCGATTATGATGAAATTCAACATGTGCATTGGAAATGGGAATCTAAAATGATTTCTGGATAAAGCTCTGGAATATGGCCAAGTATGATGGAACTTGCCCATTGCTCAACCGATTATGATGAAATTCAACATGTGCATTGGAAATGGGAATCTAAAATGATTTCTGGATAAAGCTCTGGAATATGGCCAAGTATGATGGAACTTGCCCATTGCTCAACCGATTATGATGAAATTCAACATGTGCATTGGAAATGGGAATGTAAAATGAGTTTTGAATGAATTTCTGGAATATGGCCAAGTATGATGGAACTTGCCCATTTCTCAACCGATTATGATGAAATTCAACATGTGCATTGGAAATGGGAATCTAAAATGAGTTTTGAATGAATTTCTGGAATATGGACAAGTATGATAGAACTTGCCCATTTCTCAACCGATTATAATGAAATTCAACATGTGCATTGGAAATGGGAATCTAAAATGAGTTTTGAATGAATTTCTGGAATATGGACAAGTATGATAGAACTTGCCCATTTCTCAACCGATTATAATGAAATTCAACATGTGCATTGGAAATGGGAATCTAAAATGAGTTTCGGATGAAGTTCTGGAACATAGCTAAGTAGGATGGAACTTGGCTATTACTTAACCGATTATAATGAAATTTGATATGTGTGTTGGAAATGGAATTCTAAAATGATTTCTGGATAAAGCTCTGGAATATGGCAAAGTATGATGGAACTTGCCCATTGCTCAACCGATTATGATGAAATTCAACATGTGCATTGGAAATGGGAATCTAACATGAGTTTTGAATGAATTTCTGGAATATGGCCAAGAATGATGGAACTTGCCCATCCGATTATGATGAAATTCAACATGTGCATTGGAAATGGGAATCTAAAATGATTTCGGATGAAGTTCTGGAACATAGCTAAGTAGGATGGAACTTGGCTATTACTTAACCGATTATAATGAAATTTGATACGTGTGTTGGAAATGGAATTCTAAAATGATTTCTGGATAAAGCTCTGGAATATGGTCAGTTGCACGGTTAGAAATATCCGTATAATTTTGTATACTACTTTCGGTATAAAGTTTTAAAATACGATTTTTCGTGTTAAATTGGATGTCTATACCCATGTTACTGAAGCTTTTGACCTGTTTGGCTGTTGTTGTATAAGTAAATATGTGTTGGTTAAAATAGAAATCAATACTCTCAAAACTGTCACACCTACTTCCCAACTTTATGACACACGTGAATGCTATCCCCATTGAAGATACCAAAGACCGAAGTTCTGATCACCTCGTGAGGTTTCAGCCCTTTATATTTTCATATTCATTCTACGCTGGTGACAGAAGTAACGTTCCCATATCCTATTTGTTGATATGGCCAATTTACAATGTATGGCTTTGGTTGCAATTGTTGCGTTTTTTTGTATAAAATCGATTATATTGTGAATGGTAACAGTAACCTTAAGTATTGAATATACAAATTCTATGAAATTTCTAAAATTTTGTTGTTTTTATTGTGAATATTTTATTTGATATTTTTATATGAAAAATGTCTTTAAATTATTTGTATAATTTTGATTATTGGAATGTTCTACATACAACACCAAGCTAATAATTACAACTATTTCAGTTTTTAATTCATAATTTAAATTATTTTAATATAAATAAAACCGCATTTTGTCAACAGCTTACGTAATTTTTTAGAGAAATAGAAAGCGAAAGAAATTTAAATCGATCCCCATCATACCTTTCCTAGTTGAAGTATTTTGGTCAGGCGATAAGGTGAGTCAGCCATTTAACAATTTAATACAAATTAATCACCACGAAAAGTAGTTGTTATTTTTGATTTTGAAACGCTACAATATTTGAAAAGTTAATATTTTGTAAATCAATCATGGATGTAGCTGCTCCTAAAAGAAAATGCACTGCAAATAAAAACCAATTGAAGAAATTACTTGAATTTGTTTAGCATTCTTAACTCAATTGAAAACCATCTTCTTGCGGATAACCGGACAATGAGCCATTTGATGATGAAGTGGAAAAATTTAAATTAAATGTATTTCACAACCAAGGCAAAACTAACTCAAGTACTGCGAAAATGGTCAGCTCACAAAGAGAGCAATATCACCCTAGATAATATCGTTAACCGAACAACTGCGCATTCCAAAAAAGTAAAGCTTCCAAAGCTTAAATTTCTCCATTAGTTGTTGTAATTCTCATGGGATCGGTACTAATGCCCGTATTACAAAATCCAGAATAAACAAAATCCCGTAGATCACAAAAAAACCGTATTACAAAATCCCGTATTTCATAATCCAGCATTTCAAAATCCCGTAGTATGAATTTTTTACGGGATTAATCAAATTAAAAACAAGTTTTAGTTTTAAGTAACTATTTTTTGTATTTTTTTAACAAATAGTTTTAAAAATAATATTATTTAATTTAAAACTAAATTATTCGTGATCTATGTAAATTAATAAAAATGAAAATCTGGTATGTATGTATGTGTTTTATACGTTTCCACACGGATCATCTAATCAAATTGAGTTTTTGCATAAGGGATTTATACCAAAATGAACATTTTCTCGGAGTATCTTTGAAGGAGTCCGGCCCCTGGGTCTAGGTGCCTCCAAACAAATTGTTTGTAGAATTTTGAGGTAGTTACAATTTTTTGATATTTTATTGCCATCTTTTACTTATGAGCAGATTTTCATGGTATTTTCGAAAGGTTGGGCCCCTGGATCTAGATGCCCCAGAACACTCTAATTAAGTTCAAACGGCTACATCCTGTTCGAATTGTGTTTGCTATCACCATCAATAAGTACAATCGCTGAAGGCAACTGGAATAAATTTAGAGCCTAAATGCTTCTCTCATAGTTAATTATATGTGGCTTGCTCCCAAGTCGGCAATCCAAAAAAAAACTATTTATCTATGCCAAAGATGGTAAAACACGAAACATTGTCGAGAAGCTTTGGCATGAATTAGGTACCACTATTTAGTCTTATTTATTTAAATATATTTTATTACTAAAATGTTGTTATCGTTTATTTACATCAAGAACTTCGATTTTTTTATACTTTGAAACTACAATTATTTAAATTTATTTGCTTTAATAGGTACAGAAGAAACATTTGAAGTTTATTACTTTGATAAAATAAAATAAAAATATTTTCTTTTATCCCGGGCAAAGCCAGGTACTCCAGCTAGTTCTTTTATAAAACTCGATTATTTTTTATTGGAGTAAACTTTTTGTTTTTTTCTGTTCCAAGCTCCTGCTCCTTGTAATTTTTTGCTTTTTATGACCCATACACAAATACACACAAGTTAGGTTAAAATCGCGCGAATTTTAACCTAACCTAAGCCGATGTATCATGATAGAATACGGGATTTTGGCATACGAGATTTTGGGATACGGGATTTTGTAATACGATATTATGTATACGGGATTTTGTAAACGGTATTTTGTCATACGGGCAACTGTACCCAACCCAGTGCTCATATTTCTCCGTTCCATGGTGACTAATCAGAATGGCAAATATTTTGTGTCAACCATTGATGAGTTAACATACTACTTGATTGAGTGATTGATTGAGATGTACGAACAAGCCTAAGCAAGATTCGCGGGATACGCCGGGTCCACCTTAGACCGTTTTACAACAAGATCGCAGGATAGGAAAGGAATGTTAGCATTAAAGACTCGACCCGGTTTCAGCCAACTATGCAGTCGATCGATAGTTAGTAAATTTTTGTTAATCACAAAATAACACAATCTTCTAATCAGCGTTCTCCCTTAGTGCGGCAGGTTTTTCTGAAAAGCTGTAGGGAATTTTTTTTTTGGTCCACTATTTTTCCATCGACAGTTGTGACGGGGGGGGGGGGGAGGGGGGGGGAGGGCGAGAATTCGTTCCATTATCGAGCGATCATTTGTACTAACTGTAGCGCATGTTGCTTGACGCATGTTGCTGACTCTTCTACTCACTCCCAATGAGTTGGCCCATCGTTAACTACCGTTGAAAAAGTTCACTATTTGAAAGGGTTATTGCGAGGATAAGCATCCATGCTATAAAATCATTTTAGTATTACTGAGGCCAATTACATTTTCGCTTTAAATAAATTAAAAGCAAGATTCGATATCAGAAAATTAATAGAAAATTCATTTATTCATAAGTTCATGAACCAACCTCACATTTTACAAGGTAATACCAATATGTCCCTTATAGATATGAGACTAAACTGTGGTAGTTGATTACAATACAGTGAGAGAAGCTTATAGCAAGCGAATCAAATCTAAGAGACACTAATAAACGACTCGAGTTTTATAGGGAAAACGACAGACAATTAGAAAATGCTTTTAATCAGATTCATGCTTTCGAAATACTTCCTTTTCTATTCCTTTTCTGTCATACTACTGTGATCAAAAAGTATAGTCAGACTTTTCCATATAATTCGCACGGATTTTGCCAAATGGTAGAAGTCCAGCTTTCCTTTGTTGTAAAATTATAAAAATTGTCTTGGTCATTTCAATACCGTGTCTCCTGTTACTTATGTAATCCTCATGAGTAGAAGCAAAGCAACCTTGATTATACAAGCCATAATCTAAAAAACGAAGCTTTTATAAGGGAATTAGAAAAGAGGAAAAAACCAAAATTTCCATAGTAAAACACATAAAACATATGGGAAATCACTTTTTTTCCTAAGACAAATTTGTAAATGAAAACGTTGCAAATTCGTAATTATGATTTCTGACATATTTTCATAAATGTTTGAATTTCAACATATATAAATCTCGTTTAAGTAAATCGTTTTGATTTTCTTGTAATAATTGATTTATTTAAACCAAAATATAAAAAAAAGTTCATAACAACAGCATTCTGGTCAAATAAAAAAGGAAAGCTTACTACAAATTGTGTGCATTAAGTCAATATACATTACATAGATGGCTGTGATGGCAGTACAAATTTTTGAAAAATCGTACCAACAATTGCCACCTGGGGAAATTTTAAGTTCAAAAATTGTAGGAAAAGCAAAACAAGTTCTCAAAATATTAAGAACGTGTCATAATTTTGTGATTAAACAATTTTTTTCGTATTTTTCTGTATAAATCTGAGACATCTAACGTACACTAGTAAAACTAAAGATAAATGTAGCAAGTATTATTTTAATTCGTCAGAGCCAACTTTGATGTATTTTTCAAAATGAGAGTTCGAAAAATATATTTTAGAAATAATTTAATTTTTATATTTCTGCAATTAATATTTACTTAATACCAATAAACCCTTCCTGTATATTGCTGCTAAAGGTATGTAGAACACTTTTGTATAAAAATTTTGTAAAATTTTTGCTTTTTTCAATGAAAAACTTGAAGCTAAAAAACACCATTTTTACTATGGATTCCTATGGAAATTAGTGAAAAGTTATTCCACTAAAAAAGCTTCTAAAAAATACGTCATAATGATTATGACTCTATACTCTAGAAGGCTCTGTCTATACTCTAGAAGGCTCTGGCTCTAATTTTCCCAAATATAGGCGAGATGAATTCCGCATATGTTTAGTCCTTATCTTTCGCATTTTAACAAAAAGTATAATACATACAATATAAACGTTTAGAAATTAAAGTAAACTTGTTTGTACAGTTCTAACGAACATATGTGGAGGTGGAAAAGAGCTTTTCGAAATATAAATAATCATTTTTAAGCGCAAATATCTTAAGTAAGCGCAAATATTGATTTTTCCTGAATGAGTCAAATTAAAAATTTACAGAAATTATTGAATTTACAGAGTTTAACGAATTTGTAGAATTGTTAAAATTTGGAATTTATCAAATTTATAAAATTTGCAGAATTCATAGAATTTATAAAATTTATATTATTTATAGAAATTAGAGAATTTTTAGAAAAAAAAAAATTGGAAAAACTATTTGAGTTTGTGGATTATAGAACTCTGTCAGCTTAAACAATTTATAGAACATAGAATCATCAAAATTTAAAGAATTTATAAAATTTATATAATTTCTAAAGTTTTTAGAATTTGTAAGATTTATAGAATTTGAAAAATGTATTGAATTGATAGGATTTATAGAGTTTGAAAACTTAATAAAATTTATAGAATTTTTCTTGTTTACAGAATTTTTATGATTTATAGAATTTAAAGAACTTACTGATTTTATAGAGACTTTCCAAAATTCATAGAATTAATAGAAATTATGGAATTTACTGAATTTATAGAATTTACCAAATTTATTGAATTTATAGAAATTATGAAATTTAAAAACAAGTCAAATTTGAGTTTGTCGAATTTATCGATTTAAAATACTATAAAATATAAAGAATTTATAAAATTTATAGAATTTATTAGATTTTACATAATTATAGACTTTGTTGAATTTACAGAATTTATAAAAACAAAAGAATGTAGAATCCAAAGAACTCATTGAATTTTCAAAACTTAAAGCAATCAAAGAATTTATAAAGTTTGTAAAATTTATAGAAACTATGGAAATTTTAAAATAAGTAGAATTTGAGTTTGTAAATTTATCTGAAAAAATAGTTTATAGGTACAACTCAAAGAATCTACAAAACTTATAGTTTCTATTATTCATACAGTTTATAGAATTTATAAATTTTTTACTATTTGTAGAATTTACAGAATTTATAAGATTTAAAGAATTGATTGAATTTATAAAATGTATCGAATTTACAGAATTTTAAGATTTATACACTTTATAGAATTTATAGAATTCAAGAAACTTATTGAAGTTGTAAACGAATATATTTTAATTTGTTAATTAAATTTAATTTGGACTAACGAAATACAATAAAATTTTGCAGTAAACTTTAAAGGACTGTTTTTAATCAAATTTAAAATATTTTAAATGTAACAATAATGTTCCTTTATACATTGGCGCTAATAAAATAAAAATGTTTACCTTATTCAATAATACTTTAAAAAAAATACAAGTTAATCAAATTAATTTGGTATTTTGAAAACATATTAGTTCAGTAGTTAAGTCACAATCAAATACTTATTTGTTTAATTATTTTGCATTTACTAATGAAAAACATCGTGTTTTCCTCTCCAAGATTATTTCGGCTCCAAGATATGGGTTATATTTGCTTCTGAAATTTGGTTAGAATACTTTTATACGAATATGTGTCGCAAGATTACATTCCATACAATAAAAAAAATGATTTAAATAGCTAAAAATCAGGTTGATTTAAATCAGATAAAAAGCAATGGCAGATTAAAAGGTGCACCGATTGCTGCAATGTAGCGATGAGCATTCCGTCGCTGGTTTAGCTTATGCAATGACGTACTTAAACTTTTGTGTTGTTGGCACTTTTGAATTTTCTGTTAATACAAAATTGTGTAACAAAATGGCTGATTTTCATGTATGTAGGTATATCGTATATGTACGTAATATGGCCAAAAATAAATAATTATTTATTTTTTACTAGTAAGCAGCGCTGTTAAAACAGGCACTTTAGTGCCTTTCAGGGACTTATGAAGAATGTGAGGCACTGAGGCACCTAAACGCACTTAAAAAAAAATGTAGGGGCAATCTAATATTTAATACTAATAAATAATATTAAAGTTGGTTTTTCTAATAAACGTTATAGTTTCTTGCAATTTTGCTGAATAATTTGTAATTACACATCAACACCATCTATGTTAGGTTAGCTAAATCCACTACACTCAGAGCAGTTTATTATTTTTGAAGTGTGTTTTTCTATTCGATAAAATCCAAAGTACTAAAGCGGTGAGCAACAGAGGATTACATTGAGCTTCAAAGTACTTCTTTTAATTTGTTGATGTGCTTACACATTTCACCGATAAATGTCACTAAAAGTAACAAAATATATTTTTTTTTTGTTAAAGTTAAATGCGGATTTTGTGAATTAGACTCCAGGTCATTAATACCTAAAATTTTCATTTTCTAAATTTCCGTTTCAATATTCAAAACGCTCTCTCTTTATAAACACCCATGCTGACGATAGTTTGATATTAAATCAGTTTGGACTGTTATTAAGTTTCCATGTGGGGTTACCACAACCATAAGCCACATGTTCCTCGGATGATAATAATGCATTATCCATTGCAGTAATTATCACAAATAGCTAAACTATAAACACACCTTAATACCTTACAACACACACATAATCGACTGATACCCTTTTCTGTTGCAATACTCATTTGAATTTCCAACTATAGTTGGTTTATTTCAATACGCGAGCTATAACACCAGTAACTACAATGAAGTAACGTCCTGTTTCTTTAGAAATATTGAAACGATCTCTCCCTTCACCAAAAAATATTTGACAGTAATTTCTACAATTAGTATTCATTTAATTTAAGTCTATTTACATTTAATTGGTTTTTATCGTAAGTTGACTCATTCTAAATTGATCTAGAAATTTTTTTAACGAGTAAAACCGGCTTCTGCACAACTACCTACATATCTTCTTTAACCCTCTCGAACGCCATTAAAAAGAAACTTACTTCGTCACTGTTATGATATGGCATTGCTCATATAACTGTAATATGAACATAAATACAGATAACGATAGCACAAGAGAATTGCAACAAATATTAAAAATATTCGTTGGTCGAAGCGTTGAAAGTTGATATACAATATATTGTACAAGGCGTCCAGGAGGGTTAAAATACGGGCACTATCATTTACGAAACCCAATACTTACCAAATACTAACCGATTTAAATGAATCCAATATCATGGAAATATTTTGCCTTTCTATTTTGATACTTCAACTTAAAGTTAAAATTCAATCCTAAATACATAAAAACGTTTGGATCAAACATATTTGCTACAAAGAAAAAGGTACTATTTTTAGCTGTACAAATTGAGCAGCGATGCAATGAAGCTCCAAAATAATCACATATTTCGAAAAATACAGTGGCTTGAATGCTGACACCTCTCAAGGTTTCCACTATTTTTGATTAAACAATTATATAGTGTTTTAAAATTTCTGGATATATCTATCTAAATCGCAATTTTTTAATTATTTGATGCAAGTTGCAAGTAGCTGTAATAAAAATGGCATATAAACCACATCAAAATAACTAATTTACATAATAACAATTGAAAGCCAAATATTGCACCCAGATTGTGTTCACTGAATACATAATTTACTTTTCTTACTACGTATGTAAACCGCGTTCCTATAATATCTGACATTTAACTGATACTAAATATACGTCGTAATCTTAAATATCATGACTTTTCAACATTTTGTTTCTTTTTACATCAGAATAAGACTTAAATTGTGTCGTAAGTGCCTCGATGAACGGTAACTGTGCAAGCGCAGTATTTAGTTGCAACTTTACATCGCGTATGATACAATATATTTTTGATTTTTAACTGTGTTATCAACAAAACAAAATTGCTTGCTATTTTCTTTTTCAGTAGTGTAGTACTAAATCAGCTAACAATTGCCGGAGTGACCACCAGTGTAACTTGGGCACTGTGACTTGGGCACAACTGTAATTGCAAAATAATTTAGCTAAATTGAAATTCGACTACAATCTTGCAGTCAAACTTATACCCGAGTTTGGTGGAGATTATAAAATTTCCTTACATAAATGTATTAACTGTTGTGATGGATTATTGGAAACATTGCCTAAGGAGGTGAAACCTGTTTTCTGAAAAATTATTCCGCACAAACTAAATGGCTAGGCATATTCTGTTTATCGGTTGGGAACGTTCAAGGTCTGGCACGAATTGAAAAATGCTTTAAACAGTAATTTTAAAACATTTTGTTCAATAGAATGCATTCAAATCGATCTAATCAAAGCTTCTCAAACGATTGATGAATTACTACAGATGTTTGCGAACAAAATTGAATCATTACTCGCAGAGCTTAACAAAGCATGTTTTGAATCGCAAAATAAATTAACTGATGAAGTACAGCAATTAAATTCGAAAACAGCAACAACCCATTTTTCTCATTATAATTCAGGTGCTTGCCATTCACTTAGAAAAGCGATTGAATTCAGCCCCTTAGTGTCAATAAATTGAAACCACAAGTTGCAAAGTGTTAAATTTGTCAAAAGAACGGACACATTGCCTCCGTTTGTTCCTCTAGGTATTCAAATTCAAACAACAATCGTACTCGTCCAGGTGCTTCTACTTCCTTTAATCAATCTTCAGTCAGAATTATTACTTGCCCATTTTGTAAGAAAAAAGGATATCACATAAGCGAATGCTTCAAAAAGAAAAATACGGATTTTCGTAACTTACAATCCAGTTCAGATATCACAAATAACGTTGAAGTTAGTAATACAAATTACAAAATCAATCGGAGTCACAGGAAAACATTCAGGGTCTCGCAAAACACAAGGGTACTCCCTTTCGAGCACCAACCAAAGATTAAGTGAGCATACAACAAGAACACAATTTATTAATCAACCATTCACCATTTTCTTATCACCTCAAATAGAAGAAAACATTTATGTTGGCTTATGTCTTGACATTGGTACTTCAGATCTTTTTAATTTCTTAGTTGACACTGGATCCGATATCAGCGTTAGTAAATAATCGTGTGTGCTCGAATCTTCTATTCATTATCCAACCCTAAAATATCAAATTAAAGGCGTTTCCCGTGGAATCGACGAATCTTTAGGATTATTACCTTCAGAAATAATTTTTACTGATACATTTAGCATGTCTCATTGATTCCAAATTGTAAAAGAAGATTTTCCAACTCCATGTAGTGGAATCCTTGGGATGGATTTCTTTACACGCTATCACGCAAAATTGATTTTGAAAATCTTACGTTAGAAATACCTTTAAATCTTTCACCTATTTTACTAAATATAGTAACATCTACAACTAACATAATTATTCCTCCAAGAAGTGAAAAGGTGGCAACTATCTTATGCAATAACATTGAAAACAACCCTGTGTCTATCTAAATAAATAGTCCTTGGCGTGTTTGTTGGAAATACAATAGTTGAACCCCGCAATAAATCAATTTCACATAATTGAATAAACACCAAAGAAGAATCAGTTTCAATATCATGGAACGATTTAATATTTGATAAATTATCACATTATGACATTTTTCCTCTAAAATCATGGGCAAATACCACATCTAAACGACGCATCTAACCACCAAAGAACTGCAAACTATTCGACAAATTATTCGATAACTTAGTGACGTTTTTCATTTAGAAAGCGACTCACAGTATTAAACATAAAATACGCACAACTTCCGATTATGCACCTATCTATCAAAAATCATACTGTATGCCTGATGCAATTAAAACGGAAATAAATCAACGAAGTTCTCGAGTGTTGACGAAAATTCAACTTAAAATTGAATCCCGAAAAGTGTAAATTTTTTCGTCGAGGGTTATCTTACATAGGACATATCGATGGTGTGAAACCTGATCCAGGCAAGATAAACGCCATCGTGATTAATCCTAAACCTAAGAACCAGCGTGACGTCAAAGCATTCCTTGGATTCGTATTGGATATTACAGACGATTTGTGAAGAATTTTTCCAAAATTGCTTTACCTTTAACAAGTCTTCCAAAATAGGATTCACCTTTTATTTGGTCACCGTTTTGCGATGAGGCATTCAAAATTCTTAAATCCATACCAAGCCACCAATCTTACAATTTCCAAACTTCGACAAACAATTTACAATAACGACTGATGCAGTCGCACTTTAACGAAAGCCGAACAAAATTATTCAGGAATGAAATTTAAACTCATTAGTGATCATAAACTATTGGTATGGTTATTTGGTATGTCAAATCCGTCTTCCCGTTTAACGCGATCGCGCTTGAAACTCGAAGAGTACGAATTTGAAATTTCTTATAAACCTGGGGTACCAGGTTGAATGACTCCTAACGTATTCCACAAATACTCCAGTTCATTTAAATAGTAAATCATCATCTTGAAATACGTTAATTAATCATATTTCAAATAATTCTGATTCAAACTCATAATCTTCTATAAATATTAATGCAATTACACGTGCACAAAGCAAACTAAATGCTTCATGATAATCAACATATATTGCCACATGATAATAATTCAAAATTCTTCAAAAAATCCGACTATCAACAATGACCAAGAAATTAAAATTAAGGACAACCCAAACCTTAACGAAAACAAGTCAAAATGACTCGAAGTCACAGATCCTCAGGAACAACTCAAACTCGTTAAGGAATTCCATGGCACACCACTAGGTTCATCAAGGCATCCAATGAACATACAGACGGATGCGAAAATATTACTACTTCCCGAAATAGCTGGGAATAATTGAAAGATTCATCAAGTCATGTGATTCGTGTCAGAAAAACAAAGTCAGCCATACAACAAAAATGTATGGCGATTGGGAAAGGCTCTAAATTTATATATGAGTGTAGCACTAAATCAGCCAACAATTGCCGGATTGACCACCAGTGTGATTTGGGCGCTGTGATCAACCAAGCAACGGCTATAAAAGCCAACCATTGATGATGCTGTATAAATTTTGAATCCTTACGATAGTCGAGGTGGATATAATAAGAGTGTGGTCATTAAATTTTCTAAATATAAATTGTAATTGAGAAACCCACTCCTAAGTAAATAATTATAATAAACTCAAAATTTATAACGTTTTTGAAAAGTTCAGTAAAGTGTTTCAATTTTCCCACACAATTTTATGGAAATCATGGCATCTAACAAATTTCCACAACAGGTGACACAACACGTGATACACAACAGGTTTATTTTAAGCGGGACAATTCATTGTCAATCAATTTTTAAGTAGCTCCCGTATAGTTATAGTGACTGATTATCTGTATTTCATAAAGTTACCGCTTATTTTTTTTCGTAAAATTTAGAAATATCTCTTTAACAACGCATATTGCAAAAAACATGTCTTTCCGCATAATGACAAATTTCACTTAGTAAATCGGCGGAAACAATTTATAAATTCCATATTTTTTAGTATGTTGGTATTTCGTGCATATGCGTCAAAATATTTACTGTAAACTACAAGATAGTTTATGTTTTACCACGTGTTGCACTATTTCATATCAAACATACAGTGCTGGTAAATAAATAACATATGTAATATAATGCACGGATCGTGCTTTACACAATTATTTTATTATTCAGTTCACACCAATTAATTTTGAACCGAAATCCTGCCACTTGAACTGCTTGCATATACGAGTTTTTTACGTATACTTATTGTGTTATACAATTCAGAAAAAAATGACTTTTCCACTCGAAACTTTTTCCGTTTTTGATTTCTTACAACTCACTTAACAACACCAAAAAAAAAAAAGAAAAAAAATTAAGTTGAGGTATAACATATCTTCATATACCTTTACTTATGTACATATTACACAAATGATCTCACTCCAAACTCGTACTCCCATTAAAAAAACTTTTAATGATAAAATTTATATTCCAAATACAAAAGCTCGTATTTATGTATATGTTTTTTGTTGTTGTTGTTGTTGTGTGTGTGTATAGCATTAGCTTTTATTATTATCTTACACAAATGAATGTACGACGAAGACGACGAGTATCAAATATGGATGAGATACACGCATAAGCACAAAAATGTTGTATAAATATATTTTCAATTTAAAATTTATCGCATGATATCTGATTGTTTCGCGTTGTTGTTATCACACACAAAAAAAAAAAAAATAAAAAACGTTACAACAAAAACAACCACCAGTAATAAAAAATGTATGAAACGTTAAGAATGCGAAGCTCACACACAATTCATATTAAATATGTAAGAAATATACAATAATGGTAAGATATTCATTGAATTACTGTATATAATGTACACAAGGACGTACATATGTACATACACAGTTCACATTAATTCAATTTTTCATTTTTAATATTTTCTTTTCATTTGCACAAATGAAAATTTACTACTGTGCTTGTCTTTATATCAAATCGGTGTGATATGTATTATCCCCATCATCTGAATTACAAAATTTATTTATTGATTTATTTAATTCGGATATCTCCACTATATCTAATGCTGTGTTGTGTTTACGATATCTACATTTGCATATAAATAAATTCCCTAAACTTATCTATCTTTTAACAATAAAAACGTAAAAAAAAAGTTTCCATACATAGTTTTGAGTTTAGACTATCTCGTTCTGACTGATTTTCCCAATTTTAATTCGTTTACCCGAATAATCTATAGATAGATAAGTCCGCTTGTAGCTGGAATATATGTATCTGTAGAAAAATATTTTTTTTATACATACATTTTATTCTGTGTACCGAAAAGTTTTACTGTCATTGAGCATTTCATCTATAGTAAATATCTAATAAGGAATCTATTTTGTCTGGTTATCAACCTAAAAGGATATTCATTGTAATTTCAATTGCAATGTGAGCACAGCGACTTGGAGCAACGGCCAGACAACTGATTTTATAATGTATAGCTTCACAATATACGACCTAACCGACAAATATGTCATATTTCCTCCCGTTCTTCTTTTATGAAATTGCCGTTTGTTTCGTATTACAAATTCAATGCAAATTAATTTTATTTCTTTTTTACAAGAACGGGAGAATTAAATATTGGCTGCCCAATTTCATTTAGGTAACTATAATGACAGATATAGGATTTAGCTTGTATTTTGATACTGTTACGAACAGCACAGCATAATTTTCATTAAACAATAAAAGCCATACTGAGTGGCTATTGACAGACTGTCGTGTGATGAGACAGCATCTTTCCAGTAGCCGATAGTAATAATCATCGTAATGGTTATTATCATCAATCTAAATTTAAATAAAGAGGATTTTGCTTGCCATCTAAATCAGTTCTTCTCAAACTGTGGGCCCTGCCTCCTAGAGAGCGTGAATCTGTTGCCAGGTAGCCTTAAAAGCTCGCCTTAATATCTCTAATAAACCGTAAAATTTCCTCGCACCCAAATTTCTGAATCTGCCTATTATCAGGGACCGTGCGGTGACCAAAAACTTGTGTTGCAGGCTGTAGCAAATAAACGCACAAATAAATTTAACATGTGTGCGTGGTTATATCGACCGGTAAAGAAAAATATTATTTTCTGTATAGTTAGTCGGTACAAAGCAGTGGCAAGATAAATAGTCGTCGTGGTAATATGTCATGTAATATGGATTGTATGACAAATTCAGTCATACAGTGATTAGTAGTAAATTATAATAATAAACAAGTACAAGTTTAAGTTTAATTCCTGTAATTCGTATAATAAGCAATTATTGACACAGAAGGGGAAAATTTTAAAAAGTTGTTGGATGGTGTTTAAATTGGGGATGATACGCCTTCGCAGTACTACAGGCGATTGGAAAATATTGCTGGTACGTCAAAAGCTCTTAATAAAGAACTTCTTAAGAATATATGGCTGAATGGTTTGCCCACTAGTACAAAAACTATTTTAGTTGCCACTAGTGAAAATGACATTGAAAAAATGCAAAACACAGCCGATAAAATTTTTGGAGTTACTCGACCAGCGTCCATTTCAGCCATTCAAAATGGGCCAAGTTGCTCAAAAACGCTTGAGTCAAAAGTCGAACAGCTTCAAAGAGATCTTCAAAAGCTTACTCAATCTATTGCGAGCATGTCTGTTTCGGCAACAGGAAACAGGTCCGGATCACGGTCCAATGAACGTTTTAATTCACCTCATCCAAGTCAAAATCGTCAAACCAGTCAAAACCGTCAACGCAGTAAAAGTCGTCATCGCAGCCCGGGCCAAGTTCAGAAATATCCCAGGTGTTTCTATCATTATCGTTTTGGAAGTCGAGCAAGACGTTGCCAAAAGCCGTGTGATTTTGACGAAGAAACGGCCGATTCAAAAAACTAAGGAAACGGTCGCTGGATGCGGCCTACAGCGACTGTTCAACCCGCCGCCTATTTGTAAAATGTAAAATCACGAGATTAGTATTTCTAGTCGATACCGGTTCCGATTTGTCCGTTATTCTAGTAAGTCAATTTCTGCATTTTAAAAATGAAAATTCAAATATCTGTCTAACCGCAGCTAACAATACGACGATTAAAACTTACGGGACTAAGCTTTTACAAGTTGATCTAGGACTTCGCCGATCTTTTATTCCTGTTTTCACAATCGCTTCGGTCAATCGCCCAATTATTGGAGCAGATTTCTTAATTAAATTTAATTTATTAATTGATCTAAAACAAAAACGTTTAGTCGATATAGACACAAAATTAAATGTGTCGTGCGTAGTGATGTGGATACACCGACATTGAAGTTATCAGCAGTAATGGTAACTGATAAATTTTCAAAAATATTATCGGAATATCCATCTTTGATTACACCGCCAGATTATACTGCTCCTGTGAAGCATGATGTAGTTCACTTCATACATACAAAAGGACACTTGCCTTTTGAAAGGCCACGTCGCTTGTTTGATGATAAATACAAGATTGCCAAAGCAGATTTTCAGTACATGTTGGATTGGGTATATGCCGTCCGTCATCATCACATGTATCTTCATCATTACATCTGGTAAAGAAAAAAGATAATAATGATTGGAGGCCTGTCGCGATTATCGTAAGCTCAATGCTTGCACTGTTCCTGATCGCTACCCGGTACCCCATATCCACGATTTTAATTCATAAATTTATGGTTGCAAAATATTCTCTAAGGTCGATTTAGTGCGGGCGTCTACTTCATTTGGACTCTATGAGTTACCCATTCGGGTTACGAAACGCATCCCAGACATTTCAAAGATTCATCAATAATATTTTGAGGGATTATGATTTCGTATGCCCTTACATCGACGACATTTTGATTTTCAGTAGATCGGAAGAAGAACATGAAAAACATTTGCATCTTCTTTTCAAACGGTTGGTCGACTTTGATATAAAAATAAAAATATCAAAGTGTGAATTTGGTAAAGAAACGCTTAATTTTCTCTCCCACCAAATTTCAGAATATGGGATCTCTCCTACTTCTGACCGGGTTAAAGAAATTATTTTACTACAAGCACCAACATCAATCATGCAAACACAAAAATTCTTAGGCATGATAAACTATTATAATAGGTTGTTGCCTAATATTGCTGAAATTCTAGCCCCGTTGTATGGCCATCTAGCAAACATGTCTAAAATAAAAAATGATGTTTAGCAGCAACCACAATGCTAGTACATCCTAAAAGCAATGCTCGACTCTGTGTAACTACAGACAGTTCAGAGGTAGCTATTGGCGCCGTTCTTGAACAATTTAATCAAGAAACTAATAGTTGAGAACCTCTGAGTTTTTTTTCAAGAAAACTTCAACCTGCCGAAACTCGATATGCCGCATTTGATAGGGAGCTTCTTGCGATTTATGTAGCGATCAAACATTTTCGACATCATGTCGAAGGAAGACATTTTTTTGTATTCACAGATCATAAACCGTTAGTCACGGCAATAGCGTCCAAATCTGATAGAAGTCCCCGGCAAACCGGACACCTGGAGTACATCGCTCAATTTACCACCGATTTACGCCATATTTCAGGACGCGATAACGTTGTTGCTGATTACTTATCAAGACCAGTGGAGTTTTCGGAAATAAATTATCACTGAATTGATGTTGGTCGTCTGGCTGACTTTCAAGAGAAGGATGAGGAGTTGAAATCGTTAATAAATCCGTCTAAGGAGTCGAAATTGAAGTTACATCAGATTTCCATGGATGGTAAGAAAGAGAAAATTTGGTGTGAAATGTCAACTAATAAAGCTCGCCCTTATATCCCGAGAGAACTGAGACGTGAAATTTTTGACAAACTGCATGGACTATCACATCCAGGAATACGCGCCACAAGAAAGTTGATAACAACACGCTATTTCTGGCCGAGAATGAATTGAAATACTGGTGACTGGACCAGGGGTTGCATTAACTGTCAGAAAACAAAAATTATCCGCCATACGAAATCTCCGATTGGCTCATTTGACTTACCTCACTCTAGATTTAATCACATACATATGGATCTGGTGGGGCCACTTCTTCGATGTAAAGGGTATAAGGTTTCACTCGGTGGCCTGAGGTGTATCCATTGAAAGTTTGTACAGCAGTAACCATAGCAAATTCGTTTCTCGTTTCGGTTGCCCATTAACAATAACGAACGACCAAGGAGTACAGTTTGAGTCGCATTTGTTCCGGGAATTATCTAATCTTTTGGGCTCTCACCATACTCATACAACCAGCTACCATCCACAGAGTAATGGAATGATTGAAAATTTACATCGCCCTCTCAAAAATTCGTTAAGAGCAAGACGTAACACTTCTAACTGGCTTGATGAATTACCATTTATCCTTCTTGGTTTTCGGACCACCGTAAAAGAAGACATTGGCTATTCACCCGCAGATTTGCTCTATGGGCAAGCATTGAGAGTGCCTGGTGAACTATTCGTGAAGTCATCGAATTCATTGGTAGTCGACCCAACCAATTTTGTAGAGAATCTGCGTAATAAAATGAGGGATTTAAAAGCCACCTCACCACGAACCGCTAATAATTCGGACGTTTATATGCCTCGCGATCTATCTGACTGTAAATTTGTTTTTGTAAGAAACGATCGGTTGAGACCTGGATTAGAAAATCCTTATGAAGGTCCATTTGAAGTAACGCGCAGATTAAGAAAAATATTTGTTGTCGGCGTACATTGTTGATTCCATAATGAGTGATAAACTGATAACGAATGCAAAACGCATCGTAAAGTTAGTTTTCAGGAATAAGCTATATTGCATAAATAGGCTATTATGCTAATTAGTGTTGGTCGCAATTTCGTTCTTTGTCTATCATATATGAGATAAAATAAAATAGCTTAGTATTTTTTTTTAACTGGAAGGGGAGTCATGCGGTGACCAAAAACTTGTGTTGCAGGCTGTAGCAAATAAACGCACAAATAAATTTAACATGTGTGCGTGGTTATATCGACCGGTAAAGAAAAATATTATTTTCTGTATAGTCAGTCGGTACAAAGCAGTAGCAAGATAAATAGTCATCGTGGTAATATGTCATGTAATATGGATTGTATGACAAATTCAGTCATACAGTGATTAGTAGTAAATTATAATAATAAACAAATACAAGTTTAAGTTTAATTCCTGTAATTCGTATAATAAGCAATTATTGTAAAATAAAGTTTTTGTTTGAGTATAACATTTATTGTGTATGAATATTATGTTGGTCGAGTAATAAATATTATTATGGAAAGTGTCCGGACCGTTAGGAAAGAATAGTCCGAACTGCATCAGACCGCTACGGTTTTCTGTGTATTTAATGGTTTTTGTAAGTTATGTGATGTGTATATCAATTCTATAATCACGAGGATTTTGAAAGGTAAGTTCTTATTCTACAATGAACATGAACGGAAATTTCAGATCGCAAACCTTGGTCTACGGGACAAAAAAGTCATGGTTAAAATTGAATCCTTTTATGAAGTAACTATATTTTTAAATCAGAGGTCGATATCCGAAGTAAACTCTCGGAAATTTAAGAACCAAATTTAAACTAAAACTATAGGTACTTAGGTCTATGAAAATTGGCGAAATTGAATATTGAAAATTCACGTATTTAGTATATAATCACAGAAATATTATATACAGAACAATATCTCCTACTACGTTTTTGTACCATGTTAATGAAAAAAAAATTTTGTTTTGTTTTTTCGACAATTTTCTTTTAGAAAAGTACGACAAATATTTTATGAATGAAAGAATGAAACAAAAACTAAATAGCAATTTTTTGAACACCTACTTGATTTTTTTATCTCTACATACAATTTTGTAAAGGAAAGAAAAGAAATGATCTACGTGCCAATGCCGTCTTGAATATACAGCCCTATGACTACAAACAGTGACGACACACTAAGTCTCCGCCGCTATGTGGCAGTGTAGTAAAGTAAAGATTTTTTTTTTGTTTTGTGTATTGTTTTGTTTCATCTTTCATGTTAAAAATTCATTAATCGTCCCCTTCTTTAATCTCTCTCTCTGCTCTGCGGAAGGAAACAAAAAAAAATTTTTTTTATTTCTTTCCCCGGGAGAACGAAATTCAAATAATAAAATATCTCTCCTCGTATAAAAAGCAAAGGGAAGAGAAGGGATGGAGAATGAAATAGCGTAGCGATCGATTTACTTCTTTTCTAAAGAGAGGAAATAAAAATTTATTTATAAACAAGAAACAACTAAACAAAGGAGTTTTTTTTATTTAGTGCATTATATTACGTCAAAGGGAGATGTCACGCGGTTGTTTTACGCTTTGATTTATTTTTCAAATCGAGTACATAAATAATATTTTTATTTGATTTAATTTATTTTCAGTAATATTTCCAATATTTTATTATTAAAACACATAATACACTAGATTTATCTAAAAGATTAAAATTTTTATGAATAAATCAAATTCACATGACATTCCTCTTTGATCACAAAGTTGCGTGTCTTCTTTCTTTGAAGCAGTATGCTACACTAAAAAAACTAAATGAATAATAAAATGTTTTTGGACAAAACGAAAAGAAAAAAAAAAAACTTTTCTTTATTATACTGCCGCGTAGCGGGGAGACTTAAGCTTGAGGCACATAGGTTTCGTTTCGTTTCGTTTCGTTCCGCCTTTTAAGTAGAATGTGTCAAAACGTATGGAAAACCGAAAACATTGTCACAATGTTAAGTTCAAAAACGAAACGAAACGAAAAGGTTGATGAAATTTCAATAAAAACTTAAACCATAACCTCAATGTATTAATTTTAACGTTTGTAGTAAACGAAATTTGTTGTGACTGTGAGTGAACCAAATAAAAAAAAATTAACAACAAATTAAATTCTTATTAAATATATATATAATAAATAATATAATTAATTAAAGTATTTTTAATATAATTAAAGTGTCAAATAATAATAAAAAAAAACGAAACGAAACGAAACTTATGTGCCAGGGTGCCGGATGGAAAACGAAACGAAATGAAACGAAACGAAACGAAACGAAACCTATGTGCCTCAAGCTTTAATGTATTTCAATTTGTAAAAATTGCTTGTATTCATTATGCTTCAAATTAGGAAGGCATGCAATTTCTGATTAAAGAGGAATACCATGTGAATTTTATTTATTCAAGTAAATTTAATTTTTTTAGATAAATCTAGTGAATTATGTGTTTTAATAATAAAAAATTGGAAATATTACTGAAAATAAATTAAATCAAATAAAAATTAATTTATGTACTCGATTTGAAAAACAAATCAAAGCGTAAAACAAACGCGTGATATCTCCCTTTGACGTAATATAATGCACTAAATAAAAAAAAACTCTCCTTTGTTTAGTTGTTTCTTGTTTATACATAAATTTTTATTTCCTCTCTTTATAAAAGAAGTAAATCGATCGCTAATAGCTGATTTACATTCAACGACTTTTGACGTCCGCAAAAAAGTTGAAACACAACATATGAAAAACAGCAAAGGCAAAAAGAGAAAAAATAATCATCTGCTTAAAAAAGTCAATCGAAACTCGAGAAACAAACCCAAAAGTCGTCATCTGCTTTTTTTTGCAGATGTCGAGTTTCATCTTTTTTCTGTAAAATCGTCAATGCGTCAATAAATAACTATAATAAGGTTACATAAACAAGAAAACCAATCATTTGTATTGGTTTATGACATTTTTTGTTTAAATTTATTTTTTAATGTGTAAAAAAAAAGAATTTTTGATTTGACATCTGCATCTGCAAAAATCTTTGAATGTAAATCAGTCTTAATTCGCTACGCTATTTCATTCCCTATCCCTTCCTTTCCCTTTGTTTTTTATACGAGGAGAGATATTTTATTATTTGAATTTCGTTCTCCCGGAGAAAGAAATAAAAAAAAAATTTTTTTTTGTTTCCTTCCGCAGAGCATAGAGAGATTAAAGGAGGGGACGGAAAATGAATTTTTAACATAAAAGATGGAACAAAACAATACACAAAACAAAAAAAAAATCTTTACTTTACTATACTGCCACATAGCGGCGGAGACTCAGTGTGTCGTCACTGTTTGTAGTCATAGGCCTGTATATTCAAGACAGCATTGGCAGTTTGGCACATAGGTCATTTCTCTTCTTTCCTTTACAAAATTTTATGTAGAGATAAAAAAATCAAGTGGGTGTTCAAAAAATTGCTATTTAGTTTTTGTTTCATTCTTTCATTCATAAAATATTTGTCGTACTTTTCTAAAAGAAAATTGTCGAAAAAACAAAACAAAATTTTTTTTTTTCATTAGCATGGTACAAAAACGTAGTGGAAGATGTTGTTCAATATGCAATTTTTCTGTGATTAAATTTCAAAAAGTTACTCGTACTTTAATTTAATTTGAAATTTCAAATGGCAGCTTTTTAAATTTGGCTTCAACAATTTCAATTTGGTTAAATTGTATATCAGGTTAGTGTTGAGAACTCCAAATAGAAAATTCCAGGATTCGAATGCCAAGTTTTTTGTAGGGAATCCAATACCGATTTTCGGCAAAACGGTGTATTATCGAAATGACGGAAGAGAAGTTTATCCTAAACTGTCCTAAAGTAACAACACCAAATATTAGTTTGAGAATGTTTGTGTAAAAAAAAATTCATTTAGGCGAAACAAAAACATTTATATTTGTAACACATTAACAGTAAAACATATTTTCTAAATGGAAACCAGAACGTTAACCACCGTCTTAAGAATTTGAATTGAAAATAATTTAATTTATCAGATGAAACTACATATGAATATGATGTTGTTAATAAGTAGGATTAAAAATATAATCATCAAAAATCAAAATTTTCATGAATTTCCTTTCGATATTTCTAAGAGGTTACTACAGCGGAAATGTATATTTTCAGTAGTTATGCAACAAGAGGTTCGAAAATATTTGACTATACAGTTGATAAGTTTCGATTAACACAAATAATAACGCAAATAATATAAAAGTTTGGGAACGTAATCTCCTAATTTTCATATTATACATATGTACATATTTATTAGTCGCGATTAACACGGTTTTTAGTAACACGGTAATTTGGCGGAACATAATTACCTTGTTAATCGAGGGATAGGTTATATGTGAAGAGTGAAGACTATTCAACGAATCAATCATGTCAAAAATATTAATTGTTTGTTTATATTCATGGATGATATGATTTATTTGTTTGCGGCCGAAACACCACTAGTTGTGTTTCGCAAGACACAACTTAGCAACGCAAATAACCGATGTTATACAGTGTGACTAAAAAAAATTTAACTATCTCATTGGTCTACTTTCCAATGAGCTGTATGGTCATATTGAACTAGATCCATTCTTTCAAAAACATATCACTTTTCCGGAAAATATTTTTGAAATGTCGGTTAGGATTCCACACTTAGTTGCACCGGAAAAGTGATATGTTTTAGATAGATAGGGTCTAGTTTTTATATGTAGTTGTGTTTTAAATTGTGATTTTTAAATTAATCGTAAAAGTGTTATACTATTATATAGTCGTATGTAGATTTTCTTAAACTTGTTTTAAAATGTTGTTGTTGGTTTAGGACAAACTACTCATGAATTCCGAAATGTTGGTAAATTTTTGGAATACTTGGCGAACACTTTCGTAACTATCTTCAAATAAAATGCCTATAAAACACAAATTATTAATAAATTTTATAAATTTGTTGAAACTTGTACTTTGGTTTTATACATATAAATGTCATATTCGTAATTGGTGTCATTCTAATTTTCAAACTAAAAATCTTTTGATTGATTTGCAAATCTACCCAAACCTACCAAATCTAAAGAGAATTCAATTAATCCGATCAATTTATCATGAAAGTTGACAAAAAGTAGGCACCAGTACTCACATTCCGGTTGTATGACATAAATGAGAATGAGGAATATTACAAAATATTTATTCGACCAGTCAGTTCCATTATTACAGAAACCCCGATTCGGATTATACCAATGCGTTTTGATTTGATATAAATTAAAAGCTTGACTTATTTTGGTGCATTGGGTAAATTTTTTAAATAAAAGATTAGTTTTTGAGTATGCTGAACAAATAGGCTAACAGTTAATTTATTATTAATGAAATTTATTATGCTCAAGGGAAACCCTTTACTATTCAACGCAACTGAGTTGATTAGAATTATAAAATGAGCAGCAGTTTTGTTTAAGTAAACAATTACGAGGGATTCTTTTTAATTAGCCTGGCAACACTTTTCAACTATAAAACTAACTTCCGTGGAATCTTATGCTTTGTTTAAGACAAAACGACCATATGTATAAAATTTAAATTAAACGTTTATTTTTATTTCTAGCGGATGCAGACCTCAATAAAATAATGGGGTCAGTCAGTTTTCTAAAAATTAAGAACCAAAGATTGTGCATCAAATTACCAATACAAACAATGAAAAAATTAAGCTTTCAATTCTGGCAAAATATGTGCTCACTTAGAATTTATAAGAGAATTAGGAATTTTTTTTTATTTTTTTCTAGAAAAGTCAATTTTTCAGTAAATTACGGATATTACAATTATAACCCCCACCAGTTTGAAAGTTCGGTAATTTTCTATTCCGTATGTATTTGGGACCATAAAAACTGATCTACTCTCATCTACCGAGCTATTTTTTTCTATATTATTTTGGATATAAAATTGCTAAGAGGGCCAAAGCCTAGTTGAAAACCCTAAAAACAACTTTGGATAACTCCGAATTTTGTACAGAAAAATTCTTTTTTTTTTTTAAATGGTTCAAGTAATTCGAGGATTTTCAGAGTTCGATAATTCAAAAGAATATATTAAATTCCAAATTTGGTTTTAAATACCTAAGTTATAATAATTTGTTGACACAAAAATTAAAAATGAACCAAACTCGGGTCAGGTTGCGGTCAAATTAGAAAAACTTGCAAAAATTAATTTGGACAAATTTAGAATATAGTCGTAAGCTCAAAAATGTTTAGCTTCAACTTTAGTTTAGTCATTTTGAAAACTGTTCTGCTCTACTCAGATGTCCAGCAGTAATATTTAGTTCCGGAGTTTTCACAGGTACATCTAATTTTTAAATGTTCCTTATGTAAAATCCTATCCCTTGCGTGTTAACAATTTTATGGAATTCTACAATTTTGGCGTATAGGAATTTTTTTACCTGTAAATCGGATGAAGCTGAAAGATTATTTTGGGTTGGTAGAACAGTTTTGTATTTTTTTAAATTGGCGGGACAAGGATATGGGATATCTGACATCCTTGAACAAGAATTCCCAAAATGTTTAACTCTAAATTCATTATTATTGAATACAGTTTTTGGGAGCCCTGGATTTAATTTTTTTCGATTTTAGGGGCCGCAGTATTAAAAAGTTTGAGAAGAACTGATCTAAATAATGCCAAATTCGTGTGAAGTTCAACCGATAGCGGAGAAAGCTATAGAAAACGAAACAGTTGTTTTTGATTTCGAAAAAGTGTTTCGAAATTTAATTTTTAGTGTAATTTAATATTGAATACCGTATCTTAGATCGTACGGGACACACCAGTCGAATTGCTTTGGAGCGGAAAGCTGTGAATTTTCCACAATTTCGAATAAAAAATTAATGATAACGGCGTATCCACTGAATCAACAGAATAATCGCTAATCCATGAATGTAACAAACTTGGGCCATTCCACCACATATTATATTGGATCTTGTTCTGCGCGGCACCACACCTCCCAGGAAATGCTTCGTCATTTGATTACAAGCGCAAACTCAACCTATTCAACCTAACAGCTACAGCTATAATACCAGATAGGAAGAAAATAATAATTTATTGTGCTTTATGAACCGAGCTACAGATTGGTCGTTGCTGCAATGATGTCTGTAGTGCTTTAATTCGAACATTAAATCAACTGGCGACAGATTTTCCCTTAAAAAATTGTATAGTTCTGTGGAGCGATTCTTGTGTACCATAGAATCGTAACAAAATTAACAATACGGCAATAAAAATGTTTGTCAACTCAAACCCGCAGTTAGAATGTGTTATTCAAAAATTTTCAGAACCATTACATTTTTGAAAAAATGGAAATACCTTGCTCGCTTCATTTTCATTTGTTTGGTCATATTACAAATGAAGCTAACGGATTTTAAAACATATTCGAATCTAGATGGTAAGTTGGACTAGTTGGGCTCCAATAAATCTTTTTTCAACTACAATTGCTTCGCTACCAGCACGTTCCATTGTAAAGGAGAAGGTTTCGGATATTAAAGTTCTTGTCCCGTTTCTGTCAATGGAAGATGTAAAATATCTTACTACTGTAACTCACAAAGGTAGCTTGTTTCACTAGTGTTCGGATGCCATTCTCTTCCGTAAAACTATTTCCCATTTTTTGCCGGTATTTCCTTTTCTTCCTCATTGATACCGAAATGCAGCATTTAAAATGTGTTTCTCCCCATTCTTTTCGCTGAGCTCCAGTGAGTTCTTATGGATATTTATGATTATTTTAATTTATTTGCTATTCGGTGGTATCATTTTTCTGATGCTTTATTTAATTATTCAAAAGATGCCAATCGTTAGTTTATAATCCCCTTATTGGGCTTTGTTTCCGAGATTCTGCCACCCAAAGGGTCTTGGGCCAAGTTATAGAATTGTACTTTGGTTTGGATGTTTTAGTCATAAGCTAAGAGAAATTGTGAAAAAACCTACAATAACGGATTTAAAATGCCATACCAAAGACTATGGTAATAGATAGAAGATTTTCTTGAAGGATAAACTAATATGCACTAGAAATGTACATTGTTTAAACCTTCAAATTCAACTTGGAAATTGTAAATTGTAATCCCTATATTGCATCCTTAAAAGAATAATGCAGAATATGTTCTCAATATTTCTTAGAGAAATATAAAACAGCTACCGGTCGATATTTTCAATTGACAATATGTAACTTTATAACAAAAATAAAGTTCTAATCGTCACGCAGACATTATAAAACGTTTCAGAATATTTAAGAAGAGGAAAATTTCTACAAAAAAATTAAAACTTTTATTTTTGCTCTTTATATATGACAATGTGCTATAATAATTTAAGAGCACAAAAGAAAAATATTCAATGTAACTAAGTTGCCGTCATTTCATAATGAGCTTTGCACAAACTCTCTAATTAAAAGTTTTAAGCATTTTTATAATAATGTTAAATAAAACAAAAACAAAAAATTATAGGACGTATAATTTTTATAATAAGCTTCTATATATCACCGATCTGATAACCCAAAATATTCCCATTTTTAAATAATCATCGCATAACATTATCAGTAGCCCGCATCAAATTAAAAATTTATTTCTGCTTCCAACGTAACAAAATCCATACTTTATGGCTGCTATACAACATACACACATACAAAAATCATTGCCTCTCTCAATATTTTGTGTGGGCATAAGATTTAGAGAACGACGGACGAACGAAATAAAAAAAAAATTAAATTAGTAAAACTATAAAAATTTCAGTGAAATCACACTTAACGATTTGGTATTTACAGTTGAAGTATTTTATGATGAGCAATCCTCGTTCCCAAAACCTTATTCAAAAATACATGAAACTTAAATTTTCCAATTAAATTTTACCACTTTGTTGGCCACACAAAAAAAAAAAAATAAAAATAAAAAAGTAAATTGTTAAAATATTGAAAATCTCATACCTCATTCCGGTACTTCGAGAGTTGCACACCACTAAACACTCATCACATCACCGAACACCGCAATCGTTATTATGAGGAGTAAAAAAAAGTTGTATATTGATGCGCCTGTTTAAATATTGAATTTTTGTGCCGCGAGTAGAAAAAAAAAAAAAAATTGTGAGTTTTATTCGTATTTTGTACATTTGGTGTATTTTTATATAGCCACTAAAATTTAAGAGGGTGGGAGAATAAAGGGTGGCTTTAAGCAAATAGTATAAAAAGCAAAATCAAAATTGGAAATTTTGAATGGTTCATCGATATTATTGAATGTTTGTTTGTTTTTTTAATGTAATTGCAATTTAATTAAAAATGTAGATGTTATTTAATTAAGTGGGAAGGGTGAACGGGAAGAAGAAAATGTAATAGGTATTTATTTTCAATGAGAAATCAATTTTCTTTGGACTTGGAATTTCCATTGGATTTGAGTTTCGCGATTTTAGTAGAGTGACAAGGTCAAAACCGACTACACATCAACGAAGCCTGAAATAGTACGAAAACACCAGAACATTTCGTCTTAAAAAACCAAGACATTTATTAAGTCTCGAAATTCATTTGAATGAAAAATAATCAAAAACAGGTGTGTGGTGAACCCTCTTCTAGGAAAGTTTTAAACAAAATTTCAATTAAATTGGTGCATCACCGCAGGAGTTCCATTTGAGGCTGTGGGATGGAGTTTCTTTAAAAAAAACATCGCCAGATTCAACAAATATCGCGGGATTCTACTAATGATAGTTTGGTCCATAAATACAAATCATAAATCAAAAAATTAAATTTGCCAAAAAGAAATAAGTTTTTACGTACGAAAAAGCAAGCCTCTACTAAATACTTTCCCAGCTCCAAATGGAACTTCACGTTTGTCGGTGCATTTTCGGCTCATATCATTTCAATTAGCATTTCTTAAATAAAATAAGAGTCTTCCCAATAGTGATATTTCGGCCATATCATCTGGGGTCGAATTTCCTAATTAAACAAAATTTATTTTTACATCTTTAGCTAATTCAAACTACATTCTCAGCCTCTAGCATCAAATGGAACAAGCGCCGTCTTTGATGGATATTAGTGAAATTTTATTTCTGAAATATTTTGAAGATCCTAAAAATTGTTCCAAATAAAAAACTTATTATTTCATAGCCAAGTTGAGCTGGTATCCGAATTTTTAAAATAATGACCCAATGACAAGAAATACTTTGGAACACTATACTCGTTCTAATTATGGTCGATATCATAAACCGAAAATTAGATGAAAAGTACTAGAATAGTCAGTGTAAAAAGTCGTTTTTTTCATTCGCTCCTTAATTTTTATCAATTTTCTCCTGCTTTTGCTTTAATTTAATTTTAAAAAGTTGATAGTTTGTTGTATTGTTGCGGGTTTTATACCCGTTGCAATAAAAACTTCAACGTGAAGTTAATTGTTTCCATTTTTCTTTTGCAATTTTAATTTTTTGGTTGTTTTCTAACCTAAAAAAATTACACGAGAGAATTTAAAGTAAAGGAAAAAATGATAGATTTTTGTGTTTTTATTTTTGAGTTGATCGAAAGTGTTATGGCCGAAATTAAAAAAAAAGTACACAAACTTCTATGAATACAACTCAGTCTCAGTGTGTGAAGTGTTTTAAATTAAAATTAAAGAAAATTAAATAATTAAATATAGAAAAATGTAATCCACCGGGATACATTTATCAGGTAATATCGTTCTTAAATATCTTAAATTTGTAGTGAGGGAAGTCAAATTTCTTGATTTCTCATAAATAATGCATGATTTTAGGTTTGTGTGGTTGTGCATAAGATTTTAAAATACAAAACATCCCATATTTAATTTAAATTGATTTTTTATTTTTACCCATACTCGAATGATTTGTATTTTAGTTTTATGTATAATCAACACAAGTGTCTTTATGTAGTTTGGTGTGTAATTTTAATATTCATTATGTAAGGACTGAATAAAGTTAGAAGGATTAAAGCAGTTAATATAATTATGAATCCGAAAATATCCTTAAAAGAGAAGTATGGATGATATGGAATTTTATCAATATTTCTATTAATACCTAAAGCATTATTTGATCCTGTTTGATGTAAAAATAATCGATGAATTATTGTTATAGCTTAAACGAAAGGGGAGTACAAAATTAAGGGTGAAGAATCGAGTTAGTGTGGCATTATCAATAGCAAATCCCCCTCAAATTCATTGACCAAGGTCGGTTCCTAAATAATAAATTAGTAATTAGTAATTACTGTAGCATCACTTTGTGCTCTATGTCAATTATTGATTTAATTTTTAACTGGAAAGTGACGAACGATATTCTCACTTCTGATCATATGTGTATATCTTTTTCTATTAAATTTAAAAGACCGCACCGTTTAAACCATACTGTAACAGGAAATTAACCGATTGGGATTTTTTTCTTTCTCGAGCTCGTTCCTCTACTTGTTTCACCGAGCCCATCTCGGTCTGCTATGGATATTGAATTACAAGCATCTTTGCTTATAAAGGCAATTTCGACTGCCTTTGAAAAATCTTGTCCTCTTATCACTAACCAGAAGTCTCGGAACAAACCTTTTTGGAGTTCTCTTCTGAACTTAAAAGGTTAAGAAAATTCGTTAGAAAATTAAAAAATTAAGCCAACAAATATAAACTTCAGGCTGATTGGGGTAACTTCTTAGTGGCTCAAAAGGATTATAAAAGAAGTTTAAGGCAAGTCACAGATCATCGTGGATTAACTTCTGTGAGGAAATTAAAAGCCTATCGGCTGTAACTAGACTTAATAAAGCTTTGGCAAAATAAGTGATGTTTGTAAACTTAATGCTCTTCGTCTGCCGAATGGTTAGCTCACCTCTTTCAATAATTAGATCGGTGAGTTGCTTCTTTCTGTTCATTTCCTCATAGATTTGGGAACATATGCTTCATCTATTCCAAGCGTGCATTGCATATAGTATTGCTCCACAATGTTGGAGCAAGACTAAAGTTTTTTTATCCCGAAGGCGGGCAAGTCTGATTACACGGACGCTAAGTCTACTTGCCGCTCTTCCCACTCAGTAACATGTAACATGCTTACAGTGTTGGTAAGTCCTGTGAAACTGCTCTACGTGAGCTTGTCTAAGGTTGAAAGGTCCCTCAATAATAAAGAGTTTCTTATGGGTGATTTTCTGGATATTGCGGGAGCTTTTGATTGCTATTGATCGCTCTATTGTTATATGGATAGAATATATGCTTAAGTTTCGCATTGTTGAGGCTGAGCTGGATGGCTTACCCATTTCTGTCAAGGTTGCTAAAGGCTGTCCACAGGGGGAAGTGCTCTCTCCTTTGCTGTGGCTTTTGGTCATTGACGAGCTACTAGTTAAACTACAGTATTCTGGCTTCATTGCCCAAAGTTATGCTGATGATATTGTTGCTACAGTTTCTGGCAAATATCTGAATGTATTGGGCGATTTAATGCAATAGGCCCTACTTTGGTGCATGGAGTGTATTAGATGCAATGGTAGGGCAAAGACTAATCATAAAAAAATACCTTTCATTGATACCAGAAATTGTTATGGTTAATGATAGGCTGCTGCCTAGGTGCAACTTCGACAATTTATTCTCGGTGGTTTATCCATCGAGAGATCTGTGGTCCTCGGAGCAATTTCTTAAAACTTTATCGGAGTCTCTTGCCTTCTTTTCTGATGGTTCTTGCTCTGAACATGGTGCTGGATTAGAAACTTACTGCTCTCTGCTTGATTTCAGATCCTGTGGTAGTCTGGGTTCGCACTACACTGTCTTTCAGACCGAATTCATTGCTTTGACTAATAGTGGTATTGAGGCTATGCTTCTTGCCATTAACAACTAAAAAAAATGTCTGTACGGATAGTAAAGCTGTGCTGAATTCATTGAGTAATCCCGTGACTAGTTCCAAACTTGTTAAGAACTGTAAACATTTCATCAACCTTCTTTGTTCTAAAAATAGAGTTACTATCTTATGGGTACCGACCGGCTCATTGTGAAATCGAAGGTAATGAGATCGCCGATTCCCTAGCCAAGGCTTGCTCGCGATTAACACTAATCGGTCCCGAACCAGCAGCTCCCTTAGCTTTCATTAGTGGTAAGAAGGCTATAAAAAACTTCGCTCTTAAAGAGCTAAGGCCGTAAGGCAAATCACTTTATTAATGAGCCAGATCGGAGGTCTACTAAGGTTGCTTTATCTTTAAAAAGAGACCAGCTCAGAATACTGGTTGCAATTCTCATTGGCAATGGCCGTCTTATAGACCATCTTCATCGCTGGGGGTTGGTTCAAGATGATATATGTGATGACTGCCTCGAAGAAATTGACAGCTGCATTCATTTTGTATGCAGTATTGTTCAGCTTTTGAAAGTGTTCATTTTCAGTTGTTTAATTGTAGGACTATCGATATAGGTAGGCTACCTTCTCTACCTTGGTCTAAACTGATCCAGTTTGCCAAGGTTGTAGTACACTTCCGTGAGTTGGGATAGAATTCTAGGTTTGCACCATTGGCGTTGAGTGCGGAACCTTCATGGGTTCCAACCAATTTCAATAATAATATCTGGTGAATTCTTTTACAGAATTGTCAAAGATTTTTCTTTTTTGGATGGTTGACTTGCACCACTTTTCGAAGTGAACGGTCTATATAGAGATAGATTTCATGTTGTTTGAACGTTATTTTTTTCAAAAGTAATAACAGATCAACTTAACGATAAATAAATCCTAGATAAACTGAATGAATGATAAGAATAACTATATATGACTCTACTGTGTACTCTTACTTAACTGACTTCAACAACCATTAGGTCATCAATATATGCAAACGATTATGCTGTCGAGTCTTAACGGACAAATACACCCACCGCAAGAATTGGTGATTGTGGGAGATAGGGACACATCTTTATATACAGCACGAGAAGAGAAGATCCCTGGATATTAAGTATTGAGTACATATATTGATGAAACCTATAGCAACACCTATATACCTATTCGCTACTAACATATACTAACAATTAACAAAATCCAAATCTATAGTGTGAGAATGGTTTTATTTAACAAATTTTTTTAATAAATTAACTATGTAGTTAGAAAATTACTTTGCTACGATTCCTGCCCTAGTTATACTCCAGGAATATGCTATACATACAGCATACTCCAGGAATGTGCTATACATACCTAGGATCACCATTATGGTTGGCCTGTAGATCTATATCATATCATATCATACATATAAGTGGAACACACCCATTGGTCGATTTTGAGGGTTTTGGCCTATTGTAAGCGTTTGAGTTTCAATGCTCGGTTTAATTGCATCAATTATTGTTGATAACGTTCTCCAGTAATGGTTTCGTTACGGTGGAGTAGCTCATAGTAGATCACTTCAAACTAATCCGACCAGATGCGCAGCATTAGCTTCTTGCCATGAAACGACGTTCGACGTCTCTAACTTAAGTTCATACAGAACTCAATTTCCTTGCTTTTGCACCATACCCATTGCCTTGAGATGAAGAAAGAAACCAGGACGTCTGGTCACCCTACACTTTATACTCAATTAAGCTTATCAACACGGATAAATTCAAAGAGATTTCTGTCGAAATAGTCCATCATTGATTCATATTCAATTGAATTTATCGAGACGAAATGGCCAATTGTGTATTTATCTTTTATGGTTTGTACAAAATAGTGGGGGGGTACCCCCACCTGACCGATTGTTGCTTTATTTACAAATGAATTTATACCAAGACTGATGAATTCATAAAGATTTTTAATTTTGATGAAATGGCCGATTGCTGATTTATCTTCATTTGAACTTTTATCAAGATAGTTAAATTCAATAAGCTTTCGGAAGATATGGCTGAATATTGCTTTATCTTCAACTGAATTTATCAAGGCTGATGAATTAAAAAAAAGAAAATCTGATAATAAGGTCGAATGTTGACTGTGGTCAAACCAACAATATCTACATCTATGTACATAGCTAGAAAATATTGCTTATGTAATACAAATCTAATTACATTCCTAATACATTTTCAAGAGACTATCGCTTCCAAGAATTTCATTGTTCACTGCAACCACCGAAATTGATTTATTTTTTTCTATTTGAGACAAGTTAAAAAAAATAATTTAAGAAATTATAAAGCTTACAGAGTTTAAAGAATTTGTAGAATTATTAAAATTTTTAAAATTCATCGAATTTATAAAATTTATAGTATTTATTAGGAAGATATTAGGGAATTTTCAGAACAAAGAAAAAAAGGGTTGGCTTCGTAATCTCGCAGTCCAAAATCCCGCTTTTACAATCCCGTTTCCAAAATCACGTATTCCAAAATTCCGTATTACTGAATCCCGTTTCCGAAATCCCGTTTCAAAAAGCCCGATTCCAAAATCCCTTATTCTATCATGATACATTGGCTTAGGTTAGGTTAAAAATCGCGCGATTTTTAACCTAACCTAAGCCTATCATGATAGAATAAGGGATTTTGGAATTGGGATTTTGGAAACGGGATTTCGGAAACAGGATTCAGTAATACGGGATTTTGAAAACGGGATTGTAACAGGGATTTTGGATTGCGGGATTACGCAGCCAACCCATAAGATCTACATCAAATACTTAACACTCTATAATTGATATTCTCCCCTTACTTATTTAATGATGTAGAATCCAGATCATTCGAATTTGAAGTACCTGGAACGGCAAAATTTAAGGCGCTAGACAAACAGAATTTGATTCAGTTAGATGATGGGTACGCCTATATTTTATCATATACAGAGACGACCTAATAAAAAAACAATTAGGATTGAAGACTGGTATCAAAGAGAACTAATATGTCTATCTGTAAAAAGGACCAATATAAATATATTCAGTTAAAAAAAAAGTGTTGGTTGCTAAAATGAAAATTAAAAACGCCTTCTATTGTTGATATGAATGTGATAATATTTCGCGTTATATTAGTTTAAGTAGTTCTAATTTTGTAATCGAGTTTCGTAGGAAGCCTACATCAAATAATAACACTATTTTCTTCTGGCCATAGGAAATGATGGACATTACTTTAGGATTTTTCAGATTGATCCAAGCACGGAAACTGCGCAACAGCAAGTGATAATAATCCCAAAACTGCGGCCCCTAGAAATATGCAGAAACAGAATGCAATGAACTATATCAGAAATTATCGGCAGCAATATTTCCATCACTTTCCAGTTTAATCTAAAAATGGGTTACCGAGAGCTAATATCCTAATCTGGATGCGAGAAAAATTCGACGAACTAAATAAAACAGAAGGGTCCGTATTCCCACGGTTATAGCATTGTAAATTCGCAACAACGAGGGCGAATTTTGTGATTAATAGAATGATTTAGCCGAAAATTTGGACTGCTTCTAATTTCCGTAGTAGACTTTACCATACTTTACTTGGCTTTGACTTTCGTGTCAGTCAGTCAGATATTAAAAATATGTATTTTATTTTTTTTTTGTTTAATTTTTCAATATTTTGATTTTTAAATTATACAACAAGACCTGTATAGAAATCCGTTGGGTGTTTGTCGAGCTACATAAAATAGATCAAGAAGTTCAAATGATGGCCCCTTAACAAATTAAATTTGGAGTATGAAGAAAAATCCAAGCAGAAGAGAAAAAAACATGCAACATTATCCATCTTAGATGTAATCTTGGCTGAACAATTTGTTTTTAGATAAAACATGTCACCCATCTCTTTAATTCATACACTATTGTGAATGAGCTACTACGCTCAAAATAGTGTGTTTATGGTGAAGTGGATGTGACTTGCGACACGTCAAAATTATTGTTACTAAATAAATAAATAAATAAATAAATACATACAATTAAAACAAATATATATCTTGCACAGGTTCTAAATATTTGCCCTAGACTAGACTCTCGCTGAATTAATACTTTGAAAATTTTAAGCTAATTAAGCGAGGCTACTAAAGCACATAGATTTTGTGGGAAAGCGATTTAATTAAAAGTTACAAATTTCACTTTATTCGATTACACCGACCATTACCAGAGCCTTCTAGAGTATAGAGCCATAATCATTATGACGTATTTTTTAGAAGCTTTTTTAGTGGTATAACTTTTCACTAATTTCCATAGGAATCCATAGTAAAAATGGTGTTTTTTGCTTCAAGTTTTTCATTGATAAAAGCAAAAATGTTACAAAATTTTTATACAAAAGTGTTATACATATCTTTAGCAACAATATACAGGAAGGGTTTATTGGTATTAAGTAAATATTAATTGCAGAAATATTAAAATTAAATTATTTCTAAAATATATTTTTCGAACTTTTATTTTGAAAAATACATCAATTAAAATAATACTTGCTACATTTATCTTTAGTTTTACTAGTATACGTTAGATGTCTCAGATTTATACAGAAAAATACGAAAAAAATTGTTTAATCACAAAATTATGACACGTTCTTAATATTTTCTGAATTTATTTTGCTTTTCCTACAATTTTTGAACTCAAATTTCCCCAGGTTGCAATTTTTGTTACGATTTTTCAAAATGTTTGCTACCCACTGCCATCTATGTATATTGACTTAATGCACACGTTTTGTAGTAATTAATGGTGATTTCAAATTCTCCAACAAAATTATTCCGATTAGACATCAAAAATGTTATTACATATATTTCAATTGTGCAGAGCTGCACATTTTGTTTTCGGTTGCACATTAATCTGTGAAGTAAGCCAATGATTGTTCTCAATTTAATTGTGATATAAGCGTTTCCATAGTACAAATGGTTTTCGATTTTGAATGCGCTAAACCGGCCGTTGTGTATTTCGTAGTCATTGCAGTGTTTGCTGTGCCATACACGAAACGCAAGACTAATACGAATAAAAGACTCAGCATTACGATTAATGTATGAATTTTTTGATTCTGTTTTGGTTGAATATTAATCAACTAATAGAACTTTATTATTAATAATGCGATGTAAATTGCTATATTGAGCAATATCCCATGTACGTAAGCTTTAATTTTCGTCAAATTTAATTATCCCTTTCGCTGTACTCTATTACGGGAATATACGTTTTCATTTAATTTAAACCAAAAGAGACAAGATTTCATAGGTAAGCCGTTATTCTTCAAGCCTAAGCATAATATAATCGCACGGACGTCATGAGCAATCCATCAAAAGCTACTGTAGCAAAAGAACCCCTCATCTGAATGATGAGTCTTTGAAAATTTTCATGGAAGTGTTAAAAAATGTTTAAACGGGTATAACTGTAATAAACTATTTTAATTAAAGCTTTCGCTATTCGATCAATGTAAAATGCTTTACGAATCCTTCAGTTTAAGCAGTAATATTTTCCAAATAGAATTAAGCTTTTCAGCAGTATAATCAGAGCCTTCTAGGGTATAGACAAAGCCATAATCTAAAAAACGAAGCTTTTATAAGGGAATTAGAAACGAGGAAAAAACCAAAATTTTCATAGTAAAACCACAAATAATTACTTAACCAGATGAACAAGTTGCCTTGGAAAAAAATGTAGCTGAAGTAAAATACACAAATTTTATAGGGGAAATGTTTGTATCTCGAACGAAAGGCTATATACAATCGAACGAAAATTAATTATCTCTTTTCTTCCTTCGGCATTTAAATTACGAAAAAAAATATTTCATGAATCTATAGAAATGAATCCAAGCAATCAAACAAATACAAAGTAATTTACTTTGTCTGTATGCTAAATTTTTATATTCGTATTTATCAAGCTTTGCTATTGGCTTTGCTGATGTACGAAAAAAATCAAAACCTAAACAATTTACAAGGAAAAAATAAAAATAAAATCTAGTTGTGCCTTCTGCGTTAGTATTTGTAATCTTTATGAATGAAAAAGGCGTAAGCTATTGGCGAATTGTTGTTGTTTATGTAGATTTATGCGAATGTATAATAAAATCACTGAAAGAATACGTTGTTCATTTTCTTCTTTTACAAGAATATAATTGAAATTTTTAGAACGGCCTGCCTAAATGAAATGAAATCTTACACAAATGCAATATATTATGTACATAAGTAAAATTGTGTGTATGTGAAAATACATTAGCGAATTTAATAAAAATTCGGTTTTAAAAATTTTGGTTCTATAAAATTTCGTTTTTTCAAAAATCATAAATTTACAAATCTCTGTTTACAAAATCTCTAGTTTTTCAAATTAAATTCCCCATTTTTCAGAATTTATAATTTTTGGTTATTTTCGTTTTGAAATTAGGGAGCATCTCAAAATCTCGATTTTAAAATATCTAAATAAATATCTAATTTCGGTTTTTGAATCTATTTATTTTAAAATTAAATTCTCCATTTTCCAGAATTTAATATTTTTGATTATTTTCGTTTTAAAGTGAAAATCCCCATTTTCCAGAATTTATAAAAACCGAGATTTTGTAGCACCGAGATTTTGAAAACCGAGATATTATAGCCAACCGCAACAAGATACATAATCGCAAACCTGATCTCAAAAGCTCGGTTTTAAAAAATTCATTTTTATTAATTCGGGCGGCTCAAATTAATAAAAATTTATTTTTCAAAACCGAGCTTTTGAGAACGGAGATTTTCAGAATCGAGATTTTAAAAACCGAGATTTAGAAAACCGGTGTTTTGAAAACTGAGATTTAAGAATCTAGATTATGTAGTCGTGTGCTAAATAAACAAAATAATAAAAAAAGATAATTATTTTATTGCTCATAAGGAAATGATAACCAAATTGAACGAATATGATTGAACAGATTTAATTTATAGAGGATGTAAATGAATTTTGGAAAATTACCTAAGTAAATAGCAAAGAAAATAACAAGATATTGTATGTACATATTGTAAACATCTATTTTGTATATAAAGCAAAAACGAGAGAGTCTCGAAATCTTAGTTGACAAAATTTTGACGTAGCCAAAATCTTGGTTTTTTGAAAACTTTAATATTAAAATATCCATTTCCCCGAATTTATAAAAAACAAGATTTTGAAAACAATGATTTTTTAAACCAAGATTTCGTACCCAACCCAGCAAAAATAGTAAAATATTCTAAATAAATTTAGAAGTAAAGAGTGTAAATAGGAGAAAGCTATGTACTTATATCATAGTTCGAATATCTCATTGAAAAATATGGATTCTAATTTATTTTACTATTTCTGAAATAATGGGATCTATCTCTTTCTATATTTTGGCACATTTCCATTTGTAAATGGAACAGATATAAGAGTAGGTCTAAGCCTACTATGATCCTTTTCGATGATGATAATTCATTTCTAGGAAACCAAAAACGCGTTAAAACTTACAAACACTATAATAAAATGATTTATAAAAAAGTACCTACATCAGCTGACTTTCTTTAAAAAATATCATTGTGTTGAGAATATTTTTATTAGCGGTTTTCAGTTATTACACACATGAACAGAATTCCACATACTACGATCCTTTTTGAAAATAAACAATTAGTTTCAAGAGAAAAAAAACTAAAAATGTACTTTTGAATTTTTTATATCAATGACGCGATATTTTTCCTATTGTAGTCATTGTATAATTCTGTGGAATTAAACAATAACAGGATATCTGCAAACAACAGCCAGATAAGCCATATTTTGAAATTAATGATAGGAACATTTTTGCTCAATATGATAAACACTTTCTATAGTGAGTCTTACTATTATTTCAATCGATGGATCAATTTGTACCTAACTATTTTTTGTGAATTTTTTTATTATTATTTAATTCTAAACTAAATTATTCGTAATCTATGTATATTAATAAAAATGAAAATCTGTCTCTTTCTATAATTCTGTTTTATACGTTTCCACATGGATCATCTAATCAAATTGAGTTTTTGCACCCTTTCGTGTCCTGCCCACACAAATGTGTAGGTAAATTTTGATCGCTGTAGTGTGAGATGTCGAAAGTTATTTGTAGATGAATTGAAGCCCAAGTTACACATTTGTGTATGTAGTTTAAACGAATTGGCGCGAAACAAAAGTTATCATAAATGAAAGCCAACTGACACATTTGTGTCACGAATTGTGCACTAATCGTTTAAAAAACGTTGTTGATACTTACACATTTGTGTTGGTCGGTTCATGAGTAAAGTTTAAGAGTTAATACTAATAAACCGTCACACTATTGTGTAAGTTGGGCTATTGTTACTATGAAATTTTATATGGAAAACACGTTTCTTGACATTTATATTTACCAACACATTTGTGTGGGTTGGATTACTGATAAAGTAATATTTTTTATTCTTGTGGACACGAAAGGGATAAAGGTGTAATACTAAAATTACCAGGTTTTCGTAGTATTTTCGAAGGGGACCAGCCCCTGAATCTAGGTGCACCCAAACAAATTGTTCGTAAAATTTCGAGGGTGTTAAATTTTTGTGACATTTTATTACCATCTTTTACTTAAGAGCAGATTTTCGTGGTATTTTCGAAAGATCTGGCCCCTGGCCGGACACCCCAATTAAGTTCAAACAGCTACATCCCGCTCGAATTGCGCTTGATATCACCATCAATAAGGCACAAGGACAATCGCTGAAGACAGTTGGAATAAATTTAGAATCTAAATGCTTCTCTTATCGTTAATTATGTGTGGCATGGTCCCAAGTTAGCAATCCATTAGGTACCATCATTTAATCTTATTTATTTAAATATATTTTATTACTAAAATGTTTTCATCGTTTATTTACTTCAAGGACTTCGATTTCTTTATACTTCGAAAATATCATTATTTAATTGTATTTGCTTTAATAGGTACAGATGAAAAATTTGAAGTTTATTACTTTGCTAAAATAAAATAAAACAATATCTTTTTATTCCCGGGAATAGCCGAGTACTCCAGCTAGTTCTTTTATAAAAATCAGTTTTATTTTTTAGTGGAGTAAACTTTATGTTTTTTTCTGATCCAAGCTCCTTCCCCTTGTAATTTTTTGTTTTTTATGACCCGTACACAAATACACACACACACACACATACACGACTACATATCTCGTATTCTATCATGATCATGATACACCGGCTTAGGTTAGGTTAAAAATCGCACGATTTTTAACCTAACCTAAGCCGATGTATCATGATAGAATACGGGATTTTGGGCATACGGGATTTTGGGATACGGGATTTTGTAATACGGGATTTTGGAATACGGGATTTTGTAATGCGGTATTATGTATACGGGATTTTGTAAACGGTATTTTGTCATACGGGCAACTGTACCCAACCCGAAATATGTTCCTTGAAATTGGCCATATTCCAGAACTTCTTCTAAATATAATTTTAGAATCCCATTTCTATACAATTCTAATTGCACCATAATCAGATAAGGAATTCTAAATTGGTCATATTTGGCCATTGCTCATATATGATCAACGATATAAGCAGCTACAAAACGCCAGTGGAAAGATATATAAAAATTAAAACAAAATACAAAACTTTCCCGTGAGCATGTTATGCACACTATAAGAAAATAGATACATTAATAACCGCATTCTAATGTCATCCTCAATTACTATTTAGCAGTTTATTTAAATTAATTCTTTAAACACCAAAATTGAAAACGTCAACAAATTGAAATAGGGTTACAACTAAATTACGTAACATTACGGCAAGTGTGATTTGGAAATTCAGAGAATTATTTTCCTGATTTGAAAATGTATTTATTATAGGTAGGTCAATAACCCACATAAATAAATGAAACAACAACAATAAGAAAATCCTGTGATTGATCAATGATTATGATTTTCCCTTAAATCAAAAAATTAAAGTCATTCAAGCAAAGATGATAATGAAAAACAAATATAATTATTATCAAAAATAAAATGAAACTAAACTTTTGTACTTAGTCCCTCGATTTACGGACGCTCGATTTACAGATATTCGAAGTTGCGGACATGACAAATGTATGATCAACGTTCCGGTATATACAGATGAAATACTCGCAATTTCGGCCAGAATATTTTTTTCTCATTTTCTTTGTGCTTGACTTTCAGGTACTCTCGAAAATAAATTATACGGGGGATAAATTAAACTGAAAAATGCACGCAAAGCAATAACTTTAGAATTAAAACTTGGTATTTTAAAGCGGTTTGATGCGAGTGATAGAGGTACAATTTGTCAATTGTACACAGATATACATTTAACCGCAATAATATTTTAAAGTAAAGAACTAAGGTTATATGGAAGAGATGGATCATTTACTTAGTGCGCGGATAGACCATGAAACTACTGGAACATACCATTAAGTACCATGATAATTCAGGAAAAACTAATTTTTTTAACCTATTCAGTTTTACGCAATTAATAAAGTTGCAAATAAAATATCAAAAATGCGGTATCTAGATAGGTCCCATTAGTTCAGAAATAGTAAAATTAATTAGCATCCATATATGTTGAAATGAGATATCCGAAATATGATATACATAGGTTTATCCTATTTACACTCTTCACTTCTTTCTAAATTTATTTAGAATATTTTACCATTTTTGCTTTATGTACAAAAGAGATGATTACAATATGTACATATCGTCCCTCTAGTAATGAAACAGCGTATAAGAAAAATAGCACTTTTAAAATAATTCGCATTTAAATGTTTATTGAAATTTTTTTTTGAAATAAAATCTTTTATTTTATAGAAAATTTAATTTTCTATGATATAAATGATTTTATTTTCAAAAGTTTTTTCGAAAAACATTTAAATGCGAATTATTTTAAAACAGCTATTTTTCTTATACGCTGTTTCATTACTAGAGGGACGATATATATGTATATCTTATTATTTTCTGTGTTATTTACTTAGGTAATTTTTCAAAAGTTGTATTAAGTGGGTTGGCTACATAATCTCGGTGTTCAAATCTCAGTTTTGTAAATTTCGGTTTTTAAAATCTCGATTCTGAAAATCTCCGTTCTCAAAAGCTCGGTTTTGAAAAATAAATTTTTATTAATTTGAGCCGCCCGAATTAATAAAAATGGATTTTTTTAAACCGAGCTTTTGAGATCAGGTTTGCGATTATGTATCTTGTTGCGGTTGGCTATAATATCTCGGTTTTCAAAATCTCGGTGCTACAAAATCTCGGTTTTTATAAATCCTGGAAAATGGGGATTTTCACTTTAAAACGAAAATAATCAAAAATATTATATTCTGAAAAATGGGGAATTTAATTTGAAAAACTAAATAGAAACCGCGATTAGAACCGAGATTTTGAAAACCGAGCTTTTAAAAACCGAGATTTTGTAAACAGAGATTTGTAAATTTATGATTTTTGAAAAAACGAAATTTTATAGAACCAAAATTTTTAAAACCGAATTTTTATTAAATTCGCTAATGTATTTTCACATACACACAATTTTACTTATGTACATAATAGGCCCGATTCTGCCTTCCAAAATTTTATGTTATGTTATGTTATTTTTGTTTTTTCAATACAAATTCATATAGGAAGCGGGGAAATAAAATAACATAACATGAATTTTATCGTCCCAGAATCGGGCCCAATATATTGCATTTGTGTAAGATTTCATTTCATTTAGGCAGGCCGTTCTAAAAATTTCAATTATATTCTTGTAAAAGAAGAAAATGAACAACGTATTCTTTCAGTGATTTTATTATACATTCGCATAAATCTACATAAACAACAACAATTCGCCAATAGCTTACGCCTTTTTCATTCATAAAGATTACAAATACTAACGCAGAAGGCACAACTAGATTTTATTTTTATTTTTTCCTTGTAAATTGTTTAGGTTTTGATTTTTTTCGTACATCAGCAAAGCCAATAGCAAAGCTTGATAAATACGAATATAAAAATTTAGCATACAGACAAAGTAAATTACTTTGTATTTGTTTGATTGCTTGGATTCATTTCTATAGATTCATGAAATATTTTTTTTCGTAATTTAAATGCCGAAGGAAGAAAAGAGATAATTAATTTTCGTTCGATTGTATATAGCCTTTCGTTCGAGATACAAACATTTCCCCTATAAAATTTGTGTATTTTACTTCAGCTACATTTTTTTCCAAGGCAACTTGTTCATCTGGTTAAGTAATTATTTGTGGTAAAACACACAAAACATATGGGAAATCACTTCTTTTCCTAAGACAAATTTGTAAATGAAACTGTTGCCAATTTTAAATTATGATTTCTAAAATATTTTCATAAATGTTTGAATTTCAACAGATATAAATCTCGTTTAAGTAAATCGTTTTCATTTTCTTGTAATAATTGATTTATTTAACCAAAATATAAAAAAAAGTTCTTAAGAACAGCATTCTGGTCAAATTAAAAAGAAAAGCTTACTACAAATCGTGTGCATTAAGTCAACATACATTACATAGATGGCAGTGATGGCAAATTTTTTTTTTCTAAAATCGTACCAAAAATTGCCACCTGGAGAAATTTCTAGTGCACAAATTGTAGGAAAAGCAAAACAAATTCTCAAAATATTAAGAACGTGTCATAATTTTGTGATTAAACAATTTTTTTCGTATTTTTCTGTATAAATCTGAGACATCTAACGTACACTAGTAAAACTAAAGATAAATTTAGCAAGTATTATTTTAATTCGTCAGACCCAACTTTGATGTATTTTTCAAAATGAAAGTTCGAAAAATATATTTTAGAAATAATTTAATTTTAATAGTACTGCAATTAATATTTATTTAATACAAATATATGCTTCAGGTATATTGCTGCTACAGATATGAAGAAGACTTTTGGATAAACATTTTGTAACATTTTTGCTTTTTTCATTGAAAAACTTGAAGCTAAAAAACACCATTTTTACTATGGATTCCTATGGAAATCAGTGAAAAGTTATACCACTAAAAAGCTTCTAAAAAATACGTCATAATGAATATGGTTCTATACTCTAGAAGGCTCTGACAATATTTAAAAATTAAAATTTATTTGCTTATAATATTTCACGCTAATTATAAAACTAAATGTATTAATGGACCTGTAACTGTTGTGCCAAAGCTCATTTAGTTTGCTTGATTATTTCCAGACATGTCACAGCAAATTCAAGTTTTTTGGATATCAGCTTTGTGAAAAACAACCGATTGTGGTTCTTGATGTGGGGAAAAAAGGAAACACTAATTTTCTTTACATTTTTATTTATGTTACAAACAATTGGTGGTGCACTTTGATTTGAATAGAACTAACACTTCTATTTGTATTAAGCAAGGTGATATTTCATGTAACTTTATTGATTATACGGATTATAAATAAATATTAAGAGACATAGGCTTATACTATTCATAATAATAATATTCGTAGTGATTTCATAAATTTTATTGACAATAAATTCTTCTACAACCAATTTATGTTATTACATCGATTTTTGCACTCCGAAATAAAATTTTTTTCATACAAAATGCAACGGCAATGATAAAAATGAACATCACCCCAATTATAAGGGCAAAATAACCAATAGTGAAACGACCTTGTATAACTTGGCGGGACGGATAAATCGTAATATTTAATAAAAAGGCATTCTCTTTGATTTTCCTCGGCATTTTAGTGTCACAAAAAATTATGGAATCCGTTTTTATGTCCTTTCTCGGAAAATCAAAACGTCCTAAGGATAAAGATGTCCAACCTTCGAACGTGATACTTGTCTCGTTAACATTCACCAATTTAGCTCGTAGTAATCTAAGGTAGCAAACATATGTTTTGGAAGTAGGGTACATTTCGATTATAAAGTTGTCGGTAAATAAATGGCGATTCCGTTTAAAAAATGGCATTACGTGTTTATTTGTACAGATACCATCTACATCCTGATTACAATTAAACTCTTCATTTGTACCACAATCATCTGTAACACGTATTGACGTCGTAATCATTTCATGATACCTGTGATTTTCTATTGAATATGTATTGAGCTTGCCATTCATTATTTCATAGTCATTGCTCCTGGGATCGACCGAATACAAATCTGAAATATTTGAACAATTGTTTGCTGCACCAAAAGCAAAATTCAAAACTAATACGAATATAATTTCAAACATGACGATTAATGAATGAATGTTTTTTTTGTTTCTAGTTTGGTTGGATGTTAATCAACTAATAGAACTTTATTATTTATAATGCGATGTAATTTGCTATATTAGGCAATATGCCACGTAAACCATGATGATGCGCTCTGATCTAATTAAAATTAAGCAATTTAGAAATTCGCTGTAAACCATTGATTTTTATATTTTTATAACGTTAGAAAATGTTTTAATATACCAAGTAACAGTCTGAGAACATTTTCAGCTACAAAACCTAACGAATTGTAAAAATCAACAAACTTGAAATATTAAAAATTGAATTTATTCTACATTTAATTGAAGTGACATTGAAAAAAACACGAATATACTTTGGAAAATATTGAGGATGAGTTGGAGAAAATTGTCAGTGAACTACAAAAAATTGAATATGATTACAATATCATCGAATAATTTTAAACTTTGTTATATTTGGCTCTAACAACTTATATGAATCACTTATTTGAGAAACCAGATAAGTCCCATAAACATGGTTCTGAGAAAATAAAAAAAAACTGTCAGTCTATTGAAAATTGTAAGTTTTTTTAGTTTAGCTATAATTGATAAATGTTAATGATTTGTAGGGTTTATAACTCAAACGATCCGCCTTGCTATTAAAACGGATATTTCATAAAATGTCAAAAAACTCATAATGGATATATCGGGTTTCTCAATTAAGTGATTCATATGTACGTAAAGTTTACTCGTGCATAATGATTTTAATAGCGAACGCTTGTTTGGCATATACTACAACACATCACTAAAAAATAGATTTAATTTTGTGTTCATACTGAGAGAATTATGATTAATCGCATGTTACTTAAATTCAAAGAGATTTGGATTTTAAAGTTGTATGTTTCCATCATCCAACACTTTTTTTTTTAATATGAAGCCGAAGATCTGCATAATGTCTGAGTTGGGATATGATGATGTAGTTAGTTCAGGTATATTTATTTATTTTACATTATTTACGTATTTTTTATGATTTATGCGCAATATTCATAGATTATTAAATAATTGTATGATCTCCGTCCATTACAGCTATCAGTCAATTTAGCATTAATGAGGGACCCATAGTTGTGTATGATGCAATTACAGAATGTGAAATACCATTTGATATTTTCAGTACATACATAAAGCAAATTTTAAATTCCAATGGTATTTTACATATCAAAATAGTATCTATTGATTTTCAAAATGTTGAATTACAAAATCATGAATTTAGCAGCAATTTGTTAGAAATTCAAGAAAAAGAATCAGAACAAATTATATTTGAAGCACAATCAAGCAGCAATAGCACCGGAGAATTAGTAAGTTACCTAATACCAAATAGCACTAATCTGAACGTTTAAACTAAATATTTTCAACACTATAGGATATTATTGAAATTATAAATAAGCATTGCTGATAAAGAAAATAAACTCATCTTTAGTATTGACACCTTCTGAACGAAACGAGCTAGCTTCAACTATCATTAAACAAAAATTAAACTCTAAGCCATCTAAATAGTAAGCGAAAGATTATTAAATAATAAAATATTGTAATATATGATAAATTGAAACAAAATCCTATTCCAACTGCTATAGGTTAAACAAAGAGGACTTTATTCAGCTATCATGACAAATTGTTGATGTGTTTCCACAAGAAGTTCCAGAAACGTATTATATCCCATCAACGGGATCTATAATAGCTAAAGGCAAACTTTATAACTGTTATCACAATTATAGAGGTCAGCTAAATTGAGCTGGTGTAATTCGGAGGAGAAGCAGATCATCTACTACTAGCTCAACGACTTCCGCAGCAGATAGTGAAATAACCAATTTAGGTGAGTGTATAAATATACATATCGTATATATATACATATATAATACTCGAAATATACGTTTTTTTTAACAAACACAATTGACACCGAGATAGAAGATGATAATGAATATGTGAAACTAAATGTTCCAGATAGTACGGACGAATTTACTGAAAAATGGCGAAAAACCCACAAATTCAGGCAAAATCTATTAAGAAGCTCTATGCCGACGATTGAATATATTGAACTTTTTCCCGGCTTAAAAAGTTCTGAAATTAAAAAATTGGTAAGAACTGAGTTCAACTAAAAATAGAACAAAATTTTTACAAATTTTTATTTTACAGATGGAAATAGATTTAAAAATAAAGTCAGTTGCAATTTTACTACCACCGAGTAAACATTTAAAATAATTTACTTATTACTTGTGTGAAAAGTTGAATCAGCAGTTTTAAATTTTTTTTTTATTTTTAAAAAAAATTTTGTGATGTGAAAAGTAAGTGAAATCGTGATGTTCAATTCTCCGCCTCAAGTAAAAAAGGCTGGGCTAAATCAGCAGAAAGAGATGTCCGCAAGCGATTTGCCACCGAACGTCACGACCTCAATTATTAATAAAATTGGAAATGTGCAGCATAGTCCAAAGCGACAACAAATTTTAAATGCTCAAAAAATTGCTTTACCAGGCAATTTAAATCAAAATGAACTAGAAATTAATTTAAATAACTTTGGTGTGTCGAACCATAAAGAAAATAAAAGTGCATCGTCGACAAATATTGACGATAATATAAACAATGGAAGTGCATTGACAACAAATGAAAAAAAAAATTAACAGTGATGTAGGTCAGTGTTTAGTGCAAACGGGAATTGACCGGTATATTACTGTCCGATCAAAGCGAAGGAGAAGCCCTAGATCAGGGGCCAGTGCAAGCGCGAACAAATTCACTAAGTTAGCTTCCGTTGAATTAACACATGGCAATAGGTATTCTTGCTTGGTTGTTGAAGATCCGCCGCCCGAAAAAACTCCAAAAATTGAGAAGCCGCCACCAATCTATTTGAGGGAAGAATCAAATAGAGAACTTGCAAAAACCATCGAGATTATTACGGAAGGTGCATTTTATATTTCCGTTATCAAAAGAGGAGATATAAAAGAAACAAAAATTCAACCGCTCAATATTGATGCTTACAGAGCGTTAATCAAGCATTTTGATCAAGTTGGTAAACATTACTACACGTACCAACTAAAGAGCCAAAAAGGATTAGTTGTAGTATTGAAAGGAATAGAGAGCTACGTAGATGCAAACGAAATTCAAGCTGCTCTCGCTGAGAAAGGTTTCCAATGTAAATCTATTACCAATATTATTAATCGGGAGAAGGCGCCGCAGCCATTGTTCCGCTTGGAATTAGAACCAGATAATAAAAAGGTCAAAGGCAAACATGCAATATATGACCTAAAATATCTACTGCACAGAAGGGTTACCATCGAAGAACCCAGGAAAAGAAATGGGCCGGTACAGTGTGTTAAGTGCCAAGAATATGGACACACTAGAGCATATTGCACTTTGAACGATGTTTGTGTTATATGTGGTGAACTCCATAACGCAAAGGTTTGCAATAAAGCCAAAACAGAAGCATCAGTGAGAAAATGCAGCAACTGCAATGGAAATCACACAGCTAATTATAGAGGGTGCCCAATTTATCTTGAATTGAAAAGAAGAATCAATCCAAAGCAGCGAGCTGAACAACGAATGCTTAATCTCCATTCTTCAGCTAAAAAACAAGCACGCTCAGAAATTGTAAATCCAAACGCTCAAAATGGAAATCAGTACGCAACTGTCAACGGTAGTGTGCACCAAGGGGTTTCATACGCAAGTGTTCTTAAAGGTACGGCTCCTAAAGTGCAAGCAAGTGAAGAGGGAAACATCTCAAAAGCTCTAAACAAATTGACTAATATGATGCAAAGCCTCATGGCAATGATGGAGAGAACCATGGATCTAATGATGCAGAATATGAACACGCTGATGCAGATAGTCGTAAAAAGTCAAAAATGACCATCATCAAAATAGCTATATGGAATGCAAACGGCCTAGCACAACATAAAGCGGAGGTTCAAGCATTCCTCACTGAGCACAATATTGACATAATGTTAATATCCGAAACACGCTTCACCAAAAATAGCTATTTCAAAATTAATGGGTACTGTATTTATGACACCAAGCACCCAGATGGGAAAGCACATGGAGGCACAGCTGTATTGATTAAAAGAAGATTAAAGCACTATGAGCTGACGAAATATGAGAAAGAACATATACAATCAACGAGCATCTGTCTTCAGGAGTGGTCTGGAAACTGTGTCATATCGGCAGTGTACTGTCCTTCAAAACATGCTATAAAAAAACTCCAGTTCTTGGATTATTTCAGCCAGCTGGGTAATAAATTTCTTGCGGGAGGTGATTACAACGCCAAACATACTCATTGGGGCTCCAGATTAATATCGCCGAAAGGCAAACAACTTTATCAAGCTATAGAGGAACAGTCCCTGGATTATTTATCTGCCGGTAATCCAACTTACTGGCCGACGGATAAAAAGAAAATTCCTGATTTAATCGACTTTTGTGTAACTAAGGGCATTCCACGTACATATGCTAAGGCCACCGATTGTTATGATCTGTCTTCTGATCACTCACCGGTAATAGTAACAGTGAGTACCGATGTCTTAAGGAACGAAACACCCAACCGTCTTACAAACAGGCAAACTAATTGGGATCAATATAGGAGGCTAGTCGAACAAAATTGCCTACTTAATATTCCTCTGACCACACCAGCTGATATTGATGCGGCGGCTGAAAATTTAAAAGACATCATGGCATTATCAGCTGAAAGGGCTACACCTGTCATAAGTAGTTCCGAAAAAGTTAATAAGCTGTCACATAATATACAGGAACTAATCCAGGAAAAACGGAAAATTCGCCGGCTATGGCAGCAAACAAAATCACCGTTATTGAAATGGAAATTAAATCGAGCTATCAAGGCCTTAAGATTTGCTTTGCGGGAAGAAGAAAACCAGAGCGTCCAGAACTATTTAAGTGATCTCTCGGCAACCGAGAGGACAGATTACTCTTTGTGGAAGGCAACAAAACATTTAAAAAGGCCAACAAATTCGAATCCACCGATTAGACTACCAACTGGAAATTGGGCGAGAAGTGATGAAGAAAAAGCCAATGCTTTTGCTGATCATCTAACAACAGTATTCACACCACACGAAGAAGATATTAATTTCGTGCTACCCCAGCAAATGGATGATGGTTTATCCTACAAACCTATAAAGTATAATTGGAAGAAAGTTAAGAATACAATTAAAAATTGCATAAGCCCGAAAAAGGCACCAGGACATGATCTCATTACTGGAAAAATGATAAGGGAATTGCCAGACAAATGCATAAAACTAATAACATTCATATTCAACGCGATCATGCGAACCAGTTATATTCCTCAAAAATGGAAAATATCTTTGATCACAATGATACATAAGCCTGGAAAAAATGAAACGCAGATCTCATCATATCGCCCAATAAGCATGCTGCCCACAATATCAAAGCTATTTGAAAAAATGTTACTAACAAAATTGAAACCAATATTGGAAGAACGGCGCGTTATACCAGACCATCAATTTGGGTTCCGAAACCAACATGGTACCACAGAGCAAATTCACAGAATTGTAAACGCAATCAAAATCACCTTCGAGAAAAAGAAATATTGTTCTGCTGCTTTCTTGGATATAGCACACGCATTTGATAAAATTTGGCACGATGGGCTAATATACAAAATTAAAGAGCTTCTACCGAAGAAATTTCACTCAATTTTGGGAAACTACCTTATTCAAAGGCAATACATTGTCAAACAAAATAGCGCAACTACTTGCTTAAATGATATTAATGCAGGTGTCCCGCAAGGCAGCGTTCTAGGGCCAATATTATACTTGTTGTACACAGCCGATTTACCTGTAACCAACAAAGCAACAATATCAACATTTGCCGATGATACGGCCATCCTGGGGTCACACAATAATCCCGAAATTGCCTCAAAGGAGTTACAGAATCATTTAAACAAAATCGCGGACTGGCTAAAGACATGGCGAATAAAAGTGAACGTAAACAAATCAACTCACATCACATTCACGCTGAACAAACGCACCTGCCCACCAATGAAATTAAACAATAAAAATATTCCTCAACAAACGAAGGTCAAATACTTAGGTTTGCACCTGCGGATAGAAGGTTAACGTGGAAAACCCATATTGAAACTAAGCGCAACCAAATAAAAATGACATTTTCCAAAATGTATTGGCTAATGGGAAGGAAATCTCAGTTGTCATTAGCCAATAAAGTTTTACTGTACAAAGCGATAATCAAACCCATATGGACATATGGTATTCAGTTATGGGGATCCACCAGCGCTTCAAACAGAGAGCTCCTGCAACGAACACAAGCGAAAATACTTCGAAGTATTACTAATGCTCCGTGGTACAATCAAAATAGTAATATACATGATGACCTTGGGATTAAAACCATTAAAGAAACAATTAAAGAATTCAGTTCTAAATATTATTCAAAACTAGAAGCGCATCCCAACGAATTGGCCAGGGATATATTAAAACAGCCACGATTTAGGCGACTGAAAAGAACAGATCCACTCGGACTGATGAACCTGTGAACCTGTAAATTTATTAAATGTTGATGTTATACATATGTATGTATAAGTATAATCTAAATTAATTAAATTGTGAGCACCAACAATAAGTATTAACATTGATTAAGACTTAAAATATGTAATAATTTTAGCTTAAGATTTGATTACTTCTTGTTAGTTTCTTATGTAGAAAGATTCAAGAATAAAGCCATTGGCAGCATTTAAAAAAAAAAAAAAAAAAGTACACTGACTTTGATCCAGACGCCATACGGAATTGGCATACTATTTACCCAAATATCATTCAACGGGCGAATAAAATTAATCGAGACAGCGTTGTTAAAAGTTTATGCCAACGTATAGAAGCTGCGGAAGAAGGTATTTATGTCACATCAAACTACATTTCTATTAGGGCACTTTAAAGCTTATTCAAAACTTAATGTTATTTATTTAACAGCAGAAAAAAGCGCATTAGCATTTCTGGTACTATCATATATTTTTCCAGTTAATGGAAAACGAACATACGGCAACGGGAGAGTATCAAAAATTGAGATTCAGCACTCATTCATTTCATTATATAAGGTATAAATTTGTATAATACTGAAAGTTTGGAAAAATTATTCTTTAAAATTTAATATTTTCCAGACTGCAGTTAAAAATAACTAAGGTTATTTTTGTGGAAAATCCAATTAGCATTGCGTATGTATTAGTTGCGGGAGAAAGATACATGTATTGTAATCCTGTGGAAGCTGTTGAATGCTGTTTTTATTTGTATATGGGCCTAAATATCAAATATCCAATTGCATGCAAGTCTATTTGGCATTTCATTCAAAAGGGAATTTAAAAATCAAAACAGAATTTGATGAAAATATTAAATGTGTGCTCACACTAATTAACGATATGCAGAGTAATAATTAATTTTAGTTACACGTTTTTATATTATTGTTTCATCTATATTGAATTTTGAATTTTACTAAATATATATTTTCGATCCTATACAAAATGACAAAAATTATCTGTAAAATGTGTAACCTCTTTTTCGCAGATAAAGCCGATTGTCTACGGCATATTACGATATGTCATAAACATATTGAAAATTTTCGTTGTATTTATACAGATTGCACGAAGCAATTTTCGATTCGAAATTCATTTTTAAAACACATTAGCCAAAGTTGCCGTACAAACTTAATTGCTACGTCAAAATTAAATGATGTTCCTGCTTCAACTTTGCAAATTCTGTCAATTCAATTTCCATAGCTGAGTTAAACGATAAATTTGTATATTCTCATGACAATTCTCACAATTCCTTCCAATTCAATTACTCTAGAAGATGTAATTAATCAAATGTCTGATGAGTATCTACGACTGATTTTAGAAATTTACTGTGATGATAAAATTTCCAGGAAGAAAGCATTTCAAATTTTGCAGATATAACGTGCAACTTTTATTCTAATCTAATAAAAAAATTAACAAATAATGATAATCCTGCTCTTTCTTCCTTAACTCTTTTCAATCCCAAAATTCTTAGATCAGAATATTTGCTAATGAAGGAACTTAAACAATTAGATTTCTTCATTACAAATAAACCATACGTAATTCATTTAGAAAATCAAGAGATTTTAGACAATTTCAACAAATTGGTAATAAAAAAAATTGATTACACAATGCAAATTATTCCGCTAATCAATCTATTTAAAGTTTTATTTAATAAAACATTATATTTAGATCATAATTTGGCATATATTTCAAATTTAAAATTTTCTAATAAATCTACGATGCATAATTATATTGAAAGTGATGATTGGAAAGCAATTGTTGATTCCCTTCCTCATTATGATAATCTGCAATATCTACCGTTATTTCTATACTATGACGATTATGAACCAAATAATGTTTTGGGATCTAGGTCTGGTGATAAAAAAATTGGCGCTTTTTACTTAAAGATACCTGTATTACCAACACATCTCAATTCAAAATTGTCGTCAATATTTCTTGCCGGTTTGGTTCACGTAGAAGATAAAAAAAAATTTGGGAATCAAAGAATATTGAAACCAATTATTGCCGAGTTAAAAGAACTCGAAAATACTGGTATTTTTGTAGAATATAGAAATATTACAATAAAATTCGTAGTTTGTGGTATATTAGCAAAGCAACCTTGATTATACAAGCCATAATCTAAAAAACGAAGCTTTTATAAGGGAATTAGAAACGACGAAAAAACCAAAATTTCCATAGTAAAACACATAAAACATATGGGAAATCACTTTTTTTCCTAAGACAAATTTGTAAATGAAAACGTTGCATATTCTTAATTATGATTTCTGAAATATTTTCATAAATGTTTGAATTTCAACATATATGAATATCGTTTAAGTAAATCGTTTTCATTTTCTTGTAATAATTGATTTATTTAAACCAAAATATAAAAAAAAGTTCATAACAACAGCGTGCTGGTCAAATTAAAAAGAAAAGCTTACTACAAATCGTGTGCATTAAGTCAATATACATAGATGGGGCAGTGGGCAGTAAATATTTTGAAAAATCGTACCAAAAATTGCCACTTGGGGAAATTTGAGATCAAAAGTTGTAGGAAAAGCAAAACAAATTCACAAAATATTTAAGAACGTGTCATAATTTTGTGATTAAACAATCTTTTTCGTATTTTTCTGTATAAATCTGAGACATCTAACGTACACTAGTAAAACTAAAGATAAATTTAGCAAGTATTATTTTAATTCGTCAGAGCCAACTTTGATGTATTTTTCAAAATGAAATTTCGAAAAATATATTTTACAAATAATTTAATTTTAATATTTCTGCAATTAATATTTACTTAATACCAATATACCCTTCTTGTATATTGCTGCTAAATATATGTAGAACACTTTTGTATAAAAATTTTGTAACATTTTTGCTTTTTTCATTGAAAAACTTGAAGCTAAAAAACACCATTTTTACTATGGACTCCTATGGAAATCAGTGAAAAGTTATACCACTAAAAAAGCTTCGAAAAAATACGTCATAATGATTATGGCTCTATACTCTAGAAGGCTCTGATATTAGGCGATAATTTGGGACTCAATTCCATATTAGGATTCAATGAAAGCTTTAATTCAAGATACTTTTGCAGAATTTGTAAAACTCCTTCTGAAATTACTCAACAACTTTGCAATGATAATTTATGTGAAATTAGAACAAAAGACAATTATGTATTAGACTTACAAATTGGAAACCCATCTGAAACAGGCATTAAAGAAAATTGTGCATTCAATTCGTTAAAAAGATTTCATGTTACAACTAATATAACCGTTGACGTTATGCATGATTTGTTGGAAGGAATTTGTCATTACGACTTATTATTAATACTAAAATATTATGTTAAAGACATAAAGTATTTTTCTATAGAACAATTAAATTTTAGGATTCAAAATTGTAACTTTGGGGCACAAAATATAAACAAACCGCCATTGCTAAGTTTTGATATCTTAAATAAATCCAAATTTAAAATGAGTGCTTTTGAAATGTACACTTTTGTAACATATTTCGGAATATTAATAGGTGATTTGATATCGAAAAGCTGTAATTTTTGGAAATTATATTTAGTTCTTCGTGAGATTATAAATTTAGCATTTTCACATGTAGTACTCAAGAATGACTATAAATATTTAAATATTCTAGTAGAAGAACATAATATGTTATATTTGAAATTATCATGTTCACACTTAAAGCCCAAATTTCACATTCTTACACACTATGGACGAATAATGCAAAAAATTGGACCCTTAGTTCAACTTAGTTCAAGCAGATTTGAATCCTATCACCAAAAATTAAAAAAAATTATTAATATGTCTAAAAACAAAATAAATATTTTGTACACTACAGCACTTAGAAACCAAATAGCTTTGACTTACGAATTGATGAATTTCCTTTGTCTCGAACATGAAATAGTTCCTGGTAAATTAAAAAGGTTAACAGATAAAACTATAGCACCAAATTTTAAATTTATTTGTAACGGGCCCTGCTTTTTGACAAAATATATAAAACTTGACAATTATTTAATAAGGAATGAATCAGTGACTCAAATTGGATTGAATGATAATGGGGATCCCAAATTCGCAATTATAAAACAAATTGTTTGTTATGAAAGTCGTTTTTTTATTTGCGTCGAAGATTTAGATGTATTGGGTTTCAACACACATTACTTTAGTTATGAAATTGAATTTACAGGGTATTTTCATACTTTGCCGCTAACGAAAAATTTTGTAAGAAATTCTCACAGTTCACACGTGAGTGTAATATCTAATAAAAATATTTTTGTTATTAATTATTTCAACAACCATAATTGAATTAATTGTATATACTTTATTTGTAACTTCATATAAAATAAAAAATGAATCTTGTATGCATATAGTAATTTTTAATAAAATGAAGTGTTTCTAATTTATGAATTGTATTTTATTATATCATTTGATAAAATGCGTATACTATGCATGATAATTGCCTAGTAAAATTTTATTAAATTAACCATGTTATCATAAACCCAGTGCTATTTATATTATATTTTAATTAACATTTTTTTTGATATCGTCAAACTATAATTGTGGTAAATGTCAATTCAAATAAGATAGAAATTATAATGAATTTATTAAAATAAAAATTAAAATATTATTGGGATTATTAAATTTGCTTTAGCGCATTCACTATAAATTTAATAAATTGCATCATATTCCCGGTTATGTGCCAATTATGTATATGCTTAAAATAATCATCGTCCTATGCATTTATCATATTCGTTTATCATAAATATTATGGTCACCACTTATGATAAAATTAATCATATTTTTTTTCTGAGTGAAGCAATCCAAAAGATCACTGGAATATTGAACCTGAGAAAATACGATTTAATCGCAAGCTAAATTTTGAAAAGACATTTTGCATACTCCACACTACAAAGGATTAAGTATTAAAATTCTATTAGTTGATGATATCCGACTGAGTAATCCAATAAAATGGTCAACCTTCAGTTGCATTAATATCAAAAAACTCGGAGAACTATCGCGTTACGCTTGCATTACACCTAGGGCATCCAATTCCGGAATTTCAAATCCCGGTATTCCGGAATACCGGCCCATATTATGGTTTCGATTATTCCGGAATTGAAAACATTAATTCCGGAATTAATGAATTTTAATTTTTCACGTTAGCCTAAACGACACAAGGCTCACGGCAATTAAATCTATGTTTAAATATATTTTTGTAAGGAGTGACGCAAGAAAATACCTTTTTAAACAAGCATTTAATTTTAATTTTCTGGGAAGTCCTATCACGGCGCTTAAACTGGAAAGGTGAACTGACACCCTCACTTTTAATGAAGCAACACAAGTCTGGCCAAAACTAGACTAGGGGCGCACCAGAACATTAGGCTCATTAGAATTAAGAACGGTCGTAGGAATACTCATGAGGCACAGCATTTTTGGAGAGATGCAAGAAGGCTGGGTTTACAGGCATATTACTTCTGTAGAAGCAAATTAGTACACCTTACGCGCAGTAACAATTTTCACTAAATAAATACTTACGCAAGTTAAAGACGGACAACATGTCAGCTCTCGAAAATAGTAAAGTGCGAGGGTTCTACGCTACCTAAGCAGCTCTTAATAGTTCCAGTAAGGGTGATAAATTAAGTGCCACTCTAATTAATCTAACATAACCTACTAAATTTTAGGTTTCATAGAATTAATAGAATGTAAATTATTTACAGAATTTTTGGATTTATAAAAATTAAACAACTTTTAGAAACATTAAAATTTGTAGAATTAATAGAAATTACAGTACACTCGCCCTCGCTTAACAAAAATTCTGTTTTCAAATTTCGCTATAACGCAATTTCAAAATTAAATTAAAGTCTCGGTTCACGTAATAAAATTTCGATTTACGAATTTTTTTTCGATATTTTACCGTTTTGAATTAATTTGTTTTTTTCAAAATAAATCAAAAATTAAAGCACCTCGGAATTAGCAGCCCCATGAAGTGTCGCAAAATTAACATGCAACAGAAGTACGATTATGAAAAAAATGAAAAGCTTTTAGCCTTGTGGATCGAAGACAACAACCAGCATAATATCCTTATGAGTGCAATGACGATTCAAGAAAAAAATTCTCTTTTTAGAAATTTAAAAAATAGTGATTCTGGTGTAACGTTTCAAGATGAATCTTTTAGTGCAAGCAAAGGGTGGTTCGAGAAACTTTAAAACCATCAGAACCTTCGCAACGTGAAGATGAAGGATGAAGTCATCAGTGCTGATATCATAGCTGCAAAGAAATATCCAAATATATTTTAAAAAATTATAGAGGATGGAAATTATCATCCAGAGCAGTTCCTCAACGTAAACGAGACCGGCCTGTTCTGGAAACGAATGCCTGACAGGACATTTATTTTTCATGAATGAAAGCATGTTTTAAAGGGTTGATACTTTAAATTAGCGTTTAACTCTTCTTCTTGGGGGCAATGCTACTGGGGAATTTAAAATTTAACCTCCTCTAATATATCTCTCTGAAAACCCGAGAGCACCGAAAGGATCAGATAAATCCCGCTTGGCAGTTCGTGGTTTTAATATGGAGTTTTGGAAAGTATTCAACTTAAAGGATGCGTTGGAAAATATTAGAGAAGCTTGGGCAAAAATAAAGTAAAGGATAATGTCAATGCAGACGACGCAACTGCTGAAGTTCTACCAGAAATTCTTTAAAACATTGAGAGTCTTGCCATATGGTAATCAACTTGGTTTTGACCATTTCGAAGATTCCGATGTTTTAGACTTAATAAAAACTCATGACAGTATTCTTTCCAATTAAGATTTACTTCACTTGGAACAAAATCGGGCAACCCGAGGTCAAGGAGCAGGAGAATGAAAAAATTATGGAAAATTTTGCCAGCTAACTTAAAACAAAGAACTTGTCTGATACGCTGTCACATTTCGAAGATGGAATGACGATCATTTGTGAAAACGTCCGATAGATGAACGAAGTTCAAAGGTTTCTCGAGGCATCAGCGAAGCTATCGATTGCTACAAACAGCTTTATCGAGAAAAACTAAACGCAATTTAATTTAATTTATCATACGTAAATCGAAATTTCATTTTACGAAATTTCGGTTTACGAAATTTCGATTTACGAACAACTTTTCGTGCACGAATTAATTTCGTTAAGCGAGGGATTGATGTATTGTTAAAATAAGTCAAATCTGAGTTTGTAGAATTTATAGAACTGAAAGACTTAAACAATTTATTAAAATTAATAAAACTTTAAAACTTTATATAGGATTCGTAGAATTTGAAACATTAGGTTATTCCGGAATTAGCCAAATAGATTAAAATACTCATCAGATCGAAACTGAATTGCGAAACTCTTAACAATTTCTCCTCTTCGTAAATTTATATGTAGAATTATTTATAAAATTTATAGAAATTATTGGATTTATAGAATTATTAAAGTTTAAAGGATTTATCAAAATTTTTGAATTTATAAAATTTGTAGAATTCAAAGAATTTATAAAAATTATGGAATTTTTTAGAATAAGTAAAATTTAGGTTTGTAAAATTCATAGAACTGACAAACTTGAAACAATTCATAGAACCCATAGAATTTATAAAATTTAAAGAATTTTTAAAATTTATAAAATTTGTGGAGTTTATGTAATTTATAGAATTAGTGGAATTTATAAATATCATAAAATTTATAGAATTTACAGAGTTTATCAACATATTAGAATTTATAAAATTTATAGAAATTATTGGACTTTTAAAATTTATAGAATTTATTGGATTTACAGAATTTATAAGTATATAATTTAAAGGACTTACTGTATTTTTAAACTTTATTCATAGAATTTGGAGAACTTATAAATTGTATAGAAATTATTGAATTTACAAAATTGTTAAAGTTTATAGAATTTTTTTATTTTTTTTTTATTTATTAAATAAGTAAAATTTGAGTTTGTAAAATTTATAAAACAGACACATTTGAAACAATTAATACAACTCAAAGAATCTACAAAATTTAAAGAATTTAGATTATTTATAAAATTTATAGAACTTTTAAACTTTATAGAATATATAGATTTTATAAAATTGATAGAATTTATAAAATTCATGAAATTTTTATAGTTTATTGACATATTAAGACTTATAAAATTTATAGAATTTACCGAATTTATAGAATTTAAAAAGCTTATTGGATTTGTAGACTTTATAAAATTTGTAGAATTTACCGAATTTATATAATTATTACAAATTCTATAAACTTTATAAATTACATCAATTTTTGTAATTCCATAAATTGTTTACATCCTAATCGTAACTGCGATTTAATTCATATATACCTATGAGCGTTAATTATAAATATATTTAATATTTTAAACGAAATAAAATAAATTTGTTGTGTTTTAAAAAATTTTGATTTTTAATTCTTTTTTCAGAGATTGTTAAAAAAAAAAAAATTTCGGAATTAATTCCGGAATTCCGGAATCGAGAATATTGAAATTCGAAAATTCCGGAATTACTTTTTGGCCAGAAATTGGATGCTCTAATTACACCTATCTTTTAGCAAGCATAAATATCCAGTTCAAAAATTGTAAGAGCTTTCTTAAAATGGAAGGTTCAGTGTAATATGATAGGCCTTGTGAAGCTTAAAGCTTTTGTGGACAATATTTAAAAATCAAAATTTATTTTCTTTTAATATTTCATGCTAATTATAAAATTAAATGTATTAATGGACTTGTAATTGTTGTGCCAAAGCTCATTTAGATTGCTTGATTATTTCCAAACATTTCACGGCAAATTCGATTTTTTAGAAATCACCTTAGCGGAAATCAGCAATTCCGAGATAAAAAAATCCAAAATCTGTAATTATTGTGTTGCGATTGTGTTTTTTTTTTCGATGAACGGCCGTTAGTGGGACAACAGAATTTAATTGGAATGTTACTTGGTATACAATCCATTGTTGGTACAATTTGGTTTTAATAAAACTAACACTTCTATTTGTATTAAGCAAGGTGATATTTCATATAACTTTATTAATTATACAGAAAGATTACTACGAGGCGTAGGTGCTTATTAATACTATTCGTATTTTAAGTGCTTTCATAAATTTTATTGACAATAAATTCTTCTACAACCAATTTATGTTATTACATCGATTTTTGCACTCCGAAATAAAATTTTTTTGATGCCAAATGCAACGGCAATGATAAAAATAAATATCACCGCAATTATAAGGGCAAAATAACCACTTGTGAAACGACCTTGATGACCATGATGACCTTGTTTATTTAGGCGATACGGATAAATCGTAATATTCACTAAAATCACATTATCTTTGATTTCCCTGAATATTTTGGTGTCACAATAAATGATGGAATCCGGTTTTATTTCCCCTCCCAGAGAATTATAAAGTTCGAGGGGTAAAGTTGTTCGACCTTCGAACGTAATACTTGTCTCGTTAATTTTCACCAATCTAACTCGTAGTAGTGTCAGGTAGCAAGCATAAATTTCGGAAGTAGGGTACATTCCGATTGTAAAGTTGTCAATAAATAAATGACCATTCCTTTTAAAAAATGGCATTACTTTTTCATTTGAACAGGTAGTACTATCTACCAGATGATTACAATTTTCGTTTGAACCACAATCAAAAGTAACATGTAGTTCAGACGCAGTCCTCATTATTTCATTGATATTGCTTCTGGGATCGGCCAAATACAAATTTGAAATATTTAAACAAGTGTTTGCAGCGCCATAAGTAAAACTCAAAACTAATACGAATATAATATCAAACATGACGATTAATGAATGAATTTATTTTGTTCTTTCTACTTTGGTTGGTTGTTAATCAACTGATAGAACTTTATTATTCATAATGTGATGTAATTTGTTAGATATACGAGTATTAGTCAATATGCCACGTAAACTATAAATTTGTTATCTTTGAAAACTGGATATTACGCAACTGCTTATGGTATGCTCTGGTCTAATTAAAATTAAGAAATTTAGACATTGGCTGTAAACCATCGTTTTTTATAACATTAGAAAATGTTTTTAATATATCAAGCAACAGTTTGAGCAAAAAAACCTAACACTATCAAACTGCAGTGAAGCTTAATGATTTCGATTTAAAAGCCAGTGGATTAGGTGAAAAATAAAAACTGAACAAATCATTTATTTTAATGAAATACTGAGCAACTCTAGAAAACCCCTTCTTAGTATTAATTAATTTAGCAATACTAATAAATATTTATTTAACTTTTAGCATTCAACCAATACTAAATAACTTATGAGCACATATTATGAAAAAGAGACTTTGAACTTGTTTGTTTATCATACAAAGTGTAGCTGCACAAATTAAAGTAAAGTACCTACATAAAAAATTTTCACAAAATGTTCGAACAAGCCTACTTTTTCAGTGTATTTATATTTTACGTTAATTTGTGTTACAAAATTTAGATATACATATTTAGGACCTTGGTTAATTTTAGCTTAAATATGAAATTTATTAAATTACTTCTTAAAACTTTGTCGGCTCGTAGAAAAACGTATGTTATTACTACTACCGCACTCAGAGAAAAAATATGATAAATGAATGATTGCAATTATTGTATTATGATCCAGGAAATCATATTCAACTAAACTTGATATATCCTAATATATTATAATACTAAATATCATTTATCTAATTACTAGAATTATGTATGATAGATTTTATTAAATTATGATAATTGCAATAATTTTCAACTTTAATGATTGCAACAGTCATGCGATATGATTTAATATGATCGCCTCAATCATAGTATGGTTTTATAATATGATCAGTAAAATCTAAATATGATAAAAGCAATCATAATTCAATTGGGTCTATCATATTGGAATTAAGTTTATCATAACAAAATAACGGTTTATTGGAATTCATGTATATCTCCTCGTGTTTGCTACGGTCATAACGAATTGAATTTTTTTTCTAACAAGGTGCAATTATTATAATCTCCTGAGATATTTTAAATAAAAATATTTTAACAATTTAAAAATAAATAATTTTATTGAATTACTCTTAATTAAAGTAAGTATGTAGTTATAAAGTGTTTGTGGTATCAGGATTTTAAAACCTAGTTCTAGCGTGACTTTTTAGTGGATAAATACTAATAAAACCTTAAAGTGGGTAATTTTTCTCACAATGGAAAACTAAACACGTAAGTATGTTACATTTTATTTTATACTACAGAGCATTAAACACCGTGTTGATTATTTATCAGTTTTGCTAAATATTTGCTCATTCAATGTTTTTAATTATTAAAATAAAGGGTATTTCCAATTATTTGATACGTAAGATACGTAGATATAAAAAGTTCAAGGAAATAATTGTACAAAAATATTTTTCGAAAGTTACTGTAGTACGTTATAACGGTTTAATGGTAATGAATTGAATTTGTTCTTAACATTTTTGTCTCAGTTGTTATTTTTTACACGCGTATTAAGTAAAATACTCATAATTGGAAAGCCACAAAAACTACACTGAAAAAAATATTGTGCATTTTATTTACGAATGGTATTTGTTAACCATAATTCGTACTATTAACGTAAAAGTTTCTTCTATTAGTACTATTAACACTGAGTACTCAGTGCTATTAATGTAAAAATATAAAATTTTGAAAAGATTCATAAAAATGTGTGTGTTAATATTACGAATCACCGTTCATAAACTTAAAAATGGTTAGTTTATTGTAACACATTGACATGTTGTTTGCGTATTAGTGCAACTTGCATGATTTTATTAAAAAAATGAAAATTATGAAGAATTCATAATATTTGTGAATATATAAATTAAGATTATGTATATAATAGAAATTAAGAATATATGTATGTATAGATTGAATGAATCTATTCGTAGCACAAATGAAAATTCGTTAAGTCTACAATTTCATTCGTGCCATATACGAATAATTTCACTTTAATCATTTTCGGGACAATGAATGTAAATAAATTGCATTACTTCAATTTTATTTCATACTATACCGAAAATCAATGTTTACGTGATTGATTTCAGTCCGGGAAATGAATCATTACGTCAGAGAACAAAAGTGTCCGGAAAACGAGCTATTACAGTAGAGTAGACAGTAAAACCAAACAAAAAAAAAATAACTAGGGTAACTTGATAATTTTAAAATCATTTGGATTGATTTTCTCTAAATTTCAAACTCATGTTTTTACTTTAAAATTTAATTTTAAATGAAAAAATCGAATTAATGTCCCATATATTTAGTATGAAATAAATCGTTGTACGTTACACGTACGTTAAATGATCGTTACAGTACTCTTTCAAAATTCTGGACTCGGCTCCTTCGTCGCCTCGTCCATAAACGTCGAACTTGTACTGTAACAACTCATTTACCGCCCTTGTGACGTAAATAACTATAAGCGTCCGGCGTGGAAATTTAGAAGAAAGTTAATTTGAATTTAAATAAAATAAATTAAATTTTAATAAAATAATAAATTTGTGTGTATTGAAATCAGGTAAGTATGGTGTTTTAAACAAAGAAATAACAAAAAATATTGTATATCGATGGGATAATTTGCAATTACTCAAGTGTCACCTACTTTTCTGCCTACAAAAAAAACCGAAAGGAATTTCAATAATCCACCAATATTTAAAGTATAATATTTTAAAGTATAATATAATATTTAAATTTTACGAACCTTTAAAGGAATTAACTCGGATCGTATTTTTCAACTTATGAGTTATTTTATAGTCAAATTTTGTTTAATTATTTATTTTCTTTTTGTTTAATTATAATTATGGGCCTGCACGGATTTTAAGTAATCATCTAAATAATTGTGAAGAAGGACAACGCGGGTAAAAAGACAACCACAAAGTCACAATAAAAGACTTGCAAGATGCTATGGGGAAATGTCCAACATATTGATAACCGCATCGATAAGATATTCTTCTCTTTTTGATAGAAATTTAAAAATTGGAAAAATGAAAGTGGTTTAATAGAAAATTAAACAGAAAATGTGCAAAGTTGACTATGGCATTATTCGACTTGTTCCTTTCTCATTTTTGTGCACAGATTTGTTTCAAGTGATTTTTTTTAATTTAAAATATCCCAACGAGGAAAAGCATTTTTGGCATTTTGCCGAAAATTATTTTTATAATACCAGTTTTAAAAAAAAAAAAAAAATTCATCTAAACTGAGTTTTATGATCAAAGAGCTAATAATACTGTCAATTTAAATTAATAATTATAATTAGTATATCTAATATATCGATAAATACAATAAAAATAAAATAATTCAAAAATAAAATTTAAAGTTTTTTATTTCTTCATCACTGCATGTGTATGTATAAATTCTTAAAATATGGTATGTATACTATATTTTACGAATTTATTCATCAAACTCCCAAAAAATGTTCATTCCTATTATGAACCACTACATAAATATTACGTAATTTTGCTTACCAATTATGAAGCCGTTCCTACATTTTATAAATTATTTTCATTATATTTATGTAAATAATCGTCATATTTGTGAATTATTCATTGCCACTGAATATTGCCTTCTTCCTAGTACATATATACAAATAATTTTGTAAATAATATTAGCGTGTACATACATAAAATGAATTTCTGCACTATATATGTATATGAATTTATTCGTTTATTCAATTTATCATTTTGTAAGTATGTATTATGAAAAAGTTCGTTAACTCAACAATTCTTTACGTTAATATGAATTTTTTCATCGGCAAATGCTTTAAATGCGTTAAAATTATAACATTTTTCGTAAATCATATGAAATGAATCAAATCATAAATACTACAACGTAAGTAGTCAAGTTTAATATAATCAAATTGATGTGTTTCACTATATTAAAGTAAGATTTTCGTACTATTAACGAAGGGCCGTGTTGGCTCTCTTACTATTAATGCAGTTTTTGTCTGTATTGATGTAGGATTTTTTTCAATGTACGCCACGCAATAGCTGCATTTCTTACGTTTGTTCTGATCTGGATCAAATCATATTTCAAGAAATGATAAAGGAATGCAAAGAGCTGCTGGGATCTAAATGTTGATCCAAAAACAAAATTGGTTCAATTTTTGTTGCTATTTTTAATGTAGGCAAACTTTGCGTCAAGAAATGTGGCATAATTAAAATTGCATATTATAACCATAATATTTGCTTAAATGAATTTCTCATTCCTCAAACCCTATTTTTCGTCCTACATTTGGGTATACTGGTATAATAGCTCTGTCATCTGTTCTGTAAATACCTAAACAAGTAGAAAGGTTTATTGATTTACATAAATTATATTTATTTAGCACGGCTGGAATTTGGATTATTCGAAGACGATATTGAAATATAAACGACGGAAAAACCAATTATCCAATACCCTTAAATTTATTAGAAGTTTACTGCCATAAACTCCAAGAAACCGGTATCTTACATTTTAGTGTTACCAGAGTAAATGAACCTCAAAGGACGTTTAAAAAACTATCCAGCTATTTCGAGTAAAATCGGCAAACCAATTACGATTACGACAAAGGAACGGAACAACGTATCCGCGGTGATAATTAAATATAGGGTCGTCCATTTTGGAAGAGAGAAAGAAGGCCCAATTCCTTAATTTCTTTTCTATTCTTTTATTAAGGTGGCGAATTTTACCAAATTTTACTTTTTGGTAAAATATTACTATTCATAATAATCTTAAACATTAAAATATCACTAATATATTATTTTGACATGACTCACAGGTTTTATATTTTGAAGGATATACAATTTAGTATGGAACGATATAACATTTTGAGTTTAGACTGTATCTCAATTTTTTTCTTCTAGTGCCAAGCTGAATTTTTCACAGATTAAAGTATCATTATTAGCAAGTAATTTAATTTTAATTTATAAAATTATAAAAAAATACTTTTTTTGTTATCGAGATACTAAGAAATAAAGATTCCAAAAAACACCAAAATTCCAAAATTAAAAATTATTAAAAACAAATTATTTCATAATTTTACATATTCTACTACATAGCTGTCAAAAACCGTTGAGGAAACCAAAATCGGTCAACCCGTTCCGAAAATATGATCAAAAACGTAATACATATACCCAAAACTCCTTGAAAACGAGAAAACTTTGAGAGAGTGTAAACTCGAGAGTGAAAAAGCCAAAAAAATGTTTCTATTTTTTTTTTTCTTATAAATCGAATAAATATAGTTTGAACAATTTTTGAAACATCGCGTCCAACTCATGTACGATTTCATATGGAATGACCCTATATTTATTTTATGATGCCTTATGGAACCTACCAATTCTCTAGGCTCTCGATCTGGATACAAGAAAATAGGTGGGATATACGTCAAATTTGCCACACTTCCTAAATTTTTAATTTTAAAATTGTCTTCCATTATTCTTGCTGGGTTGGTGTACACAGAGGACAGAAAACAATTTGGAAATTAATACATTTTCAAACCTATACTAGAACAATTGAAAATACTGAGAGAAAATAGCATGTTTATTAGCAAAAATAATCTTACGGTTAAATTTATTAAGCGGTGTCATAAGAGACAATTTAAGGCTCAACTCTGTGTTAGATTTCACAAAGAGCTTTATGGGAACGTTTTATTGTCGCTTATGTAAACATTCGAAATATAGAAAATTACCGCTCCGACGTACACTTAAATAATTCAAAGCTAACGACCATTAAAGAGTTCTGTGTTTTTAATTCATTAAGAACTCTTCATGTGGCCGAGAATTGAAGTGTAGATATCATGCATGACTTACTTGAAGGCGTCTTCCATTACAATTTTATGGTAATATTAAAGTATTATGTCGTTGATAAAAGGGTTTTCACAATTGAAGGATTGAACTTTCGTCTTCAAAATTTTAATTATGGCAATTTCAATGTAAATAAGCCACCACTGTTGCAGGCTTCTGACCTTTTAAATAAAGAAAAATTTAAAATGACTGCAAGTGAAATGAAAACGTTCACTAAAATTTTTGGAATTCTTTTAAGTGACCTGATTCCACAAAACTGTCTAGCCTGGAATTATACATTTCATTACGAGAATTAATTTCAATAACATTTTCAAATTCGGTTCATCCTCGTGAATACCTTTATTTGAAAACTGTAGTCCAAGAGCGTAATTTGCAATTTATTAAAATATCTAAATCACACTTATACGTCCAAAACATTACTTTCTAACACACTATCCCAGAGATATGGAAAAATAGGTCTTTTAAAACAGTTTTCAGCTAGTCGATTCAAATATTTCCATCAGAGTTTAAAAATTATTGCGTATACATCGAACAACAAAATTAATACTATTTACACAATTTTATCAAAAAATCAAATTGTGTTAGGTAACGAACTAATGAATTTGGCTCACGATACTGGTTTTGTGTTTGGCAGTCTAACGGAACAAAATAATTAAATTTCACAGAAATATAAGTTTACGTGCTAAGAAAAGTGGTCTCGCAATAAAGAAAGGATCAGTAATCCACTTAGGGTGGTATCCAGATGGTATTCTTAAATTTGTTCTTGTTAAACAGCTACTGAAATATAAAACGGGATATTTTAGTTGTGTTCAACATTTGAAAAATTTAAATTTAGGTTTCAATTATCATTAATTGACGCAACATAAAAAATTCGTTCTGAGCTTATGTAAATTGCTCGTATAAGCATATGCTTTCGAAATTTGACTGGCCTTTTGGATAATTTAAGATGGCGGATCTAAAATGTCATCTAACAATTCTCATTTCGTATGTTCTCAAGGTCGCTGATGGGGAGTTTAGAGTCATATATGCTTCAATACCTTATAGTCCTTTAACTGATGCTTTAAAAGGACATAGCCCCTTGACCTAACCTCCAAAAACCTAAGACACCCTCTAACGTCAGCTTTAAAACTGAAAAGCCCAAATAACAAAACCTTCGAAATGTAATACCCCCGTAACATAAACTAATAAGCCCCATAGCCTAAACCTAAATTTCTTAGTCACAGAACCTCTCAATCTAACCTCAAAAATCCCTGTAACTCTATAACTTAAGAATTGCTAGATGATATTATTCGATTAACCGGAGGTTTCGCTCGTTTTGGCGTCATTTTGAATTCGCCATCTTGGATTATCCAAAAGGCCAGTTTAATTTCGTATGCATATGCTTATTATGAACAGTTTAAGCCCAGAACGAATTTTTTATGTTGCGTCAATTTTTGGACAGAAGGATGGCCAAGTTGACGTGAAACGCCCCATATATGATAGCTATTAACAAAACCTGTAGTGCACTCCATTAATTGATATGGTAACAACTATCACAACATCTGATTGACTCTCATATAAGCATAGTAAATTCAATTAATTTATTGGTAACAACTATCATAACATCTGATTGTCTTTATCAGTTTCATATAATAAATTCAATTAGTTTGTTGATGCTTACCATCATAATAACGATATCTGTAGTCATAGTTATGGTTAATTCAATAATATTTTACGTGATAACGCGCATTATTTATTTGTAGATACAATCATTATAAATAATGGTATACATCAAGGTATGATTCTCTTAATCATTGCATCTAATCATAAATATGATGGTCACTTTTATGATTAGCTCAATCATATTTTTTCTCTGAGTGCGGGAGATGGGATCCTGTGGTATCACAACGGGCCATTGCTGGCCTAAGTGTGCGATAGCAGCCACTTCAACCTAACCTAACCTAACCTACTACTACCGACTTATTATTGTCGCCAAATATGCAGACATTTCTTCTTAGTTCGCTGGTCTTTCGTCCGATTCTCCTTCTGTCTTTCTGCCCTTTCATTCTTTGCCTCCACGCAATCTTCCGTTCAACAGAAACCGCATTAGGTAAAGTTATTTGAGTGAAAGATATATTCAAAAATAGAAATTTGTACGTACAATTTGGTGAAATAATTAGAAATGTGAAATTTTTTAATACTTGATTTAACCTTTTTACTCCAAATGTAACTTGTCGCGACAATACAGGCTCCAAAAATGATATCCAAAGGAGGAATTTCTCAAAATTCTGCAAAATTTGAAGAACTGAAAAAGGCGGGTTAACTCTATTGAACTTGTTTTATTGAAGCTTTTAATACTTAGAGCTTTTTAAAGACTTCGACGTCCAGAGTATATTAGCCTGCGATCCAGACATCGGCAATATCTTTAATTAAATGCAAAATGTGCCATGGCAGCTATCATAAGTTTTTCATAATTATTATAAAAGCTTTGTGATTTTGACGTTTTGTTGAAACTCATATTGACAACGTTTATAGTATATAGGTAAAGATTTTTGTATCTAAATACAAATTAAGCTTTCTTGCGGGAATATACGTTTTCATTTAATTTCTAACAAAAAAAAGAACATTGAAAACCTTTGACGTGACCACGTCTTACAACTCAGTCCCTCATGTTCGAAAAATAGAGCAACTTGAAAATTGACCTTGAGTTGCAGGGAATTGCCCTTCTAGAATAAGCATTGTATTAATTTTTTTGATTCTAAATGTAAGTCGCTACTCTTCATGCATAAGTATAATAATATAATCGCATATGAACCCCTTGTCTGAACAGTGTGTTTTTTTTTAAATTTATATGTAAGTGTTAAAAAATGTTTAAACGAGTGCAACTGTAATAAAACATTTTCACTAATGGGATCACTAATGGGATAATTAATATGTGTCGTAAGCGAGCATCATATGACTTCGCCACCAACGCTGATAAAAAAAAAACAAACTTCGTACTTCCCGTTAATTTACCGTACACAGAATTCATCCGGAGTCCCCTCTTGCAGCTATGGCCAGGTAGAACTCAGTCGAGGTGTGGGATTATAAGAGGGGCCCATCCAAATGCTCGTACAGCTGCATTACCTCACAAAAAAACTAACGTTAGACACATCACATACACCATACTGCTACACTCACTACCTTACGTAGTCATCTCCTGAAAACAGAATTAATATACCCTCATTTGATAAATAAACAAAGTCAGAACTGAAGTAACGAACTACTCGTTACAAGTGTTTCTATGAATAAGCTGTTTTGTCCTCTTACCAAAATAATTGGATGTTATATGCTGCTGCTTAATTTGGTAACTCAATACGCCTTCGCTGATCCAAAATTCTTCGGAAAATTGATGAATAAATACTTCCTATTTGCAATAAAATCCAGTTAAATCTTTTACAAATTTATTTATAAATTTACAGTGAAAATTTGATCTTTTACATCAAAAAGTCAGGACGGGTTTTAAACTGCCAATATTTTAATAGAATTGTTTAATACGACATATATTATACCAAAAATAATAGATGTCACTAAGTTACAGAGACATCTCTTATTTACTAGCTCAACTAAAATAAATACGTTCTACAAAAATTAATGAAAACAATTAAACTAATCTACATATTATAGTGGAAGTGATCTTGACAATTAAATTTTGACATATCAAAATAGAAAAAAAATGCAAACAAGATGAGTATAATTAAATTTAAATAAATAAACAAAATTATTAATTTTCTGTTTTCTTTCCAGGTCTGCTCATCTTAGGATGTGAAGTTAACAACAAGCTTTCGCTATTCGATCAATGTAAAATGCTTTACAAATCCTTCAGTTTAAATAGTAAAATTTGCCAAATAGAATTAAACTATTCAGAAGTCTAATTCAATAATTGTTAGAGCTTTCTTACAGTATAAGGTTCAGTGTAATTTGGCACGCCTTGTGAACCGTAAAGCTTTTGCAAACAATATTTAAAAATTAAAATATATTTTCTTTTAATATTTCATGCTAAGTATGAAACAAAATGTATTAATGGACCTGTAATTGTTGTGCCAAAGCTCATTTAGTTTGCTTGATTATTTCTAGACATTTCACAGCAAATTCGATTTTTTTAGAAATCACCTTAACGGAAAATCAGCAATTCCGAGCCAAAAAAATTCAAAATCTGCAATGATGCTACGATTGTGGTTCTTGATGTGGGGAAAGAAGGAAACACTAATATTCTTTTTTTCGCTTTACATTTTTATTTATGTTACAGAGAATTGGTGGTGCAATTTGGTTTGAATAGAACTAACACTACTATTTGTATTAAGCAAGGTGATATTTCATATAGGTACTTTATAGATTAAACGGATTATAAATATTAAGAGGCGTAGGTGCTTATTAATACTACTCGTATTTTAGGTGCTTTTCACAAAATTTATTGATAATAAAATCTTCTACAATCAATTTATGTTATTACATCGATCGTTGCACTTCGAAATAAAAATTGTTTGATGCCAAATGCAACGGCAATGATAAAAATAAATATCACCGCAATTATAAGGGCAAAATAACCAATTGTGAAACGACCTTGTATAATTTGGCAGGACGGATAAATCGTAATATTCAATAAAAAGGCATTCTCTTTGATTTTCCTCGGTATTTTAGTGTCACATAAAATTATGGAATCCGTTATTATCTCCCCACTCGGATAATCAAAACGTCCTAAGGATAAATATGTCCAACCTTCGAACGTGATACTTGTCTCGTTAACGTGCACCAATTTAGCTCGTAGTAGCATAAGGTAGCAAATACGTGTTTCGGAAGAAAGGTATATTCCGATTATAAAGTTATTAGTAAAAAACTGACGATTCCGTTTAAAAAATGGCATTACGTTTTTATTTGTACAGGCACGATCTTCTGAAATCTGATTACAAGAAAACGCTTCGTTCGTACCACAAGCAGATGTAACTTGTATTGAAGTCGAAATCCTTTCATGATGCGTGTGATTCTCTATTGAATATGTATTGAGCTTGCCATTAATTATTTCATAGTCATTGCCCCTTGGATTGGCCAAATACAAATTGGAAATATTTGAACAATTGTTTGCTGCACCAAAAGCAAAATTCAAAACTAATACGAATATAATTTCAAACATGACGATTAATGAATGAATGTTTTTTTTGTTTCTAGTTTGGTTGGATGTTAATCAACTAATAGAACTTTATTATTTATAATGCGATGTAATTTGCTATATTAGGCAATATGCCACGTAAACAATGATGATGCGCTCTGGTCTAATTAAAATTAAGCAATTTAGAAATTCGCTCTAAATCATCGTTTTTTATAACGTTACAAAATGTTTTAATATACCAAGCAACAGTTTGAGCAACATTTTCAGCTACAAAACCTAACACCATCAAACTGAAACGAAGCTTAATTTGATTGAAAAAAAAATTTAAAACTTAGCAAACAAATTTATTTTATTGAAATACTGAACAATTCTCAAAAACCCCTCATTAATTGATTTAACAATACAAATAAACAATTATTTAACTTTGAATGTTAACTCAATCAAAAGCATATTTGAACAAGAAAATATGAACTGGTGTGAAGTTTATCACACAAGGTATAGAAACACAAATTATCGCAAATACCTAAAAAACAGCTTTTATTAAAAGCTCAATGATTTTCACAAATTTCAAGAATTAGAAAGCTTTACTTAGTGTATAATCTAGTGTATTCGTCTAGTAAACTACTCCTGTTTATGTATAACTACACTTTTCAGTGTATTTATATTATTCGTTAAATTGTGTTGCAACACCTTTTGTGAAAAAAATTCAGACCGGTCTTTTTACAAAAACTTTTAATTTACTTTTTGTAGAGAACTTACGACTTTTTGCGATTAAATTTAAAAAAAACTTGGAAAACCAAGGCATATCCTCTTGAAGTTCTATACCATTACCTTAGTTACCAATGAGTTTTGTGTTATGTCGAAAGTTTTAGACAATTGGTGACAAAACGTCACAAATAATGTAGAACATAGAAATAACTAAAAGCTTTTGGAATATATCAAAGCAACCTAGATTATACAAAGCCATTCTCTAAAAAATGGAGCTTTTTTAATGGAATTAGAAACGAGGAAAAAACTAAAGTTTTCCATAGTAAAACACATAAAACATATGGGAAACAGCATTCTGGTCAAATTGAAATAAAAGCTTACTACATATCGTGTGGTCATTAATTTAATATACATTACATAGATGGCAGTGATGGTAGTAAAATGTTTGTAAAATCGTACCAAAAATTGCCACCTGGGGAAATTTCAAGTTCAAAAATTGTAGGAAAAGCAAAACAAATTCACAAAATTTTAAGTAAGTGGCATGATTTTATGATTAAATAATTTTTCTTCGTATTTTGCTGTAAACATCTTAGACATCTGACTTACACTAGTAAAACTAAAGATAAATTTAGCGAATATTTGCTGTATTTTTTTATAAATCTCGATAGATCTATTCAGATATTTGTAAAAAAAAAAATGGGAAATTGTAGCTACTTCTATCATCCACCTAAATATACTGGCATTCGCAGCACTAAGAATTGTGTTTATTGTGACAACGCCACGTCATATGGTTTTCATTACGTTTTGTTATTCCAAAAGCATAAATACATCAGGAAAAGTGCGAATACATTTTATCCATATATAAAAATGAGACGGACATACATACTGACATTTTTTTTTCTTTCAAAATGTTACTATGATTTTTTATATTTTAAATTTTGAGCAACTTTTACGAAAAATGATAAACAGACGTTCATTTTTCGATTTTTCCATTCTTTTTAGCCAAATTGGTGTAATTTAGGATAGAAAAAATTATTCTTAGCTTTTCATGTCATAAATACACACGCGAATATAATTCGCTAAGTCAGTACGTTCTGCTTGATACTTAAGGTATTATATTGTATATTGTATTTTTGTAGTTTGGTCGTAGCTATCTGAGTAGGTTGTACTTTTCAAGTAAATAACTCATTTTTGAGAATCGATACATTTATATTGACTCTGGGGTAAAGTAAAGGGTGGGGGGGGGGGGGGAGGGGAAGGATATTTCTACTTTTTCCTTAATAAAACTAATTTGGTTAAATGAACTGGCAACAATCCTATTCGGTTGGAGAAAACAACTAAATGCGGTTGTGTCAACTACTTCTGATTATGTAGTAACTGAAATAGGATTGCACTAACCGTGCAAAGAAAGTTGCTTCAATAACCAAGTCTATTATTATAATTGATCTGTGGTCACGACAACTATAATTTATAAAATTCCTAAAATGTATACATAGGACCGAATAATTCGGTAGGGCAATTGATTCGGTTGTCGCAAACGTTTAGTTCTCTGGGTGAGGATTTATTGCTCATTCTATTAAATTTAAAGAAGAGCGGAATCAAAAATACCATTATCCTGGGCGACATTAATATAAATATCGTAGACTACCCTGCAGAAAGTTATGATTATTTGACTCTATTATCCTCATTTACGTTTGAATGTGGGGTATATGAAGCTACACGTAAAGTATCTGGTTCGTGTATTGACCATGTATTTTATAATTTTGGAATAGATTTCTCAATTAGTTGCACTGTCTTTGATTATGGTATTACTGATCACTCTATGATCACAAGCACTATTGTCGTTCCGGTTAAATCACATAAAATAGAGTCTAATAATAGAGTCATCTATAATTCACAGATAATTGATTATAATAAGTTGAACTCTTACCTAAATTCTGAAACTTGGACATATTTTTTGTCCGAAAAAAGCCCAAATCAGGCTTTCTGCAAATGTTTACAAATTTTTAAGGAATACCTCAGAAATACCTCAGGAATACCTCAGAAATACCGCGAACAATTTATAAAAAAAAGGCTGAGTGAGCGTACTATAATAACTATAATTCTCAAATTTCATAATATACAAGGTGACAGCAAGAAACAATTGGCTATTGTAAATAATATTATTGGAAAAAATTATAACAATAATGTTATTTTCAGCATCTTTGACACTAACAACAAGGAAGTTACAGATCCAGCTCAAATATCTGAAGTGTTTAATAACTTTTTTGCTAATATTGCCTCAAATTTGATCGAATCACATTTTGAACCATCTGATCTGACTCAAAATGCTGTTTTACTGATTACACAAGTTCTTGTTCATCAATGGTCTTTGAACCTATTTTACAAGATGAAGTGGCAACCGCTATTAAAACCTTAAAGAACAAATATTCTTCCAATTCATTAGATGGTGTTAGTAACTATACCTCAAAAATGGTTGGTACGAGCATTTGTGATATCTTGGCTTATATTTTTAACATTAGCTTACAAACTGGAATTTGTCCAAGTCGTTTTAAACATGGTATAGTTATTCCAATTTTTAAGAAAGGTAATAAAACAGAGTTAAATAATTATAGGCCCATCTGTCTTCTTTGATCATTTTCTAAAATTTTTAAACAAAACAAATCTGTTTTGTGGTAATCAGTTTGGATTTAGGGAATCTTTAAGCACGGAAACTGCTTTAAAAAAGTCAATTAATACGGTACATGTGAAGCTTAACAGTAAGAATTATGTTATGGCGTTGTGCATAGACTTGATGAAAGCATTTAGCGCCGTCAATCATTCAATTTTACTTAGGATTTTAAATACTTTAGGTTTTCGTGGTGTTGTTTTTCATCTTATTTATCGGACAGACTATACCTAACTACCAACGACGAAAATATCGATTTGGACATAAGAATGTTGCGATTCTGGTGGAATAGTCATCAAATGATTGTTAGTAGTAAATCTAAAGCAATGGAATTTAAACTTAAAAGTTTGCCTAATATTAATTCTGATCACGAAATTAAATTCCACGCTATTTTCTGCAGTAATAATTATTGTTTAGCTAAATGCTTTTTTATTGAAAAAGTATTAAAATATTTAGGACTTATTTTGGACTCACAGTTAAATTGGAAAATGCACTGTATCATGCAAAAAAAAATATTTATTCATGGTTACTAGTTTAATTTATAAGTTGAGAACACTTGTTCCTAAAGATGCACTAAATATGATATATGTATTATGATTTAGTGCATTATAAATTATGTTATGTAATAACTTTCTGGGGTTGTGCATATGATGTAACTACAGCTCCTATTGCTAAATTACAAAAACAGATACTTAGGATAATGGAATTCAATAAACCAAATCAATCATTGTGGCCCATTTTTGTGGCAAAGGGGATTTTACCATTACAACACTTATTCATATTTAGGGTTTTGAGGCTGCTTTTTGAAATGAGTGGTAATAGGTTAACGAGAGTACTGAAGAGCTACATTCTTCGAAAAAAAAAAATGTATGCACTGCTGAACTGCCTCATACCATCCATTTTAAAAAAATGGTTTTTTTGTAATTGCGCACCTATTCTGTTTAACAATTTGCCATCAAGTTTGAGAACTGAAACTCGTCCTAAACAGTTTTACAAAAACATAAAAAGTTTTTTAAAAAACTGTAAAGATGTTACGTTTTTTTTCAAAATTTTCCACCAGGCTTCAACTAATTAATTCCTTTGTTTCTTGCATTAGTAGTTTAATAATATTAATAAAATTTAGATTTGTTTGTTATTTAATAATTTTACGTTTTGACGTCATAACGTTTTACACCGCATGTTCAGAAAACTAACCCGAAATTTAGCCCTTGGTCGGGGGCAATTACTCATCTACTATAAGCATTACCTTTAATTTAAAGATATGATTGCTTAGATTGGTCCTTTGGCCTTATGTGTCACGCATAATATTAATGCAATGACGTCATCCGGCGGCACAGGAACCCGCGCCGCGAATCTCTTATTTCGACCGATTTAAATGCTTGAACCAGGGTAGCGAGAGAATGGCGCCATCCGATCGGAGATCAGATGGTGTCAATTTTTGCTTAAAAAACCAGTGGTGGTTAATTTATTTTAAATTAAATTAATTAATCATCACATAAATTTTAATTAAAAATTCAAACTAGAAAATAGCGATTGTAGTTTAGCCCTTTGTCACTAGTGCGAAAGTTGTGCAAATTACTCTTGAAAACACAAACGAATTATTTCACAAAGATCATATTGATAATTTTGAAAAAAAGATTAAAGATTTCAGTCTCAAAATGTAATCCCCTATAATTTATATTTCGATGATTATCAAATTAACAATCCGCTAGGTAGTCATATGTTTTCAATTTGCGGGTGTTACTATAATTTTCCTACTATGCCACAATATTTATTAGCAAAATTAGATTTTATATTTCACGCAGCTTTTATCGCATCAAAAGATTTAAAAAATTGTGGAAACGAGACTTCCTATTATCATTTGATTGAAGAATTAAAATTTCTCGAGGAAGGAATTAAAATCGAAACCAACAATAAAATCTTGAAAGTTCATTTCATTTTGGGTTTAGTGGAAGGGGATAACTTAGGTTTAAACAGTATTTTGGGATTTGTGCAATCTTTTAATTCTAAACGCTATTGTCGATCATGTAGAAGAACTAAAGAGGAAATGAGGATAGACACACGAGAAAAGGATGATTTTTTAAGAAACACTAATAATTACCAAAAAGATCTCTTAGAAAAAGACTATAAAAATACAGGTATTAAAAGTGACTGCATTTTTAATTTGCTAAACAGCTTTAAAATTACTGAAAAGTTCTACTTTGATCTAATGCACGATGTTTTAGAAGGAGTATCTGTTTATGACATTTGCAATATTCTACTTAGTGTAATCGATAGTAACATAATTTCGTTGGATACTTTAAATAGTAGAAAACAATTATTTCCGTTAGGAGAAATTGATGTAGGAAACGCATCGCAACCCCTAAATATTAATAGATTAAAAAACAATAACTTGAAAATGATGGCTAGTGAGACATTATGTTTTGTAAATTTTCTACCATTAATGATTGGAGACTTAATTAATCGGGAAAATAAATATTGGAAATTACTCACTTTACTTATAGAAATAATTGATATTTTATTTAAATCAAGCTTTATTACTAATGATTTGGACAAATTGACTACTTTAATAGACAAACATCATAAGCTATATGTAACACTTTTTACACATTTGAAACCAAAGCATCATTTTTTAGTACACTACCCCCGTGCAATTAAAATGTGTGGGCCTCTTAAATTTGTTTGGGCAATGCGATTTGAAGGCAAACACAAAGAAGCAAAAATATATTTCAATAGCATTACATCTAGATTGAATCCATCATATTCAGCAGCTATAAAATGTGGTCTTAATTTTGCAAATTTTTTAATGAAATATCATAATGGGTTTCCCGCATATTTTGAAACTAATGATTTCGATATAATAGATTTAACAAAAGAAAATATTTTTCCAAAATAGAATAAATTGATGGCTTCGATTATACTGTAGCGAAGATATCAACTTCAATAACCTATAAGGGAACTAATTATAAAACTGAAAATTATTTGGGAATCCTTAAAGATCTAAATTATGAACTTTTCAAAATTAAATTATTTTTTTATGAACGTAATGATATATACGTCTTCTGTTTTCCGATTGAAATTAAACAGTTTGAGTGCGAGTTCGCGACAATATTCTGCTGAAAAATTTTCAGCAGGCAACCAATCAATGTAGTCTATTTCGTAAACAAATTTCCCCTTCCGAATAAAATATTTTTAAATCGCATGCAATCCTGCTGAAAATTTTTCCGCAGAATATTGTCGCGAACTCGGACTCACAAACACTTTCAGTCTTATGAAATCGGGAGGAAATTTGATAGTATACAAATTAAGAAAATATCTCAATTTACAAGTTTTCCGATGAATTTGTACCAAATTAATAATGGTAAAACTTTTTTAAGGAATAAAAATTGTGCTTTTGTTTCTGAAGAATGATTTTAGTGGTATGTAAGTTTATTTTATTTATGCTACATTTAGTCATTCTAGTTTAATCAAACTTTGAATATTTTATCTTTGTTCATTTATTATAATATAAAATTAAATACTTAACCTGAACCACAAAGTAGTGTAATCCTTCGGCCAGACCCCGGTTTAATAAAACTGATTTAGTGATTTTTTGAATTAAGTCGTATAGTATGTCAAGCTCAATTTTAGTGAATCGCGTTTTTGTATGGAGTAACTAATTGACTTTAGCAAAATTGGATTTATGAAACTGCAGCCTGGCTAGGATTAGTGCTTGAAAAATTTGAAATTATGCTTTTGTTAATTATATATTTCTTTTTTAATGAATAATAATGAAATAATAAATTTAAACTTATGTAAGAAACGTAAAATTTTTAGTTTTGAATTTTATTGATAAGTACGAGTATTAACAAATAAGAATTAACATGCACCAAAAATAAAAATAAAAAATTTCTTTAAATATGTATATAAGTAGGTATGTAATGTATGTATGTATATGCCTGTTGTTGTGCAAAGCTTTATTTATATACTAGTAAACATCTACATATGTATTATGCTACATTTGTATATTTCATCAGTAACTTTCAATATTTTAATAAATAATAAATACAATTATTTTAAGAGAGTTTTTATTTTGGTAAAGTATTTACTTTAAAGTTAATAAAGTTCGATATTAATTTTACTCTAAAGGAAACGTTTTTAAATTAAAAGTGTTCAGTTAAATAGTATGGTAAAGTATTCAATTTAGATATAAAAATGTTCGTTTTTAATTTTTCGCTAAAGGAAATATTTTTAAATTAAAACTGTTCCAGTTAAAATTTGTAGGTAAAATGTTTACGTTAGAGTTAATGACGTACGCTTTTAATTTTATTTTAAAGGAAACGTTTTAAAATTAAAAGTGATGTTGTTAAATTTTTTCGTAAAGTATTCACTTTAAAATTAGCAATGCTCATGTTTAATTTTCTTAAAACAAACGCTTTTCATTTTAGATTATTTTTATTTAAAATCATTTTAATAATATTCATTTTTATATTAAAAATATTTAAATTCGGTTGTGTTTTACATTTAAAATTATTTAAATTCGGTTGTGTTTTACATTTAAAATTATTTAAATTTAATACATTTTCATTTAATTTCAGCATGTTTTTTTCTCAGTGTGTGTTAAGGAATTGTTAAAGTCAGATTATTTAGGAACATTTCTATTTCCAAAAAGGTGTATTTTTGCTTCGCTAAAGCTTGATTTGTTAATGATCATGTGTTCCCTTATCTGTTTTTGACGATATCTCTCGTTACATCTGAAGTAATTTGAAATATGTCCTATACCGCAGTGTTTACAAGCTTTAATGTTATCGCAAGTGTGTACACCCCCGTAGACTTTAGCACAAATATTGCATCTTAATGTTTCCGTATTACAAAAATTAAACGTGTGACCATAGTTATGGTATTTTTTGCAGAAAAGGGGATTAGGTATGAAATAATTTACTTTTAATAAAATATTGTCATACAAGGTGACATTATACGGAATTATGCCGGAATCAAATGTTATTTTAATTAATTCTATATTTTTGGCTGAATTAGTAGTTGCGTCCCATTTTGTCATCCTTTCTATGTTGAGTATTCTAATATTGGAACCTAAATTCTCTTTAAGTTCAGTATCGGAAATGTTAATTGGAATATTTCTAACTATTCCAACAGAGGTGGTAAAATTGTTTGGAATAAATGTGACGTAGTTATCAAATTCCTTAAATGGTTTGGAATTAGCGCACGTATTCGCATCCAAATAATTATCGAAAACAATCTTAGCAATATTTTTGCTCACACCAGAGATGCTTTTAATATTTTTAAAGTTATTTATTTTAATTGCTTTACCTAGATTAACGATATTTATTTTCTCTTTTTTGACAAAAACTGTGAATGGGCCTAAATCAGATTTATTATATAGATTAATCTGATTGGAATTTGTAGAATCCATTTTTGTATCTAAATTAGACGCATTAGAAGGTACTTGAATGATTTTTTGACCAACTGTATTGTTTTTAGATTTATGTTTTAATTCATTGATACCCATTTCGTAATTACTATTGATTAAAATTTCGTTATTAAAAAGAATTTTACTTTTTTTAACAGAGAAAGCCTCATCAGAATTATCATTAGAAAGATCAGAAGAATCAGAAAAAATAGGTGCAAAGTGCGACGCACCTTGCACCTCACTAATATTAGTTAATTGATGCACAATCTTTATTGAATAATACAAATAATTTATGCAAAACTCACCAAATAGAATAAAAAATTATTAAAAACACCGAAATTAACAAGAAATACATACAATGAAAATTGATTAAGAAAATTAAATAAAATCACCAAAATTTATTTCGAGCACTTTTGTAAAACACTACCTCACACAATGGAGGTTCGAGAAGAATTGAATTAAAATATTACTTGCTAAATTTATCTTTAGTTTTACTACTGTACGTTAGATGTCTATAATTGTTGGCACACAATTATGACACGTTCTTAATATTTTGTGAATTTGTTTTGCTTTTCCTACAATTTTTGAACTCAAATTTCCCCAGGTAGCAATTTTTCGTACGATTTTTCAAAATGTTTACCGTCCACTGCTATCTATGTAAGTTAAGAGTTTTGCTCGAAGATTTATTAAAAAAAATGAATTTATTTTATCAATTTATGTTTATCTTTTACATTTCAAACTAAAACTAAACTAAAACTCAAAATATGTTAACATTTTATACATAAAAAATTGCTTAATAAGTAAATTATAATATTCTCAAATAACTAGAACATGTTTGCGCGTGTTCTTACATGTGTTTTCCTTTTAAGCTGATTTAGCGTCTTTAGGTGATGCGCGTGTTTGTAATTTATGCTGAGTTGCAATTCTAGTTGTGTTAACTCTTCCCTCCTACAAGATCCGCGTCCCGTGGGTCAAAACTTTAGGCTAATTGGTTGGACTCCGGATTGGTTGATGATGACTTCTTCTTGACATGGTTTTGGATTTGACCATTTGTTGCGTTTTGTTCTTAATAATAGGATGAGTATTATGATGAAAATTATGGATATTATACCGAAGTCTACAAAGGCTGCTTTCTTATGTTTTGTGAATAGTTTTTGTAGTTGATCTACATTATTTAGGTGCAGGTTGTGAAGGTATCCTGGGTCGACTTTTACTCCTTTATCTGTTATATTAGGTTGTAGTACTGTTGGTAGTACTTGCGATTTCCTAATATCTCTGCTGGTGAAGGTTGTATTGTTGATCTTAATTGTTTCATTGTCATATTGTATTAGAAAGCTTCCTTCTAGGTGTTTATCCGTGTTGTTGTAAATTATGTCTCCTTTAAAGTTGCTCAGAAAAATCGTATTGTCGTTTAGCGTGTCGATTATCTGATTCTTGTTGAATTGGTAGTTACATTGGGCATCTAATCCCCTTATGAGCTGATTGATGCAGTGGTCTGCTTTTAATTCTTCCAAACTGTTTGTCTCGCAAAGTATGGTTTCGCGAAAGAGTTTGCATTGTCGAATGATCCCGTACATTTCGTCTTGGTTTACTAGAAGTTCGTTGTATTCCAGGTATATCTGTTTGTTGTTCTCAATCGTTGATCTTACCATGACGTGATTGTATTCCCGTTTACTTGTTTTTGGTATTGATATAACATATAGTATTGTTGATTCTTTAGCCAGCATCATAGGTTCTGCGTATTCTATTGCTTCTATATCGTTAGAATATGGAAGGGTTTCGATTTCTGCAACTAGGCGACTGATTTCTTCTTTATCCAATAAATTTGTATTGATTATTTTCCCTTTTGCTAATTGCGCAGCTCGGATGATTTCTTTTATCTCCTCTTTGATTATGGTTAATCGGTTGAATAGTATTTGTTGGATTTTTTCATCTGCGTTTTCGTGTAAATGATCAACAATTTTGTTGTATTCATTGAGAATCTGCTGTGCTGTGGTCATTAAGGCATTGTTGATCTTATATTGTTGATTATTGTTATCGATGATTTGATTTTGACTTTTGATTATTTGATCCCAGTCTGTGGCGTCTGGTGATCCTGCAATCCACTTCCATGCGGAGCCGATCCAGTTGATTGATCGGCGAGATCGTGATTTTTGACCTTTGAGTTCTGATATTACCTGCTTGGTTTGGTTTATTTGGTGAATCAGTTGAGGTCGAAGGCTGCTTTCTGGGTCAATGTGGTCAAGTGAAGTTCTAATTCTGCTGATTATTTCTTCATAGTCGGTCAAGTTGATGACATGGATTAATTTGAAATTTCCATTGATGATTCGTCCATTGCCTTGTTTGAGAGTTACTATTGGTGTGGTATATTTGTAGATGGTAAGTGAGCTTGTCAAGCCCAATATCCAGAAACTGGAAAGAAGAAATTATTGCGTTAAATTTTTTATTTGAGTCTTGTGGACCCTTTTTCCGGAGGTGGTTGTAATTGTGACTCGATTATCTTTGGCCACAGTTTCTTCTCTAAATTTGGGTTTCTCTTTCCCTTGTATCTGCTTGATTGTAGTGTATACTATTTCCCCAGGTTTATATTTTTTTGGTTTATTTCTCTTTGCGTTTTCCCTAGAGATATTTGTTTTTTGGTTTTTCTTGATTTTTTCTGCCACATCCTCGTTGATTTGATCCTTGAAGTTTACAAGATTTTGGTAATTGATTCTCTGCGTTCTCCCAAAAAATATGTCGCAAGGTTTGTGTTGGATAACGGAATGTATTGAGTTGTTATAGCGATCTACTGCGACATTAACTAGTTCCTTTATGGTTAATTCCTTATATTCCATTTGAAGGCATCTTATTATCTCGATGATAGTTGAATGCACTCTTTCGATGGCTCCATTTACTTCACTTCGCTGGGGTGGTGTTAAGTATATCTCTATCCCCAAGGTTTTCAGGTAGTCCATTACTATTGGACTTACGAAACTCCCCTCATTATCCATTACTAATAATCTGGGAATTGTGAAGTAATGCAATATTTTGATGATTTTGTCTCTGATGTGTAGAACAGATTTGTTGTTGATGTGGAAAAACTTTGTAAATTTAGAGAATTTATCCACGCATGAGATGAATTTTTCATTTTTTATCTCGATTATATTCATATGGAGTATTTCTGTTGGATATGTTGGAATTGGTGTCTCCTGGAGCTCGACTCGATTTGGGTGTCTGTCATATTTATTTGTATTACAGATGCTGCAGGTTTTGGTATATTTTTTTATTAGGCTGGTCATTCGTGGAAAATAGTATCGTTCTAGGATTTGTTCCTTGTTCTCAGCGTGATTTCTGTGTGCTCGATTATGCTCCTCTGTTATAATTTTGAATTTATTTTCCTCATTGCTATATATGTGATTGGTCTATCTTTTCCAATGTCACCCTGTGATAATACGGCACCAATTGCATAATCAGAGGCATCGGTAGTAAGTATAAAAGGTTTATCGAAGTCTGGAAAGATTAGTATTTCAGTGGATGCTAACACTTCTTTGATCTGACGGAATGCTTGGAGTTCCTTTCCTGTTAAGCTGATTTTCACTTTTTTTGATTGTGTTGCCTTAATTTGCGCGTTTTCGCCTCTTGTGAGGTTGGTTAGGGGCTTGGCGATTTTCGCGAAGTCTCTAATAAAACGTCGATAATATGATGCGAGTCCAAGGAATGATTTTAACTCTTTTAAATTATCTGGGCTCTTTAGGTTCCGTATAGCCGCGACCTTCTTTAAATCTGGCCTGATTCCTTGGTTTGTTATGATGTATCCCAGGAATTCTGTTTCTGTTTTCATGAATTCCGTTTTGTCGAGGTTGACACGTAGGTTAGCTTTTTCAAGTTTCGAGAATATTCTTTTGACATTGATAAGATGTTCTTCTTCGGTTTTCCCTCCGAATATGATGATGTCGTCGATATAAACATAGCAGATGATTCCGATGAATTCTTTCAATACGTCGTCTATCATTCTTTGGAATATAGCTGGCGCATTTTTTAGTCCGAAAGGTAGTCTTAAAAATTCATATTTTCCATTCATAGTGGAAAAAGATGTTTTCGGAATATCCTTTTCTTTCATCCTGATTTGGTGAAATCCTGATGTAAGGTCGATGGTCGTAAAAAATTTTGATTTTCCAAGATTTGCCAACGTGTTTGATATATCCGGTATTGGATATGTATCTGATACTGTGACCGCGTTTATTCTTTTGAAATCGATGACTATCCTATATTTTTTGATGCCAGATGCATCCAGCTTTTTTTCGACTACCCAAATTGGTGAATTGTATGGGCTTTTAGACGGCCTTATGATTCCATCCTTTAGAAATTGGTCTATTTGCTTCTCCACTTCTTGCCTCATACTGACTGGATAAGGATAGGATTTCGTGTAAATTGGTTCATCTGTTGTTGTTTTTATTTCTGCTTTTATGTTAGTATCAATTGTTTCAGTATCGTTGACTGGGTTAAATAGTGTTTTGAATTTTGCCACAATTTCTTGGAGTTTTTTTCTGGCTTCTGTAGATAAGTGACTATCCCGAACTTCAATGTTGTTTACTTGAACTGAGTGTTTTTCCTTGAGTGGAATTTTAATATTTGGAGTTATGGTCAAAATGTTATTTTTCCGGTCGATAATTGCTCCAAGTTTTTTTAGAGTGTCGTCCCCGATTATTCCGTCGAATGTTTTTAAACCAGGTAGTACAAAAAACTCTATTACTGTGTCGATTCCAATGCATTTAAAAAATTGTCCGGATATTTTTTTACTGATCCTGATGTCACCTCCCGCTGATTTTATGTTAAACGGGACATTAGTGGGAATGGATCCTTCGGCTAGTTCAGGTTTGATGAAGTTCTTGTTGGCTCCCGTGTCGATTAAAAATTTGAGGATGTTGTTCTTTGCTGTTTTGTACTCTAGGTATGGTATGCTAGAGAGGCTTTCTCCATAAAATTTACCTCTGAGTTTATTTCCTCAGGTTCGTCTTCTAATGTCTCAATATCAGTATTTTCGTTAACTAACTGATTATATTCCTCTTCCTCCTGTGTATCCAAATGATAAATTCTTTGTTGTCTTTGGGATTCGCCATAGCTTGGATGTTCTACTTTCGGTGGATGGTTATTTTGATATGTTGGTCTGTTCATGTAATTTACGCGTTTGGTTTGAATTGACTGGTCAATTTCCATTGGTGTTGCAGGTTTCGGATAAATTGGCCTTGGTGGCATTTGTTGATTTAGATTTTGATTGTTGTACGATGTTTGGTTGTTATAATGTTGATTATTGTATACCATATTTTTCCGTTGCGGTGGTATTAAATTATGGATTACTCGTGGATTTTGTGAATTTGTATATGAAGCTTGGTTGACTGAGTTATTAATTCGTGGATTTTGTGGGTTGATATACGAAAACTGGTTGATTGGAGCTGTTACTGAGTTAGTAATGTTCTTTTTCTGAATCGTTAAATTTCTGAAATTCATGTTTTGAATCTCAAGGCAGGATGCGTATGCCTCCGGAAGTGTAGTTGGTTTTTGAATGATTAACATTCGTGACAATTCTCCGTTTAACCCTCTGACAAAAACGTCCAAAGCTCGATTCCTGTAGTTTTCGACTAGAACGCTGATGGTTTCTGTCGAGTAATCTTCTGTTTTTATTTTGTTTACTATCAATGAGAATTGATGATTCACATTGGCGTAGAATTCATCGATTGTCATATTTCTTTGTACGAGGTTATTTAATTGATGTTCTAATGTGCGAAGATCCCTTTTATCTGCGTAGTGGAGCGAAAGGCATTTTTTTATAGACGCCCACTCATCATCGAAGATATTATATGATATTAATGCCGCATCTGCGTTTCCTCTAATCTTCTGCCTTATGTGTTGCAATATTACTCTATAGATTGGTTTAGTTCGTACGATATTATAGTCTCGTAGAATGGTCTCGACATTATGTACCCAAGAGATATATTGAGTTGGATTTCCGTCGAACTGTTGCAGTTCCTTCACGCAGTCAGGTAGCTTACTTATGTCCTTAAGATCTTGTTCATTTTGTGGGGCTGCGAATATTGTTGCTGCAGCTGGATTTATAGGTTTCTCCAGTACCTCGAGTCTCCGCTCGATTTGTTTTGTGAACTCAATTTGAGCATTTAGGGCTCCGGTTATTTTTGTTAATGCAGCTTGGATTTGATCTAATTTTTGTTCAACTGGTGTCGTCATTATGATGTTTCACTTATTATTATATTTAAATTATTTTTATTATTATATTTTATTATTATTTTAAATTTTGTTTTTATTATTACTGTTGGTTATAATTACGATCACTTTTTTATAATTAAACAAAATGTTTAGTTGATTTTATTATTATTTGTTATTATACTCACTTTTTATTATTAATTTAGTATTTTGTAATTTTTATTAATTAATACTTGTTATGAAAAAATACTTAGTAACTATTATTATTGTTATTATATAATCACTTTTTATTATTAAAATTCTCGTTATTATTATAATCACTTTTTATTATTATTTTTTTACTTTGTTATTAATTTTTTACTTACATTAAAATTAAGAAGCTTTTCATGGCTTATTTGTGGATTAGTTTTGCCACAAAGATTTTTATAGTGCACAGCCGGTTATCGTACACTCGGAACCCGTACGTGTGTCTTCTAAATAACGGATATGCTGTATTTCTCCCGTTTGGCGATGTTGCGTTGATATTTGTAACCCGCCTACTAATGGTACAAACTTTATCACGGTTTATTTAGTTTCACTACTTCAGTGGAACGGCTTTAGCTATGTTCTTATGTGTATAGCCTTTAAATATTTTGGTATAAAAAACGGTTATGTTCTCGTGGGTATAACTTCTATTTTTAACCAAAACTTGTCGCTCTTTAGTTTTAGATACTTTTCAGCAGGAGTTTACTGATCTAATGATCTTCACTAATTTTTTTCACTTTTTTGTTACTTGCACTTTTTATTATTTTATTAATATTTTAACGCCAGGTCCCTGTTTCGGCGCCAGTTAAGAGTTTTGCTCGAAGATTTATTAAAAAAAATGAATTTATTTTATCAATTTATGTTTATCTTTTACATTTCAAACTAAAACTAAACTAAAACTCAAAATATGTTAACATTTTATACATAAAAAATTGCTTAATAAGTAAATTATAATATTCTCAAATAACTAGAACATGTTTGCGCGTGTTCTTACATGTGTTTTCCTTTTAAGCTGATTTAGCGTCTTTAGGTGATGCGCGTGTTTGCAATTTATGCTGAGTTGCAATTCTAGTTGTGTTAACTTGTATATCGACTTAATGCACACGATTTGTAGTAAGCTTTTCTTTTCAATTTGACCAGAATGCTGTTGTTATGAACTTTTTTTTATATTTTGGTTTAAATAAATCAATTATTACAAGAAAATGAAAACGATTTATTTAAACGAGATTTATATATGTTGAAATTCAAACATTTATGAAAATATTTCAGAAATCATAATTAAGAATTTGCAACGTTTTCATTTACAAATTTGTCTTAGGAAAAAAAGTGATTTCCCATATGTTTTATGTGTTTTACCATAGACAATGATAATAGATCTCTCATTTGACTAAAAACAGAAAATAAAAACAAAAATTTTCCATTCAAATATTATCGGTGTATTGCATATACGTATTATATTTGCAACGCATTCTAAAATTATTGCCTTATAAAATACACAACACAACGATACATTAGAATTATCAGAAGTTTTTGTTTTTTTTCCTTTAGTTACTATGAAATGAGAAATCTAGTATGAATGTCTATGGTTTTACTATGGAAATTTTGGTTTTTACTAGTTTCTAATTCCCATATAAAAGCTTCGATTTTTAGATTATGGCTTGTATAATCAAGGTTGCTTTGGTGATGGTTGTGCCAAAGTTCATTTACAAAAACGTCGTCCGTTCAAATCACCTTAACGGAAACCAGCAATTCCGAGAAAAAAAAATCCAAAATCTGCAATTGTGCTCCGATTGTGGTTCTTTATATGGGGGAAAAAAGGAAACACTAATTTTCTTTTTTCTTGCATTTTTATTTATGTTACAAACAATTGGTGGTGCAATTTGGTTTGAATAGAACTAACATTACTATTTGTATTAAGCAAGGTGATATTTCATATAACTTTATTGATTATACAGAAAGATTACGAGGCATAGGTGCTTCTTTATACTATTCGTATTTTAAGTGCTTTTCACAAATTTTATTGACAATAAATTCTTCTACAACCAATTTATGTTATTACATCGATTTTTGCACTCCGAAATAAAAATTTTTTGATGCCAAATGCAACGGCAATGATAAAAATAAATATCACAGCAATTATAAGGACAAAATAACCACTTGTGAAACGACCTTGATGACCTTGACGATCTTCTTTATTTTGGCGAGACGAATAAAACGTAATATTCAATAAAATCGCATTCTCTTTGATTTCCCCCAACATTTTGGTGTCACAATAAATGATGGAATCCGTTTTTGGGTCCTTTGCGTTTTTCACATAAATAAAACGTCCTAAGGATAAAGATGTCCAACCTGCGAACGTGATACTTGTCTCGTTAACGTGCACCAATTTAGCTCGTAGTAGCGTAAGGTAGCAAGCATAAATTTCGGAAGTAGGGTATATTCCGATTATAAAGTTATTAGTAAAAAAATGATGATTCCGTTTAAAAAATGGCATTACGTTTTTATTTGTACAGGCACGATCTTCTGAAATCTGATTACAATTAAACTCTTCGTTTGTACCACAATCAGATGTAACTTGGATTGAAGTCGAAATCCTTTCATGATACGTGTGATTTTCTATTGAATATGTATTGAGCTTGCCATTAATTATTTCATAGTCATTGCCCCTTGGATCGGCCAAATACAAATTGGAAATATTAAAACAAGTGTATGCTGCGCCATAAGCGAAACTCAAAACTAATACGAATATAATATCAAACATGACGATTAATGAATGAATTTGTTTTGTTCTTTCTACTTTGGTTGGTTGTTAATCAACTAATAGAACTTTATTATTCATAATTATATGTAATTTGTTTGCTATATTAGGCAATATGCCACGTAAACTTTAAATTTATAACTATGAAATAGTTAATGACCTGATGGATACATAACCAATCGAAAATAACAGTTATCAGTGTAATCTTTAGATATAAATAAATTAAATGAGATGTTGATAGCTCTCTTTGGCTGATGTCTTCAAACGTCTTCTGTTTCTCAATTTTTTTACGAATATAACTCCAACAAAGTTTTCGAATAATTTGTATAACAATTTTATCTTCAATAACAACAACTTTCTTCGGATATCGTTTATACAAATTTGTTTATTTATTCTTTATGTTGGTTTATTAAATACACTTTGATAAATTTTCTAGTTATACATTTACTTTATATTTTCTCGAATATACATATTTCCATACAATACAATTTTTGGCTTTAATTTAATATACCTTATGTTTTGACAGCGGATACTCAACGACTGATTTTTCTTGTAAGAATTTTGGCATACAAATCCAATGCTTTTCTACAATACAATACATACATAGAGAATAAACAACGCAAGTCAAATTTACTTTAAAACATAATTAATAATTATTAAATATTCTGCTAGATTACAGCTCAGAATACTTTTAATTGTGATTTGATTTTAATTGTGTAGTGTTCTAAGTTTCAGATAAATAATTGAATTTAAATAATGTTTTGTAATTATTGATAAGAGATGGCGTTATTGTAGTTTTATTAAAATATAGTTCTGGTAATCACTACAAAAATAAAATGAAGACGAAGCGCTATAGTCTTTCTGAAGTGAAATACATAATGGCGTAAATAGTAAACTATAAAACATGTGCTTTAATAATAAGAGGTAAAAAAATGAAAACGATTACGACAATTGCAATAAGATAAGTATTCCTTTATAATTACATGTTAATCAAGCAAATTACTAATAAGCTTTTGTTTTCTTTCTTTAGGCTAACTTACAGAGTTCACCAGACTAACGCAATAACAGACTGCACCAGACTAACGCAACATGAATATTTTATGTTTTTTGATAATGAACTGGCGTAATTAAATAATTAATTAAATTTAAATACTAATAATAATAATAACTAATATCTAAGCATTTTGTTTGATTGTTTGTGTTTATGCTACGACAACAACCGGGATATGGATTAAGCGAAAACCTATATTTTGCACTCGGGGAATAGCAGACGGCTACCACTGTAAAGCCCCCACTGTAATGCCGTTTATTATCCGGAATCTTTTCAATTTTACTCTGATTGCTTTTGATTTAAAATGAGCAAAGGTGTTGCGAATGAAAGAGACCAGTGATACGTTCCAGGGTTGGACAAATTTTGACTTACAATACAAAGATTGCTAGATCTTGAGTGTTGTAGTAAAATTAATAAGAAATTGAATGAAATCCAAGAAAATGGCTTTTTGTTAAATATTACAATTTATGCGTCTGGACAAAAGAAGAGAAATATTTAAGGGAAATTTACAACACCTTATGTTGTGCTTATAATTGTTAGCTGTGCTATTGCTGGCATTACAGAATCGACTAAACAATTTGGTAATTAAAGGATTTATTATTAATAAAATTTATGAAATAATTAGAAATTTGAGGTTTTCTATTATTGGACTTAACCCTTTTTTACCCCAAATATAACTTACCTCGACAATTACAGGCTCCAAAAATGATTTTCAAAAGAGAAATTTCTTAAAACTGTGCAAAATTTGAAGTACCAAAAAGACGGGTTAACTTCCTTTATTGAAACTTTTTGAAATAATTTGCGAAATGTTGGTAAATTAATTTTTAGAGCTTTGCAAATACTTCAAAGCTCAGAGTATATTCGCAGGCCCCATAAATCAGAAATAATAGTTTTAATTTAATTAAGCTTTTCATAACCTTTTCAAAGTTCGTATAGAGTCGCAAACAATTACTCTTCAAGAATAAGCATTAAATTTAATATTTGATTCCAAAGGTAAGTCGGTATTCTTCATGCCTGAGAATAATATGATCGCATCGGTTGTTGATATCTCTAAAGATAGGTTTCGGGGCCAGTAATTGTTGTACCAACGCGCATTTAGAATTCATGATTATTTCTATACATTGACGCTTTACTATCAATCAGCAAATTCTTAGCGAAAAAAATTCAAATTCTGCACTTGTGCTCCGATTGTGGTTCTTGATGTGGGGGAAAAAAGGAAACACTAATTATTTTTTTTTTTTCTTTACATTTTTATTTATGTTACAAATAATTGTTGGTACAATTTGATTACACAGAATGAGTATAAGAGGCGTTGCTGCTTATTAATATGAATCGTATTTTAAGTGTTTTCAAATATTTATGTTATTACATCGATCTTTGCACTTCGAACTAAAATTTTTTTGATAAAAAATGCAACGCCAATGATAAAAATAAACGTCAAGGCAATTATAAGAATAAAATAACCATTTCTGAAACTACCTTGACGGCCTTGTTTATTTTGGCGAGTCGGATAAATCGTAATATTTAATAAAATCGCATTCTCTTTGATTTCCGTATACATTTTTGTGTCACAATAAATGATAGAATCCATTTTTATTTCTCCTTCCGGAGAATTATAAAGTCCGAAGGATAAATATGCCCAACCTTCGAATGTAATACTTGTCTCGTTAACTTTCACCAATTTAGCCCGTACTAACGTAAGGTAGCAAACATATGTTTCGGCATTAGGGTACATTGTGATTACAAAGCTGTCGGTAAAAGAATGACGATTCCGTTTAAAAAATGGCACTACTTCTATATTTGAACAGGTATCACCTACTTTCTCCTGATTACAATAAAACTCTTCGTTTGTACCACATTCAAATGTAAGTTGCATTGAAATCGTAATCTTTTCATGATAACTGTGATTTTCTATTGAATATGTATTGAGCTCGCCATTAATTATTTCATAGGTATTGCCTCTGGGATCGGACGAATACAAATTTGAAATATTTAAACAAGTGTATGCTGCGCCATAAGCAAAACTCAAAATTAATACGAATATAATTTCAAACATGATGATCAATGAATGAATTTGTTTTGTTTCTACTTTGGTTGGATGGTAATCAACTAATACAAGTTTATTATTCATAATGCAATGTAATTTGCTATATTAGGCAATATGCCACGTAATCTAGATATTACTCAACTATTGATGATGCGCAATGAATAATTAAGCAATTTAGAAATTGGCTGGAAACCATCGTTTTTTATATCGTTAGAAAAGGTTTTTAATATACCAAACAACAGTTTGAGCAACATTTTCAGCTATAAAATTTAGCACTATAAACTAGAACGCAGCGTAATTATTTCGATTTAAAAAATCAGTGAATTGAAAAAAAAATTTAAAACTGAGCAAAAAATATATTTTATTGAAATACTGAGCAACTCTCAAAAACTTCTCCTTAGCATTAATTGATTAATGGTATTATGTTATCACACTGGCTAGAAAAAAGTGCAATAAAAGAAGTAATGCGTAACTAGGACCGAAACAGACGTAAAGAAAAAGACAACACCATTTTAAAAAACGTCAAATATTTACGCTGGCAATTGTATTATGGAGTTTGTTTCTACGTTGAAAGATTAATTTAAAAGGCATAATTGGAATGAGCGAAACATATAATTTGTAATAGAAAAAAATTTAAACATCAGAGTTTATATGGAACCTCAGCCATCCCAGTTGTAAAAATAAGGGGGAAAAATAATTATTTTGGACCGGATTAGTCGTCGAAGAGAACATTGAATTTAAAAATGATGGGATTTTTACTTATAGTGGTATGGTGTTTTGTTTACTTATATTGTTTGGTAATATAATGATGAACCATTTCTAAAATTTCTCCAAATTGTACTGGTGTCATTCACCGATACAATGAATGCCTAAAAAAAGTAAACAAGTCAAAAAAAATAAAAGCAATTCATTATTTTATGCTAGAATTGCTCATTTTACTGCTACAAAAAATAATTTAGCTCTATTTTTGGCATATCCCAAGTATAACAAGACGAAACTAAAAATTGAGCTACCGTATTTTCCTTCGGCTTTTGAGAAAATAATCGAAAGATAACTTCATTGTACTTATGATTACCCAAGTATAACTAAACTAAACTCAAAATTGAGCTACAGTTTTTTCCTTCGTTTTGCTAGGAAATAGTCGAAGATTCGTACTATAACAGTAGTGGTATGAATATGTACATATATGAAGATTGAAGATCAAACATTTTCATATACGTATAGTGTTGTATCTTGGATGGTTGTGAATTGTGTTTATATTGTGTTTTATTAAAAATATTCGATTAAAACTATAATTTTTAATTTCTGTGATTTCGTGAATAAATTTAAATAAAGTAATCAATTGTTTGTTTGTTAAGTTATTTTTCGTCAATATGTTTTAAATTAATAATTGGACGGTGTTTTATAATTGTGTTTTATGTTTTTGTGATTATATCACTGATTCCATATAATACATATAATCACATTTCCATATAAAACAAATAGCAATTATGTACGGGTGATTTTAGCGCTTTTGGGTTAGTTGCAAATGAAATGTCCGATGATGATCACCAAGTGATCGAAAACGTTCATATATTTTTGTAAATAAAATTGAACTTTTTTGAAAATTTAAAAAAATAAATATTGTATTATTTCAAGTACACTGTAGATTTTTTGGTTTTCGGTAAAAGTGTTCGGTTTTGTGGTTTCAAGATGGTGATTGTGACACTGAAGAATTATCGAATTTAATATGGAAACCACGGCAGCTCTGAACTACACGAATTTGCAGAATGGATGGAATTTATCGGGGGGGGGGGGGGGGGGGGGGGCGAGTAGACAAGAGAGAAGAGACGCAACAACTTCAACACCGATGTCAAGCAACATTTGCTACGGTTAGTACAAATTTGGGTGACCGCTTGGGAACATAATGATGGAACGAAATCTCGCCCCTCCCACCGCATAGGCACCGCGATGGGTATACTAGTAGCGACTACTAATTAATTAAATTAAAGCTAAATTAAAGCTTTTTTTTCAGATCTTGCGGTTACAACAGAGGGACGCTGTATTATCATAAATTGTTGTTGTCTTGTGATTAACAAGTGTCAAAAAAACAAATACTAACAAATTTACTAACTATCGACTACTTAGGTGTCTGGCACCGGGACGTACTATCTACCAGATGATTACAATCTTCGTTTGAACCACAATCAAAAGTAACATGTAGTAAAGACGTTATCCTCATTAAATCATTGATATTGCTCCTGGGACCGGCCAAATACAAATTTGAAATATTTAAACAAGTGTTTGCTGCGCCATAAGCGAAACTCAAAAATAATACGAATATAATTTCAAACATGACGATTAATGAATGAATTTGTTTTGTTTCTACTTTGGTTGGTTGTTAGTCAACTGATAGAACTTTATTATTCATAATGCGATGTAATTTGTTTGCTATTCGAGTATTAGGCAATATGCCACGTAAGCTAAAAATTTGTTATCCTTGAAAAATTGGATATTACGCAACTATTTATGGTATGATCTGGTCTAATTAAATTAAGCAATTTAGACATTGGCTATAAACCATCGTTTTCTATAATGTTAGAAAATGTTTTCAATATACCAAGCAACAGTTTGAGCAACATTTTCAGCTACAAAACCTAACACTATCAATCTAAAACGAAATTGAATGATTTCGATTTAACAGCCAGTATTTTATTGAAATACTGAGCAACTCTCGAAAACCCCTCCTTAGCATTAATTAATTTAGCAATACTAATGAATTTTTATTTAATTTTTAGCATTCAACCAATTCTAAATAACTTATTAGCAAATATTATGAAAAAGAGACTTTGAACTTGTGTATATTTATCATACAAAGTTTTGCTACACAAATTAAAGTAAGGTACATACATAAAAAATGTTCACAAATTGTTCGAACAAGCCTAATCCTTTTTATTTTAATAACAAAAATTGTTTTGGTAATTACAAATTTGTGTTACAAAATTTAGGTATATTTAAGACCTTTGTTAATTTTAGCTTAAATATGAAATTTATTAACTTTCTCGCCACATAACTTTTTGTGCCGGCTCGTAGAAGAAACGTCTGTTATTACCACTACCGACTTGTAGTTCGCTGGTCTTTCGTCTGTTTCTCTTTCTATCTTTCTGTCCTTTCATTCTTTGCCTCCACGCAATGTTCCGTTCAACAGAAACCGCATTAGGTAAAGTTATATGAGTAAAAGATATATTTATAAATAGAAATATGTTACGTACAATTTGGTAATTAAAGAATTTATTGTTAATAAAATTTGTGAAATAATTAGAAATGTGAAATTTTTATTGCTTGATTTAACCTGTTTACTCCAAATGTAACTTGTCGCGACAATTACAGGCTCCAAAAATAATATCCAAAGGAGGAATTTCTCAAAATTATGCAAAATTTGAAGAACTGAAAAAGGCAAGTTAACTCTAATGAATTTACTTTATTGAAGCTTTTAATACTTAGAGCTTTTTAAAGACTTCTAAGTCCAGAGTATATTAGCCTGCGGTCCAGAAATCGGCAATCTTTTTAATTAAATGCAAAATGTGCCATGGGAGCTATCATAAGTTTTTCATAATTATCATAAAAGCTTTGTGATATTGGCGTTTTGTTGAAACTCATAGACAACGTTTATAGTATATAGGTAAATATTTTTATATCTAAATATAAATTAAGCTTTCTTGCGGAAATATAGAGCGACTCGAAAATTGACCTTGGAGTCGTAAGGAATCGCACGGACGTCATGAGCAATGCTTGAGACCACTGTAGCAAATGAACCCCTCGTCTGAAAAGTGTATCTTTTTAAATTTAAAAAATGTTTAAACGAGTCTAACTGTAATAAACTATTTGAATTGAAGCTTTGGTAATTCAAAATCGATCAATGTAAAATGCTTTACGAATCCTTCAGTTTAAGTAGTAAAATTTGCCAAATAGAATTAAACTATTCAGAAGTCTAATTCAAAAATTGTTAGAGCTTTCTTACAGTATAAGATTCAGTGTAATTTGACATGCCTTGTAAAGCGTAAAGCTTTTGCGAACAATATTTAAAAATTAAAATTTATTTTCTTATTTATAATATTTCATGCTAATTATAAAACTAAATGTATGTATTAATGTACCTGTAACTGTTGTGCCATAGCTTATTTAGATTGCTTGATTATTTCCAGACATTTTACAGCAAATTCGATTTTTTTAGAAATTACCTTAGAGGAAATCAGCAATTCCAAGCCAAAAAAAATCCCAAATCTGCAATGATGCTACGATTGTGGTTCTTGATGTGGGGAAAAAAGGAAACATTAGTTTTTATTTTTTCACTTTACATTTTTATTTATGTTACAAATAATTGGTGGTGCAATTTGGTTTGAATAGAACTAACACTACTATTTGAATTAAGCAAGGTGATATTTCATATAAATTTATTGATTATACAGAAAGATTACGAGACGTAGGTGCTTATTAATACTATTCGTATTTTAAGTGCTAGCTTTTCACAAATTTTATTGACAATAAATTCTTCTACAATCAATTATGTTATTACATCGATTTTTGCACTCCGAAATAAAATTTTTTTAATGCCAAATGCAACGGCAATGATAAAAATAAATATCACCGCAATCATAAGGACAAAATAACCACTTGTAAAACGACCTTGATGACCTTGACGATCTTTTTTATTTTGGCGAGACGAATAAAACGAAATATTTAATAAAATCGCATTCTCTCTGATTTCCCCCAACATTTTGGTGTCACAAAATATGATGGAATCCGTTTTTGGGTCCATTGCCTTTTTCACATAAATAAAACGTCCTAAGGATAAAGATGTCCAACCTGCGAACGTGATACTTGTCGCGTTAACGTGCACCAATTTAGCTCGTAGTAGCGTAAGGTAACAAATATGTGTTTTGGAAGTAGGGTATATTCCGATAATAAAGTTATTAGTAAAAAAATGACGATTCCGTTTAAAGAATGGCATGGCGTTTTTATTTGTACAGGCACGATCTTCTGAAATCTCATCACAATAAAACTCTTCGTTTGTACCACAATCAGATTTAACTTGTATTGAAGTCGAAATCCTTTCATGATACGTGTAATTTTCTATTGAATATGTATTGAGCTTGCCATTAATTATTTCATAGTCATTGCCCCTTGGATCGGCCAAATACAAATTGGAAATATTTAAACAAGTGTATGCTGCGCCATAAGCGAAACTCAAAACTAATACGAATATAATTTCAAACATGACGATTAATGAATGATTTTTTTGTTTCTACTTTGGTTGGATGTTAATCAACTAATAGAACTTTATTATTCATAATTATATGTAATTTGTTTGCTATATTAGGCAATATGCCACGTAAACTTTAAATTTATAACTATGAAATAGTTAATGACGTGATGGATACATAACCAATCGAAAATAACAGTTATCAGTGTAATCTTTGGATATAAATAAATTAAATGAGATGTTGATAGCTCTCTTTGGCTGATATCATCAAACGTCTTCTGTTTCTCAATTTTTTCTTCAGATATCCAACAAAGTTTTCGAATAATTTGTATAATAATTTTTTTTTCAATAACAACAACTTTCTTCGGATATCGTTTATACAAATTTGTTTAATTATTCTTTATGTTGGTTTATTAAATACACTTTGATAAATTTTCTTAGTTATGCATTTAGTTTATATTTTGTCGAATATACATATTTCCATACAATACAATTTTTGGTTATAATTATAATTTATTATACCTTATGTTTTGACAGCGGATACTCAACGACTGATTTTTCTTGTAAGAATTTGGGCATACAAATACAATGCTTTGCTACAATACAATACATACATAGAGCATAAACAACGCAAGTCAAATTTACTTTAAAACATAATTAATAATTATTAAATATTCTGCTAGATGACAGCTCAGAATACTAATATGAATTTTTTAACAAGTTTGTTGACATATTGTTTAGATTTTAGGTTGACATTTGATTTTGGTAAGAAATTATTATTGGAATTTATCTGATATCTATTTAATTATCAATTATATTAAATTGTTCGTTTAATTTTAGAATCAGTGATTTTAATTGTGTAGTGTTCTAAGTTTCAGATAAATAATTGAATTTAAATAATGTTTTGTATCATAATTATTGATAAGAGATGGCGTTATTATAGTTTACTAAAATATAGTTCTGGTAATCACTACAAAAATAAAATGAAGACGAAGCGCTGTAGTCTTTCTGAAGTAAAATACATAATGGCGTAAATAGTAAACTAATGCCTTAACGCAATAACAGAGGGCACCGAGTATATTGGATACATACATACATATAGAATATATTGGATTTATAAATTTTATATAATACAAACAAATTATATTGCCGATTATGAAATTTTTAAAATACGTAATGGAGTTTAAAGAACTGGCATACTTGGAATAATTTATAAAACCTAAAAAATTCATAAAATTTAAAGAATTTATAAAATTTATAGGTTTTGTAGAATGGATGGAATTTATATAATTTATAATATTTAGAGTAGTGATCGCAAATATGTGGCACGTGTGCCAAACGTGGCACGTTTCAAAATGTGTCCAGCATACGCCAAAAAGTTTTAGAGTTTTTAATAATCGACGTTTTTTTGCAGTTATTCTTAGAAAAAATTAAAAAGGCGCTAAAGCCCAAATATCGAAATGCTGAGAAATGGCAAACCATAATATCAATTTGGTCATACAAATACAAGCACCTTTGGAATGAATCTCCAATATGGTCCACAAATACGGAAAGGTCGAAAGAAAATTACTAATAATACACAGTGATAAAAACATAGGTTAGGTTAGGTTTGGGTGGCGGTCCACCAGGACCAGGCATAGACACAAAAAGGTCCGTAGCCGTACCACAAATTAAAGATTTTTCCTCCAACTCATTGAAACCACTTTGAGCTTGCTAAAAAGCGCTGGATATTCCTGACGTCCTTCCCGCTGAGCTCCGCCAGGTCGTTGAAAAGGGGTGCCCCTAGAAAATTCAGTCTGTTTCGTATCAGACGAGGGCAGGTGTAAAGAAGATGAAGTACTGTCTCTTCCTCCTCTTCGTCCTCGAAACTACGACAGTAGTCATGTGAGAAGAAACCAAGTCTACTCGCATGTCTGCCTATGAGACAGTGCCCTGTAATCACTCCAACAAAAGTGATAAACACATGGTTCTATAAAAAAATCGTGGAACATTTGAATTTTGCGAGCTTTATGAGTGTCCAGTTGTCAAAATTTTGTTTTTGTTATGATGGTTGTCCGTAGTGTGTATCTTGACATATGTGGCTATATTGGATGCTTGGTTTATGTTATAAAGAAATCGCAGGGGCTAAGTAAGGCGAATACGGAAATTGAAACATCATAACGGTGTCGTTATGATGAAATATTTACGAACAAGCAGAAAATTGTAAGCAGGTGCATTATCGTGGTATAATGGGCATGAGTAGTTTTGCCACAATCCGAGCGTTTCCTTCGGATTGCTTCACGCAAACGGCGTATCGCTTCCAGGTAGTACCTACTTCTTATTGGTCCTACGACTTGGTGAATAAAACTCATGGTGATACACTATGCCGTTGAAATCGAAGAAAACAGTGAGCAGAACTTTCACATTCTGTCGAACTTGACAAGCTTGCTTCAATTTTGTTTCTTCAGGAACCTTAGTTTTGACGTCATTTTCGGTATCGGGTACTCCGATAACTGGATATTTTTCGATATGTTTAGCTACCCGAATACCCGAGTAGATGCTTGGAGTATTGCTAAAAATGCATAAGCACCCTGCAAACCTCCCGTTATTTATCTCCAATATATATAATATCAGAGCCCTCTAAATCAGCCGTTACAAAAAATATTTTGTCAAAGCACGTAGAAACACGGGAAGGCAAAAATGTCTATCTTATTCTAGATTGCCAGACTCTGCAACACTATAATTTTGACAATCAACCGATTTCTAAAATTTAAATATTGTATCACTAATGCATTCGGTGAATTAGGTGCTGAAAAAATCATCGACAAGTATCTAGAAATATTAAAGGAAATCTCAATTATTCTTGAACTGCTTATGCTGGCGCTACAAGAACTGAGCAAAGAAACACTAATAACAGCTGAAGACACTGTTTACTACGATATTTAAAAAGCTAAATGAAGATAAATACACTTCTTTCTGAAGAACTGTTTGTAAATTTGAAAAGCGTAGTTGATGGACGGCGTCAAGAGAAAGTAATTTCATTATTGCTTCATTTGCATCACGGCAGTTATCCAAAAGAAAACGAATATTTAAATTTCGCATCAATACATTCTACAATAAACAGTTGGCTAGTCAGTTTTTATTATGTCTCGAGACAAAACAACATTAGAATGGGCAATCAAAGTTCAAGTTCTTCTGACGTATAAAAGGATCATAAAGAACCATAAAACCTAACGATAAAATAAAAGATTTAAACGTCGAGCATGGAGCTAAGCGAATTACTACTTAAACCCTACATCAACCGCTTGTGAGCGGGTATTTTCAGTAGCGGGAAATATAATTACAAAAATTTGAAGTTACTTAGCCGTTTCTACACTGAAGAACATTTCGACCTAACAAACTAGCACGATTTTTAAGTCCCGAAATTTATTATGCATTTGAACAACAAAAAAAATCTAAATAAAATTGGTTTGAAGCCGACGACCATGGTTAGAAACCGATTTGTGAAATCTCGTCTAGAAAAGTTGTAAAACCCGCCACATTAATTCATCATTTGAATGTGATGCAACTAATTCATTTATTAACAAATGCGTTGGTTAAGTCAGCTATGAAATTTTAATGGCGTTGGTACATAATCGCAGAAATTCCATTTAGGACCGGGATGTTTCTTAAATAAAAGATGATTCAACAAATATTCCAGGACACTGTTAATAATACTTTCGTACATAAATAATACACACCATAAAAGTCAAAAAATTAAATTTGCCAATTCAAATATAAAACCGAATTTTCCATTCCCTGAAGAATTCTTTAGGCCACATCATTTGGGGTCGGATTTCTTAAGTAAAATAATAGCCAAATTCAAAAAATATTACGGAACATTACTAATGGTATATTATACAAATACAACCAATTCAGGCAGTTTAATAAGTCTCCAGCACAAAATAGAACGAAGGAACCATGTTTGTGGAAGGATTTTCATAAAATTATGCATCTGAGACTTGCATGTAAAATAAATTGAAGAAACCCTTCAGCCACATTATCTGGGATTTTTTAATTAAGCTATGGTTGAAATTCAAGAAATAATGCGGAACACTGCTAATGATGTTTTAGTCGATATCTTAAATCAAAAATTATATTCCCCCAATTTATGTTTACACACTTAGTCAATTCAGATTATCTCTTCGTATCCAGCAACAAATCGGACAAGCACATTTGTTGTCAGATTTTAATGAAATTTTATATCTGAAATATTTTATAGATATTATAAATCCTAACAACTATCCTATATAAAACTTATTATTTTATAGGCTCAAGGGTTTTTTCGGCCCTAAGGTTTTGCTGGAATCAGAATTTGTAAATTAAATAATGGCCCAACGGCAAGAAATATTTTGGAAGACTACTCTTACTAATAGTATTCAAAAATTAGATTTGTCAATTTTGGTTTTCTATAAACAGTCTCCAACACCAAATGAAAGACACCCATTTATCGTTGTATTTTTGTGAAATTGTATATCTGAGATATTAAACAAATTATATAAATAGTTCCAAATCTTTAATCGCCTTGAAGAATTTTTTGGACCATATCGTTTGGGCTGGAGTTTGATTTCTTAAACAAAACATCTATGGGGTATGGATATTATTATTTTTCTGATCCCTCCTCTGAGTTTTCAGGACAATGTCTTTCCCCGGGCACCTGCAAATATTTGAAAAATAAGAACATGTCCGGGGAAATAGGGACTTCTGTTCACCCTAGTGTTCACTCTTTTTAAACTCAAGAAGTTTATTCATTAGTATAAAGACCGAACCTTCCTCTACTGAAACCTACGTAGCCATTTAGTTGGCGATGCCAGATCATCGATTAACAGAATTTTAGCGCACTAGCTGATAATAGCTAAATTAATAGATTTTCCTTCAACATATCATTGTGAGTTAAAATTTTCAGAGATAAATATTATAACAATAATTAGGAACAGAACAGCCAAAGACAATTATTGTCTCAGTTTAAGATTTTTAGTACTATTCCAAGCTAATAAAATTCATTGCCCTCTTCCTTTAAAAATTTGCGTTGAAAAACCAAAGTAAAAATCTGGCGTATCATGGATCTGATTTTGACTAATCCTTAATATTAAACTTAAAAAAAAAAATGTATTTTAGGGAATTAGTTTGGCACGCACAAAAAGCAATAATTTAAAGAAATACTTTTATTGGCACGCCAATAACCAACTACTTGCGAACATGATTTAGAGGTTTTGTAGAATTTATAAAATTTATAGAATTTATTGGATTTTTTATAATTATAGCATTTAACAAATTTAAAGAATTTATAAGAACTACAGAATTTATAGGATTTTTAGAATTTAGAGAACTTACTGAATTTTTAGACTTTATTAAATTCTTAGAAAGAAATTCTAAAATTTATAGAATTTTTTGATTTTTTAAAATTTATATAATTCAAAGAAATTATAGAAATTTGGAAATTTTAAAATACATAAGTCACATTCGAGTTTGTATAATTTATTAACTGACATATCTGAAACAATTAATAAAATTCAAACAATATAAAATGTATAGAATTGAGAGAATTGAGAATAAAATTGTTGGAATTTGACAAAATCATAAAGTTTGAAAACTTATTAATATTTACAAAATTAATTAGAATTTGGTGTTTACAGAATTTATTGGATTTATAGAATTTAAATACCTCATTTAAAAGAATTTGTAGGCTTTATATAATTCATAGAATTAATAGAATTTATAAAAATTTCTAAAACCCAAACAAATTACAGAAATTGTGGAATTTTTAAAATAAGTAATAGAGTTTATAGAACTAACATATTTGAAACAATTTATAAAACTACTAAAATCTATCAAATTTGAAGAATTTATAAAATGTATAGGATTTGTAGAATGAATGGAATTTAAAATTCATGAAATTTATAGAATTTATTAAGTTCATAAACATATTAAAATTTATAATATTTAGAGACTTTGCAGAATTTCTAAGAACCACAGAATTTATAAGATTCGTAGAATTTAAAGAACTTACTGGATTTTAAGTCTTTATTGAATTTTTGGAGAGAAGTGTTAAAATTTAAAGAATTTGCCGGTTTTATGAATTGTTAAAATTTGTATAATTCAAAGAAATGCATAACAAATTTGAGTTTGTATAGTTCTTAGATCAAACATATCTGATTTTTTAAAAATTAAAAATACAAATTTTATTTTAAATTTGTTAATTTTTTATATTTTATAAGTTTACTTCCTTATAGTGAAATTCTTAATTTTATTTATTTTGATTTTTCAAAATCGATTTCGGTATATACTTATATCATTGTCAGTTGACCGCTACTTAAACTTTATTGAATAATATAGTTTATATAAACAATATATATAAATATGGATTCAAACATATCTGAAACAATTAATAAAATCCAAAGAATGTCTTCAAAATTTGTAAAAGAGAATATGAAATTTACGTAATTTAAAAATTCATAGAATTTATAGAGTTTAAGAACTTATTAATAATTATAAAATTTAAAGAATTTGTCGTATTTATAGAATTTAAAGGATTTAGAGAATTTAATTTAAAGATTTTTTAGGCTTTATAGAATTAATAGAATTATTGAATTTACAAAATTACAAAATTTACAAAAAATAGAATTATTGAATTTTACAAAACTTATCGGAATTATAGGATTCATAGAATATAATGAAGTTATTGAATTTATAAAATTTGTAGAATTCAAAGGTAATTTTAAAATAAGTCAAATATGAGTTTGTGGAATTTATGGAATTGATATACTTGAAACAATTTAAAAAACGCATCAAATCTTAAAATTTAAAGAATTTATAAAATTTATAGGTAGTCTAGAATGAATGGAATTTATAAAATTTATAATCTTTAAAGGCTTTGTAGAATTTATAAAATTTATAGAATTTATAGAATGAATTATAGAATTTAAAGAATTTATAAACTACAGTATTTATGGGATTTGCAGAATTCAAATAACTTACTGAATTTTTAGACTTTATTGAATAGACAAATTTATAGAATATTATGAACTTTTAAAATTTATGTAATCCAAAGAAATTATACAAATTTAAGAGTTTGTATAATATAGAACTGACATATTCGAAACAATTAATAAAATCCAGAGAATATATTATATAAAATTTATAGAATTGAGAGAATTTATAAAATTTATGGAATTTCAAAAAATCATACAATTTGTACAGTGTGTTTACAGAATTTATAAAGAATTTTTAGGCTTACTAGAATTTATAGAAATAATAGAATTTAGAGGATATACAAAATTTATCAGATAACTACTCGTATATAGAATTTATAGACTCACACTTGAAAAAATTTATAAAACTCGTAAAATCTATAAAATTTTTAGAATTTAAAAAATTTAGAGGATTTGTAGTGGATGGAATTTATAAAATTCATAAAATGTACATTATATTTAGAGATTTTGATTTATAGAAATTAAATTTTTAGAATTTATCGGATATTTAGAATTTATTGAATTTATAAAATTTATAGAATTTTAAGAAATTATAGAAATTATCGAATTTTAAGTTAAGTTAAATAAGAGTTCGTAGGTTTTATAGAACCGACATAACTGAAAACATTTATAAAACTATATGAGTTATAACCTATAAAATTTAAAAAAATTATAAAATTTATATGATTTGTAGAATATATTTATCATTTAGAATTTTTTTTATGTAGGAAATGTTATAGCTAATTATTGACCTCATTTAAAATTGTTTTAAGTTTATCTATCTATAATATAGTATATAAAAGTGATCGGTTGTATGTATGTATGTGTGATTGTTATACAAATCCACAAGCGTTTACCGATTTGAACCAAACTGCACACCACTATTGTTTAAGACCTTATATTAAGTGTAAAATCAAAAATAAATCGACACCTTGATAGTGGTATGCTTTATGATGGTAACCTTTTACAATAGTGTGGTGGTTTGATGGTATGGTCATATGATGTAATTATTGTACAATATAATATTATGGTAGAATGATGGTGTGCTAGTCTGATAGTGTTATGGTATAATGCTACGTTGGAATCTATGACGGAATGTATGATTATTGTTTTTAACGCTATCATTCGAAAAAGTCGCCTTTGGAAGCATCAAAAAAAATTCTTTAACAACACAGTAGTTTATCTGCAAATCTGCGCCTCATCGAGAGAGGTTTTTCGTCAACTTCCTCCACAATGTAGAACGAGAAAGTAATGACCATGATAAACTTGAGGTAAACATTTTTATAAACATAGAACTCTATTACCTAAATTACGAAGGCCTCATCTCATGGCAATCCTGTCTCACAAGCTCATATTCAATATTCGGGCAATTAACACTCACAACGACGCATTAAGCAGTAAATTAGCCTCTATGTATGTGGCAAGGTAAAAGAAAGCGCAGCTTGTATACGTTCCAATCGTTGGTAATTTCCAACAAAGGACACGAGCAGCCCTGGGAAGAATAGTTGGCAGTAATTTGTTATAATGGGAAGGATATCGAAATTATGACTAACCGGTTTTACGAAATTTTGTTTACGGGGATGAATCTATTTATTGAAAAAATTGTCAACAAACATAATTCGTATCGTGAAAAGTGGTTAAACAAAAAACTTGTTAATTTATATAACCGTAAAACCAAGGCACATAAAAAACCTTCGGTATGAGTTTAAGGTTTTGAATCAATATGTAGGGTAATTAGTTGTTAGAAATTGAATCTGGTATCAAGTCGAATCCATCGGGTTTTTGACATTATATAAACTCTAAAAGAAAGTCTGTTGGTTATCCTTTACCAATGTGTTTTATAATGATAAGCAAGCTCATGATCTAAATACTACTGTTTACACTTTCTGCCGTAGGCACTTGGCGAAACGCACTTAATACACACATTTTTAAAAATTACAAAAGGTTTAAAAAATCACTCGATCGATTTCGGCTTATTAGGCCATAATCAGGCGTATCTACTAAACTGTAAAAATAAAAAAATAGTTATATATATATATATATATATATATATATATATATATATATATATATATATATATATATATATAGTTGAAAAAAGCAAAAAGTGAAACCAAAATATACCAATAAAAAAATGTGGGAGTGGTAAACAATAAAATTGGTGACAGCAATAAAAATTAAAAATTAAAAATTAAAAAAGGGGGTGAGTTAAACACAGGTATATGATTATTGATTAGTCAACGGTCGAATAACAAAATTCCAGATGTTGATTTATTTATTTTTTATTCTTTTATTTTTTATTTTTTTTTTATAACCCGACGAATTAGTAATTTTATGGTATGGTATGAGTATGTGAATAAAACAATGCGGGGTCGGTAATTGGTGAGAAACAGATTTCTCTTCGTTCGTTGAGGATATTTTGGTTAAGAAATATAGCTTTTCGGATTTCGTAAGATTCTAAGTTGTCTAAACGTCTGCTTTTTGTTTGTACATGTAATATTTCTAAATTGTTTAAACTGGATGTGTGATTTTCTAACGTTAAATGATTATAAAGGGATGATTCATGGCTACCAGATAAATGTTCTTTAACTCTAACTTCAAAATTACGCCCAGTCTGTCCGATATAAGAGGAACTACAATCATTGCAATTGATCTTATAAACGCCAGACTTGGAAAGGCGATCAATTCTTGGTTTATTGTTAAAAATCATTTTCTTAATTGTATTATTGTTATAAAAAGCAAAGCTAATATCTGTATAGGTATTGTGTCACGATGTTAGTAATCCGTTGGCTAGTTTTTCCTATATACTCTAAGCGACGCCAATTTTTCGGCATTGGGCTATCAGGTGGATAAATGTTAGCTAAAGCTTTATGTTTCAGTTTTCTGTTTAATAGCTTTAATATCGTCTTAGCTGCATAACCGTTATTCGCCGCTATTTCTAAAAATATATTAAGCTCTCTGTTATAATTAGATTTGGTCAAAGGAATGTTTATTAATCTATCTAAGAATGAGTGTAAAGCTGACATTTTAATATTATGGGGATGGTTTGACGAGTTAGGTATAATGGCGTCTGTATACGTGGGTTTTCTATAAATTTTGAACTCTAATGAAGAATTAATTCTGGTTATTGTTATATCTAGAAAGTTAATAGATTTGTTTTCTTCTTTTTCTACCGCAAAATTAATGGTGGGATATTGAGAATTTAACCAAGTGAGAAAAGAGGTTAATAGCCTATCAGTTCCATTCCATAGACATAGTATGTCATCAACATATCTGTACCAAAAGATCATATGACGAAAATAAGGATTATTGCTTGATACAATCGTTTGTTCGAAGAAATTCATGAAAATTTCTGCTAACAAAGGTGACAGAGGGGAGCCCATCGGTAGACCATCAGTGAATTTGTATTACTTATTATCAAAGCAAAAATAATTTTGTTTAATACAAGTTTTAAATATCAGCTTCAGTTCATTCCGAAGGCTTCCATCTGCAACATCCCTATCTAAGTAAGTATAAACTATTTGAGACAAAATGTTAATTGGAATAGAAGTGAAAAGACTAGCAACGTCAAACGAAACTAATTTTGAGTGTAGTGGAATATCAACATCTTGAATTTTGCTAATCAATTCTACCGAGTTCTTAACCGAGAAAGCCGAAACGAAATTGGTATGACTGTTGAAAAAGTTTATGAAATCCTTACATAGCTTGTAGGCAGGCGCATTGCAATACGCTACTATTGGTCTAATTGGAATGCCTTCTTTATGGATTTTAAGTAAACCATAAAGAATTGGGGCAGATGGATTGATAACCGTGTACCTCCAACAAGTACCATCAAAGACCTTTGGGCAGTTGTTGATGCACTTACTGACCAAAGTCTTAAATGACCTAGTAGGATCTCTATTGAGCTCTAATGCGTTGCTTTCTGTAATGAAATCAGAAATTTTATTGTAATAATTGATTCTTGTGAGAATAGTGATCGTATTGCCTTTATCCGCTTTACAGGCTATCAGGGAGGAGGAGGAGGCGTTATTCAAGCCTTTCTTAATCTGTAACGCACATATTGCTTTCAGTTTATATTAAAACTATTAAACAGAAAACTGAAACATAAAGCTTTAGCTAACATTTATCCACCTGATAGCCCAATGCCGAAAAATTGGCGCCGCTTAGAGTATATAGGGAAAACTAGTCAACGGATTAGTAACATCGTGACACAATATACAGATATTAGCTTTGCTTTTTATAACAATAATACAATTAAGAAAATGATTTTTAACAACAAACCAAGAATTGATCGCCTTTCCAAGTCTTGCAATGATTGTAGTTCCTCTTATATCGGACAGACTGGGCGCAATTTTGAAGTTAGAGTTAAAGAACATTTATCTCGTAGCCATGAATCATCCCTTTATAATCATTTAACGTTAGAAAATCACACATCCAGTTTAAACAATTTAAAAATATTTCATGTACAACCAAAAAGCAGACGTTAGACAATTTAGAATCTTACAAAATCCGAAAAGCTATTTTTCTTAGCCAAAATATCCTCAACGAACAGAGAGAAATCCGTTTCTCACCAATTAACGACCCCGCACTGTTTTATTCTCATACTCATACCATCCCATAAAATGACTAATTCGTCGGGTTATAATAAAATATAGGGAAAAAAACAACATCTGGAATTTTGTTATTCGGCCGTTGACTAATCAATAATCATATACTTGTGCTTAACTCACCCACTTTTAATTTTTAATGTTTATTGCTCTCACCATTTTTATTGTTTACCACTCCCACATTTTTTATTTGTACATTTTTGTTTCACTTTTTGCTTTTACCAACTATATATTATATATATAACTACATTTTTATTTTTACAGTTTAGTAGATACTCCTGATGATGGCCTAACAAGCCGAAATCGATCGAGTGATTTTTTAAACCTTTTGTAATTTTGCGAAATATTTAACAAGTATTTTTAACAAATTTAAAAATGTGTATATCTCCAAATTTAAAACTATGTCATTTGCTAAAATTAAGTATTTAATTGTATAGCTCCGTACAGTTTACATGACGTGGAAATTGATAGAGTTACTCAGTTTATTGATTTAAGTGTGTTGTTTACAGATAACCTAAGTTTTACTAAACATATATTTAGAAATGATTGTAGCTAGGGTTGGTTGGGTGCCTGGTTTCGTAAAGAGACATCCTCGATCCTCGTCAATTTTCTGACCCATACACTCTCAAGACATTATATATTTCTTTTGTTAGTTATCTGGAGTTCATGTTATAAAATTTTTAGCGATCGTATTGAACGCAGTTCAACCCAGTTTTCACTGGAACAGAAATTTAAGACGTTACAACGCCCACAATTATAACACATCCTGTGGTAGTGGTAATAATAATCATTAAAATTCTATTATGTCTGAAAAACCTGTCTCAATATACATATAACACAACTCCTCCTATTACGAATTCGCTGAAAGATATTAATTGTCGGCAACAAATTTTATAATTATTGCACTCTTAAATATGGTGAATACGTTTTAGTCGAAAAGAACATTTTACTTAATAGTTAACTTTACTTATAAGTTTTATAAAGGAAACCTTTTAATAAAACTATTAAATGAGAAGATTAACAATAAAAATTTGCAAAAGCTTTAACATAAATATTTAAGCCACAATTTTTTTTGTTAATTATGAACAAATCAAAAAATTGTTTTCGTTTTTAAGAACAACAAAATATCTCAAAATATTTAAACATTCTTTTAATATACATAATATTGCTTAGCTTTAAAATATGATTACAAAAACCGAAGTGAAATAAAAGCTTTCTCATTAAAGAAAAACCAATTGTTTTTCGTGTTGTTAAATTTTTATAGAATTAATTAATAAACAAAATTGGCTGGAATTTTAAGAATTGTATCAGCAAGTTAATTTAAAAGTTTCCCAAAGAAAGAGCAGTGATTCTTTTACATTACCCTAAACACCAAAACAAAAAACAAAACGTGTATATAGGGTAAACATAAATTACAACGTTTTTTTTTTTTTCTTTTTTGGGTTGATAATTACACAAATCCTGTGAGATGATTTTTAATAAATTTCGATAAAAAAAAATATTCGAAAACTTTTTTTTCTTTTTTGTTGTGCTCTCAATTCTAGCTGATATACTATAGGTATAAATTTGGTAAAGAAGAAAACCAAATTGATGATTTTACTTTAGGGATTTTCAACTTTTTCGATTTTTTATTTTTATTTTTTTACACTGTGTGCTTTTTGTTCTTTTCTTTCATACGATATTCATCAGAATTAAAATTCAATTCAAGAAATTTGTCTATACGAGTACGTATATTTACGTAAGCAGCTATTCAACGTACCTGCGGGAGAATTTACGAACGTTTGTTGTTTTGTTTAGAATTGTTAGCTGGAATCAATGTAAATTGATGTTGATAAATCTGGTGATGAATATTTATTGTCAATAATTAGGATAATTTATAAAATTATATGCATAAGTATGTATACTAAAGAGATAAGGAGAGAAAATCTTTGTGGCAAAATCTTAACTTTAATCATTAAAAAAAAAATCTTTCGTGGAATAATATTTAGACTTTTGTTGTGCAGTTCATTGGCGTAAAATGTTTCGTAGAATTGGGGATTGGCAATAAATATAATGGAGGCCTATTTTCAATTTTATATTGTGTTGTTGGGCAGTTATACATACCATGGTTATTGATAGTATGGACTTAATTTATTGTGTTATTTTTTTTATGCATTCGTCGTCCTTTTTGGTTAGCCTTTTTTGTTTTTTTTTGTACATATGTATTCCAAGAATGGTATAAATTCTTAGAAAAATGTTTGGTGTACATAATAGAAAAAGATAAAGGATTTCGGCACAATATTGTATGTGAAAGAATAACATTGGATTAATTTTTTTTTTCGTATACATACTGTACTGTATGTTTCTGTCACATTTTATTTTGGGTTCTCTATTTTGGGTTAATCGTTATAAGTTTTTTTTGCTGTTGTTGTTTTGTTTCTGGCAATATACGGGTACACCATTATACGAAATAGAACCCCACATGGGAAATAATTTCGATTTGTTTTTTTTTTATGAGGATCCATTATATATTGATTCGATATATAATATAATCGTGTATGTATATTATGAGAATAACATACCAATGCATTTGTATCAGTTACACTTTAACGTCAATCAATATAATTGTAAATCAAATATAGTGTTGAAATAAAAGCTTTTACAATCAAAATATCACTCTTTATCTATTGCCTTGTCACAACATAAACCTGTTTGTATTTTTGGTAAATTTTCATTATTTTATAGATTCGTATCCTTTTTCTAGGATTTTTAAATATCCTTCGGGCATATTTCTGGTTCTATGAAATGTAATACCTTAAATATAAATGTATAACGAACGAGAGGAAACAGGAAACGATAATGTTTTGATTTTGAAAGCTTTGAGCTTTTGCTATGTGTAACTTTATCCTTTAAGTTTACTAAAACATAATTTTTAATATTTTTGGATAGAAATTTTATGAAGACAAGATACAAAACGAAACGTATCGCTTTAAATTTTGCTAAAATCAATTTCTTCAAGGCAAAAAACTAAATTTACCTTTCTTTTTTGTTGGCTATACTAAAACTGTATCCAATAGAGATAACAGAACGAATTATTTATGTGAGTTGAATATAATATTCTATTAAGCAGACATACTCATATTGGAAATCTATATAAATTACGACATATACTGTATGTGCAATGTATTTTGTGAATTTTTTTGGTCTCTTTGAGAGATAAGGAAGAGACATGAATAAGGAACGTGATCTCAAATTTGAAATGAGTTTTTTTTGTCCCAGTCAAATTAAATTAATTTTATTGGTATTTTATAATTTTTAAGGTGAAATTCAATATATCGTAATATGGTGGACACTAAATACACATTTTAATGATTTTACATTTTAAGACTAAAAAGAAGTAACATTATATAGTTCTTAAGAAAATAGTTTTAATTAAGATATAGTAAGCAAACTATGTCTTAATTAAATCTATATTTATCTATAGCAAACAGACCAATCCTAGCTAAAATTTTTTATATTTTTAATTTTTTTTTGTTTTCTGTAAATTGGGTATTTTTGAGATATTTGCAAAATAAATTTTTTGGTTCACGGAAGCTGAGCTGGGACCTCAAAATTTATCAAAAAAGTTTAAACAAGAAGTTGAACTTTAATTGGTTTGGGTTACAAACTGACAAATATTTAGACCCAACTTTTTTAAAACAGGGGACCTCAAACAGATAAATCTCCAAAAATCTCAAGATCTACGTAAAAGAAATTAAAATTTGGTATCTGTCTGCCAGCATGTCTGTGTCCTCTCTACAGGCCAGATGATTTAACCAATCGAACTGAAACAAGCTTTTTTCATAAATTGTAAAGTCCCAGTGAATTTTACTCTAAATCGGACAACCGGAAATGGCCACTCCCTTGGGCTAGAGAATGTGTTTCGCAAATATCTCAAAAAGTATAAAAAGTACATTTGTGTTGACAGGCTTATATAATCTACCTATCAATAAAATTAGAACGAAACAACAAGCATACGAAATTGTACCTAAGGAAATCAAGCCGCTATACATCAAAAACAAAAAATACACCGATCATCAGGTTTACATGGAATACTTTAACCAAAAAAGACATGCCAAAACCCAAATTACGATCCATTAAATATCTGTGTCACATCGTTGTTCGCTGGGCATACTACACTAAGCGAAACAACATCACGCAGTGTTACAGAATGATGTGGGCATTATACTAACTAATGCCAAGTAACAATTAGATATGTAAGATGCGGAGATAGTCATGATATAAGCCAGTGTCAGCATCCATCTTCGGATAATAATACGGTCAGTAATGAAGTCAACGTATCTACTGATACGTTAATTAAGTGTGCTAATTGTGGCGGAAACCGCACTGGAAGTTTTATGGTGTATTCTTTGAGCCTCAATTTTGATTGTGTTAATCTTGTAAGAAAACGGGAGCCAAGAGTGAAAATTTTAGTATATTCCAGACATTGTATCTTTACGATACCAATCCACAGATATTTTGCCATTAGGTTCGTGTATCCGAAACCTCAAGTTAATTTTCTAAAAAAATATAAATAGTAAAGAGCCCTAAAACATTAAATAATTTTATGGTGATATTAGTCCCACGAATGATATTTAGGCTTGGACACTTAAAATAAAATATAAAATAACCGACCAAACGGCGAACTGGTTAAAGCTACGGCACTACGGTCTCAAATATAAAACATAAAATATAAAATATAAGACATCAAATATAAAATATATAATATAAAATATAAAATATAAAATATAAAATATAAAATATAAAATATAAAATATAAAATATAAAATATAAAATATAAAATATAAAATATAAAATATAAAATATAAAATATAAAATATAAAATATAAAATATAAAATATAAAATATAAAATATAAAATATAAAATATAAAATATAAAATATAAAATATAAAATATAAAATATAAAATATAAAATATAAAATATAAAATATAAAATATAAAATATAAAATATAAAATATAAAATATAAAATATAAAATATAAAATATAAAATATAAAATATAAAATATAAAATATAAAATATAAAATATAAAATATAAAATATAAAATATAAAATATAAAATATAAAATATAAAATATAAAATATAAAATATAAAATATAAAATATAAAATATAAAATATAAAATATAAAATATAAAATATAAAATATAAAATATAAAATATAAAATATAAAATATAAAATATAAAATATAAAATATAAAATATAAAATATAAAATATAAAATATAAAATATAAAATATAAAATATAAAATATAAAATATAAAATATAAAATATAAAATATAAAATATAAAATATAAAATATAAAATATAAAATATAAAATATAAAATATAAAATATAAAATATAAAATATAAAATATAAAATATAAAATATAAAATATAAAATATAAAATATAAAATATAAAATATAAAATATAAAATATAAAATATAAAATATAAAATATAAAATATAAAATATAAAATATAAAATATAAAATATAAAATATAAAATATAAAATATAAAATATAAAATATAAAATATAAAATATAAAATATAAAATATAAAATATAAAATATAAAATATAAAATATAAAATATAAAATATAAAATATAAAATATAAAATATAAAATATAAAATATAAAATATAAAATATAAAATATAAAATATAAAATATAAAATATAAAATATAAAATATAAAATATAAAATATAAAATATAAAATATAAAATATAAAATATAAAATATAAAATATAAAATATAAAATATAAAATATAAAATATAAAATATAAAATATAAAATATAAAATATAAAATATAAAATATAAAATATAAAATATAAAATATAAAATATAAAATATAAAATATAAAATATAAAATATAAAATATAAAATATAAAATATAAAATATAAAATATAAAATATAAAATATAAAATATAAAATATAAAATATAAAATATAAAATATAAAATATAAAATATAAAATATAAAATATAAAATATAAAATATAAAATATAAAATATAAAATATAAAATATAAAATATAAAATATAAAATATAAAATATAAAATATAAAATATAAAATATAAAATATAAAATATAAAATATAAAATATAAAATATAAAATATAAAATATAAAATATAAAATATAAAATATAAAATATAAAATATAAAATATAAAATATAAAATATAAAATATAAAATATAAAATATAAAATATAAAATATAAAATATAAAATATAAAATATAAAATATAAAAATATAAAATATAAAATATAAAATATAAAATATAAAATATATAAATATAAAATATAAAATATAAAATATAAAATATAAAATATAAAATATAAAATATAAAATATAAAATATAAAATATAAAATATAAAATATAAAATATAAAATATAAAATATAAAATATAAAATATAAAATATAAAATATAAAATATAAAATATAAAATATAAAATATAAAATATAAAATATAAAATATAAAATATAAAATATAAAATATAAAATATAAAATATAAAATATAAAATATAAAATATAAAATATAAAATATAAAATATAAAATATAAAATATAAAATATAAAATATAAAATATAAAATATAAAATATAAAATATAAAATATAAAATATAAAATATAAAATATAAAATATAAAATATAAAATATAAAATATAAAATATAAAATATAAAATATAAAATATAAAATATAAAATATAAAATATAAAATATAAAATATAAAATATAAAATATAAAATATAAAATATAAAATATAAAATATAAAATATAAAATATAAAATATAAAATATAAAATATAAAATATAAAATATAAAATATAAAATATAAAATATAAAATATAAAATATAAAATATAAAATATAAAATATAAAATATAAAATATAAAATATAAAATATAAAATATAAAATATAAAATATAAAATATAAAATATAAAATATAAAATATAAAATATAAAATATAAAATATAAAATATAAAATATAAAATATAAAATATAAAATATAAAATATAAAATATAAAATATAAAATATAAAATATAAAATATAAAATATAAAATATAAAATATAAAATATAAAATATAAAATATAAAATATAAAATATAAAATATAAAATATAAAATATAAAATATAAAATATAAAATATAAAATATAAAATATAAAATATAAAATATAAAATATAAAATATAAAATATAAAATATAAAATATAAAATATAAAATATAAAATATAAAATATAAAATATAAAATATAAAATATAAAATATAAAATATAAAATATAAAATATAAAATATAAAATATAAAATATAAAATATAAAATATAAAATATAAAATATAAAATATAAAATATAAAATATAAAATATAAAATATAAAATATAAAATATAAAATATAAAATATAAAATATAAAATATAAAATATAAAATATAAAATATAAAATATAAAATATAAAATATAAAATATAAAATATAAAATATAAAATATAAAATATAAAATATAAAATATAAAATATAAAATATAAAATATAAAATATAAAATATAAAATATAAAATATAAAATATAAAATATAAAATATAAAATATAAAATATAAAATATAAAATATAAAATATAAAATATAAAATATAAAATATAAAATATAAAATATAAAATATAAAATATAAAATATAAAATATAAAATATAAAATATAAAATATAAAATATAAAATATAAAATATAAAATATAAAATATAAAATATAAAATATAAAATATAAAATATAAAATATAAAATATAAAATATAAAATATAAAATATAAAATATAAAATATAAAATATAAAATATAAAATATAAAATATAAAATATAAAATATAAAATATAAAATATAAAATATAAAATATAAAATATAAAATATAAAATATAAAATATAAAATATAAAATATAAAATATAAAATATAAAATATAAAATATAAAATATAAAATATAAAATATAAAATATAAAATATAAAATATAAAATATAAAATATAAAATATAAAATATAAAATATAAAATATAAAATATAAAATATAAAATATAAAATATAAAATATAAAATATAAAATATAAAATATAAAATATAAAATATAAAATATAAAATATAAAATATAAAATATAAAATATAAAATATAAAATATAAAATATAAAATATAAAATATAAAATATAAAATATAAAATATAAAATATAAAATATAAAATATAAAATATAAAATATAAAATATAAAATATAAAATATAAAATATAAAATATAAAATATAAAATATAAAATATAAAATATAAAATATAAAATATAAAATATAAAATATAAAATATAAAATATAAAATATAAAATATAAAATATAAAATATAAAATATAAAATATAAAATATAAAATATAAAATATAAAATATAAAATATAAAATATAAAATATAAAATATAAAATATAAAATATAAAATATAAAATATAAAATATAAAATATAAAATATAAAATATAAAATATAAAATATAAAATATAAAATATAAAATATAAAATATAAAATATAAAATATAAAATATAAAATATAAAATATAAAATATAAAATATAAAATATAAAATATAAAATATAAAATATAAAATATAAAATATAAAATATAAAATATAAAATATAAAATATAAAATATAAAATATAAAATATAAAATATAAAATATAAAATATAAAATATAAAATATAAAATATAAAATATAAAATATAAAATATAAAATATAAAATATAAAATATAAAATATAAAATATAAAATATAAAATATAAAATATAAAATATAAAATATAAAATATAAAATATAAAATATAAAATATAAAATATAAAATATAAAATATAAAATATAAAATATAAAATATAAAATATAAAATATAAAATATAAAATATAAAATATAAAATATAAAATATAAAATATAAAATATAAAATATAAAATATAAAATATAAAATATAAAATATAAAATATAAAATATAAAATATAAAATATAAAATATAAAATATAAAATATAAAATATAAAATATGTATAAAATATAAAATATAAAATTCAAAATATAAAATATAAAATATAAAATATAAAATATAAAATATGTATAAAATATAAAATATAAAATATAAAATATAAAATATAAAATATAAAATATAAAATATAAAATATAAAATATAAAATATAAAATATAAAATATAAAATATAAAATATAAAATATAAAATATAAAATATAAAATATAAAATATAAAATATAAAATATAAAATATAAAATATAAAATATAAAATATAAAATATAAAATATAAAATATAAAATATAAAATATAAAATATAAAATATAAAATATAAAATATAAAATATAAAATATAAAATATAAAATATAAAATATAAAATATAAAATATAAAATATAAAATATAAAATATAAAATATAAAATATAAAATATAAAATATAAAATATAAAATATAAAATATAAAATATAAAATATAAAATATAAAATATAAAATATAAAATATAAAATATAAAATATAAAATATAAAATATAAAATATAAAATATAAAATATAAAATATAAAATATAAAATATAAAATATAAAATATAAAATATAAAATATAAAATATAAAATATAAAATATAAAATATAAAATATAAAATATAAAATATAAAATATAAAATATAAAATATAAAATATAAAATATAAAATATAAAATATAAAATATAAAATATAAAATATAAAATATAAAATATAAAATATAAAATATAAAATATAAAATATAAAATATAAAATATAAAATATAAAATATAAAATATAAAATATAAAATATAAAATATAAAATATAAAGTATAAAATATAAAATATAAAATATAAAATATAAAATATAAAATATAAAATATAAAATATTATATACAAAATATAAAATAAAATTATAAAATGTAAAATATAAAATACAAAATACAAAATTTAAAATTCATAATATAAAATATAAAATAAAAATATAAATAAAATTATGCGTCTTTAGCTCTTAATGAGTTTCTAAGCACTATTTCGATCATATTTGAGTAATGTAAGACTCACTCACGGATAAATAACATCAAACTTCTCCAACCAACGATTTCATATTCACTTGCTAGGCGAATTAAAAAAAGAAACCAATTGCGGAAAAAATTTCAAAAAATCCAAATAATTCAAAACTAAATTATTCTGTAGGTTTGACAAGAATTGCCTTATTCTGAATGATAAAACCAAGTTTGTGTTGTATAAACTTTCTGGAGTTATAACTGAACCTATTAACAACCAAGTTACATATCATAACGCTTCTAACTGTACTTTCATCAATTTTAATACTGATTGTTTAAATATTGAATTAATTAACTCATTAAAGTATCTTGGAGTTCAATTGGATATTAAGTTAAATTGGAAAACTCATGTCACAAATCTAAAACATAAATTACATCTGCGTTTTGAATTGTTTACCTTCTTCGTGATGTGTTAGCTGTCTCCGTGTTGAAAATGACTTATCACGCATTTGTAATGGCTAAATTGGAATACAACAGAAAATGATTTTGCGAACTATTGATTGTGAATTATTGTTCACCACAGTTTTTATTATTTAAAACAAGAGAGAATTTAAAATTTCTTTTAATTTCATAGATATAATATGTTTCCAGTTTTGAATTGTAATATTTTCAGATCTCCAAGTCAAAAGGAGCAAGAGGCGTCGGGTCAATTCGGTTAAAAGCTCAAATATTCCTTATTTTACTATACAGAAACATAGAGCCCCGGTTAACCCACAAAGCGGAAAATCTGACATATTTTCCAAGGTACACGAAATAATGGCGATGTGGTAAGTGGTTTAGTGGGTTTTGAAATAAAACAAAAATCTAAAACCAAAACGTTACCGTTTAAAATTAACAAACGACTAATATTTAGCTTAAATACAAATTTGTATAATTTACATTTCAAGTTTCACCGGATGCAATCAAAATTATTTACGCTCGACCAATATTGCGTTTACATTTCCCCCCTTAAAATAGAAAAAAGTAATAAACTTGTTTATCATCCGTATAACACCGATATTAATCAGCATGACGCCCCGTTTATACTCAATATAGTTACTAAGGTTTAATGAATAAAACTTTTTTTTTTTTTTTGTGTTTATTTTTTAATAAAAAAGAAAACGTTTTCCAAATTATCCATGAAACCGTTATAATAGAAACAAAAGACAAAAAATTAATGTAACAACATTTTGTGCGAACCATTAATTGTGTATAGTGTGGTATTCGACATAATGAAAATTTGGTGTGTCTGTAATGTGTGTTCGCGTGTATTACACCCAGAAATCAAATTGTCAATTAATTATCAAATTAATTTCAGTTCATTAACCAATAAAATATGTATCCAACAAAAAAGTGTAATGAATTTTAATTAAATATTGGTAATTTTGGTATTCATTAAGCGCACTCCCTCTCTCTCTCTTTCTTGTTTATAAAAAAGTTCAAAAGATAAAATGTTGAACTTAAAATTTACGGAAAACAAAAAAAAATTCTTAATCAATCATAATCATTCTTATTCATTTTGAGCTTTTTGTTATGTTTTGTTTTTGTTTCAAGGATTTTGTTATGTTTAACAAGTTTTTTTTTGTACTTTGTTATCGCACACTATTCAAAAAGTTTCAATCAAGTTGTGTGAAAAATTAATTTAATTTGTATTTTTTTACCATTTCAGTGCCTGTAGTAAACAGAGGACAAATTCAATTGTACATTTACAGAGCTTTATTTAATTTGTAAGACGAAATTGTTGTGTAATTTATAAATGACTAATCACGCCACCGCTGGTGGGGGTCTGGTAAATCAGAGTAGTAAATTCAACCTGCGTCTGATTGGATGTGAGTTCAAACATGACTCCACTAAGAAGGCGAGTGTGGAAAGCAAAACTCTTTTCAAAATATATTTTACACTTTTTAGAGTAGCCCACACAAACTTGATGAAACTCAGTGTGAAATAATTTTCTGTGATCTTGCAATTTATCTGAATAAACAATGGAACAAACTTCGCAATATGGAATGAATTGTGGAGTGCAGATATGGAACCGTTAGTCGGCAGATCGCAGCCAAACATTTGAAATGGTCTATAAACGCTTTGGTCAATATTTTGGAACGTATTTTTCTACTTGCGGAAACCATTTGGATAATCGATTATTTGAATATTGTAACGAATATCTGCCCTCATTCGTTACTTACCTATTCCAATTTGGAAGGATACCACTCTAAAAGTTCCAAATTCAATATTCAGACCTCTGCAAAATTTTGTTTTGCGTTAACGTTATTCCAACCATTCGATCATACAATTATTTCTTATGTTCTCAATTTCTTCACGTCTTTTAGGCGACTAGCATTGGCGATGCAGCTGCTACTATTCCATCTGCGACAAGCTTACCACCATAATGCTCATCAACACAACCTTCGGTCAGTAGACCGGGAGAGCTCCACACAACTACTCTGCCAAAACGGCAAAGAAAATTTACGTACTAAAATACATCGCCGTGTGGCAAGAGCACGTTAAAAGCGGTGTTGGCAGGATATTTGGCGGTGTTGGCAACAAAACCATGGTATTTTTATTGCAGACGTATTGCAGAATCGTTTGCGTAGGTTCCCAGTAGGGGAACTAAAAAAAAATTGAATATCTTCAATTACAGCGCCATCTATCATGAATCGAAAAAAATGTTTCAGTCAAATCCTACGTATTATTTAGCGGTAGAATCCGAATCTGCAATAAAAAATAGGGGTTCCGATCTCAGTTTCAAAGTTACCCACCGCCCCACCTACAAGGAGGGGGGAGGGGGTTCTAATTTTAACACTACTGTATTTCCTCCGCGGAATAATTAAATTTTGATCTTTACCATTTTTTTGGAAGCCATTTGGGACCCCTTTTATTAATTTTATTTATTAATGCCGTGATTGACTGTATTAAGTATTCTGAAATTCTCATATATGCTGACGATATTAAAATTTTTGAAACTCTTTCGAATATTCAGGATGCAGTGGATTTGCAATCTGATTTATCGGATTTTACAAATTGGTGTACTTGTCATAATTTATTATTGAATACTAAGAAGTGTAAAACAATGCGATTTCCCCGTAGAAGGAATGATTTGAACTTTAACTACGAATGGCTTTTTAATGACCATAGAATTGAGAAAGTGGACACTTTCAAGGATTTGGGTATCACTTTTGCTTCTAATTTATCATTTCACATTCATATACAGGGCATTATTTCTAAGGCGTTTTCCATGTTAAGGTTTGTTAAACGATTCTCTAAAGAGTTCGGGGATCCTTATGTGATTAGAATCTTGTATATTTCGTTAGTGCGTTCGCAATTGGAGTATGGTGTAGTTATTTGGGATCCATTATATCAAGAATATTCCGATATTATTGAAAGGGTTCAAAAACAGTTTTTAAAATATGCCTTGCGTAGGTTACAGAGGGACAATAATCTTCCCAATTGTATTCTTCCTCCTTATAGGGAAGATGTAAACTTTTAAGATTGGAACCTCTCTCTATTCGTAGAATTGCGACGTGTGCTATTTTTGTTCGTGATCTCCTCGTTTGTAGGATTGATTGTAGTGCGATTCTAGAGTTGTGTTCTATTACGTTCCAACACGTATGTTACGATCGAGCGGGGATTTTGTTCTTAAATTGCCAATACGGAAGAGTAATTTATCTAGAAATGAACCTGTTTATATTGTCCCGGTTGCTTTTAATAAAGTACGATCGATTTTTGATTTTAATTTGTCAAGAGAATCGTTTAAGGTTTTGATGTCTCATTTTCTTTGTGATTTTTGATAAACTGTTTAAATTTTACTTATATTGTAATTAAGTAATATTTTAAATTGTAACAAGTTTTTTTTAAAAGTTGGTAAATAAATAAATAAAGCAGCCAAATCATATTACAACGAACATTTCGCTGCAAGGCCATGGACTTAACTAAATCCCTAGATGCTGAAAGTGTAACAGATTACGAGGATTCGGATATAGATTCTGAATACGTACCAGCCTGTATTTCGGAAGCTTCAGACTATATTTCCGAATACGTACTAAGAAGTGTTTCGGGATATAGTGAAAGTATTGCTGAAGCACAGATATGTCAAAATATCAATGTTAATATGGGTGAAAAAAAATGCAGAAAACGGAAACGTAACCCTTCATTATGGAAAAGTAATGAAAGAAAACGAAATAAAAGTGTCGGTCAAGAATATATTTCTAAAAATGGCAAGCTAGTACCGAAAAGGATAATTAAAATTTCATGTAATTCTACTTGCTTAAAAAAATGTACCAAACATATTGAAGATAAATGTAGAAACGAAATTATTAAAAATTTCTGGCGTGCAGAAACAAATAACGATTTGAAAAGATAATGTCGCGAATTATGTTTCAGTGCAGCAGCGAACTTCGAGCCTGCAATACCATTTTGATATAGGAGGAAAGTGTAATGGAAATAAATGCAAATAATAATGTATGCAATACATATTAATGTATGCAAGACGTATTTATTGAACACGTTGAACATATCCGATATGTTTATCAGAACTGCCATTAGGAAAAAAACTCCAAGGAGGTTCAGTGACCGCTGATCAAAGAAGCAGACAGCCACCACCAAATAAATTGGACGATGAGATACGGGATATATGCAATCGCAAATAAAATCTTTTCCAGTAGTACAAAGCCATTATTACAGGGAACGATCTTCGAAAATCGCCGCCCCGGTGACACAGTTGTTAGCATGCTTGCTTTAAGCCCCGGAGGTCCCGGGTTCGATTCCCGGCGGGTGATGAAAAAATCACGGCTGGTTAATGTAGGATCAATGAATTAATCACTCATTATCCATTAAAATAATGATCACGAAACTTCAATATGAAGCGGCCAAATCCCTCCATGGGATGTAGCGCCAGCGAAAGAAAAAGAAAGATCTTCGAAAATGTATTTGGGTAATAACTTAAATATCTCCAATATGTTTAAAATATATTTAGAGAAATGCGAAGTAAATTATGTTGCAGAAAATCTCATTGCAAAAGAATGGCTATATAACAATATTTTTAATTCCGAGTTTAATTTTGCGTTCAAGCAACAAGCGAATGATACTTGCGACAAGTGCGATGAATACCAAATTTAACTTAAAGAAGCTGTATCGAATGAAAAAGTTATTATTCGAAATGATTTTAATACCAATTTAGCAGAAGCTTCAAACCGATAAATGTACAGGCAAGAAAAATGATTAAATTGCTTCCAATGAAAATAAAGCTCTAAAGAAAACAGTTATAAATAGACTTGCAAAAATGTTTATCCACACCCGAAAATTATTTTCATGAAATTATGGACTCTGAATTTAACTACACTCCCGAGCAACTGAATCGACTAAAACCTTAAGCGCTCACATAAGGGCGATTTTGTTAGGGCGGTCAAACCGATTTTAATAAGACATTATTTTTTTGAAAGCCTGATATTTTTGCTTTAAAATGATACTATTTTTATGGAAATTGGTTTAGTACTTTTTCTTGTAATGAATTTTGAATCAAAACGCAACCAAAATTGATGATTAAGCAAAAAATATTGGGGGTGTTTAAAATTAAATTACAACAAAAAACTCAAGCAAAACAAAAATAATTTTATTGGTTAATAATAAGTATGCCCCCCCCCTTGCGTTTACAATGGTTCGCATGCGGTTCCCCATTGACCTTATTAAGGTTTTGACAAATACTTGGGGGATCGCACCTCACTCCTCCTCTAACGCAATCTTCAGGTCACTGATGTTAGATGGTACCGGATTTCTAGCTCGGACCCTCCGTTTTAGTTCGTCCCATAAATGCTCAATTGGATTCATGTCTGGACTGAGTGCTGGCCACCTCATCGTCTCGAGTCCGACCTCATCCAAGAACTGTCGAGTGGTTCAAGCTGTGTGACACCGGGCATTGTCATGCATCAATATGAAATCTTCCCCTATATATCCTGCATAGGGCACTACATGATCCAAGAGAATGCCCTCGATATATCGTTTAGTGGTCAGGCCTCCTCCACGGCCTCCACCAGGTACGAAAACAAGATCTGTTTTTCCCTCAAACGATATGCCAGCCCACACCATACACGAACCGCCGCCGTATGAGACTGTTTCAGCGAAACAGCACTGCGAAAATCGCCCTCCTGGACGCCGGTAGACCCGGTCTCTCATATCACTACCATGGAGACATATTCTGCACTCGTTAGTAAATAGAACGGACGTCCATTGCTCGATGTTCCAATTGATGTGTTCGCGAGCAAATCCGAGTCGCTGTTTGCGGTGGCGTGTTGTCAATTTTGGGCCTCTAGCGGGCCGTCTTGGAGTGAGGTTGGCTTCCTTTAAGCGTCTTCTTACTGTCCATTGACTAACAGCTACATCTCGAACTTGTCTTAGCTCCTGCTGCACATCGGCGCTCGTGAGATAGCGATTTCGCAGTGAAATTAGGACGATAAATCGATCGTCCCTCTCTGATGTACACCGAAACCGGCTGGATTGTGGTCTTCGATTGAAGGTACCAGTTTCCTGAAACCTTCTGAATACTCTTGAGACAGCAGATTGTCTCATGTTAAGCTAACGAGCGACTTCTTGTTGATTGCGTCCTTCTTGCAATAAAGCAACAACTTGTGTGGATTTTTCTGGAGTGGTATCCATGATTTTAAGGAAACAATGAATTAAACTGGTAGAGATTTGTTCAGGTCAACGTCTGACTCATAAGTGACGACAAATATCGGTAAACGTGGCATTATACAGGAGATTGCATCACGCCAATTGTTTTCACCGAAACATCGCATTTTGCTAAGACTGCTTTAATTTAAAAAGTACTGTATGGATTTTAATGATAAAGGTATCGTTGAAAAGATAAAATACTAGGCTGTCAAAAGAAGGTTGTTTTTCGAAAATCGATCCAGCCATTTTAAAAAGATATGCGTTTTGATGGTCTAGTCGATTCAGTTGCTCGGGATTGTATAACAGGTTCAATTGTTTTAAATCAATAAAACAAAAAAAACAAATTTTAATATTGTTGCGCTCTTCTATTTAGTACAATAACCACTAAAAATATTGCCGTCTACTTTTTTCATTTTAACTGTGATATTTTTGTTATAGAAAAATCGTGTTTATTTGAATAATAATTGCTTGCTACTATTCTTGTTACATTGTGCATGCGTCGTTTACTTAACATAACAAATAAAAATAATTTATCCTGATTTTAAAGATAAATAATATTTTTATTATTAAGTTCTATAATAGTTTAAAAGTGTTTTAACTATTAATGTTAAACTAATTTAAAAAGTGCTGTAAACTGGCTAAGTGTATTTTTATATGTACTATCAAAAAAATTTCGTTAATATTCCTCTCCAACCCAACTGTGAATTCGGTATAATTAAATACCATTAAACATAAAATAGAAAATTTGTTGGAGCAACATTATAAGGCTATTGATTTGTGGATTTATTTACATATGCAAGTCGTGTCGTACGCATTACCGAACGGCATTTTTAAAATCCAAAATTGTTTAAATTATTTAAACATTAAATTGTAAGTTGAATGTTTTCTATATAATTGTATTAATGTGTCCATATACTCGTATCTGCGCAAGCTTGATTGTATAGCCATTGACTATGGGATTGCTTGACTTGAGTGAAATTACGTAATCGTGTGCGAACGAATTGTTTAATGTGTGAGCACAAACCAAGCATGTTTTGCAATAATATCACAAAAAAGGAAGAGCTATACGATTAAAACGAAACTGGATATTCTTAGTGAGTATAGCGCAAATTTAAAAGGAAAGAGATGGTATGCCTTATCACAAAAACACGGAATACCAACATCTGTTTTGAGAGGTTGAAATAAGCAGAAAGATAAATTAATAAAGCTTACAGAGGATCACAACGTTAAATCGAGAATGGTAAGAAGGGTAAAAGGTGGTGGCAGAAAAACACAATCAGAAGAGCTCGAAGTATTATTAGCAGACTGGGTGAATGACAGAAATAAAAAAGGTTTAAAAGAAAGATAAATATATACAAATGAAGGCTCTTTCTCTGGGCGAATCTCTAAAGACAGAGGCGGGAAATTCAAAATTTGAAGCAATCCCAGGCGACGTAGCATACATTTCGAAAAAATTTATTTGCGACATCCAAAATATAATAGATGTGAACAAAATTACAAACGGCAATATAATAAACATCGATCAAGTTCCTCGATACTTCGAAAGTGATCATAAATCTACGTTGATTAAAAAAGGAGTTCGCGAAGTCTTTATCAGAAAGGACAGCTCTTCTCATAAAAGGTACACATTCGGGATTTCATTAGAAGGAAAATTTTTAAAACCACATCTTCTCTTTCTCATCTAAAACAGGAATGTTCAACGACGACATTTTAAAAAAATATATTGAGGATGTGATCATAAAACCGAGATAAACTAATTTTAGCAGGGAACCTACTTTATTAATTTTAGATTCTTATGGATGCCATTTAAAATTGGCAAATAATCAGCTTCTGAAGAAATACAACGTTTTTATTGTAAATATTTCGTCATTTTGGCGAAAAATACGATAAATATTTATCGGAAGCTTTGGATACACCAGAATTACAGACTCGCACAAGAAATCTAAAAATTCAGTCTTACAAATTCGTTTAAGAACGGGTTGTTGAATGGATAGAAAGTAGAGATGAGGCGTTTGTTAAACATGCGTTTCAAGTTTGTGGTATTGTGTACCGAAAAATCTATTTATTAAAGAAAAATTACACCGAAGGCTGCAACAAATTTTTGATGAGAATTTTGAATTCGATTAGTGGCTTCGTGGCTTTGAATCAAAAGATACTTCTGATAATTTCGATTTTGATTATTTTAGCAATTTTCCGGTTTAAAATACTGTTCGGTTTTGGCCAAAAAAACATAAGAAAAGCTTTTTCGAGTGTATTAATAGAGCAAAGTACCTAATTCCCCAAAAAGTACCCAAAGATTCTAACCTCATTGAACTTATCAAAAATAAATTAGTCGATGAAGTTTTGGACAAGGAAGATGAGGAAATCATAAAAAAGGGTGAACGTACTTTATTTAACCCAAATTGAAATCTATGCCATTGCGAACTTGGAATCTTGGAACATAAATGTCACGAATTTAGACGAACATTTTATTGAAATTTCATCGTTTACATATGTATGTTACACCGTTGATTCGCCAAAAAAAGAAATTTTATTAGTTTGCAAAAACAATTATTTTAGTTTGAACGAATCAGTTTTCTTTTGAATGTACATACATATAAATAGTTTGTCTTAAAAGCAATAATATTTTCAGTTAGAATTAACCCTTTCAAACGCCATTTAAAATTGACTTTCTTCCAAAAACAAAATACGTAGCACAATCATGCACTGATATGATATGGGATTGCTTATAAAACTGTAGTGTGAACATAAATACATAAGAGAACGATCGCACAAGAGAATTGAGACAAAAATTAGAAATTACGGTTGGTCGAAGCGATGAAAGTTGATGTACAATATATTGTACAAGGCGTTTGAGAGGGTTAAGTACAAAATGTTTTTGTATAGTTTGTAATTTCGCAATGTAATTTTAATGAATAAAATTATTTCTTGTTTTTATTTTATTTAAAAAATAATTATTTCAAATTATACACCTAAGTAGGCATTATATTAGAGAGGCAGTTTATTGCAGAAAAAAAATACTAATTTTTAAAAAGTTGATATTGTTAACAATTTTCGGAATAGACGCATAGGAGTTATATTCGGGGGAAGACTGTAGTCGGATCTATCATCGATACTTTCGGACCTACTGATCTTTTAATAGGCGCCGACACACTATATATGGAGAAATAATGTTAGAAGGTGTAAAAACGGATCCACGTCATAAGTGCATAGCGCAAAGAACAGAGCTAGGAGGGATCATTACTGGTCGTCTAAATCAAAACAGCATCATCCCAATCACTCGATTAAATAGCCACGTCACATTATCGGACATATGTTAGATAAGCAGTTAAAATAATTTCGGAATGCCGCTATGCTACTTTCTAAATCGCTTAAAAATGTCGTTCATACGTTTCCACCGCTGGTTTAGCCTAGATAAAAAGAAAACCGCAACATCATAAAACTTTTATGACCAACAGAATAACAGAGATACAAACCAATACCGAGGCTTGTTCACAGCATTACAAACTGTATACGATTTACGCATAATGCAAAATCAAAAACAAGAAGCATCTCCCATTTTAAAACAGAAGAACTGAACATATCGCTGAGGGCATTAATTAGAGTTGCACAACAGGAAGTACAATCAAAACAATTCCATTTCTGAACGGAAATAACCAATTCCAATCTATAATTTTTTAAGAAAAGATAGTATTACCTCGAGCGCACAAGTTAACAAGATTGCTCATCAGAGAAGCTCATTTAAAAACACTAATGAGTATGTTAGCAAAAGAACGAGTAACTCCAGCACCATACCGTTCATGAATAGCGGGGTAGACTATGCAGGTCCAATCAGCATCAAATCATGGAAGGGCCGCTGTAATAAAACAACAAACGGCTATATTGCCATATTTATATGCCTAGCAACGAAGACAATCCACATCGAACTTGTAAGTGGCCTATCAACAGATGCTTTTTTAGCCGCATACCGACGGTTCATATTAAGAAGAGGAGTCTGTCTAAAACTATTCAGCGATTACGGCAGAAATTTCGTTGGAGCAGACAAACAACTACAAAGAACGAAGATGGGAACTGAAGGGCATTTTGTGCCCTCGGGAAGTCCTCAACGAAAACAACGAAAGAACACCTGCGCAAAGTGATTTGAATTCATATACTAATTTTAGGGGAGGTCGCAAGACTTCATGCTTGAACTCTAGAACGCTAGCTCCTCTCTCAAACGACTCAGATGATGACGGGTTTTTAAGCCCAGCACACTTTTTTATAGGAACTGCCATCATATCAACGCCACAACATGATATTAAGGGTACGCACACCGTCACAAGATGGCATTTGCTGACCAAACTATATCAAGGATTCTGGAAAAAATAGCATAGGGATTGTCTCTTACGACTACAACAAAAGCCAAAATGGTTGCAAGAACAACCAAAAGTTAAATTGGGAAAACTAGTGATCCTCAAAAATGAACAGTTACCTCTCACGCACTGGCCACTTGCAAGAGTCGTTAAGCTATTTGCTACAATTTGCTGCATACTAGGGAACACGCAATCCCAGGTAAAGGTCACTCCATTTAATCATTCAAAAGGCTTATATTTTGAGGATCTAGGCAAACTCGAATTGGTAGCCATGAAGTGGACTTTAGCGATCTATTACAACATGACGAACTATTGGCAGGAGATCGCAGCTATTAAGCAAGCACAAGGCAGACTGAGTTCTTGCAAAGTAGCTGGCAAAGGATTTTCTGGTTTTAACTGCGACGTAAGTCTGCAATAATTTCAGTGGCAGCTCAACAACTTGATGGCTGACAATGATCTCATATTAACAAACAACAAAGAACGACGATGGGTGAAGCGTGGTTTGGTAAATACTACAGGCATTTAGGGAACATATTTGGAATTTTCACCCAGCGCGAGGCTAACTAGTATGAAGCCTAATTTGAGAACATCAACAATTACGAAAATCATGTAATGGCATTAATGAAAAACCAGACGTCAATACTCGATAACACAATTAAGCTGGTGAAGCATAATTATAACCTCACAATGATTTCATTGAATAATCTGATAAAATATCTAGAGAGATTAAGATAAATGATAAAACTGAACGAATTTAGAACGCATGAGGAAAGGGTTCGCCTAATTTAATGAGTATGATCGAGATGACTTTAATACTAAGAAACTTAGATGACGCGCAACAGGGCGAACGTTATGTTGTTTATACTATGAATATCACAGCATTTTGCATCCACCGATATTCGCGGCGTCACTATTAGAAGACCAACTGCAATTTATTCGTCAACATATGTTACATATATCAAAGCATGGATGTGCGTAGCAGGGTAACACAACGAAATGTCATAATTGAAATCATCGTACCACTGCTGTCCTTTACAACAGATTATATTCTACAAGCTGTAATCCCATTTCCTGATATCTATCATAACAACACTCAATCACACATCATAACATCAACAAAATATCTAGCAGCGGACAATCATCGAGAACATTTTGCCACTCTAACAGCAGATTCACCACCCCCATTTTGTATTCTTTTGTTTATGTATTAGACAAGCTCTCTTGTGCACTATATCCGAGACGAGACAGAAGAGAAGACCGAAAATTAATTTTTCTGCATTTTGTTTTGTTTGTGTTTTGTATTTTGTTTTGTCGCGCAGTTGGTATGATAATGATTGCTTAATGAGTAGATGCGTTTGTTTGCAAATGAAAAAGATGTGTTGTTTTTCGTAGGCACGAAGACTCTGATTTCGAATCGGAAAATTTAGCTGATACAGAAAACAATGTGGCCAATTGTACCAGTCAATGAAAGTTATACCGGAATTCAAAGGAAAATTCATTGAAATAGATCAGTTTCTAAGTACTACAGAATTGGTATGGGAATCTCTAGCAATGACGAAGAGAAAGCGAAATCAATAAAATGTATATAGTCAATTAAAATTGAACCAAATGCTAAAATCCGATTAAATATTCAGGCAACTCCCAAAAACTTCATAGAATTTAAAAAGCTACTTTTAGATAGTTATCCAAACAAGGATACGGTGTAAACGCTTCATAGACAACTAGGTATATCGAATCACTCAGAATGGGTCAACACTAGAGGAATACATGACCAAAACCGAAGTAATCATTTTGAAATTGAATAGATTAAATTAAGACACGAAAATAAATTGTGATGCTGACACTATTGTAAAATTGAATGAGCAACTAGCACTCAATGTGTTCAAAGGCGGTCTCATAGAACTCCGAAAATCATTCGCAGTGGCTGCTAGGCCAACAACCTTTCTGGAAGCGACGAAGCTTGCAAAGGAAATTGATGCAGCTAACCGAACTGCTTCATCAAAAATATCAATTACATAAATACAGACCATAACAAGAATAAAAATTCTAATTATCAGCATTTTCAAAAGAATGGACAAGATAATAATCAAAGACCGAATTTTAACAACGTTAAGCGAAAATAAAAAATATTAAAACGCTCTTCATAAGGAGCGCAGGAGCATTATTTTTTATAATAAGGCTCTTGCTCTTCCACTATTGCGTTTGTATTACCATATTTTCGCTCTTTGTTATTGAGCTATATTGAAAAAACAAATACGCTCTGCTCTGATGAATAAAATCGTTATTAATATTATTTCGCTCTTGCTCTTGTTATTACGGCAAACGGTGTTCAAAACGTGCTAACTAAAATGCTCCATTTAGAAAGCCAGATTTGTTAGCGAACTGATACACATTTACAAATATCTACTGTTCTGAAATAAGGCCAACTAGGATATAACTAGGCTATTCCTTAACCGATTATGAGGCAATTTGATATGCGATTGGAAATGGGATTCTAAATTGATTTTTGGATGAAATTCTGGAATATAGCCAATTAGGAAGGAACTTGGCCATTTCTTATCAGAATTTGATGAAATTCAGCATGTTCGATGGAAACGGGATTCTTAAATGAGTTTTAGATAAAGTTCTGGAATATGGCCAATTAGGAAGGAACTTCGCCATTTCTTATCCGATTTTGATGAAATTCAACATATACGATGGAAATGGGATTCTAAATTGATTTTTAAATAAAGTTCTAGAATATGGCCAATTGGGAAGGAACTTGGCCATTTCTTATCCGATTTTGATGAAATTCAGCATGTTCGATGGAAACGGGATTCTTAAATGATTTTTAAATAAAGTTCTGGAATATGGCCAATTGGGAAGGAACTTGGTCATTTCTTATCAGAATTTGATGAAATTCAGCATGTTCGATGGAAACGGGATTCTTAAATGAGTTTTAGATAAAGTTCTGGAATATGGCCAATTAGGAAGGAACTTCGCCATTTCTTATCCAATTTTGAAGAAATTCAACATATTCGATGGAAATGGGATTCTAAATTTATTTTTAGATAAAGTTCTGGAATATGGCCAATTGGGAAGGAACTTGGCCATTTCTTACCCGATTTTGATGAAATTCTATATATACGATGGAAGTGGGATTTTTAAATGATTTTTAGATAAAGTTCTGGAATATGGCCAATTAGGACAGAACTTGTTTATTTCTTAACCGATTATGATGAAATTCGGTATATACGATGGAAATGGGATTCTAAAATTATTGTTAGATGAAGTTCTGGAATATGGCCAACTATGATGGAACTTGGTTATTCCTAAACCGATTTTAATGAAAATTGACATGCGCAATGGAATTGTGATTCTAAAATGCTCTTTTGGATATAGTTCTGGAATATGGCCAAGTAGGATGGAACTTGATTATTGTTTAACCGATTATATTTAAATTTTTCATTTGTGCAGGAAATGGGATTTTAGAATGATTTTTTTTTATTTTTTTTTTTATTTAATTCAAAAATACTTTAAAAGTCTAAAAGACTGTAATCAAGTGATAAATTTACATATTTTTTATAACATACAGTAATGATTCATTATTTTAGGTATTCTAATTACATGTTGAAATTCTTAATTGAAACAAATGAAACTTTGAATATAGCAATTCAATATAATAACTTACATACATAATACCGTGATACCGGTAAAAAAAAGAAAAAAAAAAAATGAATGAAAAATAATTGCAATGACGAATTTTAATAAACCTATAGCGCATTAAAACAAACTCAAGCACAGATGACAGACGGTATCCTATAGACCAATTCCAACGCACGGTATTTAGAGAATTCAGATGATAATTCGCGACCTTAAAATAAAATGTTCTACCCTTCCTCACCCCAATTTGCTGCATTGTTCATACATATTGTTCTTATTCAAGTTAAAAAAAAAAAAACAACAATGAAAAGATACAAGATTAGCTATCCGTATGATGACTCATAAGTTAGTAACCATTTCTGAAATAAATGTTCTTTCAAGATTATTTTATATTTCCGCAAATTATTTTCAGTTTTGATACCCTCTGATCTTCCATTGTACAGAATAAGCCCTTTATAAAAAGGATTTTTTTGTGATCGGACTGTTTCAACAGTGTTGATATAATAGTTATTATTTTTGCTTTGTCTGGTTCCGTATGTGTGGATATTACTTATAGAAGTAAGATTCACATTACACTTAGCCATACCTAGCTGTACTTTTTTAATGAATACAAGTAGTTCAATGTTCCCCAATACATCTACCGGAAGGATAAATGACGAATAAATAGACTTGGTGCGTGTCAAGAGCGGTAACAATTTAATCGTCTTAATGATTTTATTTTGCAAGACCCTAATAGTATTAAGGTTGGTTGGAGCTGCAGTAGTCCTCAAAAGACTCATATAACTGAGTCTGGAATGAACGTATGCAAAATATATTAACCAGCGAGCTTTTTCATCAAAAACATTTTTAAGTCGCCTTAATGCAAATGCATAGGGCCATATGATTTTTGTGATCTTATTAATATGTTCTTTCCAAAGCAGCGAATCATCAATGATAATTCCTAGGTAACATAATGAACTCACTTGGTTAATTGTTTGGTTATTAACTTCTATGAATGATGGAAAATCTGCTGGAAGCTGACGGTTTTGAATTATTATGTAGTTCGTTTTTGAAAAATTTATTGACATTTTGTTTGCTGACAGCCAGTTTTCAATAGCTAAGATATCTTCAATCATTTGCTCAATTAATTGGAATGGATCTTTGGATTTAAATATTAACATTGAATCGTCAGCGTACATTATTACTTTTCCATTCAACGTAAGGGTAAAAATATCGTTGATAAAAAAATTGAATGCAATCGGGCCGAAAATAGAACCTTGAGGAACACCTGAACGGATAAGTAAGTTAAGGCTTTCCACACCATCCACTACCGTATGTTGTACTTGATTTGTTAAATAAGAAGATAACAATTTAAGGGTGTTAGTAGTGGGATTTAGCTTTTTAAATTTAGAAATCAGAATACTATGTGAGATTGTGTCGAATGCCTAGCTCTAGAAAGTTGTTGGAATATATAATATTAGATGACAGTTTCTCAAAGACATTTTTATAATTGGTTACTTTAAAACTCAATCTAGTTTTACTAGGTTTAGAAATATTATCCGATTTGTCAATTACTATTATTCTATGATCAAATGGGACAACATCAAATAGGGTTATGGAAAACTGAGCCGTTAGTATATCAGTAATGATATGGTCCAGAATTGACGGAGATTCAGAAAAACGGGTAAAAAATTCTTGATCTAAACTATTAAGATAAATAAATCCATTAACTGAGGTTATTGATCTAAGTATTTGAGTTTTAATCTCAATAATGTCAAAAAGGTTAATATTAAAATCACCAAGTATTAACGACTTGGGATTCTTAATGATTAAGCTTTCGAAGTTGTCAAAAAATACATCTTTTGGTGTATTTTTAGATCGATATACTCCAATAACCTTAGTTTTAATCAGCGGTAAATCTATAATTAAAAAGCTAGAGCTACTTACATCACGTTTTTCTATCTCGATTGACAAAATGGAATTCGAAACAAATACAGCAACTCCTGCCTTTTAGATACACTTTTGGAATATAGCCAGTAAATTTCATTGAAATCGGATTGAAAATGGCCAAGTTTCTTATAATTTGCCATATTCCAGAACTTGATCTAAAAATCATTTTAGAATTAAATTTCTATGGTTTATGCTGATATTCATCAAAATCGGATAAGAAATGGCCAAGTTCCTTCCTAATTAGCCATATTCCATAATCCCATTTCCATCGAACATGCTGAATTTCATCAAAATCGGAATAAAAATGACCAAGTTCCTTCATAATTGGCCATATTCCAGAACTTTATCTAAAAATCATTTATGTATCCCATTTCTATCGAACATGCTGAATTTCATCAAAAGCGGTTAAGAAATGGCCAAGTTCCTTCCTAATTGGCCATATTCCAGAATTTTATCTAAAAATAATTTAAGAATCCCATTTCCATCGCACATGCTGAATTTCATCAAAATCGGGTAAGAAATAGCCAAATTCCTTCCCAATTGGCCATATTCCAGAACTTTATTTAAAAATCATTTAAGAATCCCATTTCCATCGTATATATCAAATTTCATCAAAATCGGGTAAGAAATGGCCAAATTCCTTCCCAATTGGCCATATTCCAGAACTTTATCTAAAAATCAATTTAGAATCCCACTTCCATCGAACATGCTGAATTTCATCAAAATCGGTTAAGAAATGGCCAAGTTCCTTCCCAATTGGCCACATTCCAGAACTTTATCTAAAAATCATTTAAGAATCCCATTTCCATCGAACATGCTGCATTTCATCAAAATCGGATAAGAAATGGCCAAGTTCCTTCCTAATTGGCCATATTCCAGAACTTTATTTAAAAATCATTTAAAACTCCCATTTCCATCGCACATGCTGAATTTTATCAAAATCGGGTCAGAAATGGCCAAGTTCCTTCCTAATTGGCCAAATTCCAGAACTTTATCTAAAAATCATTTAAAAATCCCATTTCCATCGTATATATCGAATTTCATCAAAATCGAGTAAGAAATGGCCAAGTTCCTTCCCAATTGGCCATATTCCAGAACTTTATCTAAAAATCATTTAAGAATTCCATTTCCACCGAACATGCTGAATTTCATCAAAATCGTATAAGAAATGACCAAGTTCCCTCCTAATTAGCCATATTCCAGAACATTATCTAAAAATAAATTTAGAATCCCATTTCCATCGTATATGTTGAATTTCATCAAAATCGGATAAGAAATGGCCAAGCTCCTTCCTAATTGGCCATATTCCAGAACTTTATCTAAAAATCATTTAAGAATCCCATTTCCATCGAACATGCTGAATTTCATCAAAATCGTATAAGAAATGACCAAGTTCCCTCCTAATCGACCATATTCCAGAACTTTATCTAAAAATCATTTTAGAATCCTATTTCCATCATATATGTTGAATTTCATCAAAATCGGATAAGAAATGGCCAAGCTCCTTCCTAATTGGCCATATTCCAGAACTTTATCTAAAAATCATTTAAGAATCCCATTTCCATCGAACATGCTGAATTTCATCAAAATCGTATAAGAAATGACCAAGTTCCCTCCTAATCGACCATATTCCAGAACTTTATCTAAAAATCATTTTAGAATCCTATTTCCATCGCACATGTCAAATTTCACTAAAATCGGTTAAGGTAAAGCCAAGTTCTATCCTAGTTGGTCATATTTCCGAACTTTATCTAAATACCATTTATTGAACTTTGAAAGAGCAATATCGTCTATTACAAAAAATATCGCTCCCATTTATTACAAAAAATATCGCTCCCTAATATATTTTCTTCAATCGCTCTGTAGTATTGATTGGGAGCGATATTTTTAACTTTTACGCTCCCTGTTTTAAGAGCGATATTAAAAATAAAAATTTAAATCACTTTGAAAGAGCGAAATAATTTTGTTTTTGTGTTTATCATTAAAGAGCAAGAGCGTAAACGAATAGTGAAAAATATATTATTGGGAGCAAGAGCGATACTTTTTATAAAGAGCGAAAAAAGAGCGAAAAATTTAAACTCTGTATTTTTTATATTAGATCTGTCAAACTCTTTCCATCAAATCGAATTAGACGAAAAGATAAGGCTTCTCACAGCTTTTTCAACTGACCAAGGTCATTACCTTGACTTGACAAAAGACTCCCATTTGGATTAAAAATTTCTTCCAACTCATTCCAAAGAATAATCTCAATCGCGATTGCCGGATTACACGGACAAGCATTTTTATACGTAGACGATATAATAGTACATGGATGTTCATTGGAACACCAGAATAGTCATCTAGTATCAACTTTTAACCGCTTGAGAAGGTATAATCTCAAACTGAACCCGCAGAAATGTAATTTCCTCAAGAAAATTTAGGACTTTTAGGCCCGAATTTATAGTCGTTGCTACAACTACAACTACTGTTATAGCAACAGTTTTCGTATTTATAAACCTTACTAAAATATTTATTTGTAATGTAACAATGGCTATAGTGATCAAAATCCATCACTATAAGGCCCGTTGCACATTTCAGCTAAGCTAAGCGAGAAATGTAGTTTTCGTTTGCTTTGTTAGCTCGCCTAGCTCATCCATTTGCACTTTCCAGCTGATAACTCGCCTTATACAAACATACACTTCTGATTTTATATCTTCCCATTAATTTTTTTTATTTTCAACCGGGGGATAAGAATTTAGCTCACATCGCTTAGCTTAGCTTAGCTGAAATGTACAACGGGCCTAAACGTTGCTACGATATATCCAAGACAAGAAAGTAAATTCGATATTCGTATCGAATTTTTGACAAGATTTTAAAATGATTTTCGAAAATCGTTGCTATAGCAATAGCAATAGTTACGACTATAAATTCGGGCCTTAATAACAGAAAAAGGAATTAAAACCGATCCTTCCAAATTTGATAAGATTAGAAATTATCCCGTTCAAAGCAATGTAGATGAGGTGCACCGCTTCACAGCTTTATGCAATTATTACCGCAAATTCATCCAAAACTTTGCAAGAATAGCAAAACCGCACTCTACAACTTTCAAAAGAAGAAAGTTATATTCCAATGGTCTTTAGATTGTGAAAATGCATTTAATGAATTAAAAACAACGGTTAATAAATGCACCAATTTTACAATATCCTAACTGGGAAAAAGAATTTATTTTAACAATCGACGCGTCGAATTGTCACAAGGAGAGATTGGAAACGATCTTCCAATTTCATATGCGAGTAAAAATCTCGATAAGCACGAATTAAATAAAGACAACTATTTGCTATACGTTGGGGCATTAACCATTTTAGACCATATATCTGTATGGTAAAAAGTTTAAGGTCATAGCAGACTTTAGACCGTTAATAAGCCTATTTTCAGAAAATAAACCCCCTTGAAAAATGACGAGAGTGAGACAAAGCCTATGTGCATACGAATATGAGATAATATACCGAAAAGGTTCCTTGAATGTGGTGGCGGACGCGTTATTACGCATCAAGTGGGACTTTGAAACGCTTAAAGTATAAACGCTAACAGCGATAATTGGGGATAATTGGAGACAATTATTGCACTTAGAGTTAAGGAATATCATAGCATTATCTAGTTCGGCGATGGCGAATTCAATAACCAATTTAATTTGGTTTATCGCATTCATAGAGGTACTCCATTTGTTTCAAGTTAATAACTTACGTAAGGCACATTACGACTCTGCATTCTCGTTTCTGTTGTGATCGGATAATTTTTCTTAAACGGTTAAATTTGCTTGCCCTGCCTGCCGTCGCGAATGCAAGAACTCAGATTATCGGATTTTGGCACGTTTTTAAGATCTGCATTGGCATAAATGAAATGAATGACTACTCATTCGGAAGCTTAATATCATGTGATTTGGACGATACCAAAGTACGTAAGTTGTACCCATATCAGTTTTCATTCTCCGTAAGAAAATGTAATATGCCAATAAAGCTTAAACATGATTTATTTATAATGAAAATTGTGTATTTGTTGACGTGACCAACGTAACTAACTAAAAAATTAATTTAAAAAAAAAAATAAAAAATTGTTTTTCATAAATTCAGAAGGGATTCAGCTTTGTGTAAAATGTGACACTAAAATTACCAAATTTAGCCATGTGATTAGAACTTATAATCTTTTTTCTTTAAATCAATCTTTTTACAAATCTTCAAACCTCATCATCCTTAGTCTGCTCATTCTAAATGTGATGACCAAACAAATAAATTAGTTTATGTACGTACACAACTAAATAAACCTTACAATGAGGATAAAATCTGCTGAGCACAAAAAGCTCAACGACAACACTAAAAAAAAAATCAACTTTCCAATCAAATTGTATTTTGTCTGTATTGTCTGCTTACTCAGAGTTAATCTACTCACCTTATCATGAACATGAAAATATCCAAATCTATATACCAACATTAAATCGAGAAATTGATTAAAACAAAAAAAAAAAAAAAACTTTTTTTACAAATTTTTTGTTTATGTTTTGTTGTTCCACTCGCTCGCACTTATCAAATAATTAAATCTATGATTTGTATTTTATCAGAGCTCGCGCTTTATCAAAAATCTACTGTGGATATATTTGGTATATGTGCGTATACAGTAGATTTTTTGCAATTTTTGGGTACCATGAAAATCATTTTTCTTTATCAAAATTGAATTAAAATACATATTTTTATTTGTCTTGTTTAAGATGCTGTACAGATTATGTATGTATATACAGAAACTGTCTGTTGTTTCCCTGCATATATAGACGAACTGTGTATAAGGCAAAAAACCAAAAAACGAATATAAAGTACAGAAAGCCATTCAATTGTCATAAAAAGGAAATTTCTACTTATATAACATTAACATATCAGTTTACCTTTTTGTTGTCGCTGGTTATGTTTTGGAAAATATCGGTATTGTTTTTTGTTCGTAAGATGGGTTCCATCCAAAATTGAAATTTATAATCCAATTATGGTATTACAAAAAAGTCTTTAACGAAGATATAATTTCCGTTTTTGACAAAATGAGACAATTAGGTATTTTGGGTTTACATACATAAGTTTTTTTTTTTACAAAGCAATCAATGCAAAATTGTTTTGGATAAAGCTTCACAATCCAAAAAAAAAATATAAAAATTATTTTAACAAGTCACAACAGTTAACCGCACAAAAAATATTCAAACTTTATAAAATAAATCATGATTTGTATAGTTTTCGTTATGCATACACTTCCTATATACTATATGTATATACACTTTGAGTCGAGCTTTTATTATTATTATTATTATTTAAATAAAAAATTTATATAAAAGCACATAGACAATAAAATTTTATTATTTTTATTTATTTGTTTTGTTTAAACATAACATACATACATACAGTGCATAAAAAATAAAAACGAGAATTTCAAACCGACATGAAAAACATGAAGTAAAAAATGGTTTTAAACAATTTCACTGTATTCACAACAAAAACAAAAACGAAAGCTTTTCTTTTCTCATATCGCACAGTATAAGAGAAAACAAAATTTATTTATTTATTTTTTTTGCTGTTCAACACAATATAATAAAATAATCTTAGAACATATTTTTCACACAGTTGAAATAAAAAAAAGCACAAAAAAAGCTATAAAAATTTATTTTTATTTCAAATTAAATTACAAAAAAAAAAAAAAAAATTTATAAAAGCAAAAATAGTAAAACCAGAACAAAAAAAAAATAAGTCTTTGCTTTGTGCTTTTAGTCGGCGAGCGCTGCTTTATTTGTGTTGATAGAGCGAAAACAATATGAATGCATAATTTAAATATTCGTGTGGTTACTGGTTGTACATTTCGTATAATTAAAAATGAAAGATTTTCGTTGGCTTTTTTTGTTGTTGTGTTTAAATATGTCTAACAGATATTTCCTAATCTTTGTCATTTTACTTAAAAATTTATTTTGTTGTGCAGATTTCTTGGAAACTAATTAAATTATGTGTGCCTTTTATGTTGTTACAAATTATATCGCAGAGACAAGTAATTATTATTTCTATTTTGTAAATTGTATATTGTACAATGAAACACGAACACATTTATGGGAACGCGCGGCAATTCATTAAAATTACCGTTCTCAAGAATTTATGCTAATTTTTAATTAAAAAATATAAAAATAATGTTTCGTCAAAATAATTTTTTTTTAATATTATGCAAATGCATAAATTAGTATTTGAACGGTACACGTACCTCAATAGCATGAATAAAATTGTTTTCATAATTTTAGTAAATGATAAAGCCATACAGAATATTTTTTTAATGCTCGTAGAGTAATTAATCAGTAGATTGTTCCCCTGAGCTAAAACGACCTTATCTTCGCCTCTCGCATAAATTTTACAGGCGGCTATTTAATATTTTTATGTGTGTCCGCGGAGTTGAAATGTCAAGGTCTACTCAAGGTCAATATAATTTTTTTCTAAATTTCTTTTTGCAGTGCATACGATGCTTTGATTTTCTTAGTAAAGCATTGAACAAAACATAAGAAACACGGAACATCGAAAAATTGCTTTAGTTTTCATAGTAAACCATTCGATTTCGAAGTTTTTTTTGGTGGGTTTATCAAACGGGATCCCGGAACCTCGGTCTCAAAAGTGTGACCGGGAAATCATGCCAATGAAGTTTTTACTAAATTTTACTAAAATGCTTTTAGTTCTTGATTAGTAAAAACTTCACTGGCCTATATAGCAATGTGAAAATTTTACTAATCTAAAACCATAGACAATCATAATAGATCTCTCATTTGACTAAAAACAAGAAATAAAAACAAAATTTGTTCATTCAAATGTTATCGATGTATTGCATATACGTATTATATTTGCAACGCATTCTAAAATCATTGCCTTATAAAATACACAACACAACGATACATTGGAATTATCAGAAGTTTTTGTTTTTTTCCTTTAGTTACTATGAAATGAGAAATCTAGTATGAATGTCTATGCTAAAACTAATCAAAAATATGTAGCTACTCAAATAATGACATTTAGGGGAATTAAGAGTTTCCATATTTTTCAAATTTCTATGACTCCTTGTAGATTTTTACAAAAAAATTCGCTAAACAATTGTATACATTAGTGCGTTTTTTTATTCGCTATCCGGAGCTGCTATCGAGAGCCGTCATATGAAAATAGCTCCGGATAGCGGCTCCATATAAATAGGTAGAGCTAAATATCTTTTATTTCACGTTTCAACTTATGAATTGAATTAAAAATTATATTTTAACGTTAACTATAAATGTAATTTACCAATAAATAGCACGTCAAATTTAAATTTGGGTGTAGAAAATTGACTGCTCCGCATAGCAGCTATCGGGAGCGAATAAAAAAACGCAGCTCATAATACATTATACACAATATTTACCCAATGGAAATTCATGCTAGAATCATCATTTGAATTTATTAAATAGAATAAATTCAAAGAGATTTCTGAATGGTTCGACACAATTTTTCAGTAGTATTCAGTAGTATTTTTCACTTCAAGTATCGTAGGGATTGGAAAATCCAAGAGAATTTTCAAAAAATTTCCATAAATAAAGTTGAATCCATTGACTAACGGTAACTCATAATGAGATTGATGCCTAACTGGCAAAATTTAATTTAATGTTTTCTTATACAACTAAAGCTAGTACATAATTTTCATTTTAGGTCATTTGAAGTGGATTCACATATCCTGGTGATTACAAATTCCTGGAGAATTTTCTAAAAACTTTCATAAATAATATCGAACTATACTAACGGAAATTCTTAGTGAGATTGATGCAAAACATCTAATTTTATATTCAAGTCCTACCAGTAAATTAAGATGTCCAGTTTTTAATACTCAGTTTTTTAAATTCCTAATAAATAACTAAATTGATTATTCTATGACGAGATTATTTAGAAACAAGCAATATAGAGTTTTAAAAAAATATTAATATTAATTTAAGTTTAAATTTGCAAAATGAAGTTTGATAATTCCATTTCTTGATGAACTACCCCTGAATGTATGTATTTGAGTAGCTACTGCCGCCATTTTTATTTAGCAAAATTATTAAAATCTTCATTCGCGGGGGAAATCCCGGAAATTCGTGGTTTTCTAATTATTTAATGATCGATAGTAGTCTTTTAGCGCAAAACCGCAGAGAAAGTTTAGGGGTTCTGAAACGAAATTCGGGGATCTCGTTTTCTGTATCAAAAGTGTGATCGGGAAATCCCGGGATTTTTTGGTTTTCGATTTATTAGTTTTATAATATGTTCTGTAGCTCTATTAACCGCATAAGAATAATATACAACAGAATATCATTGGTTTAAAAGACTAATTGGGGGTTAGCCTTTCTCTTATTTCCGACTATTCCTTAGATCCAAATGCAGAAAATTTGAATATCTCGTACAGAAGTTTATCCATATACATTCAAGCCAAATTCCGGCTAATTAGGAATTAGGAGCATTGGATTAAGAATGGTATTCTATCCCGATTTAAAGCTGATAAAGTGCCTATTGGTGAACATGCGCCTCGTTTTAATGCTCCAACAGTAGCTGAAATAGGAACAGTAATAGTTGGCGATACATTCGAACAACGTGATATACGCATAATGCGACGCACCACAACACCACACAAGCCATTTTTTTTTTTATTTTTTAAATTAGGGTGAGTGTTAGCAGCCCAGAGCACTGCGACCATTGAGGCCTATTGTGCGTCCATAGAGGTTCTTAGTTGAAATGTAGGTCTATGTCCTTGATAAACGCCGCTACCTGATGCATATCCAGTGGGTCGGCATTAGGCCACTGGATTGTGTGTGCATTGAGAAACTTGAATCTTTTTAGGATGATAGCATCACATGTGAAGAGTACATGTTCCGATGTCTCCTTACTGCAGTTACAAAATCTGCACTGGTCCGTAAGGTACTTTCCTGTTAAAAACCAGGTAAGGGATCTTAGGGATTGGCGATCCATCTTCGGTGCCTCTCCCAGATGTGTAATATTGTAACTGAGTAGTTTCTTGGCCTGTCTCATCCCAATAGAGGACTCCCAGAGTAAATTTCTATGGTTCTGCACCCAGCCCCTTAAAACCCTTTCCAAATGGGTTTTTCAAAAAGCGATACTAGAACTGGGACCCAGGAAAACCCGGCTTGCTCCCGTTTTTGCACAACGGTCTGCTGCCTCATTTCCCTTAATGGTGGAGTGGCCAGGAGACCACAAAAGGGTAACTTTGTTTGCTTCACCCAGTTCTAAAAAATTGCAGTAGCAGCTCCAGATCAATTTCGAGTTGAACACTGAAGCTCCTAAAGCTAGCAAAGCTGCCTGGCTGTCCGAGATTATATAGATCTCGGTCTTCCTATATTTCTTTTTGAGACATTGGAGTACACATACCTCAATAGCAAGGGTCTCTGCCTGAAAAACTGTGGAGGATCTGCCCAGCGGTATGCATAGTTCCCGGTTAGGCCCAACTATCCCTGCACCGGTACCCCCGTCCGACTTTGACCCATCCGTATACCATACAGAAGGATGGAGGGGAGGGAGGAGATAATATTCCCTACCAGTGCCCTATCCTGCAAACTGATGTTAAAATTCCTCCGAAAATCGATTGTCTTTACCATCAAATCTGATAGTTGTATCAATTCCTCCTTGAAATTGAATTTATGTAGGATATTGTTGTGTCCTGGATTCATGGTTTTAATTTTTTCAGTAATTTTCAGGCTCAGACCTCTTGAACCGGCTACTTTTTTAATGTGTAGGTAAGGGCAGCTGTTGGACAAGTCCTCATTGCTCCAGTTGCCCCTATACAAATTAACCTTTGGATCTTGTCCAGTATTCTTCGTGCACTAGTCTGCTCCGTCTTAGGCCACCACACAAACGCCGCATAAGAGACCATTGGTCTTATAACGGCCCGGTAGGGCCAAACCAACATTTGTGGGCTCAGTCCCCACGTTTTGCCAATCATTCTTTGGCAGGTGAAGTAGGCCTTATTGGCCTTCTTTGTTATATGCTTTAATGGGGATTCCATGTCAGTTTCTGTTCAAATACGACACCCAGATATTTAACCTCCTTTGACAGTTAGAGAGTTACCCCCCCCCAAAGCTTTCGACGGGAGGGCAGTTTTTCTCCGGTTAGTAAAGAGAGTGCGCAGCTGACCTTATTAGGATTTACCGTAAGGCCCACCTCCGTGCACCAATCAGTTACTACCTCTAGGGCTTGTTACATTCTTTCCCCCACTGTATCTGTGAATCTGCCCTTAACCATCAAGACAAGGTCGTCCGCATAGGTAATGTTTGAGAAGTCTAGATTTCTCAGTCTTGTGAGTAATTGATCCACCACAATCAGCCATAACAGGGGAGAGAGGACGCCTCCCTGGGGACAGCCCCTGGTGGCCGCTATAGTAATGGTTTTGTCTCCAAAGGAGGCCGTAATCCTCCTGGTTTTTAGCATGTCTATTACCCACCTTACGGTGGATGGGTGTATGCCCCTTGCTAGTGATTGTTCCTGAATCACCTCGAAACTAGTATTATCAAAACCTCCCAGGATATCGATGAAGGAGCATAGTAATAATTCCCTATTTCTGAGCGTGTCCTCGATTTCCAATGTCAGTTCGTGAAGATCTGTTTCTGTAGATTTCCCTGCTTGGTAGGCGTGCTGTCTAGAGTCCAGAGGGTGACTTTGGAGGGTATTGGATCTAATACAAAGTCCTAGAATTTTTTCCATCGTTTTCAGTAGAAAAGATGTGAGACTAATAGGTCTGTACGACCTAATTTTCTCTGAGGATCTATTTCCCACCTTTGGGATAAAAATCACCCGAACTTCTCTCCAGCGTTTTGGAACATATTCCAAGCTGTAACTGGCTCTGAAGAGTAAAGTAAGATAAGGCAGCAAAATCTACAGACCATGTTTTAGAAAGGCGGGATATATGCAGTCCCCTCCCGGTGATTTGAAAGGTCCAAAGGATTTGACTGTCCAGCTTATCCTTTCCGGCGTAAACAACGGCCTCGAGAACTTCTGAACCCTTCTTGGAACCCGATACGGGTGTACATTACTTGCGTAGGATTCCTCCTGATCCATCAGAATAATACATTCTGGAAAGTGACCTTTCTCTAGACATTCCAGAGTCTCTTCCCTGGTTATGGTTGACCCTCCATCTGGTTTCCTTACAGACCCCAAGGGATTCCTGTGCTCCAAAGAGAGTGCCTTCTGTAGTCGCCATGCCGTGGGTAGCTTGTCTATTTTTTCACAGAAGTCCCTCCAGCTTAATCTTTTGCTCTGCCTGAGGGCTTTGTTATACTGGGTAAGGGAGTACTGATAGGTAGTCCAATCGTTCGTCCTCTTAGCCTTATTAAAAAGTTTACGGACATTTCGTCTCATGTTTTAAAAGTTTTGGTTCCACCAAGGAACATCCCTTGTGCCTCTGATATACACAAGTGGTGAGCTTGAGTGGTAGGCATTGATTATTGCCTCTGTAACTTCATTCGCTACTCTGTCGAGATCTTCGACAGAGTTTATCAAGGTCTGCAGACCAGTTAGGTTATCTAAAAGTATATCGATATAGACTGACCAGTTGGTGCGTTTGGGTGTCCTTACCACCAACTCTTGTCTCGAAGGGATATTGATATCAAACGATGGATATCTATACTATATTGCCACCGAACTACTGAAAATGGTGGACATTCTCTTGTAATAAACTAAAACCATAACCAGACAGGTATTGAAATAGATAATAGATGGCTTGTACCTTATTGTCGTCCTCTTTCGAAAACCTACAAAGCACATATACATATAGAAGTTTGCAACTCTGTTAAATCAATTAAATACATCTGTAAATATGTGCACAAAGGCAGCGACATGGCCGTTTTTGTTGTCCAAAATAAATGACGAAGTTGCACATTACCAAATTGGAAGGTACATAAGCAGTAATCGGACAGTCTGGCAAATCTAATCCTTTCCTATTCACGAAAGAAATCCAGCTAAAACTCATTTAATCATCCATCTTAAAAATTGGCAACGTGTTTACTTCATAGAAGAAAATGCAGTTAGTCGAGCAGAAAGCACCACCAAAAAGAACGTTAACGGAATTTTTCAAATTATGCCAATAACAAAATGATTTTGGACGTTCCGCAAAAACCATATTTTATTCAGACGAACCCATCTTATTTTACATGGAATACGTATTATAAAGCTTGGAAACCCCGCAAAAGAGGTAAACTCCTCACAGAATATCCAGGAATTTTTTCTACGAATACATTAAGCAGGCTAAATACACTGTGCATCCAAGATAACGTGAATGCTTCTACTTACGATTGCTATTAATTATGTGCCAGGAGCAACATCATTTAAATATTTAAAAGCAGTAACGGTCAAATATAATATGATAATATACAATTATTAGAAGGGGATTCTCATTGGGATTCGACTTTTACCGATGCTGTTCGCGGTTCTACTCCTCATCAAATTCGTGCTTTATTTGCAATTATGTTGATAACATGCTTTCCAAATAACCCAAATGAATTATGGGAGAAATTTAAGGACGCCATGAGTGTGAATATTTTACATACACAACGTACAATTCATGGAAATGCATTTTTAGACTAGACACCAGCAATGAATAATGAAGCATTAATAAAATTGGAAGACTTATGCCTGACTATTTCAAATGAATCAATCAAAACAAAAATTATTTTTGATTCGGTAATGCTTGCAGTCACTGCAAAAGAAGGCGAATTATTTTTTTTGGATGCTCCAAAGTGACATTGGCAAAACATTTTTGATTTCCCTCATCTTGGCTAAAATACGCTCTCAAGGTGAGATTGCTTTGGCTATCGTTTCATTGCTTATTGCTGCTACTTTATTGGATGGCGGAAGAACTGCTCATTCTGCATTTAAATTACCGTCAAATATACAGACAAATGAAAATGCAGTATGCAATATTAAATCGCATTAAGGTATTGCTAATATGCTTAAGAGATGCCAAATTATAATCTGAAGAACCTTTAAATCGTAGGTTGAAAGTTTTGAAAGGCAACGATAGACTCTTTGGTGGTACTCCCATTTTGTTATCAAGAGATTTTCGACAAACACTTTCGGTTATTTCACGTTCCACCTATGAAGTTGAAATAAATGCATGTTTTAAAGCTTCATTACCGCGGAGCAGTGTCCACAAATTGAAGTTAACAACAAATATGCGTGTCCAACTTCAAAATGATCCATCTGCGGCACTATTTACAAAGCAATTGCTTGATATTGGACAAGACAAAATTAATGTAAATCAAATTAGCCAGATAATCAAGTTGCCAGATAATTTTTACATCATTGTGCCATCTAAAGATGTATTAATTTAAACTGTGTTTCCAAACATTCGAGATTCATGCGGCTGAGCGAAACGGCAATTTTAGCAGCAAAAATATTGATATTGATACCATAAATATCTACATTCAAAATATGTCGAAATCTCCATCATTTTCATTCGAGTCAATTGATACTGTGGTACAAGAAGATGAAGGAGTGAATTTTACAACTGAATTTTTAACTTGATGTGCCAGGTCTTCCATCACATAATTTAATTTTGAAAGTTGGATCACCAATCATACTGGTACGAAACCTAAATTCACCAATATTATGTAACGGAACGCGGTTGGTTGTCAAGAAAATATTGGGTAAAATTATTGAATCGACAATTATTAATGGCCATTATAGAGAAGAGCATGTTTTATTCCCAAGAATCCCGATGATTAGAGCAAATTCTCCAATTGCATTTAAAAGCTTACAATTCCCAATTCGTCCGGCATATGCAATAACAATCAACAAATTTCAGTCGATGCAAGTCTACGGTTTGAATTTGGAAAATGCATGCTTCGCTCATGGTCAATTATATGTAGCCTGCTCATCCAAATAATGTATAAAAATGTATATATAAATCAGAAATGTTTCTGATTTAAAGCAGTTCAAAAATAATTGACTCAAGTAAACCTCTTTTATCGACCAACGGTAAGCGAGAAGAGAGAAAAACTCCAACTTTACCATCTTTCAAATTAATAGTATTGTCATTAGTAACATTCAACTATGCAGTTGTAGTACTGTGGTTGGCACGAAACCCAGATTGCAGTTCATCCATTAAGTTATATTTAGCAATAAAGCCACTGAGCGTGAATGATACATTCAAAAATCTTAGGTAATATGCTGATAGGATGAAAATCGGTTACTGTAGATGGGTTCGGCATTTTTGAAATAGGCGTAATCGGCGCAATTTCCCAGGCCAAAGTTCAGGCTTTTAGTATTGTTTACGTAGTTATAAGACAAACAAGTTTTTTAAAGGGCTCTTTGAGCTTAAAGGTTTGAAACAAGTTAATGACCGTAAATTAAACTTGAGGTAATTTGGTTTCAGATTCTAGAATGCTATAAACTCCCATTTTATTGCAATTTCTATTTAAACCATTACGATGTGTTGTTGTTGTCAAAAATCCTAATTTAGACGTTGTTATTATCAAACGTATTTAATTTATGAATCTATGTGATTTTCGAGGTTGAGCATCATCTTTCTTGCTTGATGAAAGACGGGATTTATAACCGCAGAAACATGCAGCTGTATACATCTGATCATATCTTGGAAACAGTGGGCAAATAATAGGTTCTTATTATGCGATTCTACTGGTATACAGCAAAAAAGACCATGGGTCGATTATGATTGAATAGGTAAAATTTAGGATATGCTGGTAAATAGAAGACCGGTAAAAATTAATCAATTCGCATGTGCCGGAAACTTTTATTTAAATTGTTTTCAAAGCATGATCTGATCAGGGCCGTCCTAACATATTTGGGTATCCTAACCTAAAACCCTAGCGTACGAGTCCTTTATGGCTTATATAAACCGCAAAAAGGCTTCAAAAGGTCTGATGTGTAATTGCACAAACAAATTTTCACGTCATTCAAAAAATAATTATTTGAAAAATGATTTCCAATTTTTAATTTAAACGGAACTTGATTATTAAAATATTTCTAATTTAAAAATTTCGTTATGTAAATTTAAAATTTTCTCCCATTTTTTTATATTTCTAGAACAAAAATTCGGTTGCAGTATTAAGTTTTTCGAAATTCAAAAATCCAAACCTGAAGTTAATCCGAGGAAATTTAGAAGCGAAATTGAAAATAGATTTAGGAATTGGGGAAAAACAAAATTTTTAAAATTGGCTTTGAAAATTTAGGTATTTTGTGATTTTACTTTGAGTAATTCTGGATTTTTAAATTTTTCTGGATTTTTGTTGAATTTGTCTCAAAAATATCAATTTGTCAAAAGTTCCAACGTTCTAAATTGAACTTCAAATTTTCAATTTGAATTGGTTAATTACAACGAAAAATGGTAGATGAAAAAAATTAAAAGAAAAAATTCGGTAACAATTTTGCTGGAAAAGTCATATATCATAAATTCGATTATTTAAATATTTTGAATATTTCCAAAGTTCCCATATTTTGAGAATTCAGTATAAATAAATTAAAGTAAAATTTGGTTTTAGGTGAAAATATTGAAATTTGAAGTTTTATTAATTTTGTCCTTAGTCAAAGCTTTCGATAAGTGATGGCAACAAGTAGGATGCTTACAATTTTTCAACTGTGAAGACGGAAAAATGACGATTAAACTATCAATTCAGCTCTACTCATATGGTTTCCAATCGAAATATTATGTTCCGGACTTCTTTCACCTACATTTTGTTTGCATCTTGTGCCTTTTAAAGTCATCATCCTATTCATCGTAAGATTTTTTAGTATACAATTTATTAAACCCTTACACCGATTGAAGCTAAGGAATATTTTGAGTTCAATCGGACAAATGTTTTTATAGCAATGGATCGAATTTAGAATTACAAATGTTGGAGAATACAAGTAAAAACAAGAAATATTCTTGTGATGGAAGGAGAATGAAAGAAGTTAGAATATTTGGATTAGGATTCATATAAGTGTACATTTCCAAACCATTGGAAGTAAGCCACTTCAAATCAACACGAACTTCGAGCCTTTGGGAATTGTTAATATTGCACAATTCTTTTATCGCAAACATTTATTTTGAAAGATATTTAGTAAAAGTAAATTGATGCATCGCGATCATAAAATTGCTAAAACTGAACCAACCTGAATAAATTCTTTATCGTCAAATAATTTAGATCTCTCTGAAGAACTAAGGGGTTAATTCTGAAGGGCTAATATAAATTAAGGGTCCATGAATGTTTTAATCCATGATTTAGACTATGTCATTAGTAATACAGTAATGCAATAGAATGGTATCTAAAATAATGTAGAAGTGTGTATACGAAGTATTATTTAAAATTGTACATCGGACAAACTGGCAGATCTTTTCCATAAATAGTATTTTTTATACTTTTGAAATTTATTACGTTAGTAAGTTTGCTTTGACTTTGGCCACAATATTTTAGCTTATTTGCAGTTGACATCAGTTGTTCGTTTTACTTCCAAAGGTAACTACTGCAAGTATCACAAATATTTGTTTTCCAAATAGAGTTTAATTAAATTTTTTCCATTACTTGTTTTATAAAATTAAAAATCATAAGAGTTGGTGACAACAACAATACTAGTCAAGGACCAATTTTAGTTGCATATTATACAAATAAGGCAATTGTTTTTAATAAAAGCTTTCAAAAACATTTTTCATTCCAATTTTTTTATTCTTTAAGCAAACAATATAAAAAGCTCATGCAGACAAAGCCAAAAAAAAAAACTATAAGTGAAAACTTTTACTCGATACATGTGGATAAGTAATAAAAAAAAATATTGAAAAATATAACGAATAAGTAAAACTTAAAACTTTTCCGAAGCTTTCTTGTTTGTGATCGAGACAAAATGAATAAAATAATTTTTTATTAAAATTCAAGTTAAAATAAAAAAAAAAATATTTATTTACAGAGTAAGTTGTCAAAATTGTTGACACATGTCAAATTAAATTCTTCAGTTTTTTTTTGCTCATTCTTTTGACGTAACATTAAAAGTTTTCTTAATATACGTTTTAATTCAAGAAAACATGTACACGTCTTTTTGAGACATAAATCGAAAAGAATTTTAGGTTTTTTTACAAAAAGAAATCATAGTTTTTTTTTTTTAGTTAGGGCGTTAGGTTCTAGTTATTTATAAACGTAGAGAAGATTTGGGTAAAGCGTTGTGATTAAAGACCTAAAGTTTTTTAATTTTATAACTTTTAGTTGATAATCTAACTTAAGTAACACTTTCGAAAATTAGAGATAAAAGTTTTTAAGTTTTGGATTTTGCTTTATTTGAATTTTTTTATTTTATTTTTTTTTAAGGGAAAGTTTTTGATTACGTAACGGATTTAGGTACATGTTTTCAATTTAATATATTTTGGTTAGCCATGGTTTATGCTTTTATTTTTGTACCAGCAATTACGGATCTAACTTCGGGAAATTTTAAAATCTTAAGGATACTGGGGAACTTAAACTCGAAAAAAGAGAGATACATACTCGACAGGCAGAGGTAACCCTATATTAGGTGAAATTAAAATTTGAATGGAATAAAATTAAGTTAAAGTTGATCTGCTGACAATTTGCTTACAGATTCTAATTATTTCGTGACAATTTTTTTCCCAAAAATTATTAAGTCCTTCCGTATGAATATAACATTCGCTAAAAGAAGTTCAGATTAATCATTTATCCTGAATAAAAAGTAAGATAAAATGAAAATTCATTTAAGGCACAGCTTGATTTTGCGAATTTTACAGTGTTTCGATTTTTTGATATAAAATTTTGAAAAGTTGTACAAGTTTTACACTTCAAATTGAAGTGAGGGTTATAAAATGATGCTTGGATAAATTTCTGGAATATGGCCAAGTATGATGAAATTTACTCATTTCTCAACCGATTATGATGAATTTGCAAAGTGCATTGGAAATGGGATTCTAAAATGATTTTTGGATGAAGTTCGAGAATATGGCCAAGTTTGATGGAAATTGTCTATTTCTTCACGGATTTAAGGGGAATTTGATATTCAAAAATAATTTTAGAATCCCATTGCCATCGCACATGTCGAATTTCACCATAATCGGTTTATAAATAGGCAAGTTTGCCCTAATTGGTCAAATAACCATCAACAAATATCATCGTCAAGTTTATCATCGTTTAAAATTTGAAAACTTTGTAAATTTTTAAGAATAATCAAAAAATGTTAAGTTTGTTTTAAATTCAATCAAAATTTCACAAAATGTAAAATTCGCGCCTAGAATCAAATGTATGTGACAACAGAATGGTGTTAGTTTGGGGGTTTCATTATTTTTCCAGGCCTACTTTGATTGTTCTATTGGAGAAACAAGGCAAAATTGTACCCTAAACTACTCGGTATGAATAAAAAATATGATCCTTGGCCCGTATTCTTGAATCCAATCGAAAAACTCACTAGTGACTTTCTTCTAAACTAAGTCATTTCATCGAAAACATCGGCAACTTCTTTCGATTGATTTAAAAATACGGGCCTTGGGCCCATGCTCTTGAAGTTCACCTGAAAAATGTCACTGGTGACTATTTAGTAAATTACGTCATGTCAGTCGGAAAATATTTTTTTTTTTTTTTTAACTCACGTCTAAAAATTGTCTGTTTTTATATATGTATGAGAATTTGCACCAAAACAATCTAATAAAATCGTGTTATCTTACATACGGAAACTGTATTTATCTTTATTAATTTAGATACTTCAAATACCAATAAAGAGCTGCAATTAAATTATCAATCCAGTTCAACGGAACCTTGGAATGATGAATATTGGATTTATAACCTATTTAAGCAATGGGACCTTGGAGTAATTTGCGCTATTTTAAAAGGTTAGTATTTAAGAAATTGTAATTTAAAATCGATAGTAACTTGCCTCATTTATTATTTTTATTCAGCAAATGATATTGAAACTTTTGCACTAAAATATGTATATGGGAAAAAATCATCTATGTAGGATCCCTTCTAAATACGAGCACAATGGGAATTAGAATAAAATTCGAGCAATACTTAATGGAATGGCAAAAACAACAGGAGTGTGTTCATAAATACTACATTGCAATAATATTGTTACAAATAATGAATTATTAATTCTGGCTTCATTAATAAATTCTGTGGTTTTTATGAGAAACACGTTAACTATATTTTTATCGATTTTCAGTTATGAATGAAAATAACTGTGAATTGTCTAATGTTTCAAGAATAAATTTCAGTTTTCCAATATTTTCCTTCAGTTTCCTGGGTTCATTTTTGTTTGCTGGTTATTCATTTTCGTACTTGGACTGTATCCGAAACCTATGATAAATAAATATTTTTTAGTACTAATTTTTGACAAAGAGACATAAATTTATTTTAGAAGAGAAACAGAAGGCTCAATTCCTTAACTTCGTTACTATAATTTTATTACGGTATCGAATTCACCAAGTTTTAATTTTAGGTAAAATATTACTAATCATGATATTCTTAAACAATAAAATATTAATAATATATTATTTTGACATGACTCACAGGTTTTATATTTTGAAGGATATACAATTTAGTATGGAAAGATATAACATTTTGAGTTTAAAAGACTGTATCTCAAAGTTTTTCTTCTAGTGCCAAGCTGAATTTTTGACAGATTAAAGTGTCATTACTAGCAAGTAATTTAACGTTAATTTAAAAAATTTTAAAAAAATACTTTTTTTTGTTAACGAGATACTAAGAAATACAGATTCAAAAAATCACCAAAATTTCAAAATGAAAAATTGTTAAAAACAAATAATTTCATAATTTTACATATTCTTCTAGCTGTCAAAAACCGTTGAGAAAACCAAAATCGGTAAACCCGTTTCTAAAATATGATCAAAAACGTAATACATATACCCAAAAACTCCTTGAAAATGAGAAAATATTGAGAGAGTGTAAACTCGAGAGTGAACGAGAGAAAAAAATAAGTTTTTCTACAAACATTTTTTTTTTACTTATAAATCGAATAAATATAGTTTGAATAATTTTTTAGACATCGCGTCCAACTTATGTACGATTTCATATGGAATGACCTAAATATAGGAATTAATTTACCGTATCAAAAAAGGCAAGGAAAAATAAATTTCAAAACTGATATAAATAGGAAAAATAAAATTCCTATTAAGGCTTGCCAGAATAAGCATTTAGGGGGAAAAATAAAACTGCTATGAAAATGTCATTTTTTTTCCTTTTCCTATTCCTAAGGAAAACCAGAATACATCCGCTGGTATTATAAATTGTATACAATACTGATTAAATACTAACTAAATAAACTAAATTTATTCTAAGGGTTCCTACGTTGAGACCAATATGGCCATCCATGGTCAAACTGAAACAGCTGGTGCTTGTTCCCATTTCATCGAAACGAAAATTAAACAAAAATAAAAATTTAAGAACAAAGATTATCGTAAATAATTTATCTGTACATATTTATTTAAATTTTAGGTAAGCTTTTTTGCGTGAACCAATCCGAATTTAATTTTATATGAGTTAAAAGCAATTTGAATCCAGTTTTTTTCTAATTCATGGTAAAAAAAAAAGCGATAACGCTGTATAGTAATAAAATTCGATACAAATAATTGTTTACTGGTAATTTACTAAATTTTTCATCCTAATTTTAAAATGAATCTACATTTTTCAGAATATTCAAAAATCAAATTTTCCTTTTCCAGAATTTTGAAAAAGAAAAAAGTTTCTTTTCCCAGAAAAGGAAGATTTAATTTTAAAATATTCTGAAAAATGGAGATTTAATAAAGGAATGGAGAATATTTTGAGATTAAATTACCTTTCGAGAAATTCTGGAAAAGGAAGATTTAATTTTGAAAAATACTGGAAAATGGAGGTTTAATTTTAAAATCAGAATGGAAATGGAGATAAAATGGAGATTTTTTATAGAATTACTGCATATGGGCCTTAATCCCAATCCGAAATGGTAATAATGAGGATAGACCTTATTTCTTTCTATACCGTGAAATTTAATACCATTTCAGAAAAGAATATTGCTCATGGACCTTAATTTCTAAAAAAAAAGGAAAAGGGCACGTGACCGTTAATCAATTCACTCCACCGTAATTCATATAAAATTAAATCCAAGTCTGATTGAAAGAATTTTCTCCCTTTTCCAGGATACTTATAAAAATGCATCCATAATCATTTTATAAGACAAGTGAGTGATAACCAGTGAGTTATTGTGTACCGCTTCTATTTGATTGATAATTTCGAAGTAAAACATTTTCATTAAAACTATTGTACAAATTGTACCGCTGAAAATCATTAAAATTTACTCGAAATTTTAGGTTTTCTTTTAAAAAATTTAAAATCTTATTTATTTACATCGTTTTAGATTATACTGCACGAAATTTTAGATTTGTTGTTACAGGGGAAAAATTTAATAGCCAATTCAAAAGACAACGTGATTTTAACAGAACAACGTAAAATAATAATTTCTTAATAAATTACTATAGGGTGTTTATTTTCAAAGACGGCCAAAACAAAAACCCAAAGGGCAGCTATATCAGTGGTACAATAACTATATGTAGCAAAGTTAGGAAACAACGATTTCCTCCCAAAACCCAAAAGATTTAATGGAGAAGAAATATCTTTTGGTAAGCGGTTCAACTTGCCTTTATATTCTAAAAACATTTATGTTGTATTGGATTTGTAACTTGCGATATACAGTTGATGAGAGCCAACCAGAAGAATACGCTAAGAATTTAGTCAATTGCTCAAATACAATAGAGACGATACTGATGAACCGAATATTTTGCAAAAGTTGAAATTTTCTATTATATTTAGAAAAAAGTATATTCGATGTCAAGAAGTATCAATAACACGGATTTTGGAGAAGTGGCCAGCGCTTACACTCAAATTTATAAACTTAACTAATTTCCATTGATTTCGATTATTAATTTGTACCCGCAAGTAGTGTTCGCAATACCGGTAAATCGATTTACCGATTGATCGATAAATCGACCCAAATTTGCTTACCGTCATACCGGTAAATGATCAGTAGAATACCGGTATTTCGGTAAATATTAGAGTTTTAATTAATAATATAATTATAGTTATCAGTCAAAACATTTATGTAAATATGTATTATATCGTTGATTTTAAACGGTAGCTACATTGAAAAAAGAGATGTCGGTAAGAATAATCCAAGGTGAAGCTTTTAGCCTCACTTTCGATGAGTGGACATCAATTAGGAATCACCGTTTTATGAATGTTAATGTACATGCTCACGATTCATTTTGGAATCTCGGTTTAATCCGAATTCAAGGATCAATGCCATCTGAAAAATGTGTTACCATTCTTTATACTAAACTAACCGAATTTGAAATTTCGCTTAAAAACGTAATTTCCATAACTACAGACGGTGCTTCTGTAATGAAGAAAGTGGGGCGGCTAACTAATGCAAATCAGCAGTTGTGCTTTGCTCGCGGCAACCAATTGGCCATACTGAAAGTGGTATAAAAAGAGATGATATTGTGGTTGTGGAAGAAGAAATTTCAATTGCCTCTAGTAATAGTAACAGTGATACTGATTCCGTTGAAAAAGATTCAGATTACGAGGAAACCGAAGATTTCAAAATAATAAATAAAAATCAACACTCACTAGTTCAACATCAACAAATCGGCCCAATTAACGCTAAAATACGACAAGTGGTTCTTATGCTTAAAAGATCACCATTAAAAAACGATATTCTTCAAAATCATATCAAAATCGACTTGAAGAAAGAGTTTAGCGTTATTTTAGATACTAAGACCTGTTGGAACAGCCTCCTGATGATGTTAGAGAGATTTTATCAAATAAAAACATGCATTCGTAAAAGTTTGATTGACATCGAGTCTGAGATATCCTTCTCAGAACCAGAATTGCAATTACTGTCAACTATAATACCAGCCTTATTGCCAATAAAAACAGATGTAGAGATATTATGTTTATTTATTTATTTGGTAACATTAATTTGGAATTTTTACAATTGATATCCACTTCATCATAGACACTCTATTTTGAGCACAGAAGCTCATTTATAACAGAGCGTGAATGCAGAAAGTGGACAACATAATTTTATTTAAAAAAAAAAATGAATTATTTCAGCCAAGATTACATCTCTTTCCATCTTTACTTTTCCAGTACGTTAATTAGTACACCATTTTTTTATTTATTGATGGCACTCAGTTGAAGAATCTTGATCGGTAGACCTTACTGGAACACAAAGCATTCACTAATAAAATAACGACATTCAGATCTGTTTCTGTTTAGATTTATGTTAAATTCTTTGCATCACGGATTCCACAAGTCTAAAAAAATTTCTTTAACGTCCGGCTGACCCAGAAGTCATAGCCGTAAGGATGTAAATCTATATATGTATCATACATATTGCGGTATTACGTTAAAGTTCATGCTCGATGAATTAACTTATCAGAATACACCCTTCAGCGAGAAACTAAAAGATGCTCTTATTTTTAGAATCAAAGAAAGACGTACAGTATATTCCGACGTATTGTCTTATCTATTTGAGCCAAAGTTTTCAAATAGATTAGAGAATTATGGAATATTTGACATAACCAGTAAGAACATGATTGCTAAAAAAATTGTTGAGGTGCTTCGAAAATTTGCTTACAAAGAAGTGGAAATGGAATTCGAAATACATAGCTGAAGCGAACGGAGGAAATTGAACCATCATCACAGGAAACAGCAGCATTAACCTTTAAAGAAAAATTAGATTTGGCTGGACTAATTGCAACAAAATTTAGACCCAGATTGAAGGACGTTGTCTTAAATATGATTTGTTTTTTGCGGGCGTACTTCGTCGAGCAAAAGGATTTAGAGATCAACCATTAATAACCCTATTATTCAGAGATTTTTCTAAATTTAAGTTGAAATGTGTATAATATTGTTATAACCAAAAGAAATTTTGCAATGTTTTTGAATGAAATAAATACAATTTTTGAAATAAGTTATGTTCAGTTATTTTATTTAAATTTTCATTACGTAATCTTATATTTGAATTTACCGGTAAATTACCGGTAAATCGGTTTTTCTATAAATTATTTACCGTTTACCGGTTTTTTAAAAGTCGGTAAATTTGCGAACCATACCCGCAAGCAACAAACTTCTTTGTTTCTTCTTCATGCAAAAAATGATTCAAAGAATTTCAACAGCGAAAAAATATGACGACCTGCTGTAAGGTTCTCCAATTAAAAAAAACGAACTCTAAAAATTTACATTTTATCCTCATTTTTTCAGCTACAAACAATTTTATTGTTTCCATCTCTTCCATATGGATTGATCAGGCCGATTCCAAAAACATATCGTTTAGGTTATAATAAAAAATGTAGAACAAACATACCATTTCAGATTCACAAACGTTTTTGATTTTGGCTAAATCGGTAGAAGAAAAGGTATCGGTAGGTGAAAACTTAATTCAACGTAAGAAGTCCATTATCGCTTCGGGAAAATGTACGGTTAAACCTTTTATATTTGTAGTAGGTACAAACGAATTCGCACTAGTTTATTTTTATATATACCTAGACGAATAAAATACAGTCATTTGCCAAAAAACTTGCGCATCTATTGAAACCACATAAATATTAAGTTTTGAATAGTCAAATAGGAACTGAATAAGGACGAATGTCCGAAACCGGTATTCCGAATTTTAAAAATTATATTATCACAATAATGAAAGTGATTTTTTAAATAAAATAATTTCTGTGTGTTTCGAAAGAAATAATTTTTAACGTGTATAATTTATTGTTTTAAATTTAATACAAAATAAATATTAATTCGAAAATTAATAGAAATTATATATAAAAAATACCTTTGTTTTTTAATAAGATTGTTGCCCAGTTTTAATGACAGCGGTTGCGGCAGATTTTACTTTGTCGCTGATGTCCTTTCCACCCATTTTTTCAAAAACATAGATTTTGGTAATGATATAAAAAATTTCAATTTAACACCACTGTACGTAAGATAAACATTTTAAACTTACCTCAAAATATCACGAAATATTACGTAAACAAAACACAAAAAAAACGAATTTTTTTATATAAACGAATTTTTAATGGTTAACATTGCCTACAAAAAGACAGTTATAAATAACAACAACGAGGAATACCCCGATCGCTGTAAAAAAAATCACACATAGACACGCTCAAGTAATCGGGCATTTAACACACGTATAAATAAGAGCACGAAGATGAATTGCACCTGCACGTAGCATAAAAAAAAGTAGAAGTAAACTTAAAGAAGAACGGAAAACAAAATGTAATTGTATTTAAAACGTCGAAATGATGGAGTCGCGCAAATTTTTTGGCTAACGACTGTAAGTGTGTGGTCAACAATAAAAATTCGTTTTCGTTGTGTTTTGTTTACGTAATATTTCGTCATATTTTGAGGTAACTTTAAAATTTTATCTTACGTGCAGTGGTGTTACAGTGAAATTTTGTAACATTACCAAATTCTATGTTTTTGAAAAAATGGATGGAAAGGGCATCAGCGAAAGAGTAAAATCTGCCGCAACTGCTGTCATTGAAACTGGGCAACAATCTTATAGTACTCTAGCCAGAAAACTGCATATCTTTTTTTTAATTTTAAACAGTGTAATCGACTTTTAAAACAAATATTTATGTGGTTTCAATATGTGCGCAAGTTTTTTGGCCAATGACTGTATAAACGTTCAAGCGTCATCGCTGCTGTAGACTATGCATTTAAGCTATTCCATGTTTTTAACATTAAATACGCTGAACAGAGTACGGCTGTATGGCTGGTTATAAAAAAATTGTGTACGATGTACATACGCCTCACGATTCAGTATTTCCGACAGTTGATTTATTTATTTCAAAATTAACAAAAAAAAAAAATTATTAATTTGCTTTCTTATATTATTTTATGTTATTATAGCTGAAGTGTAACAGCTTTACTTTTTTGTAAAGAATTTAATTAATTAGTTTTTTTTAAAATAAAGCTTACTAAAACACAATTTTACTATTGTTTTATTTAAAATATATTTACAAAGAGACATTTCTGTGTGTTATCTACAGGCTAAGATATTTCGTTATTATGCTTATATTCGGTCAGCATCATATATTAAATCTATACAATCGTAATCAAAATTACTAATGACGAATAAAAATCTGTAATATGTATGTACAACGAATTTTTTGCCTTACAAATCATAAATCAAATTTAAAGTATTTTTTGAATTCTTTTATCCTTAAAACAATACTTCTACAATTATTCGTTGTGTTAACAGAACTGTATTAAATTTTAAAAGTCTGAAATATTAACTATTAATAGGATTAAAGAAAACTCTTAGAAAAGTGGTTAATCAAAACTCGCTATTCTACTTTATAATAAAACAAGAAACTAAATTCAACTTAGTACAAAAAAAGAATTTAGAGCTAAATTAAACACTTCTTTTTCCACTCCACTCTAAGTTGAATTAATTATTTAATTCGTGTAAAATTAAAATTAAAATTATTAAAAATTTGCATACACAGGAATAGCTCTGTGTGAATGTGACGAAGAAATTGTAAGAGAATTTGGTTGTATTAGTATATAATTCGCTAATACAAGCTGCACGGTACATTCTGTATATAGAATGAAAATTGTGGTTCAATCAGTCCAGTCACCGCGGCCTGATGAGAGGATTGATTTTTTTCATAATCATAAGCTCATCAGTTCGAAACTGGATTAAATTCTCTTACAATTTTCGGATATTAACTTCAAATAAATTGTAAATTAAAATCATTTATTAAAGAAAAGTATCCGTCCATAAGTTACCTTGTTTTGTTAAAGTAAATTGCATTACGAAAATTATTTATTTTTAATGTATTTAAATATAAATTATGAAAGTTTATTTGTTTTGAATATATTAATTGTTAAAAATATTATTTATGTTAAATATAGATATAATAAAAAAAACAATTAAAAAAATATGTTAAATTCAACTAAAATCTGTTAAGAATTAAATAAGTTCCATTCTAATTGGCCTTATTCCAAAACATTATCCAAAAATCATTTTAGAATCCCATTTCGCGGATGTCAAATTTCACTAAAATTAGTTTTGAAATATATAAGTTCCATGCTAATTAGCGATACATATAATTGGCTAAAGGTTCAATTTGAAATGCAAAAGGTTCAACTTGAAGTTTAAAATATGTAAAAACTTAAGCCGCTACCACATTAGGTCGAATTTTTGTACTCTACTCGATCGAGAAAAATGCAAGTTCAAATTTCTTTTTTGCATAGATGAAATTTCTTTCTTTACGTAATTTCGTCAGATGAATTTAGCACAGGAAACCAATTAGAGCTAATAAAATGATAAATTCGTTCAAGTCGACAAATTACATGGACAGTTTAGTTTGGAACCATGGGCACTAATAGTTTGGAATTATTCTTAGACATTTTTAAACTTAAATATGTTCTCTTTTTATTGAAGTAGGAAATCATGTATAATTCAAAAACGTCCATTTTAGATATTTATTCTGTCAATCATATGATCCTAACACGCCACGCCGTAAACCATTAAATAAGATATTCTTTAGCACGTCACATTAACATGTTCACATCCTTGTGGCCGTACACAATATTACACATAATCTGTAATCTGCCATATCAAACGTATCTCATTTTTTATTACCCAATTTTCCTATTTACTGGTATATCTCCCAAAAATCTAATTATCTTTCACAAATTTCCACTTTATATGTGTACCCACCCGTATCGTATTGGCGTCGTATCCTGCACCAGTGTACATTGATATAAGCACACATAAAGTTTTGCCAAAAAAAAAATAAAAAATAAAAACAACGTACGTGTCTCGATATAAATCAAAAATCATTTAATTATTTATATATACATACACACACACACCCATTTTCTTTCGTTCGCATCATTTCAGTTTTCATTCCAAGGAAAAATCCTTTTTCCGCACACACACACACACTTTATACGTATACACACTAAATCATACAATAATATCCTTTTAATATAATTTTCAATTCTATTGATGACACAAGGAAACAAAAACATTGCCAAAGTACATTCTCTAGTTACGAGACTAGAAAGAAATAAAAATAAAAAAATCTATACACGAAGCCAAAGTAGGAAAAAATAAAAAAAGCACGATGTAAAAAAAAAAAAAAAGAAAAACTTAATTTTCTTAATTGACCCCTCTGGGTATGTTGAGTTTCATTTTCGTTCGAACGACTTTTTTTTTTTTGTGCTCCTCATCTTATTTATCTTTCTCGGGACACATACACAAACTATATACGAAGACGACGAGATACAACAACACGTCGTACAAAGAAAACAAATTGAAAATTGATGATGAAAGAAAAACTGAGAATATAATAATGCGAAGGATTATGATAAAAATATATAAATAAGGAAAAAGGACTTTCTGTTATCACTCATCGTATATATATATATTCATTTTATATTCCCGTTTAGCTTTAGAAAAATCAAAATGAAAAGTGTATTTACCTTTTTTTTAATGTTTGTTTGCTTTTGTATTCGTATTTCAGCTATTTGATTTTCCGTTTATATTATATGCGGATATGTATACGCAGTTCCTCGTAGCTGAATTATTGGTACGAGGTGGTGGTTACAGGAATCTGTAATGAAAAAAATAAAATAAAAATATATTATTTTTACCGTTTAACGTAGGCATAGGTACACAAGAAAAGATCAACCATACAGAAATTCCATACAGTTAGTCAGAGTGTATATTAATCGATATGTTTGTTGAAATAACGATTCAAAATATAGTGTAGAGATAACATGACACTTGGGTTTTATAAATAATGATGAAATGCCATCCTTATATATATGTAATTGTACATTTTGTGCAAAGGTGTAATTTGAACTTTAGCAACCCTCATTGTAAAACAGAAAATAAATTAAAAATGCGACAAACATCTTGAAACAGTACTTGACTTGTAAATGGATGTCATTCAGAGGGTAGTGAACAAAGAGACAAAGTAAAAGCTATTAAGGACCTTCATTATAAGATAATTCATAAATTGTGGAGAACGTGTGCAGTATGTCAATGGGACATAATTATCATGTAAACAGAGATACCGACAGTATGAAGTAATTATAAAAAAATACACGATGATATGATGAGAGGAGTCCCCTTTTAAGTCTGTTCAACTTTAATTTCCTCCAGTATAGATATCCAATGTAATCGGTGGGTATTGATGCCAACAATTAACTTTCGTCTCTTGGTGGTATCGTCTTCAGAAGCTTTCTCTAAAAATGCAGAAATTGCTTATTAAAAGTAGATTTTAATGCAACACGAAATATACTGGATGGGCCTACCTCGAAAATCAAGGATTAAAAAAAAAAATTCAGAAGGGAATTCAATTTTTTTCTCATACAACTTTCAGGTAAAAATTGTTCGTTAGCCAGTCTTGCATAAAATAAAAATTCTTCAGAAAATATAGGTACAAATAAAACAAAAAGAACAAGTTCTCCATCAAATTTAATTAAGTCTTTCCCAAAAGACCAAACAATTTTGTTTTGGATAAGTTTGTGCAAAATTAGTTCCAATTGTGTAAATAGCTATTTGAAACAAAAAATTATTAAACAATTTTCAGCTAAATGTAATTAGTTGGCAAAATATTTTTTTTTTCATGTCATGCTCTCTTACACTTCACCGTGACTAAATTTCGTAAAAAAAGAACAAACAGGCACACAAAAAAAAAGTCGTAACCCAGAGGGGAGACCCCGAACATTCCTACGTTTTTGAGGTTGCTGAAATCGAATATGACCATGAAAAATGATTTCAATTGCCCATTTTTCCGTTACCACTCCTCCTCCCTCTGGGGGTCGAAATTTCGTTTTCCATACAAAATTGAAATGGATGGTACATTTCGATGTTTTTTGGGGCGCTGGAATTGAAAATGACAATAAAAAGTCAATTTGACCGCTCCATCACCCCCTAGCATCCCTTTACTACCGCCTTGAGGATAAATGTCAACCCCTTTTTGGGGATAGTAAGGAGTGCTAGGGGGTGACGGAAGGGTCAAATGTACTTTTCGTTGTCATTTTCGGTTCTAGCGCCCCAAAAAACATAGAAATGTACATCCATCTCAATTTTGCATGAAAATTGAAATTTCAACCCCTTTCGGGGGTGATGAAAGGGTCGAATTTACTTTTTGTTATCATTTTCAGGTTTAGCAAGCCAAGAAACGTAGGAATGCACATCCATTCTAAATTTGCTTGGAAATTGAAATTTCGACCCCCAGTAGGGTTGTAATATTCGGTTTCAGCGACCTCGAAAACGTAGGAATAGTAGGTCTACCCTTTGGATTAAGGCTTTTTTTTTTGTGCCTGTGTAAAGCGAACATTATAATTTACTTCAACGGAAAACAAATTTAGAAAGCCGAAGATTTTTTTTTTGTATGCTTTATACTTCTGTTTCATGTTTTTATCGTGACAAAATTTCTCGATTAATCACACAAAGTACAACTGAGTTTTGTTTATTTGATGAGCATATCTAAAAATATTTAAAGTGCATACAGTTTAGTGATTGTGCGGTGAACTGGTGAATTTTGAATTTTTATTTCAGTGAGTTTACGACGAAGCGCTTCATCGATGACAACACTGTTCAGATAATCAATTTTTGTTTTAACTATAGACACGGGCCTAGTGCCCGTGAATTTTGGGGTCTCTAATTTTCGTGCTCCGTTTAGTGGGATAGCCTTTGATTTTCAGAACCACCGCACAGCGTCTCGAAAGACTGGCTACTAATGTTCAACAATGTGACACTGCAATCATGCAGTGACCTGAAAGAATGCGCTCCTGGAAGTTGTTTTCAGATTTCTTTCGTATGATAGAACAGTGCGTTTGATTATTTGGGACTATCTGGGACCTTTTTTCTTCTGCCCATAAGTTGTATATTTGTATCTTTGTACACGTGTTGATCCATTCGCTTATTAGTTGTAAGTATTGGTCCATCGCTGCAATACAAAAATGTGTCCAAGCCGTCTCCGTTCTTTATGGTATTAATAGTGTAACTAATTCATTCCGTCTCACGTACATCTTACCTTCAAACTCAAACAAACTAAACTTCGATTTGTCGCTCCAGAGGTTTTTTTAAATCACCAACGATGATAGGAGTTGTTTTGCGAAATTTATCGTTCGTTTTAAATTTTGTTTGGAAATAATTCACTTTTTGCGTGTAATGCGCGCACCTAACCCAAATCCAATCATCCGCGTCTTATAGATCTGTCAGACCAACTCTGCGCAATTTCTGGAGAAAAAGCTCCTATACATTATCTTTTAATTGTTTATGGAGCTCACTCTTTTCTGGGTTTGTTTTAGGGATCCCCGGTACCATTAAAGGTTTTAATGGCGCCATTAACTACCTTCCTTGAATCTGCTGCAATTGCTCGCATTCATGTATTTCGTTTGCAATATTTCCGTATAGCTCTTAAAAAAATATCTTGTTGATAAATTTAAAAAATTAAGTTTTAATCTGCAAGAGTTAATCTGCATACAGGCCATAGGGGGTAAATATTTATTTCTAAAATTAACTGCACAGAAACTTGGTATATTGAATTAGAGATTTTGATCGGGAATACCCGTCTTGAGAATTCTCGAAGTCATTGGATTAGGAAATAATTTTTCAGTAAAATTCATGTGTAGCTGTTACTAAATTTTATCGAAATTCATAAAACTAATCAAATCACAATCGAAATAATGTGACAATGAAGTTCGTTTAGAGCTGACTTTTTCACTAGCCCTAGCTAGCGATGGTAAAAGGCCGGCCTTCTCTAACAGAGGCCGGGCTGCAAATCATATAATTATTTGGGTTAAAAATAAATGATAAAATATGAGTCCTTTGTCAATTTTGAGACTATTCAAAATACATTACGTGTACTGGTAATCGCAGTTATTCCAAATTCCCAACGCTTACCAAAAACTCGAATATACTTTGTTTAAGAGGTCAACTTTTCAATAATACTTGGGAGTTCCATTCTAGTTCGGAAAGCCCAAAGGTGAATCTGAATTACTTCCTGAGCAAAAATTACTTCATCAGCTAGTACAATTGGCGATGATCAACTCCCAATGATGATTTTTTTTTCTGTACAATTTTTCAGACCTTCTCTGTTATATATTCTTGGGTAAGCCACGGTTTTTCTTAGCTTGTTGCCATTGTGGCCTGTCCTGAGAGAGTATCGAGGGGGTTTTGCCTACAAAACAGTAGAGAATCATAATTTTATAACTTTCGTGGATTCTGAAATATTGTGAACTTTTCAAGGGCATCAACGCAAAAAGAAATGGTCTGTTATCTCTTTGGCCCATACTAAAATTCCAAATGACAGAAGATGGAATATAAAAATTCCCAAAAATTCTCCAGATACACTAGATAAAATTTCAAAACCTCGTATTTTCGAGACATGAAATTTGTCGGGAAACCAAATTCTTGGTTTCTTGGGAAACAAAATTTCTAGGAAAATCAAAATCTCTAATTTAATAGTCATAACCTAAAAGTTAAATTGTTTTATCCGCGAGGTAATTTGGATAAATTTATCATAATGTTATTGGACAATATTTATACTGCCATAAATTAATGAGACCCGAGCCCCGACAAACAATTTTAATATTTAGTACTGAAAAATAACTGATGAGGGACTGGAGAACCGAACTGTTTTTTGCCATACTTGACTTTCCTCAAGTAGGTACTATAAAAAAAAACCGTGTTTTGGAACACCTTATGGGTGGGCTGTAATGTCTGAACGAGGACCGTAGGTTGTTTAACGGTTAAATTACCGACAATTTTTAAGTGACATTCTCCGTAAATAAACCGTTATTTTATAGGTATCAGATACCGTTAGACAGTCCCCTCTCCCTTAATATGTAAGCGAAATTGTTGGATAAAAAATCGTGCAATAGTCGAACATTTACATGCGAAATTTTCCGTAAATTAGCCATCCCTTTGTGTGTATCACGTAACATTCTACAGTCCCTTTGCCATTAATATGTTAGTGAAAGTGTCGGATGAAGAACCGTCCAAATGTCGAGCTTTTATATGTGAAATTTGCCATAAAAGAACCATACCTTTGTGTGAATAGGTAACATTCTACAGTCTCCTTGTCGCTAATATGCAAATGAAATAGTCGGATAAAACACCGCCCAATTGGCGAACATTTGCAAGTAAAACATCTCAGTACGATTTTTTCGGCTTTTTTTAAGACAAATATATTATTTTTAATAGCATTCCAATATTTACGACTAGGTGAGCCCATGAAATAAAGTAGCTGTTGGCGCCACCACTGAATACACAACTGGTGCAAGGCCTGGTGGCGAACACATCAAAGTAACCAATTCGTCAGGCAACACCAAAAACCAAAATGGAAAACGTCAAAATACACGACGTTTTGAGTCGGTCTCTTTTTCTCTTGTCAATCGCCAAAAACAACAACGTGTTCGCAATCAGTGGCCATTTTCGATGTAAAAAATAAAACATAATCGCGTTGCTCAACAATAATAATATATAACATAATAATAATATAACATCAACATCATAATAAATACAAGTTAATAAAATTAATAAAGTGAAATAAAATTGATCTGATCGTTTCAAGCGTTTTTATTTGTGAATACTCTCGTCCGTGCACCAATTCGCACATCCGCTAAACCATCGTGGTTAACAGGAGCCATCTACTCATAACATATCTACTCTAGCAAAAAAGTAGAAATATCATCTTCATCTCCCCCCATATACCCTTAAAAAAACAAGTTTCAAAACACACTTCAGTTTTTTCTTTGGTAGTTTGGTTTCGTACAGAAAAGTTTGATCTACTCATCACGTAGCTACGACCAAACTACAAAAATAAAAATCGAACTTTATACGTTATATATAAGTAAGACCGTACTGATTTAGCGAATTATTATATTCATGTTTTAGAAAGCCGAAAAAATCATATTATTAAAAACTAGACAAATTTGCAAAATTTGGAAAATATCTCGTAAATACTCCGTTATTTGTGTATACCAGAAAAACAGTCCCCATCGCCATTTATATGTAAGTAAAATTTTCGGATAAAAGACCATCCAATTCTCGGGAATTTGTACGTACAATTTTCTGTACATAAACCGTCTTGTGTCTGTATTAGATAATTGATTCAATTCAACGTAATAATATTTTTCTTTTCTTCTATTCTTCATTGATCCCTAAGAAAACTTCATCGATTCAGAAATAATTCAGAAAGTCTAGTTCGGAGTCTACTTGTTCAGATTTTGTTTATCAACTGGCATTTTACGGTCTCATATTTATGAAGTTTGTCCTCAACAGACCAGTTACTTTAAAATCGGTAACTAAAACAAAATTAATCAATTTTTAATAAAGAACCTTACGAATTTGATATTGAGAAGTGGTAGCATGAACACGAAGTACATATACGCATACACAAATTAAAAAAAAATAATAATTTAAAAGTTTAATCAAACCGCTGTTTATTGCGACCAATAAAGTAAATTTTTGCGCCCAGAGCAACCCGTCGCATAGCGGCATAGGCATGATAAACCATTGATTTAATTTAAAAAAAAATTATTTTCAACCGAACGAGAGTTAGTTGGCAAATTAAGTTTTTTTAATTATTTTGGAAAATTAAAGATTTGTTGGTTTTTAAAATAAATTTTCCATCATTTTTTGTTGTTGTTACAGTGTTCCTCTTATTTCGATGAGCATATCTAAAAATAATTAAGAGCATATAATTTAGTGGTTGTGCGGTGACTGTTGAATTTTTAATTTGTATTACGTAAAAAAAAAATGATTTACCTACTATTAATTTTTTGCATATGTCAATTATTTTTATTTTGTAATTTTTTATTTTTTTTGAAGCAGAATAGTTGAATGAAAGTCCATTGTAATTTGGGAGTTAAATCAATAATTTAAAAAAAACAAAAATTATTCATTTGTAACGATGCATCGTCATTGAGTTGGTCGTTTTAAGGGGTGGAGAATTTTTTTTTTATTATACTGATATTACGCGAAATTTTTTTTTTTGGTTATTAGTTAATTTGTAGAAATGTTTTAAAAACGACATTTCCTTAATTATAAACTATAGCAATTATCTGAATCATCGACTAGAAGACATAAACCAATATAAAATTTATATAAAAATAAATATTCAGTTGTTAATCGCTGTATTTGTTCCCGGGAAGAAAAACTGAAGTGAGAAAAGTGAACTACTTAGTGATACAAAACTTGACAATGATCGGGTCAATCGAGCCGTTTCCCGTCGATAGCGGTAACTTTGTGGAGAAATGGCAAATTTTGTGTAAGTCAACCAAATAAATGATTACGATAAAGCTGAATATTTTATCATATTGGCCAGGCCAGAAATTTATAGTATATTAAAATCACTCACATTGCCAAATACAGTCGATGGCCAAATAACTTATGTGCAGTTATTGAAACCACATAAATATTTTTTTTTAACCCGTAAAGAGTGTTGTGCGGTCCGTGGGACCGCTCTACTTTTCAAAAAAACAATTTATCCCCACTCCGTTTAATTTTTTTCTGAAATGTTTAGTATCTTCCTATTCGACATTTTTAGTATCATTCTAATTGAATAAAAGTTAATTAATATAAAATTGCGGCCCGCCGGAACGCATCCTTTTTTCCATGCAACTTTTCCACGACGCACTTTACGGGTTAAAGCAGAGCCTTCTAGAGTATAGAGCCATAATCATTATGACGTATTTTTTAGAAGCTTTTTTAGTGGTATAACTTTTCACTGATTTCCATAGGAATCCATAGTAAAAATGGTGTTTTTTAGCTTCAAGTTTTTCATTGAAAAAAGCAAAAATGTTACAACATTTTTATACAAAAGTGTTCTACATATCTTTAGCAACAATATACAGGAAGGGTTTATTGGTATTAAGTAAATATTAATTGCAGAAATATTAAAATTAAATTATTTCTAAAATATATTTTTCGAACTTTCATTTTGAAAAATACATCAAAGTTGGCTCTGACGAATTAAAATAATACTTGCTACATTTATCTTTAGTTTTACTAGTGTACGTTAGATGTCTCAGATTTATACAGAAAAATACGAAAAAAATTGTTTAATCACACAATTATGACACGATCTTAATATTTTGTCAATTTGTTTTGCTTTTCCTACAATTTTTAAATTCAAATTTCCCCAGGTGGCAATTTTTGGTACGATTTTTCAAAATGTTTACTGCCCACTGCCATCTATGTATATTGACTTAATGCACACGATTTGTAGTAAGCTTTTCTTTTTAATTTGACCAGAATGCTGTTGTTATGAACTTTTTTTTATATTTTGGTTTAAATAAATCAATTATTACAAGAAAATGAAAACGATTTACTTAAACGATATTCATATATGTTGAAATTCAAACATTTATGAAAATATTTCAGAAATCATAATAGAGAATTGGTAACGTTTTCATTTACAAATTTGTCTTTGGAAAAAAAGTGATTTCCCATATGTTTTATGCGTTTTACTATGGAAATTTTGGTTTTTTCGTCGTTTCTAATTCCTTTATAAAAGCTTCGTTTTTTAGATTATGGCTTGTATAATCAAGGTTGCTTTGGTTAAAGTCGATTACAGTGTTTAAATTTAGAAAAAATATGCCCAGTTTTCTAGCTTTGGTACTATAAGACAGCGGTTGCACCTGATTTTTCTTTGTCACTGACATCCTTTCCGTCCATTTTTTCGAAAACATAGAATTTGATATTCTTACACAAAATTTCACTTTAACACCACTATAGGTGAGATACAAATTTAAAACAAACCTTAAAATATTACGGAACATCACTTAAACAAAACACAAAAAAAACGAATTTTTTTGTATATAAATGGATTTTTAATGGTTCACAGTCACACTTACTCTCTACAAAAAAACACTTTTAAATAACAACTAACAAAACACTATAATTAACAAACGAGTTATACCCTGTTCACTGTAAAAAAAACACACACTTACACAACACACGCTCAAGCGGTCGGTTAAATGCACTTATAAAAAAGATCACGAAGATTGTTTACGCGTCGCATAAAAAAAAGTAGAAGCAAAACCCGTAAAGTGCATCGTGGAAAAAGTTGCAAAGAAAGAGAGGTGCGTTCCAGCGGACCACAATTTTATATTAATTATTTTGTATTCAATTAGAACGATACTAAAAATTTCGATTAGGATGATACTAAAAAATTTCAGAAAAAAAATTAAACAAAGTGGGGATAATTTATTTTTTTAAAAAGTAGGTACAACGGTCCCACGGACCGCACAACGCTCTTTACGGGTTAAAGAAAAATACAAAAAATTGTATTTAAAACGTTGAAATGATGTAGCCGCGCAAAGTTTTTGATCAACGACTGTAAGTGTGTACTCAACAATAAAAATTCGTTTTTTTTTTTGTGTTTTGTAGTGACATTTTATCATATTTTCAGGTGTGTTTCAAATTGTACCTCGGTTATGGTGGTATTAAAGTGTAATTTTGTGTAAGATTATCAAATTCTATGTTTTCGAAAAAATGGGCGGAAAGGACATCATCAATAAAGAAAAATCTGGTCCAACCGCTGTCATTGAAATTGGGCAACAATCTTATAGTGCCATAGCCAGAAAACTGGGCATATTTTTTTCTAAATTTAAATAGTGAAATTGACTTAAAAGTAATATTTATGTGGTTTGAATAGGTGCGCAAGTTGTTTGGCCAAGGACTGTAAGCAGAATACGGTAACTTATAAGGAGATCATTGCGTCAGCGGACAAGTTTATTATGGGCCTAAGACCAGCGGCCATTCAACGGGAACTACTGAACGATGCAAAGGGAGAATTTCAAAAATATAGTGAAACAGCATTAAATATGGAGATGCCAGCAAAATAAACACAGATGTAAAGTAATAAAACTTCTTCTTCGAATTTCAGTCTGATTAAACCACAAATAAGTGCAAATACAAATCGAAATACATCAAGAGGTAGAAATTCAGCCTCATCCAGAAATCTCAACCAAAGTGGAGAAACCAAAGAGTATGGCACATTTAATAATAACCGAAGCAGGCATTTTAGTCCTGAGGGAAGAAAACAACGGTTGTGTTTAAGATGTGGAATAAAATTGCATCATGAAAGTCAATGGGCGCATTCATGTCTCCCAACATGTTGGCATGAAAAATGCACTGATGGAAAAAATGACATTAAAACAATCACATTGCCATGCAATTTTGAATGTATCATGTGCATTCAACGTGTTAATTTTACGCAACATGTTGCCAACAGTTGGCTTGCTTGAATGCGCCCAATGTCCCAGTAAAAAGTAGAGATGTATAATTGTAACCGTTATGTTTGTCGCAGGAACATTATAAGGTGATAAATTCAGTCTTGGAGTCAAATATGGCGTGTCAATTAAACGTAAAAATAGAAGGAGGTATTGTGAGTATGATAGTAGATACAGCGCTTGTGCGCCAGTAGTTAACTTAGATTGGTATCATTATAAATTTAGTAATTTATAATTAAATTTGGACCAGTTGATTTATTTTACAAAGTTTCTTTATTTACACGACTTGTTTTATATTTTTATAATCATATACATATGTATTTACACGAATTGAATTATAAATTATAATCTTAAAAATTGTGACATAAATTTTCCTTTTCCTTTTATTTTAGACAGCTCTTTTACTTTCAATTATCAATCAACGACTCAGATCAGAATCAGTGTTGCCAGATTTTTAAAAATTAATTTCCCATCATCGGCATAACAAAAACATTTGTTATTTGTTTTATGAAAAATAGGAACTATAGTAAAAATACAACAACTATATTAACTTAAATAAAATGTAGGCTAATTCGTTAGTCTTGGAAATATTTTTTATTTGTGTATACATTTGATGATGTAATTAACAATAAGTGCTTCTCAGTCACCTCGAATGTCACACAATTTATATTTTTTTTCTTCGTTGCAGACTTGAAAAGCACAAAGAATTTAAGCATTCTTCCCCAATTCGGTTACGTTTCTTTACCTTGACATCCGTCACCGTTGATAATATTCGCTCAGTACCCGCATTTGAATGCGGGAAGGTTTAAATATAGTTGGCAGCTTTGCCTAAGCTGGGAAAAACTAATGCTCCATTTCTACACTAAGATTTTGTAAATTCTGGTTTTCCTTTTCTGTTATTTCGAAGGGTGGGTCACTCCAGTCGTCCTCAAGACGATACTTATCACATGCAGGTGTAAGATATTCATGTAAGTCAGCTAAAGATTTACAAAGTTTTCTATTGGATATATTCAAAGACACTTCGGGATTTAGGAACTCAACCGTTTTGAAAAATTTGTCATTTAGAGGAAATTTTTCAAGAATTTTATAAATACATTTTGCAATAAATTTCCCACAATTATTTTGTATATTAAATTTTTGTTCTACTGACAAGTAGCCTGCATCATTTTCCAGATTATTTAAATTTAAATAATCCGAAAATTCGGCGCCTCCTTTAAAATCTTCGACGGAAAGCTTAGTGTGATCATTAACTAAGCTTTCAAAGGTTGAAATGGTGTCAGTCAATATTTCGTTTACGATGTCTGATTTAAGAATCATCTTAGCAACAATCAACAATATTTTTTTTGACTCTTCATATAGCTTGTGAACTAAGATAGTACTACTCTGGAATAGAGCATTAAACCAATTAAAATAATTAAGGACATTTTTTTTTAAAAGTAAATGTGCCTTGATTTCGGGGTTTCCGAAAAATTTTAAAATTATCGTAGCCTTTTTCCGTTTCGTATATTACAGTTCATAAATAAAAAAATGATGTAAAACAGCACATTGTTTAGTATGTTTAAAATGCACGGATGCATAGAGAGCCACCTTGTAGTTGCAGGTGAATTAATTTTTCGTTTCGCAGTGTCAAAATATTCCTGAAACTCAGGTAACACAGCGGCGCTTTTCGGACTTTCAGAAACGTAAGATCCTATATCCATAAGAAATATCTCAACGTCAGAAGGCAGAAATTCCATTGCGGATTTTACAACTCAAGCTGATGAATGGCTAATGCATTTAAATAAAATTAACGGGTGATCGACATCTTTCTGAAGCATGGTAAAAAATGAATTGTTGCGGCCAATTGTTACAGCAGCATTATCGGATGCCATTCCAATTATATTTTAAATTGAAATATTTCGTTTAATTAAACAGTTTTTGAAATGCTCATACATTGTTTTGGCAGAGCAATCTGTTGCGTTAATATTTATTAACTGGAGTAATTGAGTGTTAACTTTATTATTTTCGACGTATATCTGACTAAAACACATATATTTTTTTGATTACTTAAATTCGTCGACTCATCAATAAAAATGGAGAAATTGGTTTAGCTTAATGTATAATCTAATTTTTCATCTTCCACTTTGCATAACACATTTGTAATCAATTTTGTACACTTTGTGCGGCCTAAATTAATATCCTTGTAGATTTTTGAGTCTACAAAAATACTTTTGAGTCAGGAAACCAATTACTCAACAATTTGAATCGAAACGTTATTGTCTGCTAAAAATGAGGCGAGTTTAATTTCAGCGGCTTTGACATGTTGCTTAAATTAATTTTGGGTTTCTTACCATTATAATGCCGTTTTAATTTGCAGCTGCCACAAATTATTGACGATTTACAGGCCTTACAGAAAGCTTTAGTCTTGTCGTTATTAACTGGGAGCAACCAAGCTATAAAATTTTATTTAATCCTAATTTTAAATGGCCAGACTTATCGGTAATATGGCCTACTCCAACTGAGAATTATCATTAGACTGATGGCCTTAGAGCTTTGCAGTTGTTAGCAAATCGTTAATTTTTAAATGGAATGTTCAACAATCAGCTTATTGATCGCCGCACTAATCCATTGATAGAGTTATGAAAAACTTCATAAGCATATAGTTGAGTTGAGTCTAAGGTAAAGCCTTTCAACCACGATTTACAAACGTAAAATATTTTAATTGAAGGTAAAATATTTTAATTGTTATTATTTTCAAAAAAATTTAATTTTATTTGAATAATTATTTATTTATAAGATCTCTCTGCTATGAAATGAGGCTAAGTACATACGTATTATTCATCTTTAGAATGTCATAAATTAAACAATCCAGTAAATCTACATAAAACTTACTTCCTCTTAGTGGTTTTAATCACCCCTAAACCAAACAAACTACACCCAACAATAATTCTTTGTCCTACACAACAACAACAACAACAATGTTGGTTGCCCTTTCAATGCGACATTAATTTTCCTTATCATTATGCAATCGGACCTTTTTTTTAACACGAACACTGCTATAAAATAATTTTTCTATAATAATTTATTCCTATTTAAGAATATCGTCGCCTTTTTGTAATTAATAAAAATCCCTTTTTCCTTTAATTTTAAAACAACGCAAAAGATAATGGATGACCATTGAGCGCGAGATATCCTGCATAAAAACGTCATACATTTTGTCCCTGATTAATATTACATTTTGTATTTATTAGACTATACGACGTCGTTATCCTTAAAAAAAAAATTAAAAATTAAAACATACATAAATAATAAAATTAAATAAGGAACGGACGAAACTTTTTTTTTATTTTTTATTTTTTTTTTTTGTCGTCAGCTTTCATAAAAATCTACAACACAATAGTAAACTTTGAACTGTCAATATTTCATTTAATTTATAACAATTTTCCCTCATCTCGAAAGATGATGGTAAAAAAATAAAATCGTTTAACTGTATTGAGTTTTTACGAGGGGGTATACATTTACAATGTGAACGACGAATGATGGAAAAAGCTCACAATACAAGCTTTTAAAACATTTTTTTTTTATTTATTATTTTTATTATTACAATAAATTTTATTTTTTCAAATTTAATGAATCGTAACGAAAAAGCTTTTCATTTTGTTTGTTTTTTTGGAAAATTAATTTCCTTAATCTTTATTGATTTCGATCGTATATAGTGGGTAGCGCAAGAAGTAACATTATAAAAAAAAATGTTGGAAAATCGTTGTATGTATTTTTGTTGTGCACTAGCTGAATGAAAGGATTTTTAATGTACTGGAATTTTTTTTTATATAATTTTGATTTTGTTTGCAGTACAGGAAATGAAGCTTAGAGTAATTTTTCATTTGGGAGTGCTTAACAGCTTATAAAAAATATGGAAGAAATGTTGTACTTATATACGTAAATAATACCGATTAGAACATATTCGAAACTCATTAGAATACTCTCGATTTGTTAACTAATTCTTCCAACGACAATTTTTTCTTATTTCCTTACTTTTAGAGTATAATTAGGCTTCTTGTGCCGAAAATGTTAGCATTTGTTCAGAATCTGATAAAAACAGTGAAAGCTTTGTCTCGTTGGTAAATTTCCTCGCTACAGAACACCTTTTTGTAAATATTGAATGATTGATAGATTAATTACCTCTTGTTTCAAATAAAATAATGGCGCGGTTCTAAATTTGGTTCCGACCGGTAGAGGAATAGCCAAAATACAAATGAGAGGAGCATGTGAAGTGAAAACTTCAAAATACCTTCATATAAGCGCAGATGAGTATTGGCTCAATTGTTTGAGATGAACAAGCCAAATGTAACTATTGGTCGAATCATACAGAGAATGTTTTAAATTTCTTTAGAGAAGGCGCCTCGGAACTAAAAAAATAATATTACTAAAAAGTAATTGTGAACAAATTGTACTTCTTGTAAAATATTATGAGAAATAGACATTCAACTTTCTGATATTGTAAACATATCGGTATGTCCAACAAAAGCTGAACAATCAGATATAAGATTCTTCGCTCAGCCATTTGCCGTACTTAATCGAATATCGATGCCTATAGAACACGTAGGAATCCTAATACAAATATATTTTAGTAAAAATGACGAAAATAACAAATTAAATCGCATATTGAATTTTACAGGTAATACACGCTGCAGAGAGTAGTACTTCCTGAAAAATTATGCCGAAAAATTGCCACGTTAACGGGTTAAGGGCCCTTAAAATTAAGATATGTAGCTTAACGTTAAAAAAATAATGTAAATTTACAGAGCTTAAATTACGTTAAAAGAGCCTAGTTACATTTTTTGAATACCTATAGTACTTATAAAACGTTAATGTTACAGAGAGAATTTACATTTTGTGAATAGAGGCATTAAAATTAACCAAAGTTTTGCTAAATTCATTACTGAATACTCTACGATGATATAACTTAACCAAATTTAGAAATCTTTTTCCCACATCCCCCCATTTTAAGAGTCTCAATAAATTCGAAGTAATCTCAAAAATGTTTAAAAGCGTTCTGAAGATTTTAGAAACTGCCAAAAAAAATCGAATTATCTGTAAATTTGTACAACCAAATAGGAACTCAAGCTTGTTCATATAAAAAACAAAATGATTACCACGACGTCACGACAAAATTGGAATATTGGAAATAATTTTGTTAGTAAGCCGAGAGAGGGAGAATACAATAATAATTTACTTGCGTCTGTCATTTTGAATAGGAAATATTTACGCCGGTCGTATGAAATTTAGGGGTTCCAGTCAGTTGATCGTAAACAATTGATCGTGTTACAATTGAACGTGAACAATTGATCGTAGACACAATTGATCGTGGAAACAATTGATCGTGGATACAATTCATCGTATGAACAATTGATCTTGGATACAATTGACCGTACGAACAATTGATCGTGGATCAATTGATCGTATGGACAATTAATCGTATGGACTATTGATCGTATGAACAATTGATCGTGGATACAATTGATCGTATGGATAATTAATCGTATGAACGTATTTATTTTGCTTAAAATATTTTTTTTTTATTTTTTTTATTTAGAAGATAAGTCTTGTCCTGTGTTGGTGTGACGGTTTGGTATGTAATAGAATTAAAATAAATCAAACAATAATATTTAATTGTATGTAGTAGTTTTAATTATCATTAAGGTGTCAAAAAAAAAGATTCTATATAATCCGCTCCTCCATACATCTCCCGAAGTTCAAACCTAAAGCCCCTCGTAGGGCTAAGCGGGAGGAGCGCAGCGACCTACCGCGTGCCCGTGGGAGTTACCGAAGCTGTTAGCCTCTACAATTCAAATGTTTTAACTTGAATGTCATTTATCTTGAAAACAAGGTTTTCTCCAAAAAGATTCTGTAAAACAAGAATTTAGAGAAAAGATTTTAGAAACAGTCTTTTGTAAACAGTTTTTTGAAAAACAGTGATACGTGGCCAACCTTAATTGAAATTGGAAATATTTTTACAAAAAGTGCAATTACATAAATTTGGAAAAAATTGTTAACATTACGCGTATACATATTGTATGTATAAATAGTCATTTGCGTATATATGTACATATTGTATGTATAAATAGCCTTATCCATAAAAATGTACAGACAGATTGGCTGTGTAGGCCCTACATAATACGAAATGAATAATAACACAAAATATTTTTCCGGAACAAATGGATTAACTTTTCATTATCAGTCAATTTTTCTCTATAACTTTTTTTTTATGTCTCGACCATGCGGTCAATTTGATTTAAAACTTGTTTGTAAACAAATAACTAAAGCAATTCACTTCAATTCTTTATTTAAATTCAATTATACTGGTACACGATCAATTGTCCTTACGATCAACTGATCCACGATCAATTGTTCATACGATCAATTGTATCCACGATCAATTGTTCATACGATCAACTTATTCACGATCAATTAATTGTTGTACGATCAATTGTGTCAACCATCAATTGTTCATACGATCAATTGTATCCACGATCAATTGTCCATACGATCAATTGATCCACGATCAATTGTTTCTAAGGTTAATTGTTGTACGATCAATTGTTCACGATCAACTGTTTACGGTCAATTGACAGTAAATCGAAAGTTGGCAATGAGCTCCTTTCGACCTTGAGAGAGTTAAAAATGTGTGACTTCGAATATAAAATTTTAATTTTAATTTTTTATTTTACTCTTTCGTATTGGTTTTTGCTTTTTTTCTGCTATATCTGTACAGGCTACAAAAATGATACATATCTGTGCAAGTGTTGAGTTTTTGAAAGCAAGGAATTTCCCTAAATTCTGAATTTCATCATGGTTTACTGAAAAGGGTATATTCTCAATATTCAAAAGTTTTCATGACGTTGTGCCAAAATTGTTATTGCCTCGAGAAAATTTGTTTTTCTATAGCCCTTGCAAAACTTGAATAGCTACATAGGCTATAGTTTAGATGCGCTAACCATGTGACTGACAAAAAATGTTAGGGTTATTTTGGAGGTTGTAATGGTGTATATCCATTGTTGTTACATGCAGATAACTGTGCTGAAAAATAACGAGTATTCATAATTCACCAACAAAAGATTAAAATCGGAAAATACATATCCTGGAATTTTAACGCCTGCTAATTTATTTATTTAGGTACGTAAAAATACATAAATTAAATTTCGCACACTTTATTTTGACTAATCCTATTAGAACCGTAAAACTATCGAATAACAAACCGAATTTCACGTGGTACCAACGATAGGCTAATTTGAGTGAAATGGAGGCATTAAAAAAATCTCGTGCGACGATTAAAGATTCTATGAAGAGAATTCTTACCTTTATTACCACTAATGCCGATGCCAATGACGAAGTAATTCAGGTCAGACTATCCCGTGTGAAGGATCTTCTCGATCTATTCACAAGTGTAGAGAACCAAATATTCAGGCTTGACGAAAAGGAGCCTTCAGAGATAGCTGAATTCGAGGAAGATTATTATAGCGCTGTATCCTCCATAAATGCGCGATTACGTAAATTATCTCTAAAAGAGAGCACGGATAATCCGACTCATAATAATACTCTAAATACTTCACAACAGCAATTCGGGGATCAACCAAACCATTCGACCAAAGATTTACATTCCGACGTTCTCTGGTGACTACCAACAGTGGCAATCATTCTTTGATTTATATTCAGTCACTATACATGAGAAGGAAGGTCTTACAGCAGCTCAGAAATTCCAGTACCTTAAGAGCTTGCTTAAGGGTGAAGCAGAATCATTAATAAGGAATTTTAGTGTTACCGAGGCAAATTATTATGAAGCTTTCCAATGATTATGTAAAAGATATGATCGAAAGCGACATACAGTTTCAGCCTTTATTAAAACCTTCATGGAACAGACGAGTAGTAATCACGCAACTGCATCAAACATTCGTAAGCTTATGGAAACTTCAGATGAAGTAATAAGAGGACTTAAAGCACTTGGATCAGAGACCGAAAAGCGGGATCCATGGCTTCTCTATATTATTTTAAATAAATTAGATGAGGAAACGAGAAACCAATGGGCTTTAAGTACAACTGAAACTGAGTTCCCCAATCACTTGGCTCACATTCGAGGAAGGCCTCGCACAAAAATACAACTAAAATGACATTGGCAACCAACACGAATCCCATGCCATACAAGTTTAGTTGCCCATTGTGCCAGGAAGATCATAAGATATTTAGGTGTGCTCGGCTAAGGAAAATGAATACCAACGAAAGGTTAGAGTATCTCAAAAAATCAGGTAGATGCTTTAATTGTTTAAGTGGTACTCATCGAGTTACGAATTGCAAAGTTAAAACTCGATGTCAAATTTGCCATCGAAAACATAGAACATTAATTCATTCCGATAAAGAGCCTACAATCACTCCAGCTAACCAAAATAGTCAAGAAGCTTCAAGTACAACGGTGGCAACACATCACAAAATTATAAAACGAGTTGTGAGGCGCTAACTGCAATTTTACCAACTGCTGTCGTGCTAATAAAGGGTCAGGATAACTCTTTTATCAAGAGTAGAGCATTGTTGGATTCATGTTCGCAAGCTTCATTTATTTTCGAAGCACTAGTACAAAAATTAAAACTACCTAAAAGAAATGGACGAGTGCTAATTGAAGGGCTTGGGCGAGAAAAGGTTGGGCAATCAAAGGGGATAACTGAGATTACAATCTCTTCCAAAGAAAGCAACAAATTGTTCATTACGGATGCTTACATAGTTCCGCAAATTACTACAAACTTGCAAAGTTGGAAATTGGGAACAGAAGTTCTTTCGGAGTTTAGCAGTTCTTTAGAAGTTAAATTTGGCTGATTATTTTAATTGGCATTGATAGAAATCTGCGTTTGTTCTGGGAAATAGAGGAGGTCCTAAAGAAACCAAGAGAAACTACTGATGATAACAGATGTGAAGAATTATTCAAGGCCACAACTTTTCGTGGAAACGATATGAAGTTCACAGTGAGACTGCCATTTCGAACATCAGCTGTGCTATTAGGTTCTTCGTATCATCAGGCACTCAGCAGGCTACATTCAATGGAACGAAAGTTTAAACACAATGAAGAGTTTCAGACATTATACGTTCAATTCATGGAAGAATATGAACGGCTAGGGCATATGAAATATATACCAGGTCCTCCCGATCAGAAGTTGTATTACCTACCACATCATGGCGTGGAGAAAGCTTCCAGTTCAACTACAAAATTACGAGTAGTTTTTGATGGATCGACGGGCCCTCAGTACAATCACCTCTCGTGGAAATCCTTATACGATTCAGGCAACATGCAATCGTGGTCACTGGAGATGTGGAAAAGATGTATAGACAGGTGTGGGGCGTCCACACTCCAATGCACCAGTGCGTATAGGTATTGTTTAAAGACCGTTACTTATGGTACGGCGTCAGCTGCATATTTAGCTACTCGAAGTTTAATGGAAGTCGCCCGAAACATCCCATCAGAGTTTCCAAACGCTGCTAAATCAATCGAGGAGGATACCTATGTTGATGATCTAATGACGGGAGCAAATACTATCGAAGAGTTGCAGGATTTAATTGTCACCATCCGAAAGTGTCTAGAAAAGCACGGGTTTCATCTTCGGAAGTTTTTATCCAATAACGTGAAAATTCTAAGATGTTTAGGAGAACCAGACAATTTAACGTCGAAACTAATAAATAATAATGAAGATATAAAAATTGTAGGTCTTTGTTGGAATCAAGGTGAAGATACATTCGGATTTACTTCCAACTTAACAGAAATTAGACGCCATACAAAGCGAACCTTATTATCCGAAGCCAGCAAAATCTTCGGCCCACTAGGATCGTTATCCCCATTAACAACTAAGGTCAAAATCCTGTTTCAAGGTCTCTGAGTCAGGAACATAGAATGGGATGACGAGCTTCCACAAGATATATTAGAAAAATGGCTCAAAATAAGGCAAGAATATTCGAAGATTACACAAATTAAAGTTGAAAGGTGGATCAAGACAACAACCGAATTCACACTTCATGAATTTAGTGACGCTAGCGAGAACGCGTATCCAACTGCATCATATGGAGTCGCTGGTGGATATTCTACGTTGATTGCGGCGAAATCGAAGGTCGCCCCAGTGAAACAATTAAGTGTACCTCGATTAGGGCTATTAGGAGCATTGTTGTTAAACAAATTAATGACACTGATTGAAAGGGCGAACACAATGGTAATATCGCAAAGGGTTCTATAGGCGGATTCACAAATTGTGTTAGATTGGCTTTCGGCGCATCCGCGAAGATGGTCAACATTTGTGGGAAATCGCACAAGTCAAATCATCGATATATGTATATCCACGAAAACTTTGGCGGCACATACCGTCAAAACACAATCCAGCTAATCTAGCTTCCCGTTGTATGTATACCCGTAGATGAGCTAGAAAAAGTACATTATGGTGGAATGGCCCTATCCTAATTATGAATCCAGATCTATGGCTGATACCATCGGAAACAGACACGGTTACTGAGATTGTTTGATAATATGTTATTATTAATAAGTTTTCATGCTTTTTCAGAATGACGAAAGTTCTGGCACTTACACTAATTTTTGTAGATAACATCAAAGCAAAGAAGCAAGGAAACATTATCAACACCAGCATGAGAGAATAGTTGCTGATGGCGGAGCGACTCCTCATTAAATCTGTTCAACAGGCAGAATTTAAAGCTCAGATCAAACAACTCAAGACAGACAAGTGGATTCCAAACTACAGCTCCATCCTCAGTCTAAACCCGTTTTTAGATGGCGATGTTATAATTCGAGTAGGTGGGAGGATACAGAAGTCTCTCGCTCCATTCCACGTTAAGCATCCGGTCGTGTTACCCTACCATTCCAAGTTGTCCAGGGCAATTGTCGAACATATGCACGTCAAATATTATCATGCTGGAGTCACTCTACTAACAAGCCTTGTCAAACGGAAATACTGGATTGTTAAAGCAAGATTACCTGTCCGACGAATAGTGCGCAGCTGTGTTACCTGTATACGATACAGTCCACTCAAAGAAAAACAGATTATGGGTAACCTACCAGCATCTCGTGTGAATCTCATTCATCCATTTAACCAGGTTGGTGTTGATTACTGTGGCCCGTTTCACATTACACCGTTCAGAAGGAGAGGAGGCCAAATCAAGATGAAGGCTTTATGTATATTTGTATGTCTGAGTACTAAATGCATTCATAAGGAAGTTGCGGGAAATCTAACAACATAAGGTTTTCTGGGTGCTTTTAATCGGTTTGTGACAAGAAGAGGAATTTGCAAAACAATTGAGAGAGACAACGGTACTAACTTTGTTGGTGCCAACAACCAACTGATCGAACTTTACAAATTTATACTCAACAACGAGAGTAAAATATCATCGTTCCTAAATTTGAAAAAAATTGATTGGCAATTCATTCCTCCAGGTTCACCCCACATGGGAGGTATATGGGAAGCGGCAGTCAAACAGGCAAAGGCATATCTCAAACGAGTACATAGATGGGAACGTTTTACTTACATTTGAAGAATTTAAAACATTGATTATCCAAATTGAGGCAATACTCAACCCAAGGCCGATCTGCGCAAGTATGTGTGAAGATATCGACGTGTTAACGCCAGCACATTTTCTAATAGGCCGAACATTTACGGATATTGCTGATGGAGGTGAGAAATGTGATAATATTACTCCAGATACACGATGGCATGTCATAAAACAAATTCGCCGTCACTTTTGGCAACGATGGCATCGTGATTATTTAACTTCGCTTCAAAGGAGAAACAAATGGAACAGAAAGACAAAAAATATTCAAATTGGCGATGTATAGTAGTTTTGAGGGATGATATAACGTTGCTCCAGCCCAATGGCCATTGGGGTGATGGTGTTATATTGTGATGATGATCATGATGGTAAAATTGATGGCGATGTTGATAATGAAGTAGATTGTTTGACGTTGATTGGGATACTAAAAATGATGATGAAGGTGAGATTGACGTTGAATGTGAATGTGTTAGTGATTAATGGGGTGGTGATTGCGATGGTGATTGAGATGTTGATGGTGATGGCGAAAATGCTGCTGATTGTGATTTTGTTGTTGATAGTGGTAATGGTGATGTTGATTGTGATAAGGTTGCGGTGGTGATGATATTACAGTAGTATGGAGATTACGGTGGTGATAGGGAAGGCGATGGTTTAATTCATTACTTTTCCAATTTTATTTTTAATTTAAATTTCCCCTTTTGCAGAATAAATACATTTTTGTTATTTTCATTTGAAAATTAATTTTACTCTCTCTTAAGAATTTAAAATGGATTTAACTTTAAATTTCACCTTTTTTAGAATTTAAAATTGTTTGTTATTTTCATTTTACAATTGAATTCTCCCTTTTTATAATTGTTTATTATATCCGATTTAAAATTAAATTCCCCCGTTTCCAGAATTTTTATTTTTTACGATTTCTGTTTAAAATTATTTCTTCCAGAATTTATAATTTTTATTTATTTTCATTTTAAAGTTAAATTCCTCCGATTCCAGAATTTACAATTTTTTATTATTTTCATTTCAAAATTAAATTGCTTTTTCCAGAATTTAAAATTTTTGTTATTTTCATTTCAAAATTATGGGATAACTTTGAATTTTACGTCATATGGAATCCCAGACTTACTCAAGAACTAGATAGCTTACAGCATAGCACAGATGTTGCAGAACTCTGCGTCTTCTAAAGATGCTTGCATGGCAAATGTTCTGCAGAACTATCAGAGAAAATACCACCATTCGTTACAACAACAAGAGTAACAAGAGGAACAACCAATGCACATAGGTTTACGGTGAAGCTCCCAAAACCTCGAATTTCCGAAACTACACATCAAATTTCCGAAGGAATACAAAATGAATAAATTTAAGGTTGCTATTAATCTATCCTTGCAGGATCGCGCATTGGGTGCAGAAGCTCTGACAATTACAAGGAGCTAGGACCGTTAATAAGTCCGCTCTGCACCCAATTAAAAAATGTAAAGAAAAAAGAAATGGCCGTGTTTTTTTTTGTTCTTAAAGTTGAGTAGATTAATCTACCAGCTCCGTAATCTTCCAGTAGAGTGCGCATCACGTGAACTGTTCTGGTCATATATTAGGCAGCTGCGTGTAGGATACAATTGTGTAAGGGTAACCTTGTCATAATTCGCAAGTGTATGCTGCCTCCTCATGGCAACCACTGGTAACTGAGGTCATTTGGCGCAGGCTAAACTTCGGCTTTAAAGGAGAAATCCTTGACAAAAAACCCAAATCAAACGTGGAACAAAATATGTCGATAGATAATTAGCTGATAGGTTAATCAGTCCAAAATATGCGGACTCTGAATACCAGATACCCTACAATTTTATTTAGCTTTCCTGTAATAAAGTTGGGTGACCTAAAGGCGACTTTCCATTCCCAGCAACTCATAAGAGTAAAATCAAAACGGAAGACGGGGCATCGGTAGAAATATACGGGAGTAGGACTGCCCTCCTAATGGCATTGGGAACCAATGCTACCGTCTTTCTAGTAGAAATCACGTGCTAAACATTTAGGAGGGAGAACCATGAGCTCAGATAGTAGGTATCGCGTACCGGCCGGCAGTATATTAGGTTCATTAAGAGCCTCAATATTAACTGGACGGATAATTAAGCAGGGTCCAAGCACAAAAGATCTTTTAGGTCGCAGTGCGAGGTGGCTGAATGCCCACATAACCCTTAAACAATAATAATGATAATATTGTGGACCATTCAGAAATAGTTTGAATATTCTGGTTCACCTGTTCAATACAAAAAGAAGCATTCCTTTAATATTGCGAAATTTATATACCTGCAGGTCATCGGCAAATACACGATACTCACAATTATTTATCACAAAAGGTAGATCATTAAATAACATCATAAACAAGATTGACCCCAGGACTGGTCTCTGAGGTACTCCAGAAAAGATTTTACATGCGTAGATATGATGCAAGTAGGCGTAAAGCAGGTACAGAGAAGAAGAATTTGTCTCTAACCTTTCTAAGCAACAACTAACAATTGTTGATCAATTTTATAAAAACCTTTAATAAAACCCAGTATAACAAGCACACACGAAAGCTATTCACCAATGCTCTATGAATATCATCAATAATGTTTAGTAAACCGGTAATAGAACTATGATTCGATCTAAAAGCAGATTGGTACCAAGAAAGCATTTTATGGAGTTCTACGTATTCAAAAATTTGAGATTGAAGAACTTTTTCTTCAATCTTAGCGAGTGAATGTACATAGTTAACTAATCGGTCGAAAATCCGACAAACATAATGTACCCCGTTTTTTGGGAAAGTATGTAACTTTTGAGTGCTTCAATGTTATAGGGAAACTAGAGAACATATTTATACTATTAAACACATGGAGTATGAAACAATCAATGAAGGGTAATAAAATGTTGATAAATTTTAAAGGCAAATCATCAATGGCAGCAATTAAGTCAACGCTTTAACGCTTCAGTTCAGTCAACAATATCAATGTTTCTGAAAGAGAACCCTCCGATTAGTAGCTTTTGTAATATTTAAGAACACAGACGAAATCGCCCTTCAATTAACGGACAAGCAGAGCGGACCGTTCCAACGAATAAAGTAAAATTAGGTACCATGAAATGCGATCAAGGATCCCTTAACAAGAAATTTTGCAACATATTGTTAACGTATCGAAAGACTTTACACCCTTCTACATTAGATCACGAATAGACTTGATGATTCCCCAAAAAACAAATGTGAGGGAAGAGGTGCCTGATTCAAATAAAAAAATACAAGTTTTGATTTAGGGCATCTTCAATAGTATAGATGGTACAACGAGTAACGAAAGTAGTAGCGAGAACAATAACGAAGATAAGAAAAAACAATTACTAGAATATTATCAAATTTACAAATTTCTAAAATTGTATACATCGAAATCCTGAAACTTCTCTATTTCTAGCGAACGATACTCATGTGACCGTATATTATACAGGAAATAGCAAAGGCCATACAACCTAAATAATTAACTTCGCAGATCAGAGATCTACCATAACATCTTTGACCCCATATAGACAATAAAGGCAAAAAAATGTTGGAATAATGAAAATGGAATTTGGCAAACTGCATTCCTCGTAGTAGAGCACATCATCTCTCTCAAATTCCGGTGTCTGAGCTATGCGACTTTAATATTTAAACGTTTGAGCATTTATCTGTACTTCACACTTTTTTTTGATTAGTCTATAAGCAGCGCTGTTGTAAACGCTTCCAGCAAAATCATCAAGGCTGACAATTAAATTTAACGACTAAACAAGTTATTAAACAAGTTACCAAGTAATAAAGCGGATTATAAATCTACAAATTAGCGTTGTGCGCGCTATGTTAAAAAATCTATCTGTTACCATTAGCATTATTCAAATTACCAAAAATGTCACAATACTAACAAAATTATGGACGCCTTTATACATATATAACATAATATTAGAATATATACGTAAGTATTGTGTGAAATATGTCAAATGAAGGATAATCTAATTGTTTCAGTTTTATGATCGTCGTCTTATTCGAAATTCCAAAAAGTTAAATAAAAATTAACAAAAAAAAAAAACGAAAACAAAAACTCAAAATTCTTAAGAAATTTTAAATATTTCAAACCTATTCATCTCAATTCCCATCTTATTCCATTTCTGTATCAACATAATAATAATATATTTTCTTCACTCATAGCCTCTCTAACTCTTATAACAAAACAAGAAAAAAAAATGGAAAAGCTTTTCACAATAAATTTTTTCTACACAAACAACAAACAATTTAAATATTTAAATTTGAAAAATGATGATGACGCAACAGAAAAAGGCTGAACACAACACACAGCACATCAGAACATAGCAAAAACAAAAAATTTGTTCTGTTTTTTTTTGTATTCTAAATTGTTTGTTGTAAATTAGAAGCAGAGAGCACAAAAACACAAAAACAAAAAAAAAACAAAAATTATGAACTGGGAAAAAATAATAAAAGAATTTCCATCATCCTTCTTCTTGTCACTTCACATTTTCTTTTCACATTTTTTTTTTTTTTAATATGCCCTCCGCACCATTTGGAATAATAATAAAACGTTCTAAATAATTATGCGCTGCGAAAAAAACATGTTTGACTCTTTCAAAGCTCATAAATAAAATAGCAAAGAATTTTTATATGCAGAGTAGCGCACACAAAAAAAAAAACAAAATAAATGAAAAGTTTAAGAGAGCTTTTAAAAGTTAAACTTTTTTTTTTTTGTTCTTAAACAATAATAATAATAATAAACTGAAATATAAAAACAACTTTGATGATAGTAATAAAGTGGAGATCCAGTTGTCGTACGTACGTATGTGAATTGTATAGTCAAAGAATTTGTCAGCTTGTTGGATTTTTTATTTTTTATTTCCAATAAGAATCTGGGTATGGCGATTTGACGAAGTGCATGGAATTCTTTAAATGTCTAGAGTTACGTTTGACCTTTACTTTATTTTTATACTTAACTGTGCTACTTTTCACACTATATTAGTATAGCGATGTTATAGTAGGTAGGTAAGTGTCATAATTTGTTTGAAATTTTCAAGTTTCTCGCCAGAATTTAAGACACCAATGCTTTTTATGTAGTACATTATAATAAAGTAGGGGAATTAAGAAAAATTTTAATTTTTTGTTTTACGGTAGATTTATCCGCTTTGAGGTCATCTGAATAAAAAAAAATTATATTAATAAAAAAATTTCAAATGATATTCGTCTGTTTGTATTCTCTATACAGCCCAAACGAATCAATGGATCAGGCTGAAAGTGTATATACTAGCTTTCTTCTTTATAAAACGTGAGTTGGCCGGAAAGGCATTTTATCTCATTTCTACACAGTTGAAAATTGTTGTTATATGCGATGCTATTAGCATTGCATATTAATCCAACATAAATTTACATCACTTTATGCTACAAACATTGCTTCGATCCCAGTTTATATATCAGTTGCATCAGAAACGGAATTTAGATGCGGCCATTTTTTCGAATAAAATTTAATTACTAAGTAGATCGGAAAAGCGGTTTTGATGCAAGTTTTGCATCAAATAAAGTGGTAACACATTAGTATCGAATACAATGGCCACCTGCACCGTTTTTAATTAAGGTACGATTTCATCAAATTAAATTACTTTGTGCATCGTAAATACTTTAATTGAAAATATAAATGTTCATATATGTAATTTAAAAAGGAATGGCATTTCTTTCTAAAAGAAGGCACAGTTTATGTTCAAAACTTAACCTACCACGACCGGTCGAATGACTGTTTTTAAAATTTCGATTAGAATTTATAAACAAACACCGGCATAACAAACGGACGAACTTGAAAATTTATTTTTATTTTGATGTGAATATCTTTTGAACCACACTCGCTGGAAACATGAAACAAAAACCAAATTCAAGGTCATTCAAAACAATCTTAGAAAATTTTGAGAAATTTAAAATCAAAAACTACCTCTCTCTAAGGAAAATGGAGTACAAAAGTAAGTAGGGCATCCAATACCGCAATTCAGAATTCCGGTGGAAGAAATAATGAAAATTTTAATACAGGTGAAACCACCTGTATTAAAATTGCAAAATTCCTGAAGGACATTTTTTCCAAAAAAAATTTCGCAACTTAAAAAATGCAAGGGTTGTTAATGCCCCTTTATCCTTCAGCCAGGTCTTTGATTTTATGTTTAGACATTGCTAAAAAAGTGTTATATAAACTTTCATGCTGCCTGAAATACCGACTCAAAATTGTCTAACAGCTCTTAGACTATTATGGTATACCAAACATTTGCACAACATGTTCTAGAAATTCATCAAAAATTCTTTTTAGAAGACCATTTCTAACGTATGTTGAATTTAATCATATTCGGTTAATTAACAGGTAAGTTCCATCCTAATTGGCCATATTACAGAACTACGTCCAAAATCCAGTTTAGTATTCCATTTTCATTGCACTTGCCAAATTTAATCACACTCGGCTAAGAAATAGCCAAGTTTGCCATATGGAAATATACCGTCGTGTACCTTATGCCATATTGTACTAAATGCCGTTTTAAAATATGCCGTTTTGAAATATGCCATAGTGTACCATATGCCATAATATACCATATGCCGTTTTTAAATATGCCGTTTTGAGATATCCCATAGTGTACCATATGCCGTAGCGTACCATATGCCGATTTGAAATATTCCGTTTTGAAATATGCCGTAGTGCACCTCATGCTGTAGTTCACCATATGTCATTTTTAAATATGCCATTTTAAAATATGCCACAGAGTACCATATGTCATATTTTCATATTCTATTTTGAAATATTCCGTTTTGAAATATGCCATGTTGAACGGGTTCGCATTGCAACAAATATCGTAGTATGTAATTTAAATCAAATGTATTTTCAATGCATATAACCAGAGCCTTCTAGAGTATAGAGCCATAATCATTATGACGTATTTTTTCGAAGCTTTTTTAGTGGTATAACTTTTCACTAATTTCCATAGGAATCCATAGTAAAAATGGTGTTTTTTAGCTTCAAGTTTTTCAATGAAAAAAGCAAAAATGTTACAAAATTTTTATACAAAAGTGTTCTAGATATATGTATTTAGCAGCAATATACAAGAAGGGTATATTGGTATTAAGTAAATATTAATTGCAGAAATATTAAAATTAAATTATTTCTAAAATATATTTTTCGAACTTTCATTTTGAAAAATACATCAAAGTTGGCTCTGACGAATTAAAATAATACTTGCTAAATTTATCTTTAGTTTTACTAGTGTACGTTAGATGTCTCAGATTTATACAGAAAAATACGAAAAAAAATTGTTTAATCACAAAATTATGAAACGTTCTTAAATATTTTGTGAATTTGTTTTGCTTTTCCTACAACTTTTGAACTCAAATTTCCTCAAGTGGCAATTTTTGGTACGATTTTTCAAAATGTTTACTGCCCACTGCCATCTATGTATATTGACTTAATGCACACGATTTGTAGTAAGCTTTTCTTTTTAATTTGGCCAGAACGCTGTTGTTATGAACTTTTTTTTATATTTTGGTTTAAATAAATAAATTATTACAAGAAAATGAAAACGATTTACTTAAACGATATTCATATATGTTGAAATTCAAACATTTATGAAAATATTTCAGAAATCATAATAGTAACGTTGTAACGTTTTCATTTATAAATTTGTGTTAGGAAAAAAAGTGATTTTCCATATGTTTTATGTGTTTTACTATGGAAATTTTGGTTTTTTCGTCGTTTCTAATTCCCTTATAAAAGCTTCGTTTTTTAGATTATGGCTTGTACAATCAAGGTTGCTTTGATATAACTCAGACTTAAATTACATCGAAAGCGTCTCGATGAATGGTAACTACGTATGTTCATTATTTCGTTGCAGCTTTACATAGCATAAGGTAGTAATTGTACGAAATATACTTCTGGGGTGGGATGTTGTAACATCACTTTCGAGTCGAATTCGATAGATTTTATGTCTCATGTTTCAAAAATAAAATTGTACTTTATTTCGCTTTTTGATTACGCTTTTTTTATTGCGATCTCTTTTTGTTGCGTATTTTTCTTTTACTTCAAATCGATAAAGTATCACTAAAAAAAATTTGAGTGATAAATAATCATGAGTATAAGTTAGTATAGAATGTTGTTTTATTCGAGCAAGCTGAGATAGCAAGAAAACAAAGCATAATTGAAAAACGAAACAGAGTACAATTTTATTCTTGAAACATGAGACATAAAATCTATCGAATTCGAATCGAAAGTGATGTTACAACATCCCACCCCTGGTGTTTGTCTTACAACAAAATAATATGTAAAAACTAGCGTCGAAATTCGTCGCAAGAATTTCAACCTTATGTTCATGATGGGTTTGTGGGGTTAATTTTCCTAATGGTACATTTTATTCTAAGAATACTGTCGTTGAAACGAGATCTAGCATTTATGTCTCTAATGATATCAATGCGTGTCCTAGGCAGTCCTAATCATTCTCTAATTACTCTCACGACTGGTAACGTTAGAACTCAACTAATTGGACCATCAATTTATCTACTTTACTCTGTCTTCTGGAGATCTTGCTTAGCTTCCAACCTCGTCTAAGAATAAAAACATTTTACTATTAATTGGTTGTGCGATGCTAATGCTCGTCATACTATGATTGTTAATAACAAAAGTACAGCTCTGTTTAATTCAATTAAGACTCATATTTGATCATAGGTACATAATTACATATGTATGCTCTAATATAGATATTATTAAACCACCTCTTAAACCGTATCGTAACTGGAAATTAACTGATTTGGAAGTATTCTCTAACGAGCTTGGCTCCTTAATTCATCCTACTAAGGTTATTCGGTCAGTTAGCCACTGCAATCTCGATCGCTTTTGAAAATTCTTGTCCACTAACCACTAAACCAATGACTAGGAATACCGTTATCTGTACATTTTTCTGGATGTGATGCCATCAACTTTGATTATAAGATCTCCGTGTCCGGTGAATTTTGCGTAGAATTTCCCGATTGGGGTTTAGCTTATTATAAGAAACATACAAATCATAAGTATCAGAAGAACCATAAATATCAAATGATTCATAACAATCATCAGAATCATAAAAATCATAAGATTCATTAGAATCATAAAAATCATCAAAATCAAAATCATAAGAATCACAACAATCATAAGAATCATGGAAATCATAGGAATAAGAATCACCAGAATCATAAGAATCATATGAATCATAAGAATCATATGAATCATATGAATCATAAGAATCATATGAATCATAAGAATCCTAAAAATTATAACACTCACAAAATCATAAGAATCATAAAAATCATAATAACCAGAAGAATCATTAAAATCATAAGAATCAAGAATCATAAGAATAATCAGAATCATAAGAGTCATGTGAATTATAAGGATCATAATACTCATAAAATCATCATAATAGTAATAATCATAAGATTCGTAAGAATCATAAAAATCATAAAATTCATAAGAGCCATAACAAGCAAAATAAGAAATCGTAAGAATCATAAGACTCATAAAAATCATAAGAATCTTAAGAATCACAAGAATCATACAAATCATAAGGATCACAAACACAATAATGTATACTCATAAAATCATAAAAATCACAAAAATCGTAAGCCTCATAAAAATCATATGAATCATAGAAATCATAGATATAGTTAGAAACATAAGAATCACTAGAATCATACTAACCGTAACATCATAAGAATCATAGAAATCATAACAATCATAACATTCATAAGAACCATCGGAACCATCAGAATAATAATAATAAAAATAATAAGAATCACAAAAACATAATATTCATAAGAGCCATAAGAATCATCATAAGAATCATAAGAATCATAGGGTTCATAAAACTCATAAGATTCATAAGAATCATAATCATAGAAATCATAAGAATCATAACAATCATAAGAATAATCAGAATCATAAGTATCATAAGAATCATAGAAATCATAAGAATTAAAAGAATAATGCGGATCATTAGAATCACAGGATTCATATGAATCATAAGAACCATAACAATCATAAGAATAAGAATAATCATAAAAATCATAATGCTCATAAAATCATAAGAAGCATAAAAATCATAAGGATCGTAACAATCATAAGAATCATAGAAGTCATAGGAACCATAACAATCATAAGAACCAACAGAATCATCAGAATCATTAAAATCATAACTCATAAAATCATAAGAATCATACGAATAATCAGAATCATATAGGATTCATAAGAATCATAAGAACCATAACAAAAAAAAAACCTGATTATTCTTATGAACCTAATTATTCTTATGAAAAGAATCATAATAATAAAAATAATAAAAACCATAAGAATCATAAAAATCATACGAATCAAGAATCATAAGGATCATCAGAATCTTAAGAATCATATGAATTATAAAAATCATCAAAATTATAAGAATTGTAACAATCATAAGAATCATAGAAATCATAACAATAATAAGAATCATAAAAATCATACGAATCAAGAATCATAAGGATCATCAGAATCTTAAGAATCATATGAATTATAAAAATCATCAAAATTATAAGAATTGTAACAATCATAAGAATCATAGAAATCATAACAATAATAAGAATCATAAAAATCATAAAATCATCAAATGCATAAGATTCATAAAAAATCATAAGAATCATAGAAATCATAAGCAACATAAAAATCATAGTTATAGTAAGAATCATAAGAATCATTAGAATCCTAAGAATTAAAAAAATCGTAACAATCATAAGAATCATAGAAATCATAATAATTATAAGAATCATAAGAACCATCAGAATCATATTAATAAAAATCATGAAAATCATAAGAATCATAAGCATCATAAGAATCATAAGGCTCATAAAAATCCAAAGATTCATAAGAATCATAATAATTAAAATTATTAAAATCACAAGAATCATAGAAATCATAAGAAACAAGAATTGTAAGAATCATTAAAATCATAAGAATCATATGAATCATAAGTATCATAAGTTTAATTAAAATCAATATCATCAAAATCATAAGAATCACAACAATCATAAGAATCATAGGAATCATAAAAATTAAAAGAACCATAAGAATCATTAGAATCAGAGGAATCGTGAGAACAATAAGAATCCTAAGAATAATAAGAATCATAAAAATCATAATTATAATAAAATCGTATACTTGAACCTCCGCTTTATGTTGTGCTAGGCCGTTTGCATTCCATAAAGCTATTTTGATGATGGTCATTTTGGCTTTTTACGACTGTCTGCATCAGCGTGTTCATATTCTGCATCATTAGATCCATCTCTCCATCATCGCCATGGAGCTTTGCATCATATTGGTCAATTTGTTTAAAGCTTTTGAGATGTTTCTCTCTTCATTTGCTTGCACTTTAGGAGTGGTACCTTTAGGCAGTAATAAGCGTATTTTGTTGACAAAAATTTAATTTGAATTATTTTAGGTTTATTTTTCCCCAAGAAAATAGCAAATTTGATTTAACTGGCAAAAGCCAACCTTTCGGAATAAAATATAAATTTAACATGTATTATGACATCTGGTGACGTCTATCGCAAAGTACGAAAATTAAAAAATGGGACAAGATTTAAATAATCCCAAACAAAATTTGGGATTATTTAATCCCTCTCAGGGATTATTTAGTGCAATTGTTATTGTAAATGTCCCAATTAAATACGCTAAATGTTAAAATGAAATTATTTTTTGCCAAAATTTGAAAAAATGCAAATCGCCACAGTGTGCTTTGGAAAAAATAATACCAAAATACACCAAAAAAATCGCTCGTAATACAACTAGTGCTCAATTATTATCGATAATTTTTTACGAGTTAAAACCGCGCTGAAAATTCAACGAGTGCGCAGCACGAGTCGGTTTTAACGAGTCGGTTTTATCTGCGTCGGTTTTAACGAGTAAAAAATTATCGACCATTAATTGCAGCACGTTTTGTATTTAGTAAGAGAATACAACTTTCCCATCAGCGATTGAATCACAATTCATCCATTTGTGTCGTGTTGTATGCAAATTATTTGACAAGCTTTTGTTCGCATGGTTTTTCCTTTAGTGTGTGTATAAAAAATTCAATCATAATAAAAAAAAATTGAAATACAATTACAAATTTAGAGATAATTGTTTAGGATTTTCTTGTTGCTATGGTAAAATTTGTAAAATTAACGCGTTGCTATGGTGAAAATTGTAAAACTATCGCGTTGCTATGGTGAAAATCGTAAAACTACCGCTATAATAACGTGTTGTGGTATGTATTTTGCATGGCAATCTAAATACTATTGCTGTAATAATCGCTTTTTCGTACAATTTCCCATGGCATATTTTGTGAAAGTTGTATTCTTACTAGTTATACAACAAGAGGTTCGAAAATAATCGAATATACAGTTTATAGGACGAGTTGTGTTGCCTAAGAAACACAACGACACCGCAGGTGGAGGTGTGTTTCTTAGGTAACACATCGAGTCCGCAACTGTATATTTAGATGATTTTCGAAGCTTGAGTTGTATATGTTAAGACTATACAACGAATCAACCATGTCAAATATCAAAAATATTAATTGTTTGTTTATATTCATGGAAGATATGATTTATTTGTTTGCGGCCGAAACACCACTAGTGGTGTTTCGCGAAACACTACTTAGCAACGCAAATAACCGATATTATACAGCGTAACTAAGGAAAATTCAACTATCTGATTGGTTTATTTTCCAATGAGTTGTATAGTCACAATAATAAAATTCCAATTCCCAATTCCGCCGGAAAACCGGAATAGTGCCACTGGTCGCCGTAATCTAGAGAGTCAACGACAAGATCTAATTCAACTATTGAATCAGTTTTCTCGCGCTATTTTGAAGGACTGCAGAGTACAGGTGGAGAACTATCGATAGTTTGCACTATCGATAGTTTATTATCGGAAACTATCGATAACTATTGATAGTTTGCACTATCGATAGTTTTCGATAGTATTAAAATTTGCTCATTTAGGTTTTTTAGCCTATTATTTAAATTATAATTATTGAGTTTTGCTCTTTTAGAACAGGTCTTGTGTGAACTATGGTATGTTTGTTTTGAAAATCATTTTATAGGGTAATATGGGCTTTATTTTCCATTTTTTTTTTTTACAGAGCGCACTACAACGGACATCGACGGGACCAAAAAGTTATCAGTTGTAGTGGAGTATCCCTTGAACTGAGGTTTTGTAATTTTTTTTATACAAATTTTATTGGGATTCTATTTCTTATCCAATTTTAATGAAATTCAGCATTTCCAATGGAAATGGGGTTCTCAAATGATTTTTAGACGAAGTTCTGGAATATGGCCAATTAAGAAGGAACTTGGCCATTTCTTATCCGATTTTGATGAAATTCAGCGCATGCACGATGGAAATGGGATTCTAAAATGATTGTTGGATGAAGTTTCGAAATTTGGCAATTTTGGAAGGAACTTGGCCATTTCTTATCCGATTTTGATAAAATTCAGCATGCACGATGGAAATGGGATTCTAAACTGATTTTTCGATAAAATTCTGGAATATGGCCATTTAGGGGGAAAATTGGCCATTTCTTATTCGAAATCGGATTCTAAAATGATTGTTGGATGAAGTTCTGGAATATGGTCAATGGTCATTTAGGAAGGAACTTGGTCATTTCTTATCTGATTTTGATGAAATTCAGCATGAACGATGGAAAAGGGATTCTAAAATTATTTTTAAACGAAGTTCTGAAATATGGGCAAATTTAGGAAGGAACTTGACTATTTCTTATTCGGTTTTGATGAAATGTAGCATATACAATGGAAATGGGATTGTAAAACGATTTTTAGACGAAGTTCTGGAATGTGGCTAATTCGAAAGAAACTTGTCTATTTCCTAATCGATAATGCGATGAAATTCAGCTTGTACGGTTGAAATGGGATAATAAAATGGTTATTTGATGTGTTTAATGACTATTGCTCTATAAATCATTTTAGAATCTCATTGCCATCGTGCATGCTAAATTCCATCAAAATCGGATAAGAAATGGCCAAGTTCCCTCCTTAATGGCCATATTCCTGAACTTCATTCAAAAATCATTTTAGAATCCCATTTCCGTCATGCATGTTGAATTGCATCAAAGTCGGATAAGAAATGGCCAAGTTCCTTCCAAAACAGCCAAATTCCAGAAAATCGGTTGTGAACTAGGCAAGTTCCTTCCTTATTGGCCATATTCCAGAACTTCATCTAAAAATCATCTTAGAATCCGGATCGGATAAGAAATGGCCAAGTTCCCTCCTAAATGGCCATATTCCAGATTTTACCTAAAAATAATTTTAGTTAAATAATCAACTAATTTCTAACCTGTATGCTGAATTTCATCAAATTGAGATAAGAAGTGGCCAAGTTCCTTCCTAATTGGCCATAATCTAGAACTTTATCCAAAAATCATTTGAGAATCCCATTTCTATCGTACATGTTGAATTTCATCAAAATCGAACAAAAAATAAAGTTCCTTCCTAACAGGCCATATTTCAGAACTTCTACAAATCGTTTTAGAATCCCATTTCCAACGCACATAACAAATTTCATCATAATCGACTAAGAACCATGCAAGTTTCTTCCTAATTGGCCATATTCCAGAACTAACTAATGCTCCTATCATCGCAGAAATGTCTGTCCGTATCCGCTCTAATAAAGTGTCTGCTAAACTAAGGGAGGTTTGCATGGAAAGCAGCACTTTTGCAAGGAACTTAAATTAGGTTTGACTTTGTAGTTCATAACGTGAGATTAGCAATGGAATAATAACTACTTTTTAATTTACCCGTCAAACAAAGTACACATATGTATTATGTTTACGTTACATAAGCGAAGAGATACAAATTCGCTTAATTTATGTATTTAGAATCAACATGCATTACAATATAAAATGGTCACGAACATAAAATTATAAATATGTACCGAACATTTTTCCAAACTATCGAGGGTTTGATAGTCAAAACTATCGATAGTATTCGATAGTGCTATCGATAGTTCTCCACCTCTACTGCAGAGTTCTTATTTTAGCTATCATAAACCCAGTGTATCAGTTTTAAATGGTAAAGAATGAAAAAACAAGAAATACATTTTTAAATGTAGCATAAGATTTAAATTTATCACTTAAAACGATTACTACAATTTTTTAGGTTATAAGAGGTTTCACTTCCGTCGCGCGTGGAGGCTACAACCTACAACACACATTTTTTTTTCAAAATGGCACACAAGTAAACAGTTTTCACAGAATTTATTATTCAACTCGAATTTACAACTAGCTATGCAGTTCGTTAAGTAAACCCGTATAATATTATAATATTGCAAGTGTTTAATTGATTTTATGTAGTCTCAATATATTCAATCTTGATGTTAAATGGTAATAATTTAGAATATGATTTGAAAATTGAAAGTATACGGTCTTACCTTAGATAAGAATTTATGAGTCTGAAACATCGATCAGCATAGTGTAGTGGTTAAACTTTAAAAAAGACAACATACTGCAAATTTTTATCTGTTTCTTTCGTTCCACTGTACCATCTCATACAATCATACATACATATTTCTATTTTCTAATCACACAAATTCACAAAAACTTTAGATTTTTTTATTTTCTTTGCTCTTTCTTATGCGCATGTTTGGTGTATGGCGTATGTTTTATAATGTTATTTTGTTAACGGTTAACGGGAAACAATCAACGAGAGCGAGAGAATTCCAAACGAGGCGTAAAACACACCAACAAAGTTTAACATTGTATTGTTGTTGTTACATTTTGTTCACAATTATTCTCCATTCATTTTTTATTTTTAGTGGTTATGTATTTTTCGAGTAGAGAACAGCTGATTTTACTTCACAAAAATTGTACAAACAAAACAAAATTACAAAAGTCAAAATGGACGTGGCCTCAATACGAAAGGTAAATAAATAATATTTTATTAAGAATAAAAGTATCAACGACTAAACTAAATTTATTGTGTTACAGATTCTATCCAGCCAAAATCTCGACAATCCGAATATAAAAAGCCTGGAACAATACAAATCCGATGTGCTAGAAAAAGCGGAACAACTTATCCATCATGGTATACCGGCAAAAATATCAAAACACAATAAATTAATACGATCATCACTGTTTCATGGTCGCGATATTAAGGAATCAATACAAAAAATAAATATTCCAACACCTGACCATGCGGCTGTGGTACATGATAAGCCGGTTGCACGAATTACCACACAAATTGAGTGCAATGTAAAAATCGATGAACTTGTGCCGCTTATAAAATCTGGTATCGAAGAATTAGTGGACGATGTGAATATATTAAAAATGTGGTTATCATTTTTGATACCAAAAATTGAGGATGGAAATAATTTTGGTGTATCAATACAGGAGACAATATTGGGCGAAATACATTTGGTAGAAATTAATGCGGTCCGTTGGTATGGACAAACAGCGTGCTATTATCATACAAGGGCACATGCAGCATCAAAAATTACGAAATATCCGCATATAGAGGATTATCGATATAATTTGCGGGAAATTGATTTCTCTGAATTTTGGCGGCTCAAGCTGGTGATGAATGAAATTCGTAATCATTATTGTACGCTATACGATGTGATACACAAGAATTTGGAAAAAATTAAATTGCCGCGGAATCCATCTAATATACATCATTGAATTATTATTATTGGTGTAGCCCTCACTGTATTCTATACGTAATTTAATAAATCGATAAGCATTTTGTTTTGTATACGACGAAAGAGAATTGAGTAATATTTAGCTGTGTTTGTAATTTGTTCTCATGTATGTTGATGACGGTGACGAGACGATGATGATGATTCTCTTTTATTTAATTTTTGTTTAGTGATGTAAAAGTATTCAGTGGTTGTTGTGTTGTGTTGAAATTCCGGTGTTATAAAATAAACGTGTTCTCCAAAATGACAGATGGTGATACAATTGCAAATGTAAGCAAAAAAATTGATTAGTGCGCATGTCTAATTGATTTAACAAAATATGTGATTTATTTACAGATGAACGGCCATACCGTAAATCCCGACTTGGACGAAGTAAGTTTTATATTTTAAGAAAACTGTTAGTGTTTTTGTAATTATTTGTGAATTATATATTTTTTAGGTCTCGGACTACACACAGAGTATCAACAAACAATCCGAAATTTTAATTTTAAATGGATTTTCGGAAAAAATACTTAAACTAAACAAAATATTAGAAAGTGACGATTTCCAATCGGAAAACATGAGAAAATATGATGCCGAATTAAACACCGCCATACCAGAAGATATTTATTACAGAGGCCGGCGAGATTGTATTTCACTCGGATTAGTCGAAGCGAACGCCTCCATCCTCAAGCTAAATGAATATATTCGTCCGGCCATAATGGAACTGGTCGAAGATGCAGTCCTTTTAAAATTGTGGATTCGTTTTCTTATACCAAAAATTGAAGATGGTAATAATTTTGGTGTATCCATTCAACAAACCATTTTGAATGAAATTAGTAAAGTGGAAAGTGAGGGCGCGGGATGGTTTGATCAAATGGCTACGTATCATGAGACGCGAGCAAAAGATGTAACTCTTTTATCGAAGCGGCCAAATATTGAAGATAATCGTAAAATAATATTGGAAAATGATGTGGCTGAATTTTGGCGTGGTCATTTGGTGTTGTCGGCGGTTCGAGATCATTACCTAAATTTGCAGGATGTGATAGTTAAGAATTTAGAAAAATTGAATAAACCGCGAACGTCACGAATTGAACAGTTTTATTGAAAGGGATTTGGGAAATAAAATTATTAAACAAACAAAAAAAAAATGTATTTGTGTTTAACTTACGTTTCAGCCAAAATTAATTATTGGACCGTTATTTTACTCTGCTCCGAAGTTTAGATTGGATATTTTACGCTGTTGAATCGAAATTCTAGATAAAATTTGAAACATAAAGGGAAGGAACATGTTTTAACCATCACGTTTTTCGCTTCGATGCATTTTCGATAGATTAACGGTATTTTAGAACTAAATTGTTTTAAAATTTTATATTTTTAACAAAGGAGTACAGTTATTCTATCGAAAATGCATAGGAGCGAGAAACGTGATGGTTACAACATCTCAACGAAAGAAAATTTAGCAATCCGGTAAGTAAAAATTGTGTTTACAGTTCAAAATTGGAGTTGTTTACAATAATTTCGAACGTCAAATTATCAGGTACCTCAGTTTAAAATTTTTCCACTAGGTGGAATCCGTGATGCTCCAATCGTCAATAATGTTCATCGTCATAGAAAGTCATGCTCATCAGCTCATATGTTTCGTAATATACATATACTAAAGATACATGTTAAACCGAAAGTGATCTGACCGAAAACGTCTGAGTTAAATTCAACATGTAAACGGCGACTTGGCTGAAAGTTATCTGAAAGTAGTCTGAGTTCGGTCAGCTTAAATTTGGTTGGTTGAGTCAGTTTGTATTTTGAGTTAAACATGTAAACTATAATTTAGTTGAACTGACAGATTTTTTCATACAGGCAAAAGGTTTCATACATATTTGAAGTAATTTTTAAATTATTTTAAATGATTTTCTAATAATTTAAATATAATTTTATAACAAAGTGACATTTAAAATGTCAATTCAGATCAAATAAAAAAATCCCATATAACCACCAACCCAAAGTTTCAGTCAGATCACTTTCAGTCATAACTCAGTCAATCACTTTTGGGTTTAACATGTATCTTTAGTAATAGAGTCAAATAAATGTTTCGGTCTTCACAGTTCACAGTCTTCCTCTTCACTTCCGTTCTGACGGCTGAACAGTAAACATGTGCGTTTTATTTTACCCAATAGATTGCGTTTGACTTCACAGTAGTTGTTATAACTACAGGTTATGGGCTATTGAAGTTAATTCTGAAAGTTTTGTGTGCTTTAATTACAAAGAATTGGAAGTTTTTTTTTTTAAATAACATGGCGGATGAAGAACGTTTTCACACAAATTTGTTCGATGGAATTTTTTTTGACAAAATAATGGTTATTTAGATTGCGCGTTGTTCTTGATCGAAACAGAAGCTGAAACTAAACGCGATGAACAAGTGGGCGATAATGCAGAGACAAAAATAAGTGTCATCAAGAAAAGTGATAAAAAGTGCAAATCTATGATCATTAGTCGAATTGCTGACAGCCATTTGAATTGGAGTACGTGAAGTTAAAACATCATCTTACAAAATCATCGATGCTTTGCGGCAAACTTTTCAACGTGCCAGTATTGCGAGTGAAATTGGAGTGTGAAAACGCATGTTATTGATGAAATGTGCATCGAATGAAAGATTTCAAGAATATTTTCTTCGATTTGATAAATGTTTGCGTGAATTAAAAGCATGCGGTGGTGGAACGAATGATCGCATGACCGTCGTCTCGTTATTGGATACTGTGCCACTGCCGAGTGAATATACAACAAGGTCGTCACGGCACTTGAGACAATGGATCCAAAAGATTTAACAATGGAACTGGTTCGCAGTCGAATGCATTAGCATTTGTTGGCAATGTTCCTCGTTCGTTTGAGGGCACTTGAGGGCGAAATGATGCTGATGAATGGATGAAGGCACTGAATGCGAAATGGACTCGCTCAAGAAAAATCAAACGCGGAAGCTGGTTGTACCACCACCTGGACGTTCGGTTGTCAATTCTAAATGTTTTTTTTCAAGAAAACGTGATGAGTTTGGACGGCCGAACAGCTATAAGGCACGATTGGTGGCGCGAGGTTTTACTCAGAAGCCGGGTCTTGACTTCTTTGAAACTTAGTCGCCTGTAGAAAGAATGGTGACCGTGCGACTACTGTTGTCTATGGCCGTAGAACGTGATTTGGAAATGCATCAAATGGATGTTTGCACGGCTTTTCTCAACGGCAAACTTCAGAAGAAATATATATGAAACCGCCGGATGGATTTACACAAGGAAAATTTGTTTGCAAAATCGGAAAGTCATTATATGGGCTAAAACAAATGTCTCGCGTCTGGAACGAGAAGTTTCACCGTTTTATGATTAGCATAGGTTTTGAGCAATCGAAATATGATCAATGTTTGTACAATCGTGGACGAAGAAATGAAGCTGTGTATTTGCTTCTGTACGTGGACGATCTAATTTTACTCGGAATATCGGTAGAAAAATTAATGAAATCAAGAGGATCATTTCGAAGGAGTTTGAAATGAAAGACATTGGTGAGATCCGTCACTTCTTGGGCACCACTATTCACCGTGACAGAGAGAACGGCATGTTAAAGTTAAGTCAACATATCAGAAGATATGCTCAAACATTTTGGAATGGAAAATTGCAAGCGGGATCTCAACACCCATCGAATGTAATATGAAGCTCCAGAAGGCTGAGGATGCTGTGATTACAACGAAACAACCATATCGTGAATTGATTGGCGTACATTAACGCAGCGACGACATGGCGACCAGATTTCTGCGCAGCGATTGGATATTTTAGTCAATTCCAGGCATGTGCAACTGATGAACATTGGACGCATTTGAGGCGAATGTGGCGATACATCAAGGCGACTTTGGAGCTTAAATTGACATTTGTGCAGGGTTCGAGTAGTACTCTGTTGATCGGATATGTGGATGAGGATTAGGGTAGTGATGTCGTTGATCGTAAATCCATATCTGGTTACGTATTTCTGGTATGTGTCAATACTATTTTCGGGTTTACAAAGAAGCAAACTGTTATGAGGACAGTCTGAACGTACCCGGGTGTCAAAGTGTTATATATTGTAAACGTGTCTTATATTGTAAACGTGTCTTATATTGTAAACGTATATAGAATAAACGTCAGAAGTATTTACACCAAGAGGAGTAACACACCGAATCTGAAAATAAAGATATATATCTATTGTAATCCTTTGACGTATCATAATAGCACCATCGCAAGGATCACAACAGTGGCGACGAGGAGAAAGCGAACTTTACGCTAAAAAAAAAATAATGAAAAAAACAAATGAACATAACCTCCATAACCTCGGCATCATGGAAGAGCTCATCAAACGGTTGATGGAAGCTCATGTTGGAACCCAACGACAGATGGCAACATTCATGAAACAAATGGTTCAGCAGCGAAACGCTCCGCCAGCAGATTCAGCAGATGCAGTTCACCGACCAGCAGCGGCACAAATACACAAGCACTTGTCCGATCGAATGGAAAAATTCGGCCACTGCCCGGAGGATGATGAAACGTTCGACCCATGGTACACTCGGTACGAGCACATCTTCACAGAGGAAGCACATACATTGACAATCCGCCAGCGGGTGAGTTTGCTCATTGAGAAGTTATCAACCTCAGAGTACCGACGTTTCGCTGACCGCATCCTGCCGGAGACCGTACAAACCGTCACCTTCGAGAGAGCAGTCGAGGAGCTAAGAAAAATTTTCGGACGAAAAGAATCGGTCTTCATACTACGCTACAAGTGTTTAAGCATCGCTAAAGGTTCAGGAGAAAGTTGGGATGATTTCGCAAGCCAAGTGAACATGAAGTGCGAAAAATCTGAGATTGCCACGTGCACAGCCGACGATTTTAAAGTCCTCATGTTCGTTAAAGCGCTCACCAGAGCTGAAGACTCGCTCGTTCTCGAAAAGCTCCTCATTAAGCTCGAAGAAGATAGGCAGAAATCCACACACAAATCAACGGAAAAATTGGATACGCCGCCTAACAACTGTTACTACTGCGGTGACTGTCATTGTCATAAGGACTGTCCATATAAGGACAAAATATGCGATACTTGCAAGGTAAGGGGTGACAAAGCCGGTAATTGTACCTCGGCGAACAAATTCCTGCGCAGATTCCGATCAAGCAGATTCAGACCGCTATAAAAGTCTAGCATTCAAAACAGCATCGATTTCCACTCGCAAGTTTGTTGAACCAGTCATCAATGATCACAAGCTTCGCCTGCAACTGGATTCTGGCTCCGACTGGACAATCATATCCGAGACAAATTGGCAAAAGATTGGGCAACCACCGTTGACGCCATGCGAAGAGCAAGCAATCAGCGCTTCAGGCGATCAGCTGTCGATGCTCGGAAAATTCACCGCACGTTTGAAGCTGCACAGACCAGAAGAAATCGGCCCATGCTACGTCGCAAATTCAAGCTTGAGCGTCCTCGGCAGCGACTAGATAGAAGCTCTCGACCTATGGAACGTTCCCATCGCCAGCGTCTGCAACAACATCCGACTCGACGCTCCACAGCAATTTTCAAGTGAGTTGAGGACCAAAGTTCCAGCTCTTTTCAGCGATGCGCTCGGCCTTTGCATCCAAAAGGCATCGCTGACGCTCAAACCAGGCACAAAATCAAATTTCCGCAACAGCCGTCCAGTCCCATTTGCCGCTATGGAGCCTATCGAGGACGAACTCAAACGGTTGCAGCTCTTGAGCGTGATTAGTCCCGTGCGATATTCAACTTACGCCGCACCAATCGTCGCTGTCAAGAAAAAAGATGGACGCGTTAGAATCTGCGCCGACTACTCAACTGGCTTAAATGATTCATTCAAAATCTTCAGCAAAATCGACGTCTCAGATGCGTTCCTTCAAGGCGAGCTCGACGACGACTCAAAGAAGCTGATAACCATCAACAGTCACTGCGGGCTTTTCCAAGTCAATTGTTTGCAGCCATGAGTAAAACCAGCACCGGGGATTTTCCAAAGACTTGTGAGCAGCATGATGAGCGGAGCAAAAGGCGCTTTCCCGTTCGTTGACGAGTTCATTGTGGGGAGAACCGATCAAAACAACCACGACAAGAATCATAATGGTATTAAACCGAGTCCAGATAAGATCAAGACGCTCCAGAACATTCCGCCTCGGACAGACGTCAAGCAGCTTCAGGCATTCAGGTATCAAGAGACATCGCAGCCGATTAGACGAGCTGCTTCAAGATGATGTCACGTTTGCATTGGAAGCAAAACACCAGGAATCTTTCGACGAGCTCAAAACAATTCTGGCAGCTGACCTCGGACTTGCCCACTACGACCCAACTAAGAAGTTGATCGTTATCGCTGACGCTTCCAGCTATGGAATAATGTATGCCGCACGCACTTTCACAGCAGCAGAAAAAAACTACCCGCAAATCCAAAGAGAAGCTCTGGCGCTCTCATTCGCCCTTCGGAAGTTTCACCGCTATATCTATGGTCGCAAATTCGAGCTCCAGACGGATCATAAACCCTTGCTCACAATCTTCGGAATCAAGAAGGGAATTCCGGTACACACGGCAAGCCGCCTCCAACGATACGCGTTGATATTGCTCATATACGGGATATTGGTGGGATACCGTAACCAATCTAAGGCTTATCGGCTGTTTTTGTCCGGCAAAAATGCCACAATGCAAACCGTCGTTAGCCATGATGTAGTTTTCTGGAAGCAGTCAATTTTGTGTTAGAAAATGCGGAAAATTAAACTGAAATGAAGAATGGACTAACGCAAACATTTGTCACAAACAATCCAGATAAGCCAGTCGAAAGTATTTTTAATGATCAACTTCTGAAACATTTCAGGAAGAAGATGATTGGTTTTTGCCACCGAGGTTAATGAATTGGGACAACTTGGAAACTAGACGATTAAGCAGAAAGCAAATGCCTATAGAGAATATGATATTCAATTTAAACGGAGTAGTGAACCAGAATAAAGCGCGTTTGGTTGTGAACACGGATAGGCGAGTAAATTACACTGTGTAATTTATATAGTTTTTTATGGCTAAAAAATGTGTAGTTTACACATTCTGATAACGAATTTAGAATTTTAGCATGATATAAATATTGAATTCTGACATGAGATATCGAATTCTGATATCGTAAGTTAAAATTCGGACATGATTTATCTATAATGAATTATCGAACTGTGCCCTGTCCTGTTGTAGAATTCTGACATAAAAATTCAAAATCTGGAATACATATCGAATTTTGATATCAATAACTCAAATAATGATTTCACAAAATTCATTTTTTGCCACGACTTATCGAATTTCGGCATGGCATTTTCGGAATTCTGATATGACATATCGAATTCGTTCATATTACACCTTAAGATTTCAGAATTCATTTATTGATGTCAAATTAGATTTATGTATGTCAGAATTCGATACGTCATGTCAGAATGCGATACGTCATGTTAGAATTTGAATTTTTGATGACAGAATTCGAATTATTTTGTCAAATTTCCATACTCTATGTCAGAATTAGATGTGCAATATCAGAATTTGTATTTATGATGCCAGATTTCTATATATTTTACCAGAATTGAATAAATAATGCCAGAAATCGACATGTAAATATAACATATTCGATAAATTGTATCAGAATTCTTTCCGTCATGTCGGAATTCGATACGTCATGTTAGAATTAGAATATCAGATATCAAAACTCGATATATCATGATATCAAGTCAGAATTCAATATGTCGTGCCAGTATTGAATTTATGATATCAGAATTGATATCTCATATCATTGGTAAATCAAATCAGAATTGGATATGCCATGTCAGAATGTGACTTTATGATGTAGTATGTAGTACGGTATATCACGTCAGAATGTGACATACGAAGGCAAAATTCATTAAATAATTTTAGAATTCTATATTTACCAGAATTCTACATACGACGTTAAAATTCGATATGACATGTCAGAATATGATTGTAAATGTCAGAATTGTTTATCTCATGTCAAAATTAGATAAATGATGACAGAATTCGATATGCCAAACCCGAATATGAGTTATTTAAGCCTAAATTCAATTTTAACTTTTTCCTTGTTCGACATATACGGTCAAAATTCGACATGTCTTGTCAGAATTCAAAAAGACATCAGAATTTCATATATAATCTTATGACTTCAGAATTCGATAAAATGTTAAACATCATTTCCCTGTTGTCAGGCGAAAGTTTCTAGCCGAAAAATTAGGTCGCAATGAGAATCGATAGGGTTTATCTTCAAATTACTATGGATGCATGGATAGCTTTGAATACTTTTGTTAATATTTTTAATTAAGTGACAAACCCCTCAAGTTCGTTCCTCGTGAAAAGTTGTGGAAACATCGACCCAAAAAAATATTTAAAATTGGTATATATTCAGCCTTTAGTGTGTTATGTATGGAGATCGATTGCATTAATGTGACTTATCAAAAGCTATCGCAGGAAGATAAAGCAGTTTGTTTCCCGTGGGAAATCAAGAAAAATTCGATTTTCCAAAAATCATAAAAAATTTTCAATAATATCAGCTTCAAGAGTGTTATATCTAGAGATGGATTGCATTGCTGTGATTTGTCAATAGCTGCTGCAGAAAAAAATTCAGTTCAATTTTCCAGTGGTAAATCTGGAAAACTATGATTTCCCAAAAATCATTAGAAACCTGTTCAAAATAAACCTCTTGAGTGTTATGTCTGGAGATGGATTGCATTGAAGTGATTTGTCAATAGCAACCGCAGGAAAAAAATTATTCAATTTTTCCTTGGGAAATCTGAAAATATTTGATATAATGATTCGAACCATCATTAGACAATCGCTCTCCAGACATAACACTCTAGAAGCTGATTTTGGAAAATCGAATTTTCTAAGTAATTCGATTTTATTGTTAGGAACTACTTATTGAATTGGCCTAATGTATCAATATAAAATTTCACTAAAATCCATTGACAAACGTATCGATTCCATTTGGCACTGGAAATGTAGTAAATATATATGTAAAAAGCAATTTATCTTTGGCAAATTTAATCTTTTGATTTATGATTTGAGTTTATGAACTAAACTATCATTAGCAGTGTGCCACAATATTTTATAGCTTCTGGCTATGCTTCATTTAAGAAACTCCATCCCAGCCTCAAATAGAACTGTAATGTTCCACTGTAATTTAATATCTGACTTAAACAAAATATTTAATAGGAGATTTGACAGTTTTCTAGAAGATATTTTATAACAAATCAGTTTTGAAACCCGCGGATGTTAACAGCCCAACCTGTAAAACTTTATTGTTACGAAAACTCCACATGAGCCTCGGTGATTTTTGGATTCACAACAATGTTCTCGGAATCTATATATCCATATATTCAAATTTTTTCGAGGAATTTTATTGAGGCGAACAAATCTTTTCATGGAATGTAGCGCCTACGGAAGAAGAAGCAGGTTGTTCATCGGCACAAGAGATGGATTCACGTCAAGAATCCAAGAAGCCAGATAAAATGGCAGCTATCCCGAAAATGAAGAAAAGTACATATACATATTAAGCAATTGAAATCTTCTTTCAAACGGCTTTATGGTTTTCTTGAGATCGCCATGGACTGTCACGCAAAATGCTGTAATATATAAATTATACTTACTAACTCGCCAATATTACCACAAGCTGATGCTGAAAAACCACTCCATAATCAGAAACGATGCCAGTGAATATACAGTAGTCTTACTTCAGAAGCATGTTGCCAACCGATGGCTTATGCCAACTGAATGCAACTATGGGCCTAAAACAAATTTAAAGGATATTTCGATGGAGTCTAAACGTGTTACTTAATCCGAAATCAGGTCGATTAGCTCGTGGAATCGTTTAATTCAAAATTTTTATTTTGTTTAACACCCCAGATAAGTTGAATGTCACCGCTGATACGTTAAGAAATAATTCGTTCAGCTTGTGCCATCAGTTCGGTTTAAAACGATTTCACATAGCTTGAAGATAATGAAATCTTCAAAATTATTTCTAGTTTCGAGAGTATTGATCATTCGGACGTATTATGCTCCCCGGGGATATATAATGGAACAAGGTGTACTTGGCAGTTGAAACTATCGACGAATAGTATTGATCGCAAAATCTGCGGTATTGTATCAAAATACTATTGATCTGGAATCAGAAATGTATAACCGATTATGATGACATGTGACATATGTCAGAAATATGAGCCAACAAATCTTAAACCATCGGTGGTCTAATCATAAGTCCTGTTTTAGAACAACGTTTCTTTGTCTTAGTTTTTTGACCTTTTTCGAAAATTGCCAAATGGATACAAAAACACTAATATCAAAATGCTTAGGTTTTAATAGCCTGCTAATTCTCGAGTCGATGAAACTATCCTAATACACTCTGCTTTTTAGAGAAAAAGACAGAAACGTATAATTGCTACATATTTTATCTAATGTTTCCTTCAACTCACCGTCTTGAATTCATTGGAGCATTCGAGAAAACTCATTGCACTTTGGGACTTTGGATTTTTGTTGAAGAAATTTCGTCGGCAGAACTTCATACAACATTTGATACAATTATTGTTTGTTATTTGGTCGAACCAGCGATTGGTTATATTTGATGATTTTAACATCACGTGGATAACGGATATTCTTTAAATTAAGTTTGGGTTATATTAGTCTAGCTAAACTAGGCGAGGTCATAAAATAAATAATTTGGTCAGAAGCATTTTTGAATCGATGCTTTTACAATTTAATAAGCGCCGAATGGGACAAGAATCAAAAAATAAGTCTTTTCACATCTTTTAGGAGGTCGCAGTTACGTTTATACCTCGGTTATTTTGCAGTTTTACAAAAATATCAAGAGAGCAAAGCTGTTTTACGTTCTTTGGATTGAAAACCGCAACGCCCTTACGTACGCATATTGATCAACTACTGGGCACATACACACCGTCGATGATCAATCCATATACTACAAGCTATCCCCACGTATTGTGCTGGTCCGAAAAATATAGTGCTATCCTGCTTTATTTGGTATGATTCATTGCACCAAGATAAGCTCTTCCTATTATCTCGCCCTGAGTTGAGGCAAGCAGCTGAACAGGTTTATTTTTGCGAAGAATCGGATACCAGTCTTGAAGTTGTAGTCACGGAAGAAACACCATTTATTTAGACAGGGAGAATTAGAAACTACAACATCTATCAAAATCATACCTTAGTAAATCGTGAGGTTTCTAAAAATCGCCCATATAACCTCTTCAAAGAATGACGATTTTCATAAATTCTGGAGGTTCTATGACCGATTCTGGTTAATTTAAACTATTTTTAAAATCAATTTAGTATTGCATAAGTTTGCACAGTCATCACAAATCAAAAATTATTTTTTTTACGCAATCGGAATATATGGGATTTTTGGTGTCATAATCACGTGAGAAATCCCAACCTGTTTCCTTTTTCCTAAAGTACGCTATGCACAAATTTTCTAATTATAGGCACAAAATTGTAGAATTACAAAGGTGCGACATACAATTATTAAGAGAACTTGTGTTTTCTAAAATGGGATTTCTGGCGTAATTTTCAATATATTGTAGGTGTGACCAAGTTTTCTTAAGTTTTCCATTTAGACTTGTCATCTGATATTTCATCATCAGCACATGGTGTTTTTACGTAGTTGGTTATTTTTCTTTTTAACAATCGAATTCGAGTAAAAAAATTTCCACATGCAAGTAATGTCGATCTGCGGATCTGCATTCCAGACCGTCAAATACAATTTTTGATGCACCTGTAGTAACAAAATTAATTAAATAGTTATAAACTACAAAGACTACCATATCCTTCGAAAATTTTGTTTAAATTGATATTATGTACATACTTTCGTGCAGAAAAATCCAATTTTGTATTTTGCGGTCCGTCAAATTAAAAAATTGTAGTTGTTTCTCTTTTGAAAAGCAGAACTATTTTTTAATAATTTCGATTTACATCATGTTAAGCAATTGGGTTAAAAATTGGATTAGACGGTTTGGAATGCAAAGAATGGCGAACTCATAAGTCGCAAAAATAAAATTCTAGCATTATCACCGTTAATCAACAATGATGAAATTCTGAGATTAGGAGGCCGACTGGTGAACCTAGACTGCGAATTTGCCCATAATATAGCATCCGATTATATCCTAACGAAAGATCACCGAATTACTTGGATGACGGTCTATGAAGCGCACACTATCAACCTCCAACCTGGCTCATTATTGCTCTTGTGCTTATTGAGACAAAAACATTGGATTATTAATGGTCGCAACATTGTTCGCCACTTTACTCAAAAATGCGTTACATGCTTTCGATACAAACAACAAATCACCACTCAGCTGATGAGAGTTTTTATGAGGCAACGCGTATCTGCTGGACCTATTTTCTTGAAATCAAAAAGTCCAAGGTAGTAATATCGAGATACAACCTATATGCCTCTATTGCGGGCATGAGATGTTTTGTGAGTCAAATAAAACTTCAAAGGCGGCAAACGAAAACATCAATATTTATTCAACGCAGTACGCAATTACGAAAATAAAAACTAATCTTTGTTTTCTTTTCGCAAAACACAATTAAGCAATTTCTATTCAACCAAGCCAATTCACTCCACTTTTGTTGGCTGTTGGAATCGAACATCAGGTAAATCAAGCATCTTTTCGAGAGAACCACCTCTTAGAGCACGCTTACGTTCGAAGGAAAAACATCCAACAACGCTACTAGGATTTTTGGTGACGTTGGTCCCTGGAATATTTGCATACGTTGCAAAGAAAACGGTTTTCATCGACAAAGGTGGTCATATCATCCGAAAGGTCCTGTTTTGAAGAGCAAGAAGTCAACAACTATGGGGTGGAAAGGATTTTGAAAAAGAAAACTGCATTTTACCGAAAAAATACTAGTTCCATGTTAGGTTCAATACTTTCCGGACTTCCTTCATTTTGGCATGAAAAACAGAATTAACAAAAATAAATTATAAACAAAATTATTATAGAAAATATTAACATAGCGCGCTACCAATCTTATCTAACTTTATTATAAAATTCCCAAAATTGTTAATTATATTTTGTTCGATATTAATTCCAGCTATAATCACAGCTATTAATATAAATTTAAGCCGCAACAAAAATCAATAATCAGATAACACAACTACCGCGCATAAAACTGCCAAAAATATTATTTTCTTGTACACCACCATGCAACCACATCATTAATCAGCGATGAACAAATGAGGCAGAGCAGAGCGGAGGGCAAAATTTCGGATGAAAAATTATTATTATTACATTATTTTTAATTAAAAATAAAAATATTAAATAACAAGCCAAAATCATTAAAAAAAATTATCTCCGCATTTTGCACTAAACACTGTATACACATAATAATATAATGTACTAAAATTTTGGTGGTTGTGCTTTTTTCATAATACGAGATACAGAGATATATATTTTATATTTATTGCTTTTTAATCACTTTATACAACAGACAAAAAAAAAATGAAAAAAATAAAAATATTAAGTTAAATTAAATTAAATAATCCAAAAATAATAAATTAAATTCAATTAAATTGTCTTAAGAGAGACATAAAAAATAATTCCGTGCGATATCGCGCACGCCAAATTTCTACTTCGTTCAATTAAATGTTTTTTTTTTTTTTCTAATTAAAGTTTAATTTTCTGCTGCTATGTAATGTACTGAGATATTAATTGTGAAAATGGTGAGAAATAAAAAGCTCATGGGTGGAGGATATCTCCGTACACTTAGAAATAAAATATTCCGTTGAAAAACAAAAAATCGATACATTCTCGAAACCGAACAAAAAATAATATTTTTATCCTTTTTAAAAAGGATAAAAAAAAAATTTAAATATAAATTATTTAGATAAAAAAATAACAACAAATCTAGATGTATGTTAGATATACACAGAATGAAAATTCATCTTCATCAATCTGAATTTTCGTACATATATAAAATATAAATAGAACAGCAAACTCTTTTTTAATGGATCAACAAATTTTGTGGATTGGATATAAACATATCTTGGTACCCTTTGATGTACATATTTGGATGTATCGAGACGAGTAGACATAAGTGAATCAATGAACATTATCCATTCACAATCAGTTTAATGGTATCTAAGTTTTAAATATATAGCGAGAGAAGGATAATTTGATGGTTGATTACAGATTCACATATGGTGCCAAAGGATTATTAATGTATTTGTACGTAGGGTACATCGTACGGTACAAATGCATTACAAAAAGAATCAATTTTCTTGTTTAAAATACATTATAATTTTTGTCCCTTGTGCACATCCACATCAGACCTAGAAATACTCTTTTTGAATCCACATCACGTATTCCCATCCATCCAATATAAATACAATATACAATACACAACATACAAGATAAAATTTGGAGCACAAAAAAATAAAAACACTTTGCAATCTATGCTTTTGTATCATTCGATGCTCAAAAAAAAATTTAATTCTGGAAAAATCCGGAAAAACATTTTTTTTTCTAATTTTAATCCTGCAATATTTTTCAAATTTTCCAAAATAAAAAATTAATTTCCAAAAAAGGCGAATCCAAAAACGTATAAAAACGGACTTAAAAGCTCATTTTTTTAATTTACTTAAGTTTTGAATAAAATGGACCAAACAACATCATTGTATACAATCTCTATATATATATGTCTTTAGAATATTCTGTATATAGATAGATGGATAGATAGATAATATGTTAACCTTAATGTGAAAAGAGCTTTGGTTATTTTGATGATATACGAAAATGGTTCAAAAATTTATAAAATTGAAATGTAATCAAATTTAAATTATCGTTATTGTTATTATTATAAATTTCATTGTTGAAATCGTTTAGCATTGCAAATTTGAAACGATTTATTTAAAGAAGTATAAAGTAAAGTGTATTGTTTCGGTATTTGTTTGTAGTTGGCTTAGTAAGAAGTATTAATAGGTACAGTTCAGAGACATTTTAGGGTTTTTGTGCGGGTGGTATCTCCTATGAACCACTGGGATATTATAACAATAAAAAATTTATTGTATTTATGTGCTATTTCATTTGTTTCTATACAAATTACAATCCACCAGGTGAGCGATAAACAAAAGCTACTAGTTGAAGGTTGTTGGCTGTTTTTTAACGTTCAGATTTTTGAAATTGTAATGGATAACTAAATGTTACTTAACTACCGGACGGTAACCTGGTATAAAATATTTTATTTTTAAAATTTCAATGGCGGAACGCAATAGCGATATACAATTTAAAATAAATTAAAATAAAACTAAGTCTTTTCCTTATATTTTGTTCTGGCTACCCGGGTGGTTTAATAAAAATTAAAATTAAATGAAAAAAAAAAAATAGAAATAAAAAATTAAATTAAAATTAAAATTATATGAAAATAAAAATAAAAATAAAAACAAAAATTAAAATTACAATTACAATTGAAATTAAAATTATAATAAAAATAAAATTAAAATAAAAAATAAAAATTGAAATACAAATTAAAATTAAAATAAATTTAAATTAAATGAAAATAAAAATAGAAATAAAAAATTAAATTAAAATTAAAAATTAAAATAAAATTCAAATTCAAATTCAAATTCAAATTCAAATTCAAATTAAAATTAAAATTAAAATTAAAATTAAAATTAAAATTAAAATTAAAATTAAAATTAAAATTAAAATTAAAATTAAAATTAAAATTAAAATTAAAATTAAAATTAAAATTAAAATTAAAATTAAAATTCAAATTCAAATTCATATTCAATTTCAATTTCAATTTCAATTTAAATTTCAATTTCAAATTCAAATTCAAATTCAAATCCAAATTCAAATTCAAATTGAAATTCAAATTCAAATTCAAATTAAAATTAAAATTAAATAAAACTATAAAAAATGAAATAAAAATTAAAACTTAAATTTAAAAAAAACTAAAAAATAAATTCAAATTAAAATTAAATGAAAATAAAAATAAAAATAAAATTAAAATTAAGATTACAATTACAATTACAATTGAAATTAAATTAAATGAAAATTAAAATTAAAAATAAAAATTGAAATTGAAATTCAAATCCAAATTCAAATCCAAATTCAAATTCAAATTCAAATTCAAATTCAAATTCAAATTAAAATTAAAATTAAATAAAACTATAAAAAATGAAATAAAAATTAAAACTTAAATTTAAAAAAAACTAAAAAATAAATTCAAATTAAAATTAAATGAAAATAAAAATAAAAATAAAATTAAAATTAAGATTACAATTACAATTACAATTGAAATTAAATTAAATGAAAATTAAAATCTAAAATAAAAATTTAAAAAATAAATAAAATAAAAATAAAAATAAAATAAAAATTAAAAATAAAAATTAACATACAAATTAAATTTAATAAAAACTAAAAACTAAAATTAAAATTTAAAAAAAACTAAAAATTAAATTAAAATTAAAATTAAAATTGAATGAAAACAAAAATTAAAATTAAAATTACAATTACATTTGAAATTAAAATTAAAATAAAAATAAAATAAAAATTAAAAATAAAAATAAAAATTAAGATACAAATTAAAATTAAAATTAAAATAAAATAAAAATAAATGAAAATCAAAATAGAAATAAAAGATTAAATTAAAATTAAAATCAAAAATTAAAATAAAATTCCAATTTAAATACAAACTCAAATTCAAATTCAATATCAATTTCAAATTCAAATTCAAATTCAAATTCAAATTCAAATTCAAATATAAATTCAAATTCTAATTAAAATTAAAATTCAAATTCAAATTCAAAATCAAATTCAAATTCAAATTAACCTTCAAATTAAAATTCAAATTCAAATTCAAAATCAAATTCAAATTCAAATTAAACTTCAAATTAAAATTAAAATTCAAATTCAAATTAAAATTGAAATTAAAATTAAAATTAAAATTAAAATTAAAATTAAAAATTAAACTAAAATTCAAATTCAAATTCAAATTCAAATTTAAATTTTATTAATTAATAAAACTTGTAGTATCTCAGCAATCTACTGCCCCCCAAGATACAATCTCAAACAAGGAGATTATACTAATCTTCTCAAAATACTAGGAAGTGTCTTTTTAATTGGAGGTGACTTTAATGCAAAAAATACCTATTGGGGATCACGGTTAACGACCACTAAAGGAAAAGAACTTTTCGCAGCAGGCAAACAACTAAAATGTGAATTTCACTCAGGCGGTACACCAACCTATTGGCCCTCGGATATCAGTAAGACTCCAGATCTTATAGACTTCTTTATTACAAGAGGAATTTCAGATAATTATACCCATATTATTATTATTATTATTACTTGAGGGCCATGTGGGGGCTCAAGCCACCCCGCACTGCGACCTAAAAGATCTTTTGTGCATGAAGCCCTACTTAATTATCCGTCCAGTCAATATTCAGGCTCTTAATGAACCTGATAATACTGCCTAACGGTACGTGATACAAACTATCTGGGCTCATTGCTCTCCCTCCTAGATGTTTTAATTATCCGTCCAGCCAATATTCAGGATCTTAATGAACCTGATAATACTGCCGACCGGTACGTGATACAAACTATCTGGGCTCATTGCTCTCCCTCCTAGATGTAATAACATTTACTTCTGCTAGAAGAGCGGTAGCATTGGGACTCAAGGACTTCGAGAGGGCAGACCCACTCCCGTATATTCCTATCCGTGCCTCGTCTACCGTTTTGATTTTACTCTTGCGAGTTGCTGGGACATACTATCTGGGCTCATTGCTCTCCCTCCTAGATGTTTACTGTTGTAAGTACTTCTACACGCGATACATACTATCTGGGCTCATTGCTCTCCCTCCTAGATGTTTACTGTAGGAAGTACCTACTTCTACACGCATTACATACTATCTGGGCTCATTGCTCTCCCTCCTAGATGTAATAACATTTACTTCTGCTAGAAAAGCGGTAGCATTGGGACTCAAGGACTTTGAGAGGGCAGACCCACTCCCGCGTATTCCTTCCCGTGCCTCGTCTACCGTTTGGATATGACTCTTGCGAGTTGCTGGGAATAAAAAAAGTCGCCTGTAGGTCACCCAGGTTTACTACAGGAAGGCTAAATAAAACTGGAGGGTGCCTGGTGTCCAGAGTCCGCATATATAGACTGATTAACCTATCAGCCATTCATCCATCGGCATATGCTGTTCCACCTTAGATTAGGGATTTTTTGTCAAGGTTTTCTCCTTTAGCGCCGTACTTTAGCCTGTCACAAAAAGCCACATTCAGCCTAATGGTTACAGTTACCGGTGGTTGCCACGAGGAGGCAGTACGTACACTTGCGCCTACTGGAAGGTTACGGAGCCCCTTCCAATAGACGCCAAACCACCAATTATACCCATATAGAGAACAGTGAAAGTCTATCATCAGATCATTCACCAGTTATTATGACACTTAGCCAAACAATTATTATGAAACAGAGCAACCCGAAATTAACAAGCTTCAAAACCAATTGGGATCTCTTCCAAACACGGTTAACAGAAAGAATTAATCTGCAGAACCCAATTCAGGGATCAGTCCAATTAGAAGAAGAACTAGATAATCTCATCTATAATATCCAAAGTGCTGCGTGGGAAAGTACTCCTAATAACAATCATGAATTGAAGCGCAATGCTAGCTATCCGGAGGAAGTAAGGGAACTACTTAAAATCAAAAGAAAAGCACGGAAGAATTGGCAAAAACATCGAAACCCGGAAAATAAGAGGGTATTTAATCACTTGTGTAACAAATTAAAATATCTAATAAAAGATATTAAAAATCAATCAGTTAATAAATACCTCAGCACTCTAACTGGGCAAAAAGATACTGATTACTCATTATGGAAAGCAACTAAGAATCTTAAAAGACCCAAACTTCAGGTTCCTCCAATTAAAGATAAAGACAATTGGGCTCGAAATGCTAAACAAAAAGCTGATTTGTTTGCAAATCATCTTGAAGAAACATTTCAACCTTACCCAAAACAAACGGAAGAGGAAAATATTACCCCGATAAATAAACAGGATGAAATAAAAATTACACCAATAACATTGAAAGAACTAAAATGGGAAATCAAGAATAATCTGAATGCGTATAAGGCCCCAGGATATGATCTTATAACGGGTCAGATAATAAAAGTGTTACCGGAGAAAGCATTGAGGAAACTAATGCATATAATTAATGCAGCATTTCGACTAAGATATGTACCAAGACAATGGAAAGTTGCAGAAGTAATTATGATACTTAAGCCGAACAAACCTCCGAACGATAAAGCTTCATACAGGCCGATTTCTCTGCTACCAACATTATCGAAACTATTTGAAAAGGTTCTTCTTAAAAGACTAAAACCAATTATCGAAGAAAGGAATCTTATCCCCTCACATCAGTTTGGATTTAGGGAAAAACATTCTACTATAGAACAAGTACATCGAATTACTGATGTAATCGAGAAATCACTTGAAAGCAAACAAATATGTTCAACTATATTCCTTGATGTAGCGCAAGCATTTGACAAAGTATGGCACCAGGGGTTAGAATTCAAACTTCATCGAGATCTTCCAGAGCAATTTTTTCAAATTCTAAAATCCTACATATCAGAGAGGCACTTCCGAGTAAAGTATGAGAATGAATACTCCCAGCTAAAACGAATAACAGCAGGAGTTCCACAAGGGAGTGTTCTTGGACCAATCCTTTATCTCCTATATACTAGAGATATACCAATTATAGAAGCAACAATGGCGACTTTTGCAGATGACACGGCAATACTTGCAACAGCAAAAAACATCAATGAATCCACTAGTAAACTTCAGAAGGCTACTAACCTGATATGTAAATGGACAGAGAAATGGCGAATTAAATTAAATGAAGCAAAATCAGTCCAAGTGAACTTTACCAATCTAAAAGTTAATCATATACCAATAATGATAAACTCTATAGTAGTACCGCATGCGAACACTGCTAAGTATCTTGGCATGACTTTAGATGCTAAACTTAGATGGAAAGAACACATAAAAAAGAAGCGAGAAGAACTAAACATAAAATTTAGAAAGATGCATTGGCTCTTAGGGAGACAATCTGAACTAGCGATCCATAACAAACTGCTGTTATACAAACAAATCCTTAAACCTGTATGGACGTACGGTAGCCAACTCTGGGGTTGTGCCAAGAGGACAAATATTAAAATCATACAAACAGTTCAAAATAAAATCCTGCGATGTATTGTTAATGCACCGTGGTACATTCGAAACGACAACCTCCATCGAGATCTAAAGATCGAGCTTGTCGTGGATGAAATTAAGCATCATGCAACAAAACACCTACAACGTCTGCACCAGCATGAAAATCTGGACATACGCTGTATGCTGGCTACCACACCTACCAGAAGACTGCAAAGAATAAAACCATTGGACTTATCGCGACCAGGAGGTCAGTAGACTTGCTGTGGCGAAAATCCAGGGGATGAGTTACACGAAATGGGGGATAATCTTGTGATTGTGCCGACTAATCAAATACTTTATAATGCAATGTAAATTACTAAATGGGTGTAAGACTCAGTCGTAATATAAATAAATAAAAAAAAAAAAAAAAAAAAAAAATTTAAATTTAAATTCAAATTCAAATTCAAATTAAAATTCATATTAAAATTAAATGAAAATTAAAATTACAATTACAATTGAAATTAAACTTAAAATAAAAATAAAATAAAAATAAAAAATAAAAATTGAAATACATTTTAAAATTAAAATAAATTAAAATTAAATGAATATAGAAATAGAAAATTCTATATTAAAAAATAGAAATAAAAAATTAAATTAAGATTAAAATTAAAAATTAAAATAAAATTCAAATTCAAATTCATATTCAAATTAAATGAAAATAAAACTAAAGACTAAAATAAAAATTGAAAAAAAAAAAATTAAATTAAAATTAAAATTAAAACTACAATTACAATTGAAATTAAAATTAAAATTAAAATAAAAATAACATTAAATTAAAATTAAAAATAAAAATAAAAATTGGAATACAAATTAAAATTAAAATTAAAATAATTTAAAATTAAATGAAAATAAAAAAAAAAAATAAAAAAATAAAAAATTAAATTGAAATCAAAATCAAAATTAAAATTAAATTAAAAATTAAAATTAAAATTAAATTAAATAAAAATAAAAATAATACCAAAAATTAAAATTAAAATTACAATTAGAATTGAAATTGAAATTAAAACTAAAAATAAAATAAAAATTAAAATAAAAATAAAAAATAAAATTACAATTACAATAATAAAAATTAAAACTAAAATTAAATGAAAATAAAAATAACAATCGAAATAAAAACTAAAATTAAAATTTAAAAAAACTAAAAATTAAATTAAAATTAAAATTAAATGAAAATAAAAATAAAAATAAAAATAAAAATAAAAATTGAAATACAAATTAAAATTCAAATAAATAAAAATTAAATGGAAATAAAAATAGAAATAATATTAAAATTAAAATTAAAAATTCAAATTAAATGAAAATAAAAATAAAAACTAAAATAAAAATTTAAAAAATAAATAAAATAAAAATAAAAATAAAATAAAAATTAAAAATAAAAATTAAATTTAAATTCAAATTCAAATTCAAATTAAAATTAAATGAAAAATAAAATTACAATTACAATTGAAATTAAAATAAAAACAAAAATATAATAAAAATTAAAAATAAAAATTAAAATACATTTTAAAGTTAAAATAAATTAAAATTAAATGAAAATTAAAATAGAAATAAAAAATTAAATTAAGATTAAAATTAAAAATTAAATAAAATTCAAATTCATATTCAAATTACACTAAAAAACTTAAAATAAAAATTTAAAAAAAAATAAAAATTAAATTAAAATTAAAATTAAAATTACAATTACAATTGAAATTAAAATTAAAACTAAAAATAAATGAAAATAAAAATAACAATCGAAATAAAACTAAAATTAAAATTTAAAAAAACTAAAATTTAAATTAAAATTAAAATTAAAATTAAAATTAAAATTAAATGAAAATATAAATAAAAATAAAAATTGAAATACAAATTAAAATTCAAATTAAATGAAAATAAAAAATAAAACTAAAATAAAAATTTAAAAAATAAATAAAATAAAAATAAAAATTAAAAATTGAAATACAAATTAAATTTAAAATAAATTAAAATTAAACGATAATAAAATAAAAAAAAAAACTAAAATTAAAATTTAAAAAAACTAAAAATTAAATTAAAATTAAAATTGAATGAAAACAAAAAATAAAATTAAAATTAAAAATAAAAATTAAAATTAAAATTAAAGATTAAAGATTATATTAAAATTAAAATTAAAATGAAAAATTAAAAATTAAAAATTAAAATAAAATTCAAATTTAAATACAAACTCAAATTCAAATTCAAAATCAATTTCAAATTCAAATTCAAGTTCAAATTCAAATTAAATGAAAATAAAAATATAAATAGAAATAAAAACTAAAATTAAAATTTAAATAAAACTAAAAACTAAATTAAAATTTAAATTCAAATTCAAATTCAAATTTAAATTAAAATTAAATGAAAATTAAAATTAAATGAAAATAAAAATAGAAATAAAAAATTAAATTAAGATTAAAATTAAAAATTAAAATAAAATTCAAATTCAAATTAAATGATCCACAAGCTCAAGTTGAGAGGACAACTTCTCTCCAGTAATTTTATGGAATCGCACACCAAAACGAATTTTAAAACATAGTAGCGACCAATTACTTGCTTGAATCGTGCTCTCGTTTGCTTTTATTTATTTTAATTTAACGTTTAGCGTTTTCTTAGAGCATATCGCCACTTACAGGAAAGCTGTTATCAAGCTGCCGAAGAAACCAACGATGTAAGATCTTCTCCTCCAATTTAGGGGTATTCTGACAGTTAAAGGGCTCTTCTTTTAGCAAGCTCCATAAAGATGTTGTTAGCCAAATTTAAAATTCCCTTACTTTTTGTTAATTGCAGAAACAGTGGACATAGCAACATTGTAGTTTTTCGATAAATTTGTAACCTTGCCACTTTAAGAAATTATTCAAAAATTCCAGATTGTATGTTTAATATTAAATCTGTTGCTTTTTACCTATTTTTAATTAGGAACTATTAATGTCACAGCACATAAAACTATTTATAAACTGCACTAGGTTACCGCACAAAGTAGGTACTGATGGATTTTCAACTTTACTCGATTCAAATTATGAAAAGGGAACAAATTGGAAATCTCCTGATCATAAGAAAATATATTACTTAAGTACATATTAAGAATTATATGTGCAATTTTGGACATGCGGGAGTGTACAACATCTATTTTACGTTATCAAGCTTTCTAATTATTCACGTTATTGAGTTTTTGTCATTTTTTTTATTAATTGTTTAATAAAACAAATCCGACGTTTTAACGTTATATTCCTCAACATTCGTTATTAAACATTTAAATTATTGCATAAATTGTACCCTTTAAATGAATGAATTAATAAAAAAAAATTAACTTATAAAACCATAAATTAATTAATTAAAAATAAAAATAAAAGCGGAAAAAATCCAAATCGACATATTATCGTTCTCAAGATATCGTGGGTACCCAGCGGACAAACAAATTGGTTGTTCAAATTCATTCAGAGAAATTACAATTAATTTTACAAATATTAGCGCACATCATGCAAAGATTTCAAATCATCAGAAGCAGAGATTTTGTTCGGAAAGTTATTCATCAATGTATGAGATGTCATTGATGTAAGCTGCAGCAATAGCCTTAAATTCGTCAACCTCCATGTGTGTATGGCAACGAAAGTAATTCATTAGGAACTCGCTTCGAATTTAAGCACAAATAATTTCATCGCTGCTCTAAAAAGGTTTCAATCCGAGCAGTGATCTATTTTCTGATAAAGGAGCAAATTTTGTAGGAGGTTTTAATCAGCTAAGGAGTTGGACGAAATGCTAAAATCAGAAGTCTTAAGACACTAAATATTTATTTACATCCGGAGAGTCATAAGGAAACCCGTTTTACACTAAGAAGAGCTGCTTACACTACTAGAAAAAATCGAAACTATTTTAAATTCGAGACCGTTGTTTCAAGATAAAGTTTAAACCAATAACTCCTACACGTTTCTTGATTGGTCACCCACTTACTAATTTATTGAATACAAAAGATAACAAATTTATCGAGGTTGCAATTGATGCAAAATATGATTCAACACGTTTGGAAATGGTGGTATATGTACATTGTGGTGGTATTTCACCACGTTAAACACATGTTGTTCTATACGAGACAAAAACTTACCTCCTTCAACTTAACCACTAGGTTTACATAAGGTAATCAGAGTGGTTACTTTGAAATCGTTCAAGGGCATTTACAAGCGACCAGCTCAAAACATATGTTTGCAGCCAAGACGGGTTTGTAGTTATACTTAAAATGAGTTTAATAAAAACGGAACAATAAAATTTGTTAAGTCACTTCAATAAAAGTCATTGCGAACAAAACAACACAATTATAATATTTACAATTCAGTAATAACAAATGTAATTTTTGTATAAAATTCACATCTGAAATAAAAGTTGTTATTTGTTTAATTTCATTTAAAATAAATTTAAATACAAAATAACACTTATTTCAGAAAAAATCTTTTAAGTTTCAGCAATGCTAGGGAAATGCCCAACCAGTGATACGTGAACAAGATTAAAAAGTGCTAGTAAAGGTGTTGAACAAATTCTGTGAAACAAGCTAGACCTGCGATTGAAACTTTATTTAATCTACCTCAAAAATAGTCTCATAAATGGAATAGTTCTTCTTCAAAATTAGTATGCTAAATCCCGTTAAGTTTATTTCCGCACATAACCAAATTAAGCTCATTTAAATTACCAATATTAAATATAATCACGAACGACAAAGATTTTAGTTTTGTTTATTTAATTTTTCATTATGCTCTACTTAACTTAAATGATCCTGTATTGTATACGAAATAAAACCATTTTTTATTGTTACCGTAATTTAATATTCAAATTACTTAAAAAGCTTATATTTCGCTCTATTACCGTAAACGCGCAAACACACACACACAAATAAAATTCACCGCACCTACCTAATTTTATTCATTGAATATTTTAAAATTTTGTAAGCTTTTCGTATATAGCATTCAAAACAAAAAACATTTTTTTTTTATTTTCTCCGCATGTTTAATTATAATTTCCGAATTTAAAAAAGCTTATACACAAGACAAGCTTCTTTTTATCAATGTGTATATAAAAGAATTTTGCATAAAATATTCAAACTTAAAGGATTTCTTAACTTCGCATTCGCATACACTACACTCGTATAACAACAACAAAAGGATTTCCGTTTGAGTGAAAAAAATAATTTATTTTTCAAGGTTGATTTTCGCATCCACATAAATTTTCCCATTTATATTGTTAGTATGTAACAATATAGATGGCAATAAATGATAATAAATAATGATAACAATAAAGCAACTACACCAGCAACAACAACAACACGCAGCTATGACGATATTATCATCATCAATATTTCTTGATTACAGTGTGCATAAGTAACAAACAAACGAACGAACAAAAGTCGAAGAGAAAAGCTTTAAATATGTTTATTGTTGTCGTTTGTTGTTCGTTTGGCTTGATAACAGAGCTTATTTATATATCAAAAAGAAAGAAAAGTCGAAACAAAGTGACAAATAACCGTTTCTCGTATATAAAAAAAAATGTTATCAAACAAGAAAATCCCGAAACAAATACAAAACATATTTTACTACTTTATGTATATATAGAGGTTATTCATTGTTCTTTAACAACAACAAAAAAAGCTTTCATTATATAAATTTTTGTTTTAATTAAAACACATGTTCTATGTGTACAATAAACATTTTTCTATTTTTGTTTGGCAAACAAGGCAAAATGGTGTGGGATTTTTAAAGGTGCGTTTTGTGGGTCAACGAAAATAAATTTTGTTTTACTATATAGAATCGTAGAAAATGGAAATAAATAAAATAAGATTATCCACACCAATGTACCGAAATGAACGAAAAGCTTTTTGTTGAAAACCAAACAAATTGAATAATTCAATTTAATTTTTTTTAATTTCTTGGGAGGGATTTTGTATGCGCAAACTTTTCTCGCTGTATATCTATAGCCTGGCTCGAATTTAATGTAAACCATTAATTTTAAGGAACAAGTTTTTTTTTTGTACCGAGCTTTTCCTCTACTCGTATATATAAGAATAAATTAAAATTCGTTTTTTTTTCAAGATTATCGATTATTATGTTAATTGATTTTTAATTGGGTCAATATTGAACTTTGTGTGTATAATTAATTAGAAGGATTTTTATTCTGAATGTGGTTTAGTCGTTTCAGAGTATGGGATGGCTTAGGTGAATTTTACTTAATTATTTTAATGTTTTTTGCGGATTAATTGGTTTGTGGATAAAATCGTTTTAAAACGGATAAAGTACCTGCAACATTGGTTATCTGCGAAATGTAGTATGGAAAAAATGGTCATAACATGGGTATTTTGGTATTAAGTTACGAAAATTTTTCGCAAGGTATATACCTACGTCTAATAAAACGTCACGTTATAATTCAGAAAGTTTTAACAGCGATCAAAGAGCTTTAAGTAATACAGATACTCCAAATACTCCTTAAATTCAATGTGTTCTCAGTTCCAAATAAATTGAAATATTTAGAAATAAAAGTTCAAATTGTTAATTTCTAAAAACTTGGAAAGTGAGAACGGAGGAAATTTAAAAGAAATTGAATAAAATGTTTAAAATTGTAGATTTAAAATTTTTAAAGCAAAACAAATTATAAATTATCAGATATTTGAGATATAATTCTATTCGATAAATCTAAGTGCTAAAATTGCAGGAGCGCAGATCTGAAAATAGAAATTACTCAAAATAGTTTTCTAAAATTTAAAAATTCAAAAATTTTAGATTTCAAATTTTAAAACCAGAAAAATAAGTCGAACTTACTTTTGTTATAAGATTTATTAAGGAAATTTGTAAAGATTCTAAACAGTATAATTTTGGACTGTCAATGTTATAAAACTACCAAATTTTAAAATTTGATACACGAGTGTTTTTTTAGTTTTGAATACAATATTTTGAATTAACTATTAAGTAATTTGACTGAAAAGTTAAAACTTTACTAAACAATTAATATTGAAGTTTGGAATATGAAATTTTGGAATTTGTAGTTTGGAATTTGAAGTTTGAAATTTCGGATTTTGAGTTTGAAGTTTGAAATTTTTAATATGAAATTTTGGAATTTGGAATTTGAAGTTTGAAATTTAGAATTTGCGATTTGTAGTTTGAAGTTTGGAATTTTGATATGAAAGTTTGGAATATGAAATTTTGGAATTTGAAGTTTGGAATTTGAAGCTTTAAATTTTAAATTTGGGATTTGGAGTTTAAAGTTTGGAATTTTCAATATGAAATTTGGGAATTTGGAATTTGGGATTTGGAATTTGAAGTTTGGAATTTGGAATTTAAGGTTTAGATTTTGAAATTTGCAATTTAAATTTAAAATTTGGAAATTTATGATTTAAAATTTTGAATTTGGAATTTGAAGTTTGAAGTTTGGAATTTAGAATTTGAAATATGTAATTGGAAATTTGGAATTTGAGATTTTAAGTTTGATATTTGGAATTTAAAATTAAAATTTAAAATTTGAAATTTGGAATTGGGAATTTAGAATTTGAAATTTGGAATTTAAGTTTGGAATTTGGAAACACACTTAAGCAGACTTGCTTTACGCTCCGGAGGTCCCGGTTTCGATTCTAGGCGGGTGATGAAAAAATCACGGCTGGTTAATATAGGATCAATGAATTAATCACTCATTATCCGTTAACAAATTGATTACGAAACTTCAAAAAAATGAAGCGGCCAAATTCCTCTACGGGATGTAGCGACAGCGGCAAAAAAAAAAAATTTGAAATTTGGAATTTGAGATTTTAAGTTTGATATTTGGAATTTAAAATTAAAATTTAAAATTTGGAAATTTGAAGTAGGAATTTAAGATTTAAGATTTAAAATTTGAAATTTGGAATTGAGAATTTAGAATTTGAAATTTGGAATTTGAAGTTTGAAGTATGGAATTTGGAATATAAAATTTTGGAATTTAGGATTTGGAATTTGAAGTTTGGAATTTGAAGTTTAAAATTTGAAATTTGATATTTGAAGTTTGATTTGAAATTTAGAATTTGAAATTTGGAATTTGGAATTATACATATGTTTGGAATTTGAGGCTTGAATTTTGAAATTTGAAATTTAAAATTTGGAAATTGGATTAGGAATTTAAGATTTAAGATTTAGAATTTTTAATTTGGAATTTTAAATTTGGAATTGAAAATTTGAAATTTGGGATATGAAATTTTTTTATTTGGGATTTGGAATTTGAAGTTTGGAATTTGAAGTTTGAAATTTGGAATTTGGGATTTGGAGTTTGAAGTTTGGAATTTTGAATATGAAATTTGGGAATTTGGAACTTAGGATTTGGAATTTGAAGTTTGGAATTTGAAGTTTGGAATTTGAAGTTTGAAATTTGGGATTTGTAGTTTGAAGTTTGGAATTTGGAATATAAAATTTTGGAATTTCGGATTTGGAATTTGAAGTTTAAAATTTAAATTTGATATTTGAAGTTTGATTTGAAATTTGGAATTTGAAGTTTGGAATTTGAAATTTGGAATTTGGAATTTGAAGTTTGGAATTTGGAATTTAAGGTTTAGATTTTGAAATTTGCAATTTAAATTTAAAATTTGGAAATTTATGATTTAAAATTTTGAATTTGGAATTTGAAGTTTGAAGTTTGGAATTTAGAATTTGAAATATGTAATTGGAAATTTGGAATTTGAGATTTTAAGTTTGATATTTGGAATTTAAAATTAAAATTTAAAATTTGAAATTTGGAATTGGGAATTTAGAATTTGAAATTTGGAATTTAAGTTTGGAATTTGGAAACACACTTAAGCTCCAAAAGAATTTCCATTCAAGGATTTTCAGTACCTTAAGAAAAAACACAGTAAACCGGGCACAATGGTTAGCAGACTTGCTTTACGCTCCGGAGGTCCCGGTTTCGATTCTAGGCGGGTGATGAAAAAATCACGGCTGGTTAATATAGGATCAATGAATTAATCACTCATTATCCGTTAACAAATTGATTACGAAACTTCAAAAAAATGAAGCGGCCAAATCCCTCTACGGGATGTAGCGACAGCGGCAAAAAAAAAAATTTGAAATTTGGAATTTGAGATTTTAAGTTTGATATTTGGAATTTAAAATTAAAATTTAAAATTTGGAAATTGGAATTAGGAATTTAAGATTTAAGATTTAAAATTTGAAATTTGGAATTGGGAATTTAGAATTTGAAATTTGGAATTTGAAGTTTGAAGTATGGAATTTGGAATATAAAATTTTGGAATTTAGGAGTTGGAATTTGAAGTTTGAAATTTGAAGTTTAAAATTTGAAATTTGAAGTTTGATTTGAAATTTGGAATTTGAAATTTGGAATTTGAAATTTGGAATTTGGAATTATACATATGTTTGGAATTTGAGACTTGAATTTTGAAATTTGAAATTTAAAATTTGAAAATTGGATTAGGAATTTAAGATTTAAGATTTAGAATTTTTAATTTGGGATTTGAAGTTTGGAATTTGAAGTTTGAAATTTGGAATTTGGGATTTGGAGTTTGAAGTTTGGAATTTTTAATATGAAATTTGGGAATTTGGAACTTGGGATTTGGAATTTGAAGTTTGGAATTTGAAGTTTGGAATTTGAAGTTTGAAATTTGGGATTTGGAGTTTGAAGTTTGGAATTTGGAATATAAAATTTTGGAATTTAGGATTTGGAATTTGAAGTTTGGAATTTGAAGTTTAAAATTTGAATTTGATATTTGAAGTTTGATTTGAAATTTGGAATTTGAAGTTTGGAATTTGGAATTTGGAATTATACATATGTTTGGAATTTGAGGCTTGAATTTTGAAGTTTGAAATTTAAAATTTGGAAATTGGATTAGGAATTTAAGATTTAGAATTTTTAATTTGGAATTTTAAATTTGGAATTGAAAATTTGAAGTTTGGAATTGGGAATTTGGGATATGAAATTTTTTTATTTGGGATTTGGAATTTGAAATTTTGAATTTGAAGTTTGAAATTTGGAATTTGGGATTTGGAGTCTGAAGTTTGAAATTTTCAATATGAAATTTGGAATTTGGGATTTGAAATTTGAAGTTTGGAATTTGAAGTTTGGAATTTGAAGTTTGAAGTTTGGAATTTGGAATTTGGAATTTGAAGTTTGGAATTTGGAATTTAAGGTTTAGATTTTGAAATTTGCAATTTAAATTTAAAATTTGGAAATTGGAATAAGGAATTTAAGATTTAAGATTTAAAATTTAGAATTTGGAATTTGAAGTTTGAAGTTTGGAATTTAGAATTTAGAATTTGAAATATGTAATTGGAAATTTGGAATTTGAGATTTTAAGTTTGATATTTGGAATTTAAAATTAAAATTTAAAATTTGGAAATTTGAATTAGGAATTTAAGATTTAAGATTTAAAATTTGAAATTTGGAATTGAGAATTTAGAATTTGAAATTTGGAATTTGAAGTTTGAAGTATGGAATTTGGAATATAAAATTTTGGAATTTAGGATTTGGAATTTGAAGTTTGGAATTTGAAGTTTAAAATTTGAAATTTGATATTTGAAGTTTGATTTGAAATTTAGAATTTGAAATTTGGAATTTGGAATTATACATATGTTTGGAATTTGAGGCTTGAATTTTGAAATTTGAAATTTAAAATTTGGAAATTGGATTAGGAATTTAAGATTTAAGATTTAGAATTTTTAATTTGGAATTTTAAATTTGGAATTGAAAATTTGAAATTTGGGATATGAAATTTTTTTATTTGGGATTTGGAATTTGAAATTTGGAATTTGAAATTTGGAATTTGGAATTATACATATGTTTGGAATTTGAGACTTGAATTTTGAAATTTGAAATTTAAAATTTGAAAATTGGATTAGGAATTTAAGATTTAAGATTTAGAATTTTTAATTTGGGATTTTAAATTTGGAATTGAAAATTTGAAATTTGGAATTTGAAATTTGGGATATGAAATTTTTTTATTTGGGATTTGGAATTTGAAGTTTGAAATTTGGAATTTGGGATTTGGAGTTTGAAGTTTGGAATTTTGAATATGAAATTTGGGAATTTGGAACTTAGGATTTGGAATTTGAAGTTTGGAATTTGAAGTTTGGAATTTGAAGTTTGAAATTTGGGATTTGTAGTTTGAAGTTTGGAATTTGGAATATAAAATTTTGGAATTTCGGATTTGGAATTTGAAGTTTAAAATTTAAATTTGATATTTGAAGTTTGATTTGAAATTTGGAATTTGAAGTTTGGAATTTGAAATTTGGAATTTGGAATTATACATATGTTTGGAATTTGAGGCTTGAATTTTGAAGTTTGAAATTTTAAATTTGGAAATTGGATTAGGAATTTAAGATTTAAGATTTAGAATTTTTAATTTGGAATTTTAAATTTAGAATTGAAAATTTGAAGTTTGGAATTTGAAATTTGGGATATGAAATTTTTTTATTTGGGATTTGGAATTTGAAGTTTAGAATTTGAAGTTTGAAATTTGGAATTTGGTATTTGGAGTTTGAAGTTTGGAATTTTCAATATGAAATTTGGAATTTGGAATGTGGGATTTGGAATTTGAAGTTTGGAATTTGAAGTTTGGAATTTGAAGTTTGAAATTTGGGATTTGGAATTTGAAGTTTGGAATTTTGAATTTAAGGTTTCGATTTTGAAATTTGCAATTTAAATTAATTTGGAAATTGGAATAAGGAATCTAAGATTTAAAATTTAAAATTTTGAATTTGGAATTTGAAGTTTGAAGTTTGGAATTTAGAATTTAGAATTTGAAATATGTAATTGGAAATTTGGAATTTGAGATTTGGGTTTTGAGATTTGGGTTTGAGTTGGGAGTGCCTTGAGCCCCAGAACAGATTGCATAGAATAAAACGAAAAAAAAAATACAGGGGAGTGTTTATGCATAAACTATCATTATCCGTACTTAGTTAAAAACAACATACTGCTTTTTCACAGATAGGCGATAATTACTATCATAAGCAATAAATTGTCTATAGCAAAAAAATCTACGATCAAAAATTTTCTATCGTTTAAACATGATCTACAAAACTTATGTAGATAATACCAGTTTTTAATTTGTTAATTAAAATAGAACGTCGGATTCTCGGAAATGTTTTGGAATGATAAAATCGTACTTATCGCGATGTGTTTCAATTAGATTGTGCGGTGACACGAAAATTTATCAAAACAATTTATTTCAAAACAAAATAGTTAGATTTAACTCATTTTACCAATAGCTAACGTATTTATTGAAAATCGTTGGTCGTGTGCACTTAAAGTTAATTGATTTACAATATCTACCTATACATTTTTGATAAGAATCGGAATATTACCAATTTGATAATATTTCACCGTACAAGTACATATATAAAGCAAAATTATTGACAAAATCCACGCATTAAACTTCAGTTTAGCACAGTGTAGAGAGTTGACAATTTTTGAAAATCTTTAAACAAAATGATTTCATCAAAACTGATTTTGGCCATAACATTGGTCTGTTTTGCCCTCATACCTGGTAAGTTCTAATATCAACAACCTGGATTATGTACTAACCTATAAATATCTTGTCAAACAATTTGATTTATATTTATAGTGTATGCAAACGTTTCTTACTGTCACCAATGTCAAGTAACACCAACCGATTTTAATGTCGAATGTTTCTATGGTAATACAACCGCGACTCCTTGTGATTCAGGACCTTATACTCACTGTGTCATGATTATTAGAGATTGGCGTGGCGATAGTCCGATTGTAAATAGACTTTGTGGTAATGCAGCCGGATTTTTGTGTCCTAACGGCCACGACTGTTATTTTTGTACTGGAAATGGGTGTAATCATAGGAATGTAAGCGAGATACCGTGATGATATGAAATAGTAATGAATTTATAATAAAATGAAGTACCTGTCGGATTACCCGCAGGTTAGCAGAAATTAGTGTTACTTTGTAATTTTGTGTTATTTGGTTTTACTGCTCATTTTATCATCTTTGAACTGTTCTTATAGTTAATGTGAGGTGTCAGGAACATAGATTTTTTCTGAAATATAGCGTGACAATTTGTTCGGAATAAATATTTGATAATTATAGGGCAGCGTACAGAATAATGATAATTACCTCGCACTGCGAACTGTTCAGTCAATATCCTGCCTCTTAATGAAACGGATAATACTGCCCAGCTTTACACTCAGCTTTACTACAGGAAGTCTAAATAAAACCGGAGGGTGCCGGCTTTATTTCCCCTTAGATTAATGTTGTTTTGTGAATGATTTCTCCTTTAGTGCCGTACTTTAGCCTATGCATGTGACAAATGGTCTCAGTTACTAGTGGTTGCCACGAGGGGGTAGCACGTACATTTGCTAATTGTAACCAGGTTACGCTTTACACAATTGTACCCATCACCCAGCTGCCTAATACATGACTAGAACAGTTCACGTGATGTGCAAAGGTTACGTAGCTTGTAGGTTACGTAGCTTGTAACTTTATTTTTTCAAGCACAAGCTTCAATGAGTTTTGTATTTTATAAGAGTACAACTTTCATACTGCGGGTGGAAGAATCGATGATGAGCCTCCATTCGTCACTCATGTAAATGTTTGGTTTCAAACAATTCATGAGACCTCTGAAAAAGGGGAGGAACTCTTTTTTCCGATTCCGGAAAGTTGTAACACATGTACCTTTTGCCAAAAGTCCATCCTTCTTCATGTTTGACGCAAGATATTTTGCAGCATTTTTCTCTAACCCCAAGTCCCTCACGATATCATTTAATTTTTTTTGATCCCATAGCTTCATACGTCTATCTCATTTTGAGCGACCATTCGCTTCATCGTTGTCAGAATCTGAATCAATTTCACCCCTGGCCTCAGAACTGTTTGAATCCTCAGTTGGCTCATCAATATCAATCTGACTTTCATCTTCAACTGTATCACCAGTGGGATCCATTTCAACATTACTGGCTGAAATACAATCATCATCATTATAAATTGGAGGAGTAAAAGATGAAGCTCGTATATAACATGATTGAGAATCAACATACTTTTGAATTTAATCATGTAAATATAGTAAACTGCTTCAGTTTCAGGCTCTTTACAAGCAGTAGGAGACTTCATGGAATTCTTGGCGCTTGAATCATAATCTAATCCTGCATTTGTTACAGATACTGCTCGGTACTCGCATGTATTGCTTTACGACTTGCAACCTGCATAGAGAAAACGGACTTATATTTATCCTCATATTGCGAAAACTATATCTATGAAGTTTTTCCGTTTCAAACTTACCACATACGTAGCAAAACATGGAACTGTCCTTGTTGCAGATATGAATGGAACAAACTGGAACGTCCATCCCACATCGCATGCTTTCTTGGTCCATCATCTGAAGCTACTCGAAGTCTTAAGTCGCACCGATTCAGAAATATAGTTACAGTCGTTTCCCTTCTTGAAGCATTGAACCCTAAAGTAGCCGAGTTGCCCATTATTCCAGAGCTGCGGTTGCTTTATGATAACGCATGCGGGCCCGCTTGAGTAGTAGAAACAGTAAAACCAAAGAAAAAACGAAATGCAAACGGGAGACAAAAATATTGACATATCTTGTTGAAATTAAATGTCAACTTCAAAATATAAATAGGAAGAAGAAACACGGATTATGATTTGGACAAAAGAAATTTTTTTTGTTGATGACTTGGCAAATAAGAAACAAAAAGGTGGAATGTTTCAAATATGACAACCTAACTTTCAGAGATTCTTCCACTCTGAGCGCAAATACGGAACCTACAAGGTAATCATGGTAAGTCAGAATCATACCCCCATTGTTAACGTTAATGGCAATCATGTTAAACTAGTTTAAGCTCTCCAAATATACGGCGATTCTACATTGGTCTACAGAGGAGTGCCTCCATCCTACTTGAGGGGTTTGTCACGAGATGCAAGGTGTAATTGAAGAGTCAAATTTTGTGTTTTATAGTCAATTTCGCTTCGAGTGACCCAACAAACGTGGCAATATTGAATTTTCAACCCCTTTATGGGGGTAACTCTTCGTTCGAAATCGATAAATAACCAGCGTAAAGCAAGTGGAAGAGCAATTTATAGAAATATCATTAGTGTAGCAAATTGTCAGACTATTGAGTTTGACATTAATGTTCGATATTTGTCTAGTGGATTTAATTTTGAATGGTTCGTCGAGATTTATACTTAATTCCATTTACATTTATCCACATGGTATAGAGGTCGATTTAAATATGTTCTTCTTTGCAGCATTAATGAAATAAATACACAGAAAGTTGATAACTGGTTTACAGTGGACACAGAAGTTCCAATGATTTTAATGGGAGATTTTAATATAGATGTTAAACGGAATGAAGTAGCGTTTGAGTTTATGAACCATCATTCCAATCTAGATATCGTTTCGACCAATTATCCATGTACATTAGGAAATAATTACATAGATTTGTCTAGAAAAATAATTCCAAAACTTCTTTCATCAGCCTGTTACTTTTCGTGCCATATCTCTATTCTCCATAAAATTGTGATGTAAAATAACAGAATGTTTCTTATATGTTTAGAGTATATTAGTAGAGTAGTTTTACGTCTTATAATAATTTATAAAATAATTGATATACGACTTGTTCACTATAAAATTTCAACTTGTCTGCCTGTCGAGATTTGTTCTTGTATTTTTTATTGGAATTTAGCACCCGTTAAAATGGTGTTGAATTAGTTTCGGAATTATATCCCTTCTCGTCCTATAACATTAATACAGTGTTTTTTAGTCATTTAGCAACTTAAAGCTCAACTAATTACCTTAATAAATCTGGAAACAAACGTAAGCTCAAACTTGTTTTCCTATTCTATCTATGTACTTGACATGGAACTTCCATATCTGTTCATTCTTTTCTGTGACTAAGTTCTAAAAAGGTATGAGCACAAATCTGAAAATACAAATTATTCGAAATATTCCGTTCTAAAATTTTAATTTCAATTTAATGCAGAAATTTTAGGTTTCAAATTTTAAGGGAAAATGTTAGAGCTCACATCTCTTATTAGATTTTTTAAGGAAAGCATCAAAAGCATGTTTTAGAAAATAGCAAATAAACAAATTTTTAAATTTCATAGACGAGCTTTTTCATAGCTGAACAATATTTTGAAAGGGCTTTTAAGTGATTTAAGTGAAAAGTTGAGAAGCTTGTTAAAAACTTGTTTAATGGAATTACAATGAATAAACCGTCGAACGAGCTGAAATTCATTTTTTGAAAATTGTTTGAAAGTTGAAGTTTTTTATTTTTAATTCCACCTTTAACTCAGTAATGTCAAATTTCACAATTTTTTGATTTCAAATTTTAAAGCCATAATGAAACGTTTGAGCTCAATTGCCTAAACAAGTTCATCCACCATCAAATAACAGGTCAAAATTAGTGTGGACGTCTTTAATTTGCAGTTCACGGCCTGTACGGAGAATTAAATATTTGTTCAATATAAAAAATATTATTTTTCAACAAATTAGAGATTAGATTTTAGCTTTAAAATATTTTGAAGGAGCCATTAATTGAATTAAACGAAAAATTGCCTAAAAGCATTGTTATTGAAGTTATAATGAATAAACCTGAAAATTCTAAATTTTAAATTTCTAAAAATTTGAAAATTTAGGAAGAAGGGATATAATTTATAAAAATTAATTTAAAAATTTTAAAGTATAAAAAATTATAAGCTTTCAGATATTCGAGAAAAAATTCTATCTACTTAATCTAAGTTCTTAACATGTAGGAGTGCAGATCCCAAAATACAAATTATTCGAAACAGTTTATTCCTTGATTTATTAAGGTAATTAGCTGAGCTTTAAGTTGCTAAAGGACTAAAGATATGTTGAGGTGTTATTCCTCTTCGTTACACCAAGCTCTGTTTTAAATGGTGGAGGTGTGCCATAATATATAGCTGCAAATGACATCTCTTCTGTTATTCATTCCACATTAATGTTTGCTGTCGAGCTGCCAACACGTCTGATTCCGGTAAATTATACAGGCACACACAAAAATAAAAAGTCGTGACCCAGAGGGTAGACCCCACTATTCCTACGTTTTCGCGGTCGCTGAAACCGAAAATGACCTTAAGAAATGTATCCAATTCCCCATTTCCTCATTATCACCCCGTTACCATCCCCCTGGGGGTCGAAATTTCAAATTTCATGCAAACTTGGAATGGAAGTGCATTCCTACGTTTCTTGGCATGCTAAACCAGAAAATGATAACTAAAAATAAATTCGACCTTTCCATCATCCCTAGCGCTCCTTTACTACTCCCAGAAAGGCGTTGAAATTTCAATTTTAATGCAAAATTGAGATGGATGTGACTTTCTATATTTCATGGGGTGCTGAAACCGAAAATGACACGAAAAGTAAATTTGACCCTTCCGACATCCCCTAGCACCCCCTTACTATCCCCAGAAAGGGGTTGAAATTTCAATTTGCATGCCAAATTGAGATGGATGAGCATTTCTATGTTTTTTGGAGCGCTGGAGCCGAAAATAACAACGAAAAGTAAATACGATCCTTCCATTACCCCTTTGCTACCCCCAGAAATTGACTATGAAACATAAAATTTGACCCTTCAATTACACCTTGCATCTCGTGACAAACCCTTCAAGTAGGATGGAGACACTCCTCTGTAGACCAATGTAGAATCGACGTATATTTGGAGAGCTTAAACTAGTTTAACATGATTGCGATTAACGTTAACAAGGGGGGTATGATTCTGGCTTACCGTGATTACCTTGTAGGTTCCGTATTTGTGCTCAGAGTGGAAGAATCTCTGAAAGTTAGGTTGTCATATTTGAAACATTCCACTTTTTTGTTTCTTATTTGCCGAATCATTAACAAAACAACAATTTTCTTTTGTCCAAATCAAAATCCGTGTTTATTCTTCTTATTTATATTTTGAACTTGATATTTTATTTTAACAAGATATGTCAATATTTTCGTCTCCCGTTTGCATTTCGTTTTCTCTTTGGTTTTACAGTTTCTGCTACTCAAGCGGGCCAACAGAAACGACTGTAACTAGGTTCTAAATCGGTGCGACTTAAGACTTCGCGTAGCTTCAGATGATGGGTCAAGAAAGCACGCGATGTGATATGGGCTTTCCAGTTTGTTCCATTCATATCTGCAACAAGGACAGTTCCATGTTTTGCTATGTATGTGGTAAGTTTGAAAAGGAAAAATTTCGTAGATAGTTTTCGCAATATGAGAATAAATATAAATCCGTTTTCTCTATGCAGGTTGCAAGAGGTAAAGGCAATACATGCGAGTACCGAGCAGTATCTGTCAACTTAAGCAATTTACTATATTTGCATGATTAAATTCATAGGTATGTTGATTCCCAAACATGTTATATACGCAACAACTTCATCTTTTACTCCTCCAATTTATAATGATGATGATTGTATTTCAGCCAGTAATGTTGAAATGGATCCCACTGGTGATACAGTTGAAGATGAAAGTCAGATTGATATTGATGAGCCAACTGAGGATTCAAACAGTTCTGAGGCCGGGAGTGAAATTGATTCAGATTCTGACAACGATGAAGCGAATGATCGCTCAAAACGAGATAGACGTATGAAGCTATGGCATCAGAAAAAATTAAATGATATCGTGAGGGACTTGGGGTTAGGGAAAAATTGCTGCAAAATATCTTGCGTCAAACTTGAAGAAGGATGGACTTTTGGCAAAAAGTACACGTGTTACAACTTTCCGGAATCGGAAGAAATAGTTCCTCCCCGTTTTCCGAGGCCTCATGAATTGTTTGAAACCAAACATTTACAGGAGTGAAGAATGGAGGCTCTTCATCGATTTTTCCACCCGCAGTATGTAAGTTGTACTCTTACAAAATACCAATGAGTTACTTCGATGCCGATAGCATATTCGGCCAGAAGAGTATAACTCATTAAAACTTGTGCTTGAAAAAATAAAGTTATAATAAATAATTATAAAAATAATTCGGAACACAACTTTAAATTTGGCGGACCACTAGTAACTGAGACCATTTGTCACATGCATAGGCTAAAGTACGGAACTAAAGGAGAAATCGTTCACAAAAAAAACCTAATCTAAGGGGGAACAGAGCCGGCGCCATACAAGGCACACTTCGGTTTTATTATTAGCCTTTCTGTAGTAAAGCTGAGTACAAAGATGGGCAGTATTATCAGTTTCATTAAGAGCCAGGATATTGACCGAACAATCAATCCCAACTCGACCACAAATGCAGCACTCAACTGAACCCAGGACTCAACGCCCTACTCTTTAACACCATTTAAGTTAACTTCCAACCAAACCCCCATCTCTCTTCTACTGAATTCCTCACTTAACCTCAACTCAATCCCAACTCAACTCCAACTAAACTCTTTGCTCAACCCTGAGTTCAACCTCAAACTCAATCCCTAAACCAACACGGTTCGAAAACTGCGTGTATCTTTGAATTCAACTCAATCCAAACTCAACCTCTAATTCGACCCCCAATTCAAACCTCGACGCTACTCGAAAAACTTCATTCTTCCTACTCAACCGAATCTTAACACGACTCCAACTAAACCGCAGTTCAGCCATAATCCAACTACAACTCAATTTTAACTCGACCTGTAATCCAGCTTTAAAATCAATCCCAAAGTCACGTTAAACTCAACTTTCAAATCAACAGGGTCTTAATAACTCGCCAACATGAACTAAAATCAAGCTAAACCGCTAATTCAACAAACAAATAAATCTCCAGCTGAACTGCTCACTTAATCCTAAACCCAAGCTTAACTCAACTCCTACTCAGCTCCAACTAAACCGAAAAATTCACGACCAACTCAATCTCAAATCTGCATATATAAAAATTTGTCAACATTTGGCCAATGTTGTAAAATTATTACATGGTTTTGGGTAAATTCGTTTAGTATAGGTACCCGACCTATTTCGGTACGCGACAACTCGGCGACGACCAACTCGGCAACGGTCAACTCGGCGACGGTAAACTCGGCAACGGTCAACTCGGCGACGGTAAATTTGGCGACAGGCAACTCGGCAACGGTCAACTCGGCAACGACTAACTCGGCGACGGTAAACTCGGCAACGGTCAACTCGGCGACGGTAAACTCGGCGACAGTCAACTCGGCGACGGTAAATTTGGCGACAGGCTACTCGGCAACGGTCAACTCGTCGACGGACAACTCGGCAACGGTCAACTCGGCGACAGGCTACTCGGCAACGACCAACACGGTCAACTCGGCGACGGTAAACTCGGCGACGGTAAATTTGGCGACAGGCTACTCCGCAATGGTCAATTCGTCGACGGACAACTCGGCAACGATCAACTCGGCGACAGGCTACTCGGCAACGGTCAACTCGGCAACGATTAACTCGGCGACGGTAAACTAGGCGACAACAAATTTGCGACTATCAACCAAGCAATGACTAACTCGGCGATGACCAATTCGGATACAGTCCACTCGGCGACGGTCAATCCATTTAAAGAAAAACCTTACCTAATCAACGTCATCAAACAGCACAATTGGAGTTTGCAAGATACCATTTGAATGCAAATACCATTTGGAGGAATATCATCTTTTTGGATGAAAGTCGTTTTTGTATGGACAGCACCAAAGGCTCGTATTATTTTCATGATTTGAGAAAGGAACAGAAATGTCTCAGACGGCGTGATAACAGATTTGGTTTGGTTATGATATGGGAATCCTTTTCCTATTATGCTGGTCCAGATTTCGTGAAACTAACTGGGAAACGTAAAGTACAAGCAGTTATTGGAACCCCAAATCCACACAATTTGGGAGGCAAATGTACGTGCTGCCCCCTCGTGGCAACCACTAGTAACTGAGGTCATTTAAGTCAGTGAATTTAGCCCGAAATTTCAGCCCGAAATTTAGGTTCGTTTCTTGACTAAAATGTAGCTATCCAGAAAAAGTGTAAATGTCATATAAAATGTAGCACCATCCCGAAAACAAATGTAAATATAACATTTAACCGACTCTCCGGTGCTACATTTATATGACATTTACATTTTCTGGATAGCTACGTTTTAGTCAAGAAACGAACCTAAATTTCGGGCTAAAATTTCGGGCTGACTTGACTGACTTGACTATTTATCACATTTTGGCCATTTGGCATAGGCTAAAGTACGACGTTAAAGGCGAAATCGTTCACATAAAAACCCTAATCTAAGGAGGAACAGAGCCGATGGATAAATGGCTGATAGATTAAGCAGTCCAAAGTATGCGGAATTGCGGACTCTGGATACTAGGCACCTCCGGTTTTATTTAGCCTTCTTGTAGTAAAGCTGAGTGTAAAGCTGGGCAGTATTATCCGTTTCATTAAGAGGCAGGATATTGACAGGACAGTTCGCAGTGCGAGGTGATCATCATTATTCTGTACGCTGCCCTATAATAATCAAACATTTATTCCGAACAAATTGTCACGCTATATTTCAGAAAGCATCTATGTTCCTGACGCCTCACATTAACTATAAGAACAAAACTATAAGAATTAAACAAAACGATATTTGCCATGAGTGTGAAGTTTATGCTAAAAAAAATAACAAAAAATTACACTGTTAAATTTAAAATTTTGAATAATTTTGATAGTTTTATAAATTATTGTAGCACCGATCACAGAGATGTCCACAGTGTCTCGCCTATTTTTTCGAATAACTTGGCCATGTGCCAATATACATGGCCAACCTAATCCAATTGTGATGAACTTTACTATACTTCACAGAATTTAGAATTTCTAATAATTTTGATGGTTTTTTAAATTTTTATATCTCTGATCACAGAGATGTCCACAATGTCTCGCTCATATTTTCGGATAACTTGCCCATGTGCCAATACACATGGCTAACCTGATCCAATTGTAACGAACTTTACTATACTTCACAGAATTTAGGATTTTTTATAATTTTGATGGTTTTATAAAATTTTGTATCTCCGATCACAGAGATGTCCACAATGTCTCGCCTATATTTTCGGATAACTTGGCCATGTGTTAATACATATGGCCAACCTGATCCAATTGTGTCGAAAATATAGGCGAGACATTGTGGATATCTCTGTGATCGGAGATACAAAATTTTATAAAACAATCAAAATTATAAAAAATTCTAAATTCTGTGAAGTATAGTAAAGTTCGTCACAATTGGATCAGGTTGGCCGTGTATATTGGCACATAGATAAGTTATTCGAAAATATAGGCGAGACATTGGGCGCTTTCAGAGCACCAAACAGTTGGCAACATGTTGAGTAAAATCACGGCCAATGCTATGAAATTTAAGAACTTTATTAGTAATTCAAATCAAATTAGCAATGATTTTACTAAACATGATGCCAACAGCTTGCGGATCTGAAAGCGCCCATTGTGGACATCACAAAACAATGTAGACAACCATTTAAATCATCAACTACTGTATCATCAAAACCTGGTGAGATAATACATGTAGATGTATGTGGACCCATGGAGAAATTATCGATTGGTGGTTCAAGGTACTTGTTATTAAAGGATGATTTTACTCGTCATAAAACAGTATATTTTCTAAAATATAAATCCGAAGTATATGAAAATTTGAAAGAGTATATACCGAAATTTGAGGTGGAAACTGGGGAGATAATAGAAATAATACGGTCAGACAATGGCCTTGAATTTAAAAACAAAAACATCGAAACCTTATTAAAGGGATATGGGATTAAGCACCAGTTTACTGTAGCATCCACACCTGAACAAAATGGAGCTGCAGAAAGAGAAATTCGTACACTAGTAGAAGCAGCACGGAAAATACTTCACACAAAAAATTTGGGGCATCATTTTTGGGCAGAGGCTATAAATACTGAACATATGTGCCGAATAGAACAGGAAAAAGCACAATAAGCGGGAAAACGCCATTTGAATTGATGAATAAGAAGAAACCATGTATTGACAATTTGGATATCTTTGGAAATGAGGTATATGTGCATATACCAAAGGAAAAACGTCAAAAATGGGACTACAAAAGCAAAAATGGAATATTTGTTGGATATTCGGAGGAGACGAAAGGATATCGAGTATACTTCCTTATAGAGAAAATAAAATTGATGTTAGCCGAGATGTTATATTTAAAGAAACGAGTAGTCAATCGCAAAGTTTTAGTGTTGAAAAAAGTACAGATACAATACAAAAAGAGGAAACAAAAGATTCATTCAAAATTGAGGATGGTAATAAAGATAATAATACTGGAACAGAAGAAAATGAAATTATTGAAAATCAACATTCAGTGGAAGAAGGTCGAGTGTTGCGAGACAGAAGTCAGTTGAAGCCACCAAATAAATATAATGATTATATGATTATATCAGTTTGATTGCATGCACGGAAATTGAATATTCAGAAGCAGTCAAAGATAATAATTGGAAGCAGGCAATGGATGAAGAGATGAATGCTCTAAACATTAACAACACATGGAAATTGACGTATTTACCAAAAGGGAAACAAATGGATTTTTCGTGGAAAGTCAAATAACCAATATAAGGCACGGTTGGTTGCGAAAGGATGCAGCCAGAAGTATGGAAGGGATTATTTGGAAACATTTAGTCCAGTAGCACAATATAAAAGTATAAGATTACTTCGCAGTGTCGCTGCTACCCTGAAACTTCATTTATCCCAATTTGACATAAAAACTGTTTTTCTCAATGGCAGTTTAGAAGAAGAAATATATATGGAGTAACACATGGGATTTGAAGATGGTATTGAAATAGTATGTTATTTAACCAAGTGCTTATATGGATTGAAACAAGCTCCAAGGAACTGGAATTTCAAATTCATTGAAGTTTTAAAGAGATTTAGTTTAAAACCTTTATAGGAAGTGGCGTAGAGAAATTATACTTGATAATATATGTGGAGGATGGTTTAATTGTATCATCAAGTATCACTGAAATTGATAAATTATTGAAGCATCTGGAAAATAATTATGATATTAAAAGAAATAGTCTAAATCAATTTTTGGGAATGGAGATTACAAAAGAACCATCTGGTGATATTTTTGTTAACCAAGAAAATTACATTATCAAGATGTTGGAAAGGTTTATTATGAGTGAAAGTAAATTATTGTGTACACATGGACCGACGAAAGATATGGACGATGAGGAGAGTGTACCATTTACTGGTCCATATCGTGAGGCAATTGGGAGTTTGTTGTTTCTGTCATCTGTTTGCAGACCAGATATAACATATGCAGTAGACAAGCTAAGTCGTTATAAGGAATCTACTAAATTAATTAACTGGGAAGCAATAAAGAGAGTTTTACGGTATTTAAATGGAACAAAAGAGTATGGTTTAAGATTTAAGTCAGATTCGGAGGGAGGAACCGAGGAAGTGTCAAATGTTACAGTGATGCAGATTTCGCGGGCGATAAAAAAACAAGGAAATCAACTTCAGGTTATTTAATGGTGGTGAATGGAACAGCAGTAGATTGGCACACAAAATGGCGGTCAGTCATAGGTTTGTGAATATCAGGAGCTGAGTATATCGCTGCATTTGAAGCAGTTAAACAACTAGTAATAATAGGAAGGCTGTGGGAGGAACTCAGCTTGTGTAAAAAACCATTAATTTTAAAATTGGACAATCAAAGTACAATCAAAATGATTGGAGATGAAACGGCACACAAAAGGACAAAACATATTGATGTGCGTTATCATTTTATTAAGAGTCTATTGGGAAAGGAGTTCAGTATTGAATATATGTTCATAAATAAATTTCAAACAGGAGGGAGTGTTGAAATAGAGTGTTTTTGAGACATATGTTCTTGGTTTTTTTTGGGTGAATCTAGTAGTGTGAGGTTTTTTGTTTTATTTCAAGAAAATTACCCATGTAGAAAAGAAGTAAAATCAATAAATTAATTAAAACTAATTTTCTTTTATTGTGTTTTATTTTAATTATATATCAATGTAACACTAAATTCTGCTAACCTGCGGGTAATCCGACAGGTACTTCATTTTATTACAAATTTGTTACTACATATTTCATATCACGGTATCTCGCTTACATTCCTATAATTACACCCATTTTCATTACAAAAATAACAGTCGTGGCCGATATAACACAAAAATTCGGCTTGATTACCACAAAGTCTATTTACAATCGGAGTATCGCCACGCCAATCAATCGTCATGACACAGTCCTGATAAGGTCCTGAATCACAAGGAGTCGCGGTTGTGTTACCATAGAAACATGCGACATTAAAATCGGTTGCTGTTACTTGACATTGGTGACAGTAAGAAACGTTTGCATACACTATAAATATAAATCAAATTGTTTGACAAGATATTTATAGGTTAGTACATAATCCAAGTTGTTGATATTAGAACTTACCAGGTATGAGGGCGAAACAGACCAATGTTACGGCCAAAATCAGTTTTGATGAAATCATTTTGTTTTAAAGTTTTGAAAAATTGTTAGCTCTCTACACTTTGCTAAACTCAAGTTTAATGCGTCAATTTTGTCAATAATTTTGCTTTATATATTGTACTTGAATAATGGAATACTCTCACATTGATAACATTCCGACTCTTATCAAAAATGTATAGGTAGATATTGTAAATCAATTAAATTTAAGCGCACACGACCAAACGATTTTCAATAAATACGTTGGATATTGGTAAAATGAGTTAAATCAATCATGAGTTAAATTGTGTTGATAAATGTTCGTGTCACCACACAACCTAATTGACACGCATAGCGATAAGTATGGTTTTATCATTCCAAAACATTTCCGAGAATCTGGCATTCTATTTTGATTAACAAAATAAAAACTGGTATTATCTAGATGAGTTTTGCAGATCGTGTTTAAACGATAGAAAATTTTTTGCTTACGATACTAATTATCGCCTATCTGTGAATAAGCAGAAGCATGTTATTTTTAACTTAGTACAGATAATGATCATGCATATGCATAAATACTCCCCTGTAGTTGTTCATCAAATTTATTACAATTGATTTATTTTATTGCTTTGTAAACAACAATATTCTGGGTTTTTCCATTTCAGAATTTCAACTAAATATCACCAATCAAAGAATAGTTAAACATCATCCTAATTGGTCAAATTCGAGAACATCATCTAAAAAAACATTTTCCATCATATTTGTTCAAATTTCAATAAATTTTATTGAATTTATTGGTGTCTCTCTTTAAAATTCTAGAACATACTGCTATTAAATTAATTGTTGAGCTATAAAATGAAAAGATATATTGGGTGGTTGGGTACGAATGCTTAGAACTTTCGTTTTCGGAAGCTCGACTTTAAAATCCGATTTTTTTAAATCCAGCGTCGCGTAAATCGGGTATGTATTCATACTGAAAATGGGTAAATTTGACTTTGAAAAAACACTTTAATGCTTCATTCCAAACTATATTCGCTTTATCTAATATTTGAGGCACTTATATCCTGTACCTTTAATAGTATAGGAAATTTAAATCGATAGTGATAAGTTTTATTGAGTTACTGCAATTCTAGTGGGACTCATTGGTAGCATGCTTTCCCCTCGTCCGCTCTTAATATCCAGCAATGCCCGGTATACTGAGTTTCTTCTTAAGGTACTGCAAATCCTTGAATGGAAATTCTCTTGGAGCTTAAGTGTGTTTCCAAATTTCAAACTTCAAAATCTAAATTTCAAACTTCAAATCTCAAATTCCAAATTTCCAATTACATATTTCAAATTCTAAATTCTAAATTCCAAATTCCAAACTTCAAATCCACACTTCAAATTACAAATTAAAAATTCTAAATCTTAAATCTTAAATTCCTAATCCAATTTCCAAATTTTAAATTTCAAACTTCAAAATTCAAGCCTTAAATTCCAAACATATAATTCCAAATCCCAAATTCCAAATTTCAAACTTCAAATACCAAATTTCAAATCAAACTCCAAATATCAAATTTCAAATTTTAAACTTCAAATTCCAAACTTCAAATTCCAAATACTAAATTCCAAATTTCAGACACCAAATTCCAAATTCTAAAATTTCATATTCCAAAATCCAAATTTAAAACTCAAAATCCCAAATTATAAATTTCAAGCTTCAAATTCCAAACTTCAAATTCCAAATCCCAAATTCTAAAATTTCATACTCCAAATTCCAAACTTCAAACTCCAAATCCCAAACTCTAAATTTCAAACTTCAAATTCCAAATTCCAAAATTTCATATTCCTAATTCCAAACTTCAAACAACAAATCCCAAATTCCAAATTTCAAATCAAACTGCAAATCTCAAATTTCAAATTTCAAAATAAAAATTTCAAACTTCAAATTCCAAATCCAAAATTCCAAAATTTCATATTCCAAATTCCAAACATCAAACTCCAAGTTCCAATATTTCATATTAAAAATTTCAAACTCAAAATCCGAAATGTCCAACTTCAAATTCGAAACTTCAAATTCCAAATTCCAAAATTTCATACTCCAAATTCCAAACTTCAAACTCCAAATCCCAAATTCTAAATTTCAAACTTCAAATTCCAAATTCCAAACTTCAAATTCTAAATCCCAAATTCCAAAATTTCATATTCCTAATTCCAAACTTCAAACTCCAAATCCCAAATTCTAAATTTCAAACTTCAAATTCCAAATTTCAAATCAAACTCCAAATCTCAAATTTCAAATATCAAAATTAAAATTTCAAACTTAAAACTCCAAATCCAAAATTCCAAAATGTCATATTCCTAATTCCAAACTTCAAACTCCAAATCCCAAATTCTAAATTTCAAACTTCAAATTCCAAATTTCAAATCAAACTCCAAATCTCAAATTTCAAATTTCAAACTTCAAATTCCAAATTCCAAATTCTAAATTTCAAACTTCAAATTCCAAATTCCAAACTTCAAATTTCAAATCCCAAATTCCAAAATTTCATACTCCAAATTCTAAACTTTAAACTCCAAATCCCAAATTCTAAATTTCAAACTTCAAATTCGAAATTCCAAAATTTCATATTCCTAATTCCAAACTTCAAACTCCAAATCCCAATTCCAAATTTCAAACTTCAAATTCCAAATTTCAAATCAAACTCCAAATATCAAATTTCAAATTTCAAAATTAAAATTCCAAACTTAAAATTCCAAATCCAAAATTCCAAAATTTCATATTCCAAATTCTAAACATCAAACTCCAAATTCCAAATTTCAAACTTCAAATTCCAACAAAATTTCAAATTAAAAATTTCCAAACTACAAATTCCAAAATTTCAAATTCTAAATCTTAACTTAAACCATCTTTCTTCGAATTATAAATTCCAAAATTTCATATTCCAAATTCCAAACTTCAAACTTCAAATTCCAAACTTAAAATTCCAAATCCTAAATTCCAAAATCCAAATTTTAAACTCCAAATCCCAAATTCTAGCGGAGTCAGATCAGTGTGGTTGTTGGAGTAATTACGGGGCACTGTCTCATAGGCAGACATGCGAGTGGACTTGGTTTCTTCTCACATGACTACTTTCGTTGTTGCGAGGACGAAGAGGAGGAAGAGACAGTACTTCATCTTCTTTGCACCTGTCCTCGTCTGGTACGAAACAGACTGAATTTGCTAGGGGCACCCCTTTTCAACGACCTGGCGGAGCTCAGCAGGATGGACGTCAGGTGTATCCAGCGCTTCATAGCAAGCTCAAAGTGGTTTCAATGAGTTGGAGAAAAAAATTGTAAATTGTGGTATGGCTTCGGACCTTTTTGTGTCTATGCCTAGTCCTAGTGGACCGCCACCCTAACCTAACCTAAGTGTGCTTCTTGGCCTTCCAAATAATAGATACTTAAAAAAATCGGAACTGTGAACCATGTTTCTTTGGTTGACATGAAATGTGAGGCGTAATTCAGAGTTTTATTTCAGTCTGTATTATCTGCATGCATATTACTTTTCTGACTGTTTTCAAGTTTTTAAATCGTCCCATCAGCGACCATTGTCCATTTTTGAAGGGGAATTTTCTTTGAATTTGTGCTTTATTATTATTATTGTTGTAGGGCCATGTGGGCGTTTAGCCACCTCGCACTGCGGCCTAAAAGATCTTTTGTGCTTCCAAGCCCTGCTTAAGTATCTGTTCAGCCGATATTCAGGCTCTTAATGAACCTGATAATACCTCCGGCCGGTATGTGATACATACTATCTGGGCTCATTGTTCTCCATCCTAGATGTTTACTTAGGAAGTATTTCTACTGGGAAGGCAGTAGCATTAGTTTCCAAGGATTTCGAAAGGGCAGTCTTACTCCTATATATTCTTAGCCCTGCTCCGACTTCCTTTTTGATACTACTTTTACGAGTTGCTGGGAATGGAAAGTCGTCTGTATGTCACCCAGCTTTACTACAAGAGGCTAAATAAAACTAGAGGGTGCCTGGTATTCAGAGTCAGCTGAACTTTGTACTGATTAACCTATCAGCCATTCATTATTCGGCATATGCTCTTTCACCTTCGATTAGGGTTTTGTGTCAAGATTTTCTCCTCTAGCGCCATACTTTAGCCTGTGCCAAAAACTCACATTCTGCCTAGTGGTGTCAGTTACCAGTGGTTGCCACGAGGAAGCATCACGTACACTTGCAAATTGTGATCAGGTTACCCGTTACACAGTTGTACTCATAATACAGCTGCCTAATACATGGCCAGAACAGCTCACGTGATGCGCACCCTACCAGAAGGTTACGAAGCTGGTAGATTAATCTACTTAACTTTGGTCGCCCCCTCCAATAGATGCCAAACCACCAACCACCCATTTGTGCATACAATAAGTCCCGCGTTCCGGCGTGTTCAGTATTTTATGATTGTAATTTAATTTGTTTCCGTTTTTATGTATATTCCGTTTCATTCAGGAATTTCTTGAATTCGTTCCTTATTGCATAATACATATTTGGTTTGAGATATATTCATTTATTGGTGCCAACCGCCAATCCCGTAAGGATAAAGTAAAGGGTATATAGCATTGTATCGCACTCTATACAGTATTCTTATTTGTAACGTTATTGCTTTGTTTTGACCATGGGCTTTAAAACAGCAAGGTCCTCGGCCAAGTAGAGTTTATTAATTATTTTGTTTAAAGGAGCGAATTTTCCTTCATAATGTTTTTTGTTTGGTCGAATGTTGGCCGCTCATCATTTAAACGATTGTGTTGTTTTTCAGCTATTTGTTATATCTTCTGAGAACGGATGTGTTCCCAATTTAACTATGTGCCTTTATGGCCCACTATATTTTTGATCTTTTCCTGGTGGTTTTTGAATTTGAATATTTATTGATATATTATATATTATTAGGCGGAGCGTAACGCGCATGCATCAGTTGACTTTTTTTTATAAATGAAAGAGTAGTGATAAAAAAAAGTAAAAAGTGAATTGAGTGAAGTGAAAATAGTGAAGTGTAAAAAGTGAAAATATAAAAAAGCAAAATGCCAAAGTGTAGGATATAATTTTCACGAAACGTTTTCCTGTTTCACAGGCTCTTGCTACTCCGTGGAACCAATTTTGACTCTAATGAAGTCACATGATTCAATCTTAAATTTGTGTTATACTTAATAATTCCCGGTACTTTTTTGAAAGAATGTATAACATGAATGTATTTCAAAATTCAAAAATGATATTATCCACTCGAGACCAAGTTGTCTCACGCGGATATAATATGTCACTTTGCTCACTATCTCACTATATACCGTACACAATTACTGTTAATTATTATTAAAACGGAACCAAAAAAAAAAAATCAAATATGTAATACTTTATTCAATAAAATATATTACTAAAAATGTTAAACAACCAAATCAAATGGTTAAGTAAAAAAATTGTGAAATTATTTGGACCTTCTGGCTCATCTAAATTGTGATTATTACATCCGTTTTGAGAACATAAATAACATGTAGCGGGACCTGGGCATGAAAATGTACTTTCAGTGCCACACAATCTAATTACACTTGGTGGCGGATATCCAATATCATCCATAACAATCATGATACAGTCAGTAAATGTTCCAATCCCACAACTGGTCAATGTTGTATTACCATAGAAACAATCGACATTGAAATTGGTTTGTTTTACATTAAAAATGGTTGGTTGATTGGTACATATTTGGCAATCGGTGACTAAGGCGTATACTACAAAATTCAATCAAATAGTTTGTGAAAAATAAATTAAACAAAATTTAGTTCCTGATATTCACACTTACCAGGTATGAGAGCAAAGCAGGCCAATGTTAATCCAAAAATAATTCTGGTTGATATCATTTTGTTTATATTCTTTCGTAATTCGGTTTTGAACAATCTTTTACTCTCTATAATAATGTACTTTGCTAGACAAAAGCTTAATGTGACAATTTTATCAATAATTTTAGTTTAATATACTCGTTTGACTGTATCCGAAAATATTCGTATTGATAACATTATAATCAAAAAGTATATGCTAATATATCGTAGATAATATGTGATACTGATAAGCATTGTAAATTAACTTGTGTGCCAGTTGCATTCTAAATTTCCTTAAGGGACCTTTCGATTCGAAACTGTCAGTTAGGAGGAACTTTAATTAAGTCAGGTTAATAGTTTTACCTTAATAAAGATGATCATGTTCAATTATGATTGAATCTAGTAATTTTCGATTTCAGGTATTTGCTTTTTTTTCTATTGGCATCAGCGTACAAAAGAAAAGAAGCGAGATAAGGAAAAAGAGTTCGGTATCCGATGCAAAAATATATACTGCTATTACATACTGGTATTTAAATGATAAGATTAGGAATTTTTTGTTGTGCAAAATTTTATCTTTGCTTTTTGAATTGCCTCTATCTGTTACCGATTATAGAACATTGTTTTATGGTTGTTTCGTGACCCCTGGTGAACAGTAGTAGGTTTAATCAATTTATAAAGAAACTACAACCATAATTTATTAATTCACAAAATTATAATTGTATAGCATTTAGTGTAAAATTAGAAGAAGAAATCTTAGAATGTTTTCGTTTATTTGCGACCTTGAAATATTGTGCATTTACTAGAGCAACAGTACGAATTAGAATACATGGAATACATTTTTGTGCGGTTGAATTATCCCAATTTTAAAAATTTGGCGTAAAGAGACACTCCAACTGTTATAGCTTCTTAAAATAATTTTAACTGTATACTGACTAAACAAAACATGTCGAAAATAATTGGCATGAATTCTCTGTATCATTTTGGTTTTCTGGTAAAGCGAAAATAAAAATTCAGGAGCTAAGCTGCATTTATTTACGTAGAAATACATCTAGTTGGTGTATTTGGTAAAAATTAGTCGAGTCTAAGTAAAAGAAGTGTCACATATTCTGAAAAATATTGAATTTCAAGTTTCAGTGGTTAAGAAGTTAATCCAATTATTTGGAAAGCTTATAGATATTATTGTTATTATTATTGTTTGTAGCAATTTGTGGCAATAGCTGTTGAGTGAGAATTCGAAGAATACGAACAGAATAACTTAAAGTTTAGTCAAAGATTTGAGTAATTTTTTGGATGTATACCATCAAAGTTTAGGGCAGTTTTAGCAAATTTGAGCTCATTGCGCTAATAAAAAATTGTCTCTCTTCATGATCAGTATTTACCAAGAAATCGTATTCTATGGATAGTACACTAAAATTATTATTATTTACTTTGTCGTAAAGATGAAGACCTCAGGTAAAGTGGACAATGAAATGCCACCACTGCATTTATGCAGACACCATACAGGGTGTCGAATATTTAAAAAATGCACTGCTATAGAAAAAAAACTAATTATCCGAAAATTTTAAAATTGGGTTCATTTTAAAGATAGATGAATAGAGATTATAAACTAATTATAAAAGTGGCGCCATTTCTTATTTCTTACTTTTCAAAATGGCCTTCGAAACTTTCTTTTTGGATTTTCTCCCATGCGCTTCATCTCGTTTCGTTTTCGTGCAAAATACGTTTAAATATAATAAATTTGTAAACTGTCATACTTAAACGTGTTTTTCAAGAAAACGAAAAAAAAATACACATTTTGTTTTATATATGTTATAGAATTATTAACCCTTTAACTCGGACTGTACACAATTGCGTACATACACTTTAAACGTAATTTTTAGGGGTTCAATGCACTAATAATGGATTTTTAAGTGTTATATGTTGTCCTTTAGTCTTAAGCTACCAAAAAAGGATATTTAGCGCGAAAAATATTATAAAATTTCAGAATTACTCAGATAGTTAATCAAAATAATAGGCGTTTTAAAATAAATGATGAATCAAAGGGTTAATATATTAATGGCGAACAAAAAAAAAATAAAAAATTGGTTTTCCAGAAAATGGAGAAATACCAGTTTGGTGACCATTTTGAAAATAAAAAACTTAAAGATGGTACACTTTTAAAATATTTTCTAAATTCGTATTCTATCACCTTTAAAATGAGCCCTATTTTATAGTTTTCGCATAAATACTTTTTTTTTATATTTCCATAAATGCACTACCATTTTCAACAAATTCCCAAATTTTGACCAACTGTATTTTTTGCAACAACAACAAAAAATCGAGTTCTACAAAAATTTTTTTTTATTCAATGCTACACATTCAAAACATAAAAATCACAAAATTAAAAAAACATGATTTCACCATATCTATATATGAGCTGTTTATTTTGAAAGTGGAATAAGTCAATGTTTTGTTGAAACGAGATAATGAAAGAATAGAAAAACTATAAATGGAAAAACATATGGGATTTTGAATTTTCTTATTTTTTGCACAAGTGATAGGGATTCATTTTTTTTTTGTTTTGACAATAAATTATTTACCGTTAGAAAGATTATACGATCATTTATCTACATATTGTTATCATTAACTTGATTTTTTTGAAAATGTGACTTATTCCACTTTCAAAATAAACCGCTCATATATAAAAGTGATTGTTTGTATGTATGTATGTGTGATTGTTATACAAATCTACACGCGTTGACCGATTTGATCTAAACTGCACACAATTATTGTTTACGAACTTAAGACAGTCACTGTCAATATCTTACGTCTCAACCCTCTTCTTGTAGGGTGATAATCAGGTCCAAAGTTACCATGGAGGCATTTTTAAAATATCACCGAATGAGCTGATTTTTGGATATTTAGTGCAAAATCAAAAATAAATCGACACGTGTATCATTATTTTTTTAACGGTGGCCGTGGTGGTGATGAGGATGGTGACGGGGATGGTGAAGATGATAGTAATGGGGATGGTGATTGTGATGGTAAGAAGGTACGATGGTACGATGGTTTGAAGGAATATTATTATAATTGCTATGATGGTGTGATGATATGATGGTACAATTATATGATGGTAATGATATATGTGTAATGATATGATGGTATATGGTCGTGTGAGAGTATGATGGAATGATGATGTGATAGTATGAGGGTAAGAACGTATGATGATATGATGGTGTAATGGTATAATTGTGCCATGGTATGATGGACTGATTTTATAACTTTATGGTAGTATGGTGGAATGATAGTCTGATGGTGTCATTCGTAAAATCTGCTTTTTGAATCATGTCAAACAAATTTTAATAACAACACATCTTACAAAAGGTTCAACTGCAAATCTATGCCTCATCGAGAGAGTTTTAACGACAACTTATTCCACAATGTAAAGCAAGAAAGGAAGACAATGAAGAACTTTAGGGAAAGATTTTTATTAAAATAGAACTCAATTACCTGAATCATGAAGGTTTAATTGCATGGAAACTCTGTCTAACAAGCTCACATTCAATATTTATTTATTTTTAACACTGCGACGAAACATGCAGTAGGCAGTATCCTACCCAATAGATTGATAGAACTCTATCAGCCTTCTCAGAAGACCTAAATTCTAAGTATGTGGCTACAATAAAGGGAACGCCCCTTCATTTCGAAGATTCAGAGATTCCCACTAATACGCATTTGCATCCAAGCATTTGTAATTTCCAACGAAGAGCAATCCTTGGAAGTAAAGCAGGCAGAAATATGAAGAAAAGATTGCACATTCAAGGACTGACAATCTCTTTGCTTAAAATTAAAAAAACCGAAAATATTAGGTCATATTCCGGGATTTAAAATTTTATGTTATGTGAAGTTATATTATTTTTGTTTTTTCAAGACAAATTCATTAAATTAATTTTATTGCACTTGAAACGTGGCAATACTCTTTATTATGGCATTATCGGTAATACGGGCAGAAGAGCCAATCCTACAATGCAATACATCTACAAAACGATTCCTTATCACGGTACTTCTACAATGCGGTATCAGTATACGACGCGGTTAAGACATTGTGGATATTTTGAATTTTTTCCCGAAATTGAAAAAATAGAAACGTTCTTTTAATTCATTTTAAACCTTAGAGGAAGGAAACTGGAAATTTAGCAGGCTTCCGAACTAAGTTGACGTTTTATGTTTTTGCTGTGTGAAAATAAAAAAAAAATAAAAAAAATTTTTTTTTTTCCAATGAATTGTATTTTAATTAATATAAATAATATAAAATTAACATATTATGTACATAAATATACCATAAGTCTGGTTGGTGCTTAAAATAATTTTTAATATTAACATTTAATATAGTTTGGTTTAAGTTTTTGTTTGTTGTGTGTGTATTAATTTGTAAGCATTTGCAATCTTCAATTGTACACATAAATTAACTTTTTGGTTATTATCATTAAATTGTTCATAAACGGTGTACATAGTATGATTTCCATCAATTGTATGATGTGTGAAACCGCCATTAACGAAAATGGTTTAGTTTGCAGTGGTTTTTGCTCAAATGTGGCACACTACAAATGTGTGGGGATAAAAAAAGCAGCATTTGACTGCATAAACAACTCTAAAAATTTATGTTGGTTCTGTGACAATTGTAATGACGTCTATAAAATGCACGTCAATAATATGAGTGAAATAAAAAGTATGCTGAAAAATATCGAATCATCTGTGATTCCTATAAAGAAAGCTCAACCAGAATCGGATTATGAATTGGAAACTAATTTACGCCAATCTAGTGTAGCGTCACAGGAATCAGTATTAGCTGTTCCTGGTAATTTAAATAATAGCATAACAAATAATATTTCTTCACCGATATGTCAACCTAATTCTGATGGTATTGAATCAAATGATTTGCCAATTGGTTATCATCTACCTGACAGTAGTTCTTTGTCGACAATTCAGCCTGTAACAATACGCAAGAAAATTATTAGTGCTCCTACGAGCAGGAATACTCCGGCTCAGAAGTCTACATCTTCATCTTCAAAATCGATTGTAAACAACTATATTATTGGCACTGGTAGTGGTGGTATCTTACGTGCTGTGGAACCTCGAAAGCTGATTTTTGTCTCCAGACTTCACCCGGATGTTACTGAAGCAAATATCATCCAATATTTGCTAGACAATTTCAATTTGTCTGAAGCATTGGTTCATCGTTTTACTCCAAAATTAAGTGATAATTTCAAGCAGGATTACTCATCATTTAAAATAAAAATTTCCGTTACTATGTTTGATAAATTGATGGATCCAACTTCTTGACCAGCTGGTGTTCTAGTGAAGGAATTCCAAAATAAAACGAAGAGTCATCCTTTTTTAGGGCTACGCCAACCCAATCCACAAGGTTTTTAGATTGTTCTTTGAACTGTGGTAAGGCTGTTCCAGGTGATAGTCTGCAGGTAAGTGCTAGTTCTTGTTTATGGTTTGGTCATTTAAATGTTCGTAGTTTAGTTAAACATTTAAATGACATTACTATACTGTTGGATGTTTACAAATTTGATTTCCTTGCGTTGACGGAAACTCTACTTAACGGTAAAATTTCAAACAAGTCACTCCATATTAATAATTATAAATTAATTCGTTTCGATCGTATAAATAATACACGATGGGGTGGGGTTGGTATTTATTTCAGGGATACTTTAAAAGTATGTAAACTATTTTCTGGCACATTTGGAAAAGTTGAAATTTTGGCTGCTGAACTTATTGGACGGTTTGGAAAAATTCTTATTTTGATTGTTTATAACCCGCCTCCGGCTTGTACGGAGGATATTAATAATTTACAAATAATTTTTTCTCAATATGTGTTACAGTATGAAAAAGTTATTTGCTGCGGTGATTTTAATTTTAACATGTTGGCTAACAATAAACTTAGTGATTGCTTGAGTTTGTACAATTTATATTATCTACCTTTTAAACCGACTAGATTGGATAACAGCCTGTTGGATTTGATAATTTTGTATGAGCCTGATAGGCATAATATTGTTTCTTTTGGGCGACGTGCGGTTCCTGCTATTTCTGATCACGACTTGGTTTTTGCGTGCTATAAATTCTGTCGTGTCAGGGATAAAATTTCCTATACTGTTGTTCCGGATTTTAAAGCGATTGATCGTGAGAGTTTTGTGAGTTGTTTCTTTTCGTTGGACTGGTTGAATTTTTGGTTTTATCCGGATGTGAATGATATAGTTGAGGAATTCAACTTAAACATTTTACATTTAGATAATATTTGTGTGCTTCGTAAGAGGGTTATAAATAGGTGTCCTACTGCTCCGTGGTTAAATACTTACATTTTGGATTTAATGGAGCGTAGAGATTTGGTTTATAAAAAATATAAAAAATATGGACTGGAGCATGATTTGGTTTCCTTTAGGTTCTATAGAAATAAAACCAACAAATGCATTAATGAAGCTAAGCATTCATTTTATTTTGGGAATGTATACAATTCTAAAAGAACATGGGTCAATTTAAGAAAACTTGGAGTTTTAGGTACATCAAATGAGGCAGTCATTATGTTTTCTGCCGAGGAAATTTTGAATGGAATTTGTAAGTTTAGTGATTCTTTTGGTTTTTTACCTTTACCTGATTCGAATTTTATTAGTTCGGTAAGCTACGCGTTTGTATTTGATTGTGTTGATGAGCTTATGGCGCTGAATGCGATTCGTGCTGTTAAATCGGATTTGATGGCATATGATAATGTAAACTTTAAAGTACTGAAATTGTTTATTGAATTATTTCTGCCTCATATCACATTTATTATTAACCAATGTTTAACGAAATCGGTGTTTCCTGATTTGTGGAAGGTTGCTTCTATCATTCCTCTACCTAAAAAGGATATGGTTTCTGGTATTGGTGATATTCGTCCGATAAGTATTTTGCCGGCCCTATCAAAGGTACTAGAGAAAATCATTCAACTCCAAATTACCGAGCACCTTATCCGGTTTGATTTTTTAAGCAAATTGCAATCAGGATATAAGCTTGGTCATAGCACTACCACTGCACTGGTGAATATAGTTGATGATCTATCAGCTATTCTAGACAAGGGTAATTCATTCGGTATTTTAGTCCTTTTAGACTTTTCTAAAGCTTTTGATTGTGTTAACCATATCCACTTGCTTCAGAAGTTACATTTGCATTATAAATTTTCGAGTTCTGCTATTATGTTGCTTCATTCTTATTTGAGCGACCGCAAACATTTCGTAAAGCATGGAGAAGCTCAATCTAGTATTCGAGGAGTATTTACTGGGGTGCCTCAGGGTTCTATATTGGGGCTTTTACTTTTCTCCATTTATATTAATGATCTGCTTTGGCATATTCGGAATTGTCGATATCACCTTTATGCTGATGATTTGCAATTGTATATTGGTGGCGACTTTTCAGAGTTGGATGCGATTGTCATGCGACTTAATGCTGATCTTAAAAATGTTTCCTTATGGGCCAAGAATAATTCACTTGCTATTAATCCCACTAAAAGTAAAGCATTATTGCTTTCTAGAAATAATTCTCATAATATAGCACCTCTGATTTATTTAGACAATGATATTATCTCATTTGTGCCGACAGTTAATAACTTAGGACTAATATTAAACCCAAAACTCACTTGGATTGATCATATAAAATCCCTATGCCAGCGTGTTAATTATAGTTTATACTCGCTAAGGTTAATAAAAAAGTTGTGTCCAGTGAATTTACGCATATATCTCGTTAAAAGTCTGATTATACCAATTTTTACCTATTGTGATGTAATATTTAATAACTGTGATAGTAATTCAAGGCGTTTACTTGAGGTTACGTTTAATAACTGCATCCGGTATGTTTATGACCTTAGGAAGTTTGACCATGTCTCTGAATTTAAGGTTTCTATTATTGGATGTGACTTGTTTGAATTTTATTGTTATAGAACTGCGGTTTTTATTTTCCGTATTATTAAATCGGGTATACCATTGTATTTGCATGAGAAGTTAGATTTTTCTACATCGTTGCGAACAAGAAATGTCAACTTGCCTATCAATAGGACAAAGGTTTACAATAACTCCTATTTGGTGAACATGATTGTCATCTGGAACAGCCTACCACTGGTACTAAAAAATATTGATTCTTTGAATATTTTCAAAGGATTAATGTTAAAATTGGTAAAAGAAAACCAAAATTTTTGATTGATTGGGTTGTAAATAGTATGTATATAATGTATATATGTTTATGTGTATATTTTGTATATCTATTATGTTTCAGTGTTATTTCTTGTTATATTCTAAATGTTAATTGTAAATTTTGTGTGTTATTCTTTACTTTAATAATTGTATATATTCATGTTGTACAAAAACATTGTTTAAACAGCATTGGCTTATGGATAAGTAAATAAAGTAAATAAAATAAAAATAACTGCCGCGATTTGTAGAAATTTCAACATCCATAGAAACTAGAACATTTTTCAAAAATTTCAAAATTTATATTTTTAATAATTTGTCTTTTATTAAAATAGAAAACCACTAAAGCCTTAGATATTTCAAGTGATTTTTCGGTGGTCTTTATCTGTTGTGTTATAGAATAGATGAGTTTATTTAAGCGGATTGTGGATTTTTAAATTAATAAATGACACTGATGTAGGAATTAAGTCATTTGTATCGCTGCTACTCATTGTTGTACCACAAATTCCCCGAGTTAGTTTTGGTTGGCTTAATCCCTTTAGTTAGAATAGAATCGACGAATATATTGAAGTAGGTTGCGGATTTTATTATGGAAGCGGAAGAATTTTAAAATATTCTGAAGAGAATTTTGCAGAATAATATTTCAAAAATAAATTTTCATTTTCAGAAAAGGTAACTACGATCGTGGGCCTTATTTCATTTCTACGGTGGATCTTATTTCCTTTCTACGATGGACCTTAATGCCATTTTAGATATGAAATAATACCATTAGAACTTATTTCCTAAGAAAAAGGAAATAAGTCCTTAATTCACTCCACCGATTTCATGCCTCCCATAAAGAGATTTCCTCCAACGCAATTTTTAGCATTACATTTAGTATATGAGAATGCTAAGGAATTAAATATAAATTCTATGTAAATTTAATGAGTGAAAAGTGCTACACTTAGTACATTCCATGTAATTTTGTATAAAAATGTGGTACAGTTGATAATGAGGTACGTTCATTCAAAATGTGGTACACATAATGTGGTAAATATGGCCACTCTTATTATGTTATTTCCTCACTTCCCATTAGAATTAGCATTGATAATCAAAAATAACATAACATACAATTCTGATGTAACAAATATAGTGGCTTAAGTAGCAATATGACATTTTACGTGTTATTTCAAATTTGAAATCTCCATATTCCATTTTATACTATATCAATTTTTTGTACTACAAATAACCATAACATTCGTTTAAAAAACAATACAAAAACTCATACGAAACTCATAATTCAAAAACGGATTTATAAAAGATGCGAATTTGATACTTAAGCCATTATGATTTGTGAGCACAGATTACGTTTACTAAACAACTGACTTACATGAGCGATTCAATTTTCAGAAAATGGCTGAAATATCTGAATCATTCATAAACTTTCATCCGGGAAGTTAACATTTTGGTAATTCCACAAAAATTTAATAATATTTTCCCGGGTAACACCGGGTTTACCGGCTAGTATGTATGTATATACAAGTTAAGTTTATACTCGTGGTTTAAACTGAAAAAAATATTTTTTAGGACTATGTCCGTTTTATTTGATAGAAAAACTTAATTCTAACAATCTACATTTTTATATTTCTTTATAATAATAGAAAATATGCAAGAGTTTAATACACTTGCTTTTCCATATTTGAGGATGTGACCTAATTTATGTTATATACAATATGAAATTGTATCATGTAAGTACACGCGCATTTGTATATTTGATGATTTGACTTAATTAACCCTTAAATGACACATGGGGTCCAGTGGACCCCAGACCTTTTTCAATCATACATATTTAAATGTTTCCTCCGAAAATGCATCTCGTGTCAGTTAAGATATTGCACTAACTGTTTACGTACTCAGCGTAAGTATGTCAGTGTGGAAATGTCCAAAATCACGATGGGGTCCAACGGACCCCTTAGTGTTATATACGTATATTTGTGTGAAAATAGGAGTAATTTTTAGGTATCTCAACTATAGCAGACCTATACCTAGAGAGATGCCTTATATCTCCGCTGCTGATATCTGTCTGTAAACAAACTAATTCGAAAGGTACATATTTATCTGATTTTCAAGAAACAGAGACAGACTAATAGACCTTGACTACAAGGAAAATGTGATATGACTAAGATCTCTAAGTGATCATATTTGATAAAAATAGAATGAAAATATTTGTATTGTATACGAAATAATTTTTCAAAGTTGTTTTTGCCGTTTTTTGTGTTGTTTTATTGTTTTTGGTCGTAGGTAATACTGCGCTCGTTGTTAAAATTTGTTTAGTTTATCATATTTCTTTTGATTTTGACGTATTATTAGATGTCGTATAATTTTCAGAGTCGAACCGTCCGAAGAGTGCTAGAACCCATCGACAAAGCATCTTCAGGAGGAGAAGATAACGTGTTTGAGGACAATAAAGACAATGATTCAGACTTTTCGATGTGCGGTGCTCCAGAGAGTGCCATGGAAATAGACCAGAAAGATATGGAAGAGGGTACTTTGGATCAACGGCTTTGTATGTAAGAGAGCGTCAAGCGGCTGGCCAGAGCCGTGGTCGGCCATCTTCGACGATAAGAATACCTTTTTTTAAAGATTCAGTATCGGATTTATTTTTATCTAAAAAAAATGCTATCTCAAGGGTACACCGCTACATTTTTAGCTAAAAATATTGAAAATTAAAAAAAAAATTTCTTATTTTTTTCATAAACCTTTTTTTTTTTTTTTGGAATCATAATTAAAATTTCATTAATGCAATAATTTGATCTTTGTCATTTAAGGGTTAATATTGAGCTTTTGATAGATGCGTATTCAATGTTTTGATGTTTTGATTTTCCATAGAATGCAGAGGCATAACTTGATGACGTGGCTCTATCTTGTACTTAACTTATATATATACAGTAATACCTCATACAACGCGCCCTCTTACAACGCTGTTTCGTTGTAACGCTCTTTTTTTAAATCATAAAAAAAATGTAAAACATTAAAAATTCATAAAAAGGAATATGTAGCAAAAAACAAAAAAAATTGGGTTTTTTATGTTTTTCATTTTTATCCGTTTTTGTTAAATATTTCGCGGATTTACATACATACCTGTAGCTATGTGTAATTCGATGATCTAGTTAGTGAGGACGTAGGAGAAATCGTCAATTTGGACGACGCAGGCTTTTCAAATGAAGATTTAATCGAAATCGCAAAACAATCATACCAAACCTTCGAAAGCGAAGATGACGAAAGTGTAGAGCAGCCAAAGAAATTAACAAAAAAAATTTTAGAAGAAAATTTAGAAATAATTTCCCAAGTTTCAAATGTTCTAACCGACAATGATCCAGATTTTGAACGCGCTGGTTTTATCCAGAGAGGTGTTGCAAATGGTATTACGCCGTACACTGAACTTTTAAAGGAGAAACGATTGAATCAACGGCAGTCTACATTGGACCGATTTTTCGCAGAGTTGAATTTAATAAATTTTAATATTGTTATTTTTAAGTTTTTGGATGTTTTATTAATGAAAAATGAATTAAAAATAATAAAAAATGATATTTATTTAGCACAAAAGTACGTAACCCCTACATTTAATATATATTTCTTGCCTCTTTTAGCGCTGTTTCCTATTACGCTCAATTTACAGGAACGCATCTAGAGCGTTGTACGAGGTATTACTGTATGAAATTAGAATTTTAAGATAGTTAAAATAAAGGTACAAAAACCCAAAGTACAACATAGTTTCATAGTAATATAGCGCTGGGCTGGCGCAATCCCTTATAAACTTATAAATTAGTAAATGAAGTTAAAAATTTCAAATAATTTCAAAATAAAATTCTCTACTCTTACCTTATCTACAAATTCGTTGTCCTACAGTGGCATTGTCACTTTTCACCAGGCGAATCTGAAATAGAAAAACCAATATTTCGAATTATTACCAAAATTATAAGTATTATTATTTATGGTATTTCAATAAAATTTATTGTAATTTAACAGGTGTTTTTATGTAGGATACTGACATTTCCGAATTATACGGGTTCGTACCTTAATAGGTAATCGATACGGGTTTGTACCGTAACCGTTATTTTAAGCCACATGCAAAATTAAGTATTTGATTGTAAAACATTTGAGAAATCAAGGGATCCCAAATTATAAAATCTGAAAACCCAATAAAACCCAACAATCCCAATAATCTAAAAATCTAAAACTTTAAAATTCCACAACTTTAAAAGTCAAAAAAATTGAAATCCTTAAAAGTCAATAACCTAGAAATTAACCAAAACAATTTAAAACCGATAACCCAGAAGCATTGACAAATAAAAATGTGAAAATCTAAAAATACAAATCACTAAAACCTAGCTTATACCAACACATAAAAAAAAATTGGAATTTAAAAATATAAAATCATAAAATTTTAAAAATTTGAATTTCCAAAACTTCAGAAATTTAATCAAAACACCTCCACGCCCAAAATCCGAAAATTCTAAAATAAAAAAATCGAAGAATCTAGAAACAATATTGGGCCCGATTCTGGAACGATAAAATTCATGTTATGTTATTTTATTTCCCCGCTTCCTATATGAATTTGTATTGAAAAAACAAAAATGACATAACATAACATAAAATTTTGGAAGGCAGAATCGGGCCTAATTACACACTTAAAATCGACTAAACTCCAAAACGCCAAAAATTAAAATATATGAAATCATGGATGTGAAGTTTATAACAAAAACATAACACGTATACGAATACAATTCCAATTAGAATTTTTGATTATTCGTAAGTGTGAGTGATTTACACTGTTACTTAAAATAAAACCATTGTTTTATGAAATAGACATATACAAGTGTAAGCAAGAGATGATACATGCTATCTTGTTTTAATATTATATCAATTTCCTTGTAATATTTATTACGTAATATTTATTATTGCGAAGAATGGGCATTGTTCTAACCAATAAACAACAAAGCGACTACCGCAAGATCCCATTGATAGAAATTAACAGCCTTAGGAGTCGAGTATAGGCAGTAGGGATTGTCGCAAGATGCCGTTAGTAGGCAATAATAGCCTTAAGTGTCGTGAACCTAATGGTGTATACCCCATTTCTCAACGGTGGGGAGGAATACCAAATTTTAATTTTTTTTGTTACGTTATATCGCTTTTACTCGGTTGAGTAATTTATTGTTCAACTCAATAACAAAATTTCACAGGGATTGTCGCAAGATGCCACTAATGGGGAACAATAGCCTTATGTAAGTGTCGTGAACCTAATGGTGTATACCAGAGAACGGTACAAGCGAAATCGAGTCGTAATAGAAAAACCATAATAAGTTTTTTGTTTTGTTTGATTTTTCAAAAATTGAAAAACATTTTGTTTGATTTTGCTCGTTTTTGAATTTACTTGTTTGATTTTGTTTTTGTACTGCTTGCTTGTAAATATTTTTTTCTACGATAGTGCAGTAACCTATACTTTCGATGATGATTTTTGAATTTAAATTATATAAGAAAAGGAGCCTTTGCGTCGTATACTAAAATCATGTGGAAATATTCTCATTACACAACGATTTCTTAATATTGCTACACGATTTGTGAAAACCCAAATGTTTTAATGGTTTAATAAATTTGTGTTGATCCGTACAAGTTTGTAATTTTTTATGTTTCTACTTATTTATAAATGTTACAGGGCTATTGTATCGTAGAAAAAATAGCGTGTGTAACTCGTGTGAAAATGAATCATTGCAATACTCAAGTGAGTGCACTCGCTATCGCTCAGGCTGCAAATTTCACTTTCGTATTGCAATTACTCGTTTTCTTCACTTGTTATACAATATACTATTTCGAAAAATTTGCTTGCAAAATATCAAGCAAATTCGATCCTACTTGTAAACTTTTATACTATAAAATTATAAAATGAAATTTTTGATTTTTGCTGGTTTTAAGGTAACATTTAATGATTTTCTGCATCATATTGAACACTAATCAAACGGCATTTTGGTTAAAGCTTTATGGTATTACGGTTAAAATTACAGAAATATTAATTTAACATAGATACACATTTTAAATTCAAAAATTTCCCCCACGTCATTACACCCAAATTCATGGGTTTATCAAATGTAACTAAAAAATAAGCTACAATTGTAATCATCTATTGCTGTAACAGCTTAAAGTGTGTGCACTACAACATTAGCGCTTTATGAATTTTTATTTTTTTCCGTTTACGTAGAATAAATGAAATTTAAAGTTTATGGAGCGCTAGTGCAGTTCTCATGGAAAACACGACTAGTATTGTATTTAATTATTTTATATCATTCTCACTTGTAATAGGCACTTTATGGAAGAGAAAGATATACCAATAAAGGCGTTTTTGGTAACTCTACCATTAAGAATTTAATTGTCGAGTTGCGTTTATATTTAGAGTTAAAATTTTTTGTTTGTTGATAAAGTGCCATTATAGTCGAGAATGATATAAAATAAAGTATCCGACTTGCGTTACTAATGGGTATTACAATAATACCCTCGGTTGGTTAAAAGTCCATGGGCTAGCCCCTCGGATATTTACCAACCTCACACATTATTACCCGTTAATAGCACTAGTTGCATAATCTACTATTATTTATTGCCAAATGTTAAATTTTTGGGTGAAACTAAAATTAGAAGAAACATTTTAAAGATAATGAGTTTTCTTTATTATAAAAAAACAAACGATTTAAGCAAAATATTTGTTACAACCTTTTAGAAGATATTAGCGTTGTAGCGATAAGTTGCCAATAAAGAATATTTATATATCTATGTAAAAGGACAGTAATGCAGTCACAGTCACAATGTTGTATTAAAATTGAGAACAAGCTATCGAGCATTTTTGCAATTAGCTCCGCTAGGTAATCTACGGCAAAGTCATTCAGCTTGTTGTATTTGATGTACTGTATCTAAAACAGGTATCGTAAATGTAGTTCTGAGATGTTCTAATAGAAACAGAACTACTTTTAAAATGAGCATTTTTCATTTCAGCAACGCATTTTGACTCAAAATTGTTAATTATCGGAATTTTATTATTTTAATTAATAATTTGAGTTATTTTATATTATTTCTCATTAATTTAAATTAAAAAGAGCAGCAATCGCCAGCAAGGTGTACTCATCTAAGTTTGACCAAATCAAAGGCCAAAATGAGCGCCGAACCTGGACCATTAATTCAGTAAAATTTCATTAAGAATTTCGATTGACAAATTAAGAAGGTATTTTGATTCTGGCAAATGCTATGGTCGTGGCCTAACAGAACGAACAACTTACGATTAAACCACCGAACGAATGGCCATCACTAGCTAATCTACAGAGAGATTAGTATTCTACAAAATGAATCTTTTAGAAGAACAAGAAATACGTGAACATATTTGTTAGGTTAGATGAAGCTTTGGAATTTTTTTTTTTTAAATTATATATTTTTATTCTTTAAAGAAAATATTTATTGGCCCCGTATTCATGTCACTTTGGTGGTAAATATAAACTCCTCATCAAACTTAACCTTCCTGTCAACACGACACACCTGGGTGTGTATTTGATTATTTGTAACTGAATGAAATTTTTTTTCTAATAAAGTTAAATGAAATTTTCATTATGATATCGTTTCTATATTTAATGTTTATCCGTCTTTGATGAAAAACTCTTGATTAAATTCATACACACCAGGAGTTGAACGTGTTGGTAAAAGTGGTTTTATTCTCGTGTTGACACGAAGGTTAAAAGAGCATTCACATATTTCGCAAAATTGATTCAAATTCCTGTAAATTGGTCAACTTTAGAGATTTTTTTATATCTTTGTCAGTAAATTATAGATAATTATATCTGATTTTTGACTGTGAAATTAGTAGCTTAATAGATATACATTTTATGATAATTAAAAATTTGATTGAGAATAAGAAAAACAATCGAACTTTGAAACTATCTAAGAACTACACTTTTTGCAAAATATAATTATTGGAATTAGATTATCTTTAAACCTAGATAGTATGATTTTCTGTGCTGCGAGTTTCATTCGGCTTATTATAGTTTAGTAAATAAGCATTTTTTTAACTACAAAATTTTCATTTTTCCACCATTCAAGTGCACCATTCAAAAAAGCATACCAACTAGATTGAAAGATAATCTAGCGCCCAATAAAATGTTACCCATAGGTTGCTTCAAAGAAAGATTTTTTTACTATGTATTAAAAAGTTGTAAATACTACTAAACTGCACAGAAAATAATTTCACGGTCAAAAATTAGACATCCATAATTATCTTAATCATCCTGGTCTAGAATTTTGAACAAAATCACTTTTTTAATCATTCATTATCCGTTAAACATAATAATTACGAAATTTCATAATAAAGCGGCCAAATCTCTCTATGGGATTTAAGTGCCAGCGAAAAAAATAAAAATAAATAAATAAATATGTATGTTGTCAAAAAATGAATTGTAAAAATATTTTTTTGTTTTCTTTTTTTATTGAGCTCGACAAAACGCCTAAAATGTATGCCTCAACACCGGAATACCTAGAATAAGATTTAATCTAGAAAAATATATAAATTGATAATAGTTATAAGAGTTTGAATGTCGTGTGTGGCGAAATTGATTATTAACAATTAATACCATGGCAAAAATGTCGAAATTAATTCAGGGCAAATGCAGCATGAAAAGATAAACCTCTTGCGAATGTGTTTGCGTTAATATGTTTCTAAATTACTTCTAATTTTAATGAATTTGTACTATGACTATTTTGAAACAGAAAATGATCGCACAAATAGGATTAAAATCAAATAAATTTAATAAGATTCACATTTTGTGCAAATAACGATCACTTTTCATGTTAGGTCAAAATAGATATATACGTACTATATACCTACTACATAAACAAATCCATTGTTTTATTGGCGTATCAATTGTATTTTACTTACCGTAATTATCAGCAAGTTTTAATAATTTAACACTAAATTTGTCTTAATTCGTTTTAATTTAAACAAAAACTTGGCAAAGACGTACGACAAATTAACAAAAATTCAAAACGAAACAAATTCCGAACAATTTCGAATTTTCAAAAAAAATCAAAGATTGCTTGATCTAAAAAAATTTCCGAGTTGAACAACTAGATTTACTTTAAATTTCATATTTTGATTTTGCTTGTTTTTACAAAACGAAACGAGCAAAATTACTCGAAAAATATTTTTTCGTATTTTTCGTATGTTTTTGTTTTTGTTTTGCTTGTGCTTGCAATAATAAATTTTTGTTTGTTTCTGATCGAAATTTTACGCTTGTTTCCGTTCTCTAGTGTATACCCCATTTCTCAACGGGGGGGGGGGGGGGGGGGGGAGGAATACCAAATTTGATTTTTTTTTTATGTCTAATTTTACGACGTTCTAATTACGATGAATTCTCCGTTTAACCCTCTGATAAAAATGTCCATAGCTCGATTCCTGTAGTTTTCGACTAGGGATTTTTGGGATTCATAGATATTTAAATTTACAGAATTTTAAATTTATAAATTTTTGGAACTGGTAGCGAAAACCCTACAAATTTCAAACCTCTAAAATTTTAAATATCTGAAAACCTAAATTTTGTGTTGATATTTTAGGTTTTTAACCCTTTTGATTTTAAAATTTCAGATTTTTCGATTTTTAGAGTTTTGTTATCCAATATATACTTTTAGATTTTGAGGATTTCATAGGCTTTATGGTTCTGAGATTTTAAGTTTTAAAGTTTTTAAAATCTTTAGAAATTTTAGAGCCTAACTAAAATACCAAAAGCTCTAACACCTAAAAATTTAAAACATGAGAAGGAAACCCAATAACTTTAGAACTTTAAAACCACCATCTAAAAAATTCAGAATATTAAAGTTAAAACTCTAAAACCTACAAATATTTAAAAATTTAACCAACCAACCTAATAACCTAAAAACCCAAAACCTAGAAACTAAAATCCATAAATCTTAAAAATCTTCTATGTATACAAATAATCTGAAAACCATAAGAGCTAAAATCTAAACACTCAAAAAAAAAAAAAAAAATCAACAACCCTCGAAATCTTTAAAATCCTGAGAAATCCACAGGCCCTAAAAATTGTCATCTAAAAATCTAAGAATTTAAAAATCAAAAATTTTATAACACTAAAATATTAAAGGCTTAAAAGATTTAATATAACCTGAAAGCTGAAAAACAAAAAAATTCTGAAAATCTAAAAATCTGAAAATTTAAAATTTCGTAGCAATCATAAATGTTCTTATCTTTGTGGATATATGGTGTATCAGCATCATATTTATGTAGATGTTAAAAGGTATCAAGATGTGGAATTTACATTTACTTCGCTATATTTATTCATGAATAGATTGCTTTTTGGGCCGTCCTTAGGGATTTCTCTCAGGGCAGTAAGCATTAGAAATGTTACATTATCTAATTGTTTCTGAAGCTTACAACTATATAGAAAACTAAACGGGACAAAGGCGAAATTTATCATTATAGCAACACATGGACAATTTAACAGGTAAATACTAACGGGACAGTGGGGCGGGAGGGTATTATAGGGTTAATAGATTAGTAACAAGCGTTTATAATCTGAGTGACGACGCTACTAAATTCTTCAACATCAATGTGTGACCAAGAAGAGGCACTGCTTAACTAATTATTTTATAAACCACTGTCCCAAATCCCTTTAAAAACTAAAACAAAAAAAAACGAATCCATTTAAAATTCCCATCACTCTTACAGATATTTATGTATAGAGAACAAACATGCACTACATTTAAGACAACAAATTTATTATAGTTTCCACAAGAAAATTCAATAAGTCTTTGTGATTTTTCTTAATCTTTGTACATTTTATTTTTTGTTTCCAATAATTTTTAACTTTTTAAAACTTTTACAAAACTTTTCTATAAGAACAAAGAAAACAGAAATCTTGAAAACTATTATATAGAGATATAAACAAGACCTAACCAAACGATTTATTGTTTTTAAAGGATGCACAATGTTTAGTGAAGTAAAACACTAAGAAAAGCTATAAAAGCAGAAAAGATTCTTGGGAAAAACTGTTCTTATTACATACATACATATATACATCTACAAAATCAACAGCACAACTAAAGTATATATATGATACATTGGAGTCAGAATATAAAATACACAAACACATACACAGTAAACGAAAATGTAAATTTATGTGCTTTTATTTAAAATGTGAAGTGAAAAAGTTTATTTTCCCTCATCCTGATTGGAAAATTTATTATTCGATTACATTTTTATTTTGTTATTTATATTCTTTATTCAATATGTGTGTTTGTGTGTATGGATACATATATGTTGAGGTCGAATGGGTATATACAGTATATAGTGTAAGATGAATGGAAAAGGTGAGATACTGGTCAATCTTCTATTAAACACTCGAACGTATTATACACATAAGAAATAAGTTATTTATGTAGTACACAGGTACAGAACAACGGGTAACAAGAAGGATTTCAATTAGCTGTATATACGTATAGTTAGATTCAATTACGATCCTTCAGCTTACAGAATATTATATTCAATCATGTTTTTTTGAGTTCGCATATTTCGCAATGAAATCAAATTATTTGAAAGCTTTTTGTTAACCAATTTTCTTTTATGTGTTTGTATATATGTATGTAGTGTGCATGAAAATCGATTTGAAAGAATAAGAATTATTTCGGGTAATTGAATGGAAATTTTTTTGATTACAGCATTTCGTGTGGATTGCTGGCGCACATGACACAAGTTCAAAATTCGCAATATTAAATCGAGAGAGAATAACGTTATTTGTTTAGTTCCCAATCGTATTTAAAATGATATTTTGGGGGATGAATGTATGTGTGTATACATACATTTCAATCCATCTGTGCGCACACCAAATATTTATTAAAACAACCCTCCTGAAATGTAAATATGTGTATACGTACCCGCGGATAAATTATTCATGAATTTTTGATAAATATAAAACAGAGCAAAACTATTATAAAGCTCGTACGTATATACATACGTATTACTTACATATATTTTTGACAATTCAAAAACAGATGTAACACCACGAATTAATACAAAATTTGTTACACGCAATTAAGTTTAATCTAAAAGTTGTATGTAATACTAAAAATTAATTAAAAATAAAATAATTTTGGTTCCCTTTATAGACATGAACATGAAAAACATAATATTCGACAGATGATAACACAAATAATAACATTGTGTTATGTACGAATAGCTAGCTATACAAACATATTATATATGGCAGCACTAATGATGGCATTCAATACTGTACCGTAAATGTATAATTTTCGTACAGTACACAATAGTGCAAAAATAATTTTTCATGTGGTAATTGAATATTTTAAATAATATAAAGCGCAGACAATAAAAAAAAAATATCCAGAACTTTACAAAGCATAATTAGTACCATGCATGTATTCAAGCCCGTATACACATAACAATAGAGCCTAATAATCATTATGTATTCCATTGTATTACGGTCTGTTAGTCTTGACTTTACGAACATGAATAAATCTTGTGTACCATAATATACATAATAATATTCTGTTGAATAATTATTGTAATCAAGTTTTATGTTTAGAACGTTTTACAGGACATTAATTATGTTTTGTTAATGATCTGTTTACAACCTTATGCTTTATTATGAAAATTTGGTATTGTTTTTTATAAAAAAATGTTAGCAAAAAATTAGCCTGTAATTACTAAAAAATGGCAGTTCTAATAGTTTATCGCTTTCAGCAGGACAAACAATTACAATTGATAATGGTTATAAATGTTACTAAATATTAATTAATTGCGGTTCATTTTTAACTTCTTAAAGCCCATAAAGCTCTGTACACATTTCTCGAAAATTTAAATTATTTCACAATTTAATTGATTTGACAACAACAATTTATTTTTGAAAAATGCTCGACTATAAGACCAAATTACTTAACATATTTAATAATTTTTATTTTAACTTGTTTTAAAGTTATTAGCCCGCCCAAAAAGCTGTATAAACATTTGAGGTATAGAATATGAAAATATGACCAAACATGGTACGACAATATTTCTAAACCTTGATAATTCCCAGTAAAATCTAATGGATTTGACAATAACAACGACTTATTTAAGATTTTGGCAACCACAATAAATATTTAAAAATTGACGCTATGTTGGTATTAAGAAAAATGGTAGAATATGCAATCGAAATAATTAACATATTACTTAAGATATCCTACTCTACTTAAGACATCCAGGTATCGATCCAACTTAAAAACCCGGCAAGGTTGTTTGCTGGTATCATTACAATTTTGGCACTTCGTCACATAAATGCACGAAGCCATGTCAGTACAAAGCGCCTCCAACGATAATGACGATGGAAACCGGCAACAACGCCCCAAACTAAAAAGTCTTACGGATGCTGCAGGCGACCTTAACCCTAGAACTGTAGCGCGGGGTGAATAAACACCCCAGAGCGGTTTAAATATCGCGCCAAACGCAAGTGGCTTACCTTTACGACCCGGGACCGTAACTATAATTCAATTTCAACACCTGGGAGTATAGAGAGAGAGAGCACACTTGCCGTGTGTAGCCTCGAGCAGTAAAGCCTTAAAGTGCGTCTGGGGCGTTTTTTCACCCCGCGATACAGTTTGTGTATATTTTCGTCACCTTCAAGTGTTTTCTATTTTGGGTTTTTTGCAAATTTTTGGGTAAGTAATAAGTGTATAGTAGAGATGTGCAGTTTCGTTACTTTTAAGTAATCACGGGTACTCGTTACTTTTGAAGTAATACTCGTTACTTTTTATTCATTACAAAGTAATCACTATTCCGTATAATGTTTGGAGCAAAATTATTGATAGCTGGATTAAAACTACAGGTTTAATAAATTTATATTTATTTTCAAAATGTATAAAAAATAAAATAAATAAATATTTATAGGAACATTTCTGATTCATTCTAAAAACTAAAAAATAGCTAGAAAAATCTAGGCAAAAATGTAATAAAATTATAAGACCAAACTTTGATTAGCATTTAAAACCATGATCTTAACGAATTTGTCTGCTTTTAAACGGTTCAGATACAGCTGCAGCAGCCAAAAAACCAATACAGGGGGGAGTGGAAGTCAAGGACGAGGACGGAGAAGAGGCCAAACAACCGGTGGTAGTAATCGCGGACAACGAAGAAGTATTGTTACAGGTAAAAATGGGCATAAATGGTATACCACTCCGCGTGAAAGACTGTCAAATAGAGGCCCCATGGTTTCACTTTTCAGACTCCAATTGGACGTGCAAGAGAGGTAAGATCTCCTTATGAATGTTGGAGTTTATATTTCGACGAAGCCTTACTTTCGGAAATTGTGCGGCATAAAAATAAAGAAATTAATGGTTATATGTCGACGATCGAGAAATAAACAGGCAGTTAATTAGTTTACATAAGCATATCGACCTAATTGAATTGAAAGCTTTCATTGGTTTATTATATTTTTCCGGTATCCAAAAAACAAATATGACTTCTCTTTATGATCTATACGATCTAAAAGTCGGTTGTATAAGACACCGTGCTGTTATATGTCCCGAAGGAGATTTGAAACCATTACACAATACCTTAGATTTGACTATAGGAACACCCGACCAGTTCGTCGTCTTGAGGATAAATTTGCCCCCATAAGAGAAATTTGGGACTCTTTCATTGAAAAATATAGGACACTATACAGCCCAGCAAAGTATTGTACCATCGACGAACAATTGTTGTCTATTCGTGGGCGCTGCCCTTTTAAAGTTTGTAACGGTCAAAAACCGGATAAATATGGTGTAAAAATAGTAAATTTGAATGACTAAAAACATTTTATCTAATGAATGCAATTCCATATGTTGGTAAATTGGTTTTGGACGATAAGAAAGAAAAAATGCCATCCTATTATGCCAGGAACTTGAGCGAGCCAATATATATGAAAGCTCCAGAAATATAACATGCGACAACTGGTGTACCTCTACCGAAATGTTTGATACCGCATGTTAGAAACGATGATTGGGGCACTGAAGAAAAATAAACCTCAAATACCACTTTCTTTTCAAAATGCTGATAAGGTAGGAATTTCAAAATTCGATTTTGACCGAACCAAAACTTTAGTTTCCTTCACTCCCAAGAAGAATAAAGTGGTTCTTGTCTTATCAACATTTCATCGATTGCGAGAAATATGAGAGTACGAATAAACCAGAGATGATCTTGTTTTACAACATGACAAAAGGTGGCACTGACACTTTCGATCACATGTGTCACGAATACACAACAACGAGAAAAACGAAAAGATGGCCAGTGAAAGTTTTCATGGGGATGCTGGACCAATCAGGGATAAACGCTTCAATTATATACAATTTCAATGCTCAAAATCGACCACTCAACAGGAGAGATTTCTTGAAAAATTTAGTCCACGACCTTACAATTCCTCATATCCAGAGAAGGAAAGAGTTGGAAATATTATTATTATTATTATTAAATCACAAAAATCCTCTCATTGTTAAACACTCTATTTTGAGCACTTATGCTCATTCATAATGGGGTGTTCAGCAAAAGGTCGAAACATAATACTCATAAACAAAATTTAAAAAAAAAACGTTTTTGGCCAGGCTCACAGTACTCCATCAATGTTGGATGAATCTTCATTTAAATTCTGTAGTTGGTTACATTTTGCACTCTCCCTTTCAATGTATTTCGGCAAACGATATAATGTAATTAACGGTTTTATAGCGGCATGATTTGCAAATTAACATCAAACATTTTTAAAAATTCAATAAATTTTTCACAGAAAAAAAATGTCTGAAAAAATAAACATATTTTGATAGAAAAAAAAAAAAAAAAAAAAAATTGGATGAAGAGCCAATCCAACGTGGCATAGGTGGAACAGGAAGACAGGGGAGGTTTGTTCATTTTCCCAAAACCATCGACCGAAAATATGGAGTAAAATGCTATCGGTGTAATGCCTTCGCATGGCCAGAGCATAGGGCTGTTCTCTGTCAAGCGTGGGGTGACCAAAAATGATAAAAGAAATCACGATAAAAAATGTGTAATGATAAATTTAAGATTAAGAAAATTGTACAATTTCCTTTCAAATAAAGATGTTTTTTTTCAATTTGAACGAAATTTTACTAATTATAACCATTTCTGCGGCAAACATCGATTTTTAAAATTCTTACAATTTGCGCACTTTGATTTCTCAAAATAAATACCTGTTTTAACAGGTAAAAAATGAGCTCCCACGGAACTCTCAAAGTTATGCTGGGCCCGAGATACGGGTATTTGAAGTTTGGTTTTTTTTTTCACCCCGCGAAACGGGAATAGGTAAAAAAAATCGCGATACAGTTCTAGGGTTAAGAACCAACCAACCAACAGCCGTCTATTCATTCAAGATACAGTACCCCGCCATTGAATTATGACCGATCAACAAATTTTAGAAATTTATTTTCCCTTAAATAAAGCAGAAGAAATTCAATTGTTTTTAATTGCAAAAACATATATTTATTGGTACATGATTGCTTTAATATTAAAAAAATAAATTTCGAATAAATTTTAATATTTGGTGCTTCCTTCCTTGGCCTGTATTGCTGCTTGTATTCTATTAGTAAGACTTCCTACTTCTACCTTCCGTTTTTCCACACTTCTTCGATATTTTTCTTCAATGCAGCAATTGGGTTGTTTCTCCGGCTGTACATCTTTGATTTTAAATAGGCCATTAATTATCGATTGGATTCAAATCAGATTAATTGCCAAGCCAGGGTAGAACCTTCAATTCTAGGGAACTTAAACAATCCATGGTAGCTCTCGAGGTATGGCATGGAGCACTGTCTTGCATGAAGGTAGAGGTATAGGGAAAACCCAAAAGATACATAATTATTCTTTTACCCAGAAAAAAATAACAAAACTCACACTCAGTGCTCATAAAATTATCAAAATTCTTTAGAAATGCAATCGGTCATAATTCAATGGCGGGGTACTGTAAAATCAATAACCTAACCTTTCTGATCGATACTGGCGCGGATCTTTCTGTCATCCCTTTCCGTAAATTCTTTAATTATAAAATGAAAAATTCTGGACTAGTTTTATCGGCCGCCAATGGCACAATAATCAGTATCTATACGGTAGCAAATTGCTACAGGTAAACATTGGGCTTAAGAGAACATTCAATCATGCCTTTATTTTAGCAACAGTGAATCGTCCAATCATTGGCGCCAATTTTCTAACGAGATTTGGTCTCCTTGTCGATTTAAAACACACGAAGCTTATTGATCCAGTGACTCAGCTCTCAATCAATGCTTCTATGGTACAAGATAATATACCTACTCCAATCGATTTCACTATCAACAACGGTTATGGCACGCTCTTGAAGAAACTTCCTGCATTAATAGCAGCCTCGAATTACAATCTGTCAGTAAAACATAACGTGATACATCACATCGTCACTACAGGTGATTTTCCTGTATCTAAACCACGCAGACTAGATCCAATCCGTCATAAAGCGATATTTACTGCAAGTTTCAACATATGGTAGGGTTAGGGATTTGTCAATCATCGGCATTCCCGGTATCGTACCCAGTGAGGAAAAAGATCAAGATTGGAGACCATGTGTTCTCCATGAAAGCATGGTTGCAAATTTTTTTCAAAAATTGATCTCGTCAGAGCCTACAACTTAATCCCTGTAGCACCTGAACACGTTCACAAAACGGCAATCATAACCCCGTTTGGTCCAGTCGAATTCACCTGGACGACATGCACTCTAAAAACGGGTAGTAAAATCTCATAAAAAAATGTGTTATGTATGTAACCCAAAAAAATTAATAATACGCACGTCAGTTTTGCATATTTTCTACTACGACGTGTGTTTCGTGTTTTCTCATTATTGGTGTCATTTTAGGCAATACTAGAATTAATTTCCTCGTTTGCAGTGTGCTTTCCTTTGCATATTTTATTTACACAAAATAAGTGTTTTTTACAGTGTTTGTTTGTGGTTATAAACACATTAAAAGTGTTTTTACATATTGATAATACAATATACAAATAAGAGTAATTTTGAAAATGAAGTAAAATTACAGAATTTTATATTTACCTAGATACTTTATTTTAATACTATTTAATAAAAAATTAAAAAAAAATGTTAAATCCAATTTATTTAATTAAAAAGAAAAAAATGGGGAAAAAATGTACACCATTTTTGTGGTTTTTAACATATCAAAGGGTTCCGTTTTCAAAAGGTGGTAATTTGCACTTAACAAGTGTATTTTACTCGAAGTTTGGAAGTATTTACCTCTAAAATTATGATTTTCGTTCTTATTTTAACTGTTATTTTAAAGATATTCACTGTACAAAGTGTGATTTCACACTTGGAGTTTTTACACATTTTTTTGATTCATACGAAAATGGGAATTAACTAATTTTAAAATAGGTTACCTATTTCCTACTATAAAAGTAGTTAAATTACATCGAAATTTCTAAGAGTGTAACTAATTCCTTCCCATCAAGGTGGTAAACTTCTTCTCTGATCTGTATACTACAAGGCCTACACGATAGTTTTTCGATCTAAACCGCACATCGACTTCGGCTGTTCTAATGGTATCTAACTTTTCACCTGTAACGGACCTATACTTGGATTCTTTAGTTTCAAGTGGAACTATGGAAACATCTTTTTTATATACCGTTAACTCCCTCACCGTTGCACAATCACCTGTATCTATTTCCAATTTGATTGGAATAGAATTAATTTCTACTTTAACTATATGCGGATCACTTTTGACAGCTGACACGACGTTGATACAATTTAAAGTTTACAACATGTCGTTTGACTCTACTTTCAATGTATGTGCCTGATTTATTTTGTGTTCTACTAAACTTTTTACCGTTTCCTTTTTTATGGCATTTAAAACATCGCCAATATCTTGCAGGACACGAATTTTCCTTATAAAACATCCCGAACTTATTACATGAATTTTGATTTTCACTTTGTGATGTCGCATTATACACATCATACTTCGAATTCGACTTAAAGTGACCAACTCTCGCTATACAGTATTATCACACATGGATTTGCCTTCTACCGATGCGCTCTCAAAAGATAATGCTTTTTGATAAGCGTCAACAAATAATCGATCAAACCACCAAATAGATCACCTTCCGCCAATAATTGTTTATGTATAGATTCCGTTTTCAAACCACAAATTAATCGATCGCCTAGCGCGTTATCAAGGAACGTGCCAAAGTTACGCGACCTTCACAACCGTTTTAATTCTACCACATAATTGGAAATATTTTCGTCCGTGGCTTGGTCTCGATTATGGAATTCAATCAATGTTATAAATAGAGGCAGTTTTATTTTAGTTTTAACTTTAAATCGTTTTAGATAAAACTCAAAATTTGTGCTCGTCTTATCAACTTTTTCTGATCATACCATCAACTTCGGGCCAAACGGACCAAAGTTATTGAAATCCTATCAAAAATGACCGAAAATGCTGTTGATCAAAACTGATTTAGATAAAACTCAAAATTTGTGCTCGTCTTATCAACTTTTTCTGATCATACCATCAACTTCGGGCCAAACGGACCAAAGTTATTGAAATCCTATCAAAAATGACCGAAAATGCTGTTGATCAAAACTGATGAATGAAAACTCATTTTCTCGACGTTTTCAAAATCCCTGAATCCGAGAAAGTAAAATAAACAACGTCTATCCATTGGTCTGAATGTCTGCACTCATAGTGTCTAAAGGTAGGTTTCAGGGCCAGATTTTTTCATTATTTCCATAAGTTTCATAGAAAATTCGATTGTTTTGAATCACCTTACTATAAATCAGCAAATTCTGAGCCAAGAAAATCCAAAATTTGCAATTTCTCCCCTAAAGGTTCAGAACATGTGACTGTGGTGCCAACGCGTATTTAGATTTCTTGATTATATCCATACCTTTCATAGAAAATTCGATTTGTTTAAAAATCACCTTACTATAAATTCTGAGCATGAAGAAGAGAACATCTTGTAAATAAAGTACTTACCGTTTTATATTTAATATTTTAGTTTTGCTATTCATAACGACATTACGAATTGGTAGTCTAAACTAAAACCATCAAATTTTTTGTGAACCAAAATTATAAAATTGTAAATCCACCTGAAAAAAATTGGGTCTATCCGACTCTCGGACGATACTTTACCCATAAAGCATCCGTTAAAAACCCCCAAACCAACCATTTATATTTTTCAAACATTTTCCGTTATTTTTGAGAGGCGTTATTTAGGCCTGGCACAATATGGCACAGCTTTTCTGAAATTTGGAGACCTCTTGCCCAATATCACAATTGATCACGACAATTTAAATCTTCTACTCTCATACCGCCAATTCACAGATCCGCACAAATAATGTTAAATTATTTAGAATTGACACGTGTTGAGCAGCAATTAAATTCGTATTTGCCATTTTTCATCTTCGATCTTTAACAATTAGAGCCAGTTATACATATTATCTAGTGTACCGTTTAAAGTTCTTAAGTATTTAATTTACTCCATTCAGAGAGAATACACAATGTTCACAAATTTATTTTCTGAAAATTTATGCCGTTTGTTCAGATCACAATATTATCTGAGCAACGTGAAATTGGCCGATATAATTCTTTACTCAGTGCTTCAGTCTGGGCGGGACAAACAATACAAAATCAGAATTAACGTTAACTATCATTTGTTAGCGAAAAATAGTATTCGGGCAGCGAAAAAAGCAAAGGAGAATGTTTTACTTTTAAAGTGTTAAAAATTACTACGAGACAACAATTACTACAGAATTCGAGCAGACCCTTTGAATAGCAAGAGAATTTATTATTCAGAAATAATACCTTTTAAGGCGATTTTATTAAAGCAATTCACAAAATGGATCGATCAACATGTCGTTGAAATTTCAGTCATTAAAATATCAATAAAACGTCACAGTAATGTCAACTTCAGTAATGTCAATGTCATAGAAACGGGAATATCTTGCTATATTTAAAAGCTCACTAGATATAATTATTTTTAAATGTTGACGATAATGGGCCAGATACCAGAGAACCGAACAAGCGAAATCGAGTCTAATCGAAAAACAATAATAAGTTTTTTGTTTTTGTTTGATTTTGGTCGTTTTTGAATTTATTCGTTTCATTTTGTTTTTGTACTGCTTGCTTGTAAATGTTTCCGAAAAATTTGCTTGCAAAATATCAAGCAAACTCGATCTTACTTGTAAATTTTTATATAAAATTAAATTTGATTTTTACAAGGTTTTAAGGTAACATTTAATGATTTTCTCCATCATACTAGCAATTGAATAATGTAAACACCAAACAAACGGGATTTTGGTTAAAGCTTTATGGTATTACGGTTATGTAATAAAGAAAAAAAATGTTTAAATCTATTTGGCCGATTCTAACTTCTAAAATTGTATGTTTTAATATTTTTATATTTATGTTTTTACTACAAATTCGTTGTCATTCCAGAAACTGATCCAATAGCTTATTTATAAGAAACCTTTGTTAATAAATTAATATGGAATTTGTTTCGTGTTTAACAAACAAATGTAAACATTATTAATAAATTAAACTGAATTGCAACGTACACCACTATCCGCAAAACTAACGAATTCTTCTCGGCTCTCACGCAGTCATTTGATATATCCGGAAGTACTTACTTATTTTCTTACTAAAATATTTAGCAGAACATTTCGCAAAAACTTCACGTTGCGGTAGGGCAACGAGAAAACTTTACTAATGAATTTACAAAACATATTTTATGGTAGATGAATTATTAGTGAACTACCTGTGTAAAACGAAAACTAGTATGTCAGGAGGTTATTCAAGAGATTTTACGTGTCGCAATATATAAAATGTCAATATAATGTCACAAACAGAAGCTACTCGAGCATGAAAAACACCTCGCTTATTTTTATAGATCGTCAGGGGCTTGCAATTTCGTTTGAAGCCATATCGTTCCCAACTAAACTTAGTTTAAGATAAAATTCTGTGGATCTGATCCTAGAGATTTTGTCAATTGGCCACATCTTGAAGTAACTAGAAGCTATCCCAATATAAAAAAACACCTACCCTTATTTTTGCGGATCGTCAGGGGTTGCAATTTTATTTGGTACTGTGGATCTGATCCTAGAGATTTTATCAATTGGCCACATACACCAAGATGTAACTAGAAACCATCCCAATATCAAAAAAATACCTTTCTTATTTTTGCGGATCGTCAGCGGCTTACAAATTGTGGCAAATTGGCAAAATCTCTACGATTAATACCGCAGAATTTTTCATTAATCTAATTTTGATTGGGAACGGTATGCCATAAAATAAAGTAACCCATTGACTGTCCGGCTAATTGACAAAATCACTAGGATCAGCTCCACAGAATTTTTTATTTAACCCTCAGGGTACAGACTATAAAAAAGTCACGTTCAGTACTGACATGGGTTGGCCTAACCCGGCAACTTTGATTGGCTGTATCTTGGGCTGTAGTTGGCCAATTGAAACGTTTTTTTTTTAATCGATAGTCCATTTTGTCACAAATACGAGGGTGCTAATAGATTTATCGAATAATTTGTTTAAACAAAGATACATTCAAAAGTTTAAACATTTTGAAAATATTTTTGTGAAAAATCACTTTTTTTTAAAATTGCATAACTTTTTGAAAAAAAAAGATATCGACATTTTTCTTGTTGCAATTTAAAGCTAAAAAGTTGTTCTTTAAAATGGCCGAATCAGTTTTTTGATCCATTCCAAAAACTATATTTTTTTTTAACTTTGAAATCACCCGTTTTTTAGGATAGCGATAAAACGTTCCATGATTGATTTATCGTAACAAGGCACAACTGTAATATAAATAAATAACAAAATTGATTGTTGAATGAAAGTTTTATTGTTCAAAATATAAAAAAAACAAAATCAGACTGTATTTCCACAGCATATTTTGGCTACATGGTCTCTGCACATAGCCTTATTACATTTGAGGCACTTATAAAATGTTTTGCGGTCGAGAGAACTCGGACACAAGTTGCAGCGCTTTTGTTTAGCCATTTTGTTATCAACAAATTCATGTCTTATCTCCATGTCCTCTGGTAAATCTTTCGCCTTCAAAACATCTTAAATCATACCGCGCAGTTTTATTCGCAACGTAGGGGTAGCTAGTCTAGCAGCTAGCGCAGGTTTAACAAGTTGCATCGCAAGTTCCATTCCATAACCAAATTTTTGGTTAAAATGAACACACGTTTATAATGAACAAAATTATTTGTCCTATGACAATAATGCGAATTCTACTGTACATAAGCATAGAGCATAATTTTGAGGGTAGGATACACAATAATAAATTTTTAATTAATAATAAATATTTAATTAATAATAAAAATATAAAAAATAGTAAATTGTACAAACCAAAACACTTTACTCCAGCCAAAACTCCAAAAAAAAAAATGTTTCTGTCTCCCGAAAATATGGATTTTGTAACGTTTAGTACTGACTGGGTGAGAAATACCCGAGGTCAACTTTCTAACTCGTACCACTCGAGCACCAAGCGCAGACTGAGGCTGCCACTCACGGCTTACACAGACACTACCACAAAGATTTTTACCCCCCACTCCGGACCCCCACCTTCCACTTCCTTTTAAACGGCGCGACAGTCAGTACCCTGAGGGTTAAATAATTGTTGTTTAGAACGATATGGTGATTGTCAAAATCTCTATGATCTCAGAATATTTTTGTTTAACCTATAGAAATTTGTTGACAGTGAATTATGGCTAATAATTTTTTTTGTGTTTTTAATTGCTCATAATAAATACATATTAACCTTGAATGTAATTTCACTTCTATGTTTGTTACTTCATTTATTGTCTTTATTTTTGTAATTTATGTATTTACTTTGTAGATATATTCTTATTTGCTAATTGTGGCGAAAAGAAATATTAACCATTTGATAGTAGATTGGCGTAACAATTTGGCAAACAAACAAATCGGTTTGCTATTTATTGATTAAATTATTTTAAATTTTTGTCAAGCTTAAATAAGTATTATGCTTAGTAAACTTTTTAAATGAATAAACATGTATGTATACAGTTCATTTTCCGTTTAACACAGGAGTTGATTTTTACTAATATGTACATAGACAGTTTAAAATGTTAGTAAACATTTTAAAAAAAAACTTCACTTTCGTTCATTTGATGCGTAAAAGGAATCTGAAATTCCATTTTTTTCATAATTTGGTCTGGTTTAATAATTCAACGTTGCCGTCGTCGGTAAGCAACAACAGGCCACAAAATTGATTTTGCCGGTTGTTAAGCACTTCACTGTAAATATGTTCAGGGTCTAGATTCTCATCAAGTGACAAATGACAATTTTTTGTGACTTTGTACTAAAATTTGAACTGCTATAAAATGACAATATGGTTGTGAGTTCTAAAATGCGATTCCGATGATGTGACTTTTTCAAAATGTCACAAGAAAAAAAATGACAAATTAAACAAAATTGTCATTGATTTTGTTTTCCGTGACTTTTCTCACTGCATTTTAAAATAAAATATGTGTGAGTATATTTTGTTAATTTTTATAATTCTTATTTTATAAATTTTAATTGTTTACATTTTAATTAATATTTTATCTTTTTTATATATGTAATGTGTAGCTGTAACTGAGTGTGCATCATCGAGCTCTTCGTACGCGACAAATGCCCAGAAAGATTTTGTGGTCGGGTATTTCGAGCATCATCTAGAAATTGCCAAAAATCAGTAATTATTTAGAATATTAATTTAGAATATTAAGAAAAACAGCAATATATCAAATTTTATAATTAACCAATTTTTTTAATAATTTTAATTAATTAAATTTTATATTTTTGTAAATAACCAATCAATACTTCTAACGGCTGGATATTTTTCTATGACTTTTTCTAAAACTTTCTTGTATTTTGTATCTGTAAATAGACCTGAAGAAGGTAATAAAATTACCGAAACGTCGTCGTAACTGAAGTTGTTTTATTTATTGGCTGAACACCCGAAGGAAAGAAGATTGATTTGTACATAACCAACACAAGCACTTGAGAAAAATGAGGAATGTCATTAAAATTGCCCTTAAAATATATCTGCGGTAAACTAGAAGTGCAACTACTGCAAGCTGCTGTTAATGTCAAAACTCATTTCGTCAGAATCGCAAATTTTCTGTGACAATATTTTGTACTAATAACAAAATACCACGAAAAATTGTCATTTCATCAGAATCTAGGCCCAGGGATGTTTCCTTGATTAATTTTGAACAAACTGTTGATCTATTTTCAATATCTACTGAAATACAGTTCGCCGATACACTTTAATGTGATCTATGATTTTAGAAGCCATGACGCAATTTACTTTAGCAGTGGTAACTACATACTTGGGATGTCCTACCGTTACCGGCTATGCTTTGTGACATCTACGTCCACTGCTTGCAAATTTCAACAAGCTGATATTGTATAGGCATCTACGTCCACTGCTTGCAAATTTCAACAAGCTGATATTGTATAGGATGTTGATCAGGCCTGTTGTCGTGTGGAGGTGTGAGAGTTGCTTCCTTTCAAAACTTCGGGAGAGCAATTTATAACGATATGGAGCTTTATAAATTGCAACTATGTTAAACGTTTCTAGTGTGTGAAATTAACCGATCTTTAATTTAAGGTTTAATGTGATTTTCTTATACCAGATTACATAAAATTAAAACAAACTGCGAAAAAACCAGAAACCTAATTAATTCCGCGAAACTTTTGTGTAGCAAAATTGATGATTAACAATTAATTTCATGATGAAAATGTCGAAACTAATTAATTTTTTCTGCGGAATTATTTCTGGGCAGCCTGAGAAATGTACTAAAAATATTTGGTTGGCGTGCTTGATAATTTTAATCAGTTTTTACTATAATTATTTTGAAACAGAAAACGAATGCACAAATAATATTAAAAACAAATAATCTTAACAATATTCACATTTTATTCCCGGCACAATTTTACTTACACAATTTTACAAATTACTCGAAAAAATATAAATTTTGTACAAATAATGACAACTTTACATGTTAGTTCAAATTAAATATATACTATGTACTAAATAAACATTATGCATTGATTTATTAGTGCATCAATTGTATTTTACTTACCGTAATTATCAGCTAACTTTATTATTTCAACATTAAATTTTTATATTTCCTTTTATTTTGAACGCAAACTTGGCAAAGACTTTGCACAAACTAATAAAAATTCAAAACGAAACAAATTCCGAACAATTTCGAAATTTCAAGAAAAATCAAAGCTTGCTTGCAAGTAAACGAAAATTTTTTTCCGAGTTGAACAATAGTATATTGTGTAACGTGTAGGAAAAACGATATATTCCCGGACGAGTATGGAAGTTGCTGGGACGAGGCGTCAGCCGAGTTCCAGCAACCATAAGAGTCCGGGAATTATAGTTTTTCCACGAGTTGCACATACGATTTTTTCTCTAATCGGCAGTATATCAGATTATCCATTTTATTCATTATATTCTTTAAAATACGCAAAATTTTCCAATTTATATTTTCAATAGATTTCACTATCAAAGTTACCTTAGAATTATAACAATCGCGTGCGATTATACATTATATCATGTATTTCTTAAAAACAGATGATAATCAGTACTAGAAAGTATTCTCTGCCTAGGCAAGGAATACTTTCCAGTACTGTTTTTAGTAAATTGCCTAGCAACGATGTAGTGTCGTGGAATACTTCATTTTGCTGACAGATAACAAACCAGAAAACTGACGTATTTTATCCGATTTGAGAAAAATAGTTTTACTTGAAATTTGATATTTTGATTTTGCTTGTTGAAACAAAACGAAACGAGCAAAATTACTCGAAAAATAGTTTTTCGTATTTTTTGAATTTTTTTGTTTTGATTTTGCTTGTGCTTGCAAATAAATGCTTGTTTGTTTCTGGTCGAAATTTTACGCTTGTTTCCGTTCTCTACCAGATACTCGATACTCAAGCAATTCGCAAATCGATAAATATGGCGGATTTGCGAATCGTAAATTTATTTGCGTAATATGATCAATAAATATTTCCACAAACATTTACGTAGATGCGCATACTTTAAAATGCTCGCAAAATCTTTACGATTTGCTTGCTTGCTAACCAAGAAAAAATATAGTATATACCATTTTTTGGTTTGCTAAATTATCGTGTATGACATTTCTAGCAAATTCGCAAAAAATAACTGCTTACCTGCTTATCTGAGTATCGAGTATCTAGCCCATTATTTGCCACCAGCAAAGTATTTTAGGTAAATTTAGAAATTTAAATTTCATATTATACGGTAATCTATTGATTTCATCTTATAGAGGTGTATTAACTGTAGAATAATATTTCTTCGAAAAGTTTGACATTACCTCGGTAAACAGATAAACAAATTTATATTACTCCTTTTTGTTAAAATGACCCCCACGCAATGCTTCAATCGACTTCAAGTTTTGTGAACAAGTAGATGATGAATTGTCAAATTTATCACCAACATAACAAAAAAATTGTCGGTCCCGTTTTTGAGAAAATCTGTTTGGCAGTTTTCTCTCCCACTGCAACCCTCTGTATTTTATACTCGAATGGACCTTAAAGTTAACATAAACTGACTATTACTAAAATCTATCTTTGTACAAAATTTCGTCCAAAACTATCAATATTTGTGAGAATGGGAGGCAAAACAAAAATAATAAGAATGTGCGACTGGCAGGACGGACGGACACGACATTTTTCTGATCGGTGTTTCGGGGTCCTGGGTAACCTAATTCGTCGAGAAATGTGAAAATCTGAAACAAATTTTTTTTCGCGATTACAATACTTACGCAATATAACTTCGTTATAGTGGGAAAAGTAAAAATAATAAACTAAAATCGAAGAAAATACGTGTGTTGCTTTTTTCGAAACTAATAATTACTGCTGTGTTTCAATTCCGAAGTGGTGGAAATCTAATTGAAGAGAAATAACCATCATTATATTGTCAAACAACAGTTACTTATTTACCGGGAACTGCATCAGTCCACAAATTTCGTGACATATTGGCTAGAAATGGCTTTGCAATTCACTAGTGTCGATCCCAAAAATTGAAAATCTAAAAAGCTCCAAAATGCTTGATTGGTAAATCTCTTACTATGATGAATATTTTACAATTTTAACTTTCTTGTTACAACTTTAAAAATAGCCTAATATTTTGCAAGAGCTACGTAAATTAAGCTCCATTTATAGTTTGAGTTCAATTTATTGATGTCTAACTGAAAGCTTTCTTAATATTTTACTTAATATTAATATATGAACTTTTTAAAATTTAGGTGAATAATTTTTATATAGCAGCAACGAGTGGTTTACATGTTAAACCATATAATGTTATATTTGTCAAAATGATAATCGTAATTGGGAAGCAATTTTTCAACTTTAACAAACAAAAAAATTTCCGAAATTAGTCTACCCAAATAAAGAACCAAATAGATTGCTTGCTAACAATAAAAATTAATTCCATTAGACAGAAACCATTTTCAAAATTTAACATACACACAAATTTAATATACAATTTAATAATCATAAATAAAATTTGACCTTAATAGCATCAATGATCCTACAAACCATAAGAAGAAATATTCAATTGAATTTTCATCTAACAAAAAATAAAAAAAAAATGTAGAAATGAAAATCTAACAACCCACTTTACATCATTCGAGTGGGGTAATTAGATTTTATATTCGTAAAAATCTAAATTTGAGGGCATATGGTTCTTTGAATTTAAAAGTGGGGCTATCTACATAAAAAAACTACTTAACAACAAAAATACACACACACACACACATACACATCAAACCACTCTCGAGTAAAAACGAACTTATTTTTGTGCTGTGTGTTCTTATTAAATCTTCATTTGAATAACAAGACTTGAGGACGAATATACATATAATACGGATATATATATAGCACAGTACAACAAGCAACACAATATTATAATAACAACGGTAATAATAACAATCATAATAAGTTATGGAAATGGAAATTGTAACGAAATTTTTTTTTATAAAAGTTTTGAAAGCTTTTTATTGACCGAAAAACTTTTTTTTGTTATGCGAAATTGTTCATGCTTATTTTGCTGGAAATAACATTTTAACTGTTACTTATTATTAATTTATTATTATATTATTGTATTATACTGTTATTACTAGATTGTTGAAATGTGAATTAAATTAGCGTTAAAAGTTGCTCGCGACCGAGCGCACAACCATAAACATTATTGTTTAGTATTATTATATGTACATATGTACGAACGGAGTATATTACTCTGAACTCAAATTACATAAATCATAATTATTTTATATTATCTCTTCGTATTTTATGTACACCCAAAGTCTTAAAATTTTTGTACTTCTGTTCTACACAATTACTATTTATTTATTTATTTAATTAATATATTTTATATCTTATTTTATTAAATAGAGTGGAAAATTCATCGAAGCAATAAGAAATTAGATATTTCATTTGTTTCATCCCCCAACCCGGAGATATCGTGTTATATCGAGTTCTTTTAGTTTTGTTTTTGTTAAGTTTACGAATACAATGAACGAAATGATAAGAAGAGGAAATAAAATCTTCATTTCTTAAAAAAAACTCATTAATAAAAGTAACTTTCAATTAAAAACTTTTCTTAGACTGTGGGTAAAAATATTTTTTTTCTTTTTTGTAAGCTGAATATCTATTTTAAAGTATGAATTCTTATGAAATTAAAGTTTTTAAATTTTTCAACTATCTACAAAAAGTATAACAGAATTGAAAATCGTATTCAATTTGTCTAATGACGATTCACCAAGAAAAAACAATCCGACTCGATGAAAGATGATCTTTCTGCTGGCAAACTGTTCGATTTGTCAAGAAAAATCTTCTCTCTCTGTTGCTCGGATGCCAAGTAAAACGATTAGGATTTCCGAGCTCCAATGCACTGTGTTACCGCGGGATGATATGAAGTAGTGCGAATTCGGTGTAAGCTTAATATGAGCCGTTTATTTTCAAAGTGGCCTAAGTCTATTTTTCAAAAAATTCAAGTTAATGATAACAATAGATAAATAACAGTATAATCTTTCTAACGGTAAATAATTTATTGTCAAAACAAAAAAAAATTAATCTCGAACACCTGTGCACAAAATAAAAAAAATTCAAAATCCTATATGTTTTTTCATTTATTGTTTTTCTATTCTTTCATTATCTCGTTTCAACAAAATATGGACTTAAGCCACTTTCAAAATAAACGGCTCATATATTTGTTAACTCTGAGAAGGGTTTTGACTCGAATTGACTAAATTTGTGGGATCACCCTATGATTCCATTTAAAATATTATCAAATAATTGCATTACGTTATGTATTAACGTTATATACTTGTTTCTATTTATTGATTAATACTAGTGCGTACATGATTTATTTAATTTCGATTTTTTCTCAAAAAGTGTTTTTTAGTCGTCTTTACCGATGACCGGGCGATTCCACTAGCACAATTCCACTAGACACAATTCCACTGGACGCAATTCGACTGGGGAACAATTTAACTTGCGTTGTAACTTGTATAGTTAAACGGTAACGCAAACACATACATATATACTTTAATATTGCATTGGTATTATTGAAATTTAATGACGTAGAATTGTAACTATGGATTTTAAATTAATAAAAACTGAAATGGGCAAAGAGGGTAATGTCTAATAAAAGGAGAGTATACCTGTCAAAAAAGGGCAAGGTAGCAATAGTAAAAAAATATTTCTGTTGCTGCGGTTATTACGATTCTAGGCATATTCCATTAGCACAATTCCACTAGACACGATTCCACTCCATACAATTCCGCTGGTACAATTCCGCTACTTTAACATTCGTAGATCTTTCTTTCTTTACCTTTTAAGTTTAACTTGTTGTATAATTAAACGGATTCAACTTGCACAATTTGACTTTTTGATAATCAAATGAATTTAGGGTGGTAAAGCGCGCGCGCGATTTACCACCCTAAATGCGTTTGATTATCAAAAAATTAAATTGTGTAAGTTGAATTGTGCCCAGTGGAATTATGCCAGTGGAATTGTGTGCAGTGGAATTGTGTCTAGTGAAATTGTGCTAGTGGAATAGGCCTAGAATCGTCTTTACCAATCAATCAAAAAAAAATTCAAATAAATTAAATTTGGGCGCTACATATTTATTTTCACCGCAAGCCGATTTTCCTACATGGGGGCTCAACCGTGATCCCGATGGTGATAAATATATTCGCGAAAAATACGTAAGGTGATCAGTTTAAGGTGTTTACTGATAAGATTTTTCGCGTGAAAGTGCATATGACGCTAAACGGTGTAGCGTTGATAAAGGTGTACGCAACTTTGCAATATATAGCGGGATCGTTAAGAAGAAGGTGTTCATTAAAATATAATAACATCAATTAATGAGTTAGCGTGTATTGTTTATTGTACAATTAATTGAGTGAATTTAATTGGAAACCAAATTTGGTGTAATTTTACAGAAAAGTTTGCGCGTGTTTAGCTCAAACCACGTTGCGCAACATTACCGTATAATCGTAAAAGTGTCTTCTAGAATTTAAATACTTACCATTGTGAACAATTGATGTATCGCAATTAATTAAACTAAAGTGAAAATGATCTTTTTTGGAAGATTCGTTTCGATAGTAGCATCAATACGGGGGACAAATAATTTAAAAACATTAAATCAAAGTGATAATGAAAACGGGATCCAAAGTTCAACCCGCCTTGTGTCTACGGAAGTATCTGTTGGTGAGGAGATCGCAACAAACCCAGTACATTTGAGCTCAACTAATTTCATAAATCGATAAATCGAATCAGAGGTTCATGAGTCTGCTATGGTGACGCTTTTAAAGTAAGAGCTGGAGTTACAAACGAAGGACATTGAGTTGCTTAAGCGAGAGAGACAATTGGTTCAAGTCGAAACAGTTCCGAGAGCTGAAAAAAATCTACATTTTTCATATTCAAAGATGTGAAAGAGTCGCTTCTACGATTTAATGGGAATGATGGCTATCCACTTGAACGGTGAATATCAGACATAGACGAAGCTACAAAGACCTACAACTGGTCCGATCTACATAAAACCACTTACGCAAAGCGGCTACTAGAGGGAACAGCCAAGGCCATTATCAGAACAACCAAGCTTTTAACATCATGGACAAGTTTAACCACATTTTTACGACAAGAGTTTATATCCATGCACAGCTACGGTAAGAATCATCGTATGATGGCTGGGCGTAAGAGAAAGCCCGACGAATCATTAAAAAAATAATTAATTGCATTGCGAGAAATTGGGAATATGGCATATCGAAGACTGCGCAATCATTCAATATTGTATAAACGGGATCCAGGACTACGAACCGAACAAATCTATTTTATATGGCGCAGACGGTATGGATGACTTCAAGCAGAAATTGCTGTGCTACTAAAAAATCAAATCAAGTTTTGGGAGAGGAAAGTGTTATTCGTGTGGTGAGTTAGGGCATGCTAGCAAAAATTGCAAGAATAAAAACAAGGGATCCAAATGTCATCGCAAGGGATCCAAATGTCATTGGCTGCATCCGAAGATGGAAAAGTTTATTTGGCGAAGGACACAAAGAAAACAAGAATTGACGGGATTGATATTTTCGCAATGGTAGATAACGGGAGTGATCTTAATTTCATAGCTCAGAAGAGATACATATCCCTGGGTTCACCTAATTTCGACAGTAAAACTACTTTATTTCATGGCATTGGATCAGGAGCTTTGACCACCATGGGACAGTTAAAAACTGAAGTTGAGGTAGATGGTGATTGCTTTTCTACGACGTATCATATTGTGCCACATAATTTACTTCCATGTAATGTAATCGGTGGGAAAGATTTATTGAAACACACAATGACCATTTTAACACCGGAAAGTATATCAATTCGGAAGTTTATACCAGATTTTGCGGTTATGACAGTCGAACAAGAAGACATCCAAATTAATATTGATCATCTTGTAAACAAGGAAGTAAAAGGATAAATCATTATAATAGTGACTGGCTACAGTCTAAAAACAAACATTCCCAGTTCAGATGTAAGTATGAAAATTATTCTATCAGACGAAATGCCAATTTTCGAGGAACCTCGTCGGCTTGCACCCATGGAATTGGACATAATGAGAAAATAGATAGATGAGTGAATCGACGAGGGAATTGTAAGACCCAGTGTCGTTTTGTCGAAATGTCAGTTCGTGGTAACCGTTGTAGAATACCTGGGATATGAGATAGAACACGGGATGTTGAAGCTTATAAAACAAAGCAACGTGCCATTTTGAAATTTCCATAACCACAGACGGTGAAGCAGTTACAACGATTTCTCGGGCTGACAGGGCACTTCAGGAAGTTTGTGGAAGGGTACGCAAAGATTTCAAAGCCTCTAACTGATTTGTTAAGGAAAAATAGTCCATTCGAATTCGGTGGGCTACATCAAACAGCATTTAACGAACTTAAGAGTGTGTTTACTAAAGAGCCCTTGCTGCAAATTTATTCGATAGCAGCGATCACAAAACTTCACACAAATGCCTGCAAAATAGGATGGCGTGCTGTTCTATTGCAAGAAAATTTGGAAGATAAAACAGATACATCTAATTTTTTACTATTGTGGAAAACTACTTCTTGTGAAGAACGGTATACCAGCTATAAGCTCGAAGTTTTGGCGATTGTGGCTGCGTTAAAGAAATTCCGTGCCTACTTGCTTACAGCGGAAAGAGTTGTCGTCACGTATCGCTGGTTAGTGTACGTACTGCCTTCTTTGCGGCAACCACCGGTAACTGTAACCATTAGGCAGAATGTGGCCTTTTGTGACAGGCTAAATTGCGGCGCTAAAGGAGAAAACCTTGAAAAAAAAAATCCCTAATCTAAGGTGGAACAGCATATGCCGAAGGATTAATGGCTGATAGTTTAATCAGTCTATATATGCGGACTGTGGATACCAGGCACCCTCCAGTTTTATTTAGCCTTCCTGTAGTAAAGCTGGGTGACCTACAGGCTACAGGCGACTTATTTTTTATTCCCAGCAACTCGCAAGAGTTAAATCAAAACGGTAGACGAGGCATGGGAAGGAATACACGGGAGTGGGTCTGCTCTCTCGAAGTCCTTGAGTCCCAATGCTACCGCTTTTCTAGCAGAAGTAAATGTTATTACATCTAGGAGGGAGAGCAATGTGCCCAGATAGTATGTATCACGTACCGTTAGGCAGTATTATCAGGTTCATTAAGAGCTTGAATATTGACTGCGGACGGATAATTAAGGAGGGCTTGATTCACAAAAGATCTTTTAGGTCACAGTGCGAGGTGGCTTGAGCCTCCACATGGCCCTCAAGTAATAATAATAATAATAATAATAATAATAATCGCTGGTTGGGCTCAGCTGCCCAGAAAGAAGATGAACAAAACTATTCAAGGAACTAACTATCTGGTAGTGCCGAGATCAATGCAGTCAAAGATTATATCAAATCATGTTTGTGCCAAATTAAATAGAGAAAATCGTTGCATTCATAAACAATTGTATTCATTGCATTCTTCTAAATCGAAAAATGGGAAAGCAAGATGGTCAACTAGATCCTATACCAACGGGTGATCTACCTCTTGTGACCTATCACATAGATTACTTCGAGCACTTAAGAGAATCAAAGAAGAGTTACAAGTACGTCACACATATCATCATAGCTGGAAAGAACCTGGTTGCATGTGAAAATAATGTGGAGAAAGTGTTTCGACGTTTAACTAGATACAACATTCATGTAAATGAAAATAAATGTTTCTTTCTCAGACAGAAAGTGGAATATCTTTGTCATAATATCTGTGGTGAAGGATTACTACCAAGTCCAGGTAACGTCGCTGCAATTAGAAATGCTACGCAACCGAAAACTATTACACAAGTGAAGGTATTCCTGGGGTTGGTGAATTATTACTGAAAATTCGTTCCGGTGATGGCAACCGAGCTAGCGGCCTTATACAAGTTGACAGAAAAGGATACGGAATTCAATTGAATGAAAGATTCCGAGGTGGCATTCAACCGATGTAAAAATTTGTTATCGGGTGATAAGGTGTTGTGTCATTATAATTTATCAAAGCAACTGATTTTGGCGTGTGATGCTAGTTCTTTTGGAGTCGGGACTGTACTGAGCCAAATGGAAAATGGGATGAAGAAACCAGTAATGTTTGCACCCACAAGTCTGTGGAAAAAAAATTACTCACAGCTGAATAAGGAATCGTTGGCTATTATTTTTGGAGTAAGAAAATTCCACAAATTTTTATACGGACGTTCGTTTATTTTACTAACAGATCATCAACCCCTGGTAGCCGCATATACGATCCGAAGAAAGGCATCCCGGTTACCGCTGCACATCGTCTTCAAAGATGGGCCATCATACTCTCCGGATATACATTGCCTACATCATAAAGTACAAGAAAGGAAAAGATCATACTGGAACCAGAGGGCAGTGGAGATATGTATACTCGCACATCTGATAAAAACCTTTTTAGAAGAGGAAGTCGTTCCGATATGCTATAGAGTTGTCGCGAAAGAAACACAATTGGACGGAGTTTTGACAAAGGTTTATTCGAATGTGCAAAATGGTTGGCCAGATTCCAATCGTGATCCGCATTTAGCCCCGTTTTTTGTCAGGCGGGCGAAACTTTCTACGGTAAGCGGCTGCTTAGTTTGGGGAGACGAATGGTGATACCTACCTCAATGCATTATAGTGGTTCTTAAATTGCTACATCGAGAAAATCTAGGCGTCGTTAGAATGAAACTGCTAGCACGATCAATATTTTGGTGGCCTAAAATCGATGACGAAATGGAGAGAACAGTGCGAGACTGCCAAGAGTGCCACCGGTTACAGAATCGGAATAAAGCTGAATTTGATGGGAGAGATGCTGGATTGCAGAAATTGAATATTCTGTGGTATCGGCTGGCGTCTGAAGTGGATTTACGTGCATCTTATAGATGGAACATTGTACGTAATCTGCCGGCTGAAACAATCATTCTAAAGCCCTATATACCACAAGCTAATGGTGTTGCTGAGCGGGCAGTGCAGACGGTCAAGAAGGGGTTAGCCAAACACATGAATGAGAATGGAAGATATACTACTGGAGAAATCTACCGATTTCTATTTAATTTCTTGTTAAGTTACCACACTACATCATCTTCGGTTACAACTCAATCTCCTTCTGGTTTCCTTCTCAAGAGAGAACCTCAAACCAAGCTATCGTTATTGCGACCACCCTTTGGAAATGTGCACTCTAAGGTAGGTAATAAAGATGAAATAAGTTTTTATATTCTCCAATTTTTTAGAAAAGGATAAGGTATAAGTTCGACTAAATCAAAATACAGGGTGGGAGCCTGGTACTATTCTTAAGCCGTTTGTGGTCAAACAATATTTTGTACAATTTGGCGAACAAACCAAGATTTTACACCAATATCAGATTCGGTCAAGGTTTGAAAATTCCACTGTCACCTCGGAACAATCCCATGATACAGTTAAGAAGCAGGAAAACTTTCAGCGGATCCACCAGTGAATCCGAATCAACGTATGGTGCGCGAAAGCAACCCCAGTCCTGCCACGGAGAATTCAGAGGAAGAACACGCATAAACTTCCACAGGAGGCAATCTGTGTGGATCAGCAAGTACGAGAAAAAGTCCAGATCGATTAATATATGAAATGTAAATTATTTTTTTTAAATTGTTATTAAGATGGGAGAAATTGTTATGTATCGCACTATACCTTTCTACAAACAATTAAATTTCATGTTGTACCTACTTGTTTAAATGCAAATAAAGTATAAACTCCCAGTAACAAGTTTCTCAATCGCTATACAATAAACACTCTAAATCGGAGTTTTAACGTCTTACACCGATAACGTCTTACACCGCATGTTCAGAAAATTGCCCTTGATCGTGGGCCATTAATTACTCATCAACTGTAAGCATTACCTTACCATTAGCAGAACCTCTGATTTCGCGCAGATCGGAGCAATTCTGGTGTCAAATTTATGCGTAGAGAAGCTGTGGCAGATAATTTATTTTAAATTAAAATAATTAATCTCAACATCTTACCAACGTTATCACGAAAAACACCTACAGCCAGGAAAACGACACAGCCCACCCCGATTTTTTTTGATACCAAATTTGTTACACAAGCTTAATGAGCTTCTGCGCCATTATTGTAAAAGTAATATTTTTCAAAGAATTTTGATTTATAAAATAACTAGCCACAATATTGTGTTTATGGACCAAGAATCCACCAACTTCCACACTTTTATCTACCCCAACATATTTTACCTTAACATTTACATAAAGCTTCCAAAAAAAATAAAAAATTATCATTCACATCGTTATTCTGCTGGCACATCACAACATAATTTCTAACTTTACTGTACATTAATATTTGGTATGTATGATAAGAATGCCCAGCTTCCTCACACTTTAAAATGTACACAGGGTATCATTTCTTGTTTATCATATTAGAATTTTGTCAGGGTAAACAGAGTCTACGAAGCACAAAACAAAAAAAAAAAATTAAGTCATAAATAATAACAAAAATAAGAAAACTTTACAACATATGTGCTTAAAGTTGAATTACATGAATTTCTTATAGCTTTTATGTACATTCGGTTTTTTTCCTACTCCTGTTATTCCTGTTGTACATATACAGCATATTTATTTACAAAATACCAAAAAAAAATATAAAAAACCGGAATAAAAAGAAGACATTTAACAAGATAGATGTTGTTTTATGGTTTGTTAAGATGAATTAAATGAAAATTTAAATTGTTTTAAGATTTATTTAATTTAACTAAGTAAAAAATAAAAAAAAATATTTTGATTTATATTAAAATGGTACAGAAGTAAAATATTTTGTTGCTTTAATTTTCTAAGAATTTATTCATTTTCGTTTTGCTTGCAGGTAGCAACACAAGAAAAAACAGATTTTTCCGTTAGGTCTGTAACGTTAAGTAATTAATTTTAACAGGACGATGTACTGTAAATTTCCTGGAATTATATTGTTGTTCTTTCTTGTTAACTGTTCGCGCGCTAACATTTATTAAGATTGACTCCTTTTTTCGGTCCACTTTCGTCTAAAACATATTTATGTGTATGTATATGGATATTGATTGTTTGGCCAATCCGATTATTTTTTGAATTTTTAGGGGGGAAAAGATTGAAATTTTTTACCATATTGTTTTGTACGTGTTTGTTATGCACAGTAAAAAATATCCTGCCTTCATTTAAAACATATCGATCCCTACAGGATTGTGTAAATATTTTCTCGCAAACTATTTCAATTACACTTTGTATGATTACAAACAACGCGATACGAGGTTAACAATGATGATATGACCTGATTTTAAAATTTTAAATTTATAAATCGCTAATACTGCATCGGAATAGATATGTTCATATCATATAGAGAAAACATGGTCGATATTTTTGATTTGAAATTATTAGAGTATGAAATGAAATGAGTTCTACATAGTACGTATAGTTGTTGTTGTCACATTTTTAATTTTCATTTTATATAAATTGTTAGCAATATGCGGTTTATTGATTGGGGCTGGCTTGTTATTTAATATATAAATTGTTAATTATTTTTGATTGAAATATTTGTGGGATAATATTGGTAGATATGTATGTATATGGATAATGGTTTTGGTGGCAATGAACACCTTATTCGATTGAAATATTTACCGCCATAGGAATTTGAAACAATGTAACAACCACAAAATAATATGGGATATGGATTATCAAATTCAGTATTATCTAAATTGAGTATAGATATACGAATACGAAACCAAAAATAATTTTGTGGAATTTCAATAAAGCAAGATACATCAGAATGATATCTATATGCATTTTCTGATTTGCCGTTTGGATGCAACGCTGGCTGGAACGCTGCATCATTCTATACGTGGAGTCACACGACTGTGGGGAATTTGATGTTATGGGCCACTTTTGCGCATCACGTAATTTCATTGCTGAGCTTCCTTCGGACAAAAAGTTCACAAGTTGTGGTCGAAAGGGTCGAATCAAGTTGCCACAACCAATGGTAGCTAACGCAGTCGTTCTTCCATATCCACCACTGCTACAAAGTCTTCTTTCTGATCCAATGAATCCGCAATTTAAGCATTTTCGCAATAAGATTCGCTCTTACAATAATGCTGACTCATTTGCTTCAATGGGTGCAAAGATCGTCGATATGCCAGGACGTGTTCCTTACGTATTCAAAATTTATGAATGATCAGTGAATGATCAAGACCCACAGTATGCTCAACTCTACGCCGTTGTTGACAGTATCACACAAGCAACCGACATTCGCCAAATTCACAAAGTAAACGAAGACTGCCGACGTGATATTATGTATCAAGTCGATCGTTTCTTTCGCGTAAACAACCGGCTCGCACAATGTTACCAGCTAATGCATGAAATTGAGACACGTGAGATGCAGAATGCCGCACAATCAGGATTATTAGCTCCTATCATTTTTATGGCTCTTCGACGTGATCGACAGTCTGATCAGAGGCGATACAATGCACCGACGTCGAATGAGATCGCTATGGTATTTGCCAATGAGGACGGAGAGCTCCCGTTAGGGAGGGACATACACATTTATCCCAAGAATTCTCAAAATTCCGAACAACTATTCATCAACTTACATATTCTCAGCCGTTCGCAACAACTTCAGTCCCATCATGAGTGCGCCGGAAATCTCACACAAAAGAAGCAAACAATCTGAATTATATTAAACAGAATCAGAAGCGATTGAGATCAGAGCAATATCAGGAACTCGATCATCACGTGGCAAATTTAGCGGAAAATCAGAATATTGCTGCTGGCGTATCTGTTATTCTGCCATCAAGCTTTGAAGGCTCTCATCGGAATATGCGCGAAAGGTGTAATGATTCAATATCGATTTTCGCGAAGTGGGGTGCACCCGACTTTTTCATCACCTTCACGGCGAATTCAAGCTGGCATGAGATCATCGACAACTTGAGGCCGAGAGAGCAAGCATGCGATCGTCCTGATTTGTTTGCAAGAGTATTTAAAATTAAGCTCGACTGTCTGATGGATGACATTACAAAGCAGGGAATTTTTGTACAGTTCCTAGCCTAAGTCTTCAGCATTGAATTCCAAAAGCGTGGTCTGAAAAGCGAGATTCCACCTAAATCAAGCCCAAGACTTCGTAAAATCGTCACGAGATGCATGTTGCATGGTCCATGTGGAGTAACAAACCAACACGCGTCATGTATGAGCAACGAAAATTGTACAAATAAACTTTGCCCACATAAACTTTGAAGTATGCACATCTCTCCACGCCATAAAATATATCTACAAGTACATATATAAATGGTTTGACTGCACCAATATCGACATCACATCTAACCGAAATGCAGAGCTCCGATACAACGAGATCTCAAATTTCATAAAGCCATATGGCGATTGCGGGAGTCGCCAATGCACGATCGCAGTCATGCTGTGATGAGACTGCTAATTCATTTGCCCAACAAACAGACTGTTATTTTTGAGGCAGGCCAAGAGGAGGAAGCACTATTAGCGGTTCGAACTGGGAACACAATGCTTGAAAGGTGGTTTACTCTCAACGAGAATGATGAGGAAGCACGACAATGGCCTTACACCGAAATCCCATATCAATTTGTCTACACAAAAGGTCACTGGAAAGCGCGTAAGAGAGGAGGAAATAAAGTTGTAGCAAGTATGTACACCGTAGGATTTAAAGACAAGAAATGTTTCTTCTTGAGGATCTTGCTGCTTCATGGGCGTGGAGCAACAACTTTTGAGTTTTTGCGAACCGTCAATGGCATCGTCTATGAGATATTCAAGGCAGCTGCATCAGCATGATGACTTCTAGAGTCGGATGATGAGTGGGGCAATTGTTTAAGGTAATGCGGTCCATACCTGATGCCAAAGCAATTGCGCGAGATGTTTGATTACATATGCATATTCTGCATGCCATCACGACCGCTGAAATTGTGGCAAGATCATCTTACCGACATGATACTCGACTACTCCCTTGAACAAAGCACTTCACAACATCAACGCCATACTAAAGCAACACGGAATGACGTGTGCTTCAATTGGTTTACCGGCGCCGACTGGAAATTCACCTGAAGATGACAATTAAGTATTTGACTCGGTCGAGGAAGTACGTGAAGGAGCGGAGCGCTATTCAATGCTCAATGATCAACAACGAAACAACGACATGCCTTCACCGAAATGCATTCAACGAAATCATGGCAACTGTTGACGATACACAAATTGCAATACGATGTTTCTACATCGATGGCCCTGGAGGCTCTGGGAAGACGTTCCTGTACACCACGCTTATGTCATTTGTTCGAGGTAGAGGATAATCTGTATTACCGTTTGCAACAACCGGAATTTCTGCAACGCTTCTGAAGGGTGGTAGGACAGCTGACAGTGGATTCAAGTTGCCCGTTCCTTTGCTGGACGCTTCGGTCTCTTCAATGCGTCTGACATCGCCAGAAGCTAAAGTACTGCGAGAAGCATCGCTCATAGTTATTGACCAAATAACAATGTTGCCGAAGAATGGTTTACCATGCATTGGCAAGCTCCTATACGTGAGATAATGGACATCGATTCAGCGTTGAGAGGCAAAGTGTTCTGGAACATTGAAGTCAGCAGCAAATCTACTCGATGAAGATGCAATTGAAATACCTCAACAAATGCTCGCCACTCAACATCTCATACAGTCCATTTTCGGCAATATCGCACAAATGCCAGTCGAAGAACTCTCGAACCACATTATAGTAGCGCTCACAAATGCTCAAACACTATGGCAATGAATCGCGAAATCGTCAACATGCTGAAATGCGATCCGATGATCTACTATAGCGCGGATTCTTTAATTAGCGACGACCCAAGTGACAATCTCAACTTCCCAACAGAATTCTTGAATGAGCAAATGCCATCAGGTATGCCGCCCCACGTACTACTTTTGAAGAAGGGCACCATTATCATGATTCTGTGAAACTTGAACCCGAAGAATGGTATGTGTAACGAAACAAGGCTCATCGTGGAAGGAATGGCAAGGCATTTCATAAAGGCAAGGATAATTTCCGAATGCAACCGTGGTGATTGGATATTGATTCCTTGCATCGATCTTGCCCCGACTGATACCATATTACCATTCATATTGAAGGGTGGCCAGTTCCCGATAATTCCTGCATAACCATCAATAAGTCGGAAGGACAGACATTTGAGCACGTGGGCTAAATCTTCAGACTGCAGTCTTCTTTATGTGGCTCTGTCAAGGTCTCGAAATGCTCAGAATATCAAAGTCAAGATTACATCCAATCCTGAGCAAGGACATTTGCTTAATGGCGAGCGAGTGTTCACACGAAATATCGTGTTCAAATAAATGCCCTCAAAATTGGTGTGGTGTGATGATATCTCAACTGCTATGATGCCAATATTTCCGGAATACAATTATGAGGATTGTCGAAATATAACTCCTCATGAATAATTCGAGAAATTGGTGGATTATGATTTACTCAACCATATTGTTATAAGCAATGTGATATTTATGCAACATTCCTGGAAAAACCAGCACAAGGTATTTCTGTAGAGGAGCTCAAAGTTTATATTGTAATTTTGCTCATAAGTTGTTACGCTTTACAGTCTAATATGGCATTGTACTGGTCAGCAGAACCAGATCTTCGAAATAAATTATTTTATAATTCAATGCGAAAAAATCGGTTCAAGCAAATTTCGAAATTTTTTCCGACCGGTGACTGATCGGCTTAAAGCTAATTTTTTGAAACATTTTCACCCAGAACAAAATCTATCTTCCTATTTCGGAAAACAGGGATGCAAGCAACTCATAAAGGTTAAGCCGCTGAGGTTTGGTTTTAAGGTATGGTCACTATGTGTACCCCAACAGGATATCTTAAAAATTTCGAGATTTACCAGGGACGAAATCCGCGCAAAAATACGTTTTACGAGTAAAGCTTCGGAAAATGCATAGCACCCTTCCTCATGTATTGTCATTTTTGAAAAGTAAAGGGTATGATGCTACTGGTAACATTTGCGAAAATAGAATTGAATCGTTTAGTCTTGAAAGCGCTCATGTCCGATTGGCTGTCTGATAAAATATCGATCTTTGCGTCGTTTGCGCCTTTAGATATGCCTATCCTTGCGCAAAGTTCTATAGCATGCACTTCTGCTTGAAAAACGGTAGCATTGTTACCCAAGGACTTCGAGAGGGATGTTCCACTCCCGTATATTCCTACCCCCGCCCCATCTTCCGTTTTTGATCCATATGTAAACTACATTGACCCTCGCTCAAAGGATGGTCCCCCTGTACTCCACAACTCCCGGTTAGGCAATCTAACCCAAAATGGTTTGTGGAAATTCAGTTTAGGTGGCATCTAGTCAGAAGGCATTCCTATAGTAGGGTCTGTCTGAAATTCACTGAGGACTTCCAGATGGCCCACCATATTGCCCGGTTTGATATTTCGCGCTGCCTGCATCTTAAGGGCAATAATAGCAGTCACCTTCTTAACATGCAAATGCAACGAAGTTAGTCCTAGGAGTGCCTCCATTTCTGCGGTCGGACATGTTTTCATTGAGCTCGTAACCCCAATGCAGACTGTACGCTTAACCTTATTCACTAAAGTTTGCCCTGTCCTTTGTTCGGTTTGAGGCCACCACACTAGCGATGCGTAGGTGACCATAGGCCTAATGATTATTAGAAATTACCAGTAGATCATTTTTGGTTGTAATCCCCAAGTACGTCCGTAGAGTCTCTGACAGGCCACAGAAGCCTTTGTGGTTCTATTTTGAATTTTTTGTAAATGTTGTTCCCAGTTCAGTTTGTTATCTAGGATGACCCCTAGATATTTAATCTGAGTCCTTCCTGGTCACATCACTGCCATATTAAATTGAGTGCATTTTGCATAAGATTAGAGATGAAGCCATCAAACTTGCGTCTAATCATGATAGCCACGTCATCCGCATAGCCCTGGACATCAAACCCATGGCTACTCAGGAGGACCTGTAGTCTGTCAATAACCAATGACTATAAAAGAGGAGACAGTACGCCTCCTTGGGGACAGCCCTTTAGGGCCCTGATGGTTACTGACTCGCCACCTAAGCTGGCTTTAAATCGCAATGTTTCAGCATGGAGCGGATCCACCTAGTTGTAGAAGGCGAAGCCCCCTTCTCCATAGATGCTCTCTCTATTGAACCATAGGAGGTATTATCAAAAGCCCCCTCAATTAACACAAAGGCACACAGGGCATTTTCCTTAAAAGCCACCGCTCTACTTGCTGGGTGTGAAAATTTTTCCAGAGAGGCTCCAGATCCTACTGTGGGGTGAATAGGCTACCTCACTTGAAGGGTCATGCGGGTCCTCCTGGGCCACTACTGAGTCCAGAAAGTGGGTACCTAATAGTAGCTCCAAGGTTTCCTTTCGGTTTTCAGTGGACCTCCCGATTTAGTTCCGAAGAAGCCCTAAACCATTTGAGTGATCTCTGGAAAGGACTTTCTGGAGACGAGCTACAGAGGGTAATTCATTGATTCCATCACAGAAGTTTCTCAAGGTAGCAAGAGGCGAGACTGGTCGAAACCAAATGATATGTTCTTTATTTTAGATCTTTGTTATACTATTTATGCGAAAAGGGTTAACCCGAATCAGCCCACAAATATATTTTTCGAAATTTTTATTTTTTTACCCAATCACTAAATCAAACTTCAACTAAATCACTAATGCTACCCCAACTCAACTTCAACTAAACTCCTATTCGAATTTCTAGTCAACCGTTTAGCTCAACCCCAAATGAAAACTCCAACTCTATCCCCAACTCAACGTGGTCGGAAAATTCATGCGTTCCCGAGAAACCCCAAGCTTACTTCCAACTCAGCCTTTAACTCACCTCAAATAAATTGCCAACTGAACACCTCACTCAACCGAACTCAATCCTAACTCAACTACCAACTCAACCCTCCAGTCAACACCAAATTCAACACTCAACTCAATCCCTAAATCAACATGGCACGAATACTGCATGCGTACATGAACTGAGCTCAACCTTGGATTCGGCCAACAACACTACTGAAATGGATATAATGACTATTTGGAATATAGCTACTGAATTCGGTGGCCCCTTGAAGTTGTTTATAAATAAAGAATTGGTTAACTTAGGCCAAAAAACATGTGGTTTTATCACTTATTAATAACCACGTAGGTTTAGATCAATTCGCTTGGCAGCTTACCCAAGCAAAGGGATCAAGAGGATGATAAAGTTTTGAAAAGTTTTTAATTTTCCACTTTAACCATAGAAATGGATTGGCAGAAAAAAACCAAATCGAAACAAACTGCGTACACGCTCTATTCTACCCGAATGACAGTGATAAGACGGTGACCATACCGGAGATGCTTGTTCTAAAAATAAATCTAAAAATTAAAACACGACTTCCAAAGAAATTTAATTTGACGTATTTTTCACCACATGTACTACAAACAGTGTCATAGTTTTTTGCATGGAAACATGATGATGGAACGAAATTTCGCCACCTCCCTCCTGACAAACGTCGATGGAAAAAATAGCGAAAACAAAAAAAAATCCTTATAGCTTTTCGTGTAGTTTTGTAACTAACAACTTGTCATAAAAGAAAAAACTAACAAAATTTACTAACTATCGACTGCACAGGTGGCTGAAATCGGGACGAGCCTATATACTACTATTCCTTTCCTACCCTTCGGTCTTGTTATGTAAAAGGGTGTACGGTAGACCCGGCGAATCCCGAGAAGCTTGCTTAGGCTTGGTTGTACATCTCAATCAATCAATAGGGACTTGACATACTATACGGTTCCAAGCTTGTTCCAATTTGTTACCGTAGTTCCGAGCTTGGCCCAATTCACGTATATAACACAAGAATTAGGTACAAAGACCAGTGTCACTATTCTGGTTTTCCTGGGGAATTGGAAATTGATTTATTGTAACTTTCTTAGACTATGTTAGTATTATTTTTATAAAGCATACTGTAGCCGTGTTTTTTTATAAGTCTCGATAGATCTCAATAGATCGCATCCAGATGTTCTCTATTTTTGTGGTTAAACTGCAATTGATTCAGTTTATTTTAATCAAGAATAACATTTTATTCAACAGTTTATCGTTTTTAATTAATTTTGTTGAATTACATAACTTATTAATTGTACATGAAAATCTTGCTTTTTATCCAGATATGCTATCGAGACTACAGATTTTCCCTTTTATGAGTAAAGACACAAATTAAAAATTTGTATTTTAGCATGGAAGCATACCAAAGTCAATTTTTAGTACATCTATCATACAATAGGAAACTAGTAGCTAATTTACATTTAATCTGTTGCTCTATTTTAAAAGACAGAATATGTACGATAAAAGTATTAATTTTATTATTATTTCCTTCCATTATGAAGATGCATATTAAAAATGTGTTATTTAATGCTATTTACCGCAATCCAAAAGTTTTTTTTGGCGAAAAAATGGAAAAAATCGAAAAATGAACCTGTTTATCATTTTTCGTAAAAGTTGCTCAACATTTAAAAGATCATAGTAGCATTTTGAAAGAAAAAAAAAGTTTTAGTGTGTCCGTCTCATTTTTATATATGGATAAAGTGTATTCGCACTTTTCCTCATGTATTTATACTTTTGGAATAACAAAATATAGTGAAAACAACATGGCGTAGCGTTGTCAAAATAAACACTATTCTTAGTGCTGCGAGTGCCAGTATTTTTAAGTGGATGATAGGAGTTGCTACAATTTCCCATTTCTTATTTTTGCAAATATCTGAATAGATCTATCGAGACTTATAAAAAAACATAGCTATTGTCGATTGGTAGGTTTTTAAAATGTTTGGAAATAATCCATTTTATAGTAATTTTGTTGTTATTTTTCCCCAAAAATATTTGGTTGGTAATTTAATACTAATCAATATTAACTACACTATTCCGCAACATTTGGTCCTTCGAGCACCGGATCAGTGTTGTGCGTCTACACGTAATTTAAGATTGTCTACATTTAAGTGTCGACAATAGCGTAGACAATAGTTTTTGACGTAGACAATGTGTAGACAATATAGAAAATTCGTAGACAATCAAATTTTTCTTCTCTATTTTTTCTATGTATAGATTTAATTACTTCTGCGAACTACGCTTATATTTGAAGTTCCTAAATTAACCATATAGCCCGAATTGATAACCTAGAGCAAGGAGACCAAAAATAAAACATTCTAGGTTTAACGAAGAACTATACACATTTTTAAATTTTTTTAAAAACACTTGTTAAATATTTCGCAAAATTACAAAACGTTTAAAAAATCAATGAAGAACTATATGCTATAATTTCGCAGGGATACGAAAAAACGCTAAGAATAATTGTTTAGATTGTTGGTACAATTGGACTGGGTACAATTTTATAACCTCATAAATTCAGAACAGAACTTTAAAAAAATTCAATAAAGCAAATTCAGTAGTTGCAAAATAATTTGACAAATTAAGTGTAAAAGAAGAGATGGAGTTGAATGAGGAATTAGCCAAATTTGTATTCGGATGAAACCTGCCCTTAAGATTTGTGGAATCGAAACATATTAAGTCATTAATTAAATAGTTGAGACCAGCTTACGCTACTAAATTTCCAGGAAGAAAAGCACTCTATCAACAACTTTATTAAACAATGCGTATCCAAAATGCATTTCATTTGCTAAAGCCAGTATTTCTGATGAGCCAGTGCTATTAATAGATGGTTAGAAAAATAGTTCTAGCAACATATCTATGCTGCATCATGCCATTGACGAGTAAGCCTTCTTACAAGCTTGGAACCTAACAGGTGAAAGCGAAACAGGAGCAAGGTTAGCCGAAATTTTGCTGCAATCGGTGGACATTGCTAAGCAGCTATACAACACTAAAGTATATACGGTTGTTTCCGATAATGCAAATAGGTACTATGGTCAAAATGGGAAAATTTACCAACCACGTTTTATTGCATAGTACTTGCAATAGCCATACCGCCAACTTGTTGGCAAAGAACGTATTGAATATAGCAATAACAGAGAAGGTGACTACATACTGTACTCAAAGAATACAAGCACGATGGTGCTCATACAGAGATGCTTACCGCTCTCTAATCAAGAACTTGGAGCAGATGAAGATCGTAGCAGCTGAGTCTACAATTAAAAAAGTTAAACAAGACGTTGTTAAACTCATTTTTGACGATCAGTTCATTGAACGGGTAAAGGAAAGTTAACAGATGATCGAACCAATATGCAATATTATTAAACTGTGCCAATCGTCTTCATTTTCAATTGCCGACCCGGATAATTTGTGGCAAGATCTTAAATTACCAATAAAATTTGAATTGAATTTGAATATTCGGAAGGAAATGGCTTTGGACGAATATGCGCCTTGGCAGCATTTTATTTGCATCCTCATATGGATATTGGCAAACTTACAAAGGATCATTTAGAAATATTTCTTTAAAAAATTAAGCGGAGTGGGGCTCGAAGAATGGGATGAATTTAGTTATCAAAGCACATATTTCAAAATGCTCTATGAGAAAGACATTAAAAACCCATAGTTTTTTGGAACATGGCCATTTTATCACAAATGGCAAAGCTATTCCTTAAAATTCCGGCATCATCAGCACAAATTGAAGAAATATTATTTTCTGGCTGGGCACATGTGCATTCGCCAATAAGGAATCGTCTAACTTTCGAGCGATCGACAAAATTGTTACACGTTTACAGGCAAACCTGTTCTTGGGCGGTATTTTTTTTCTTTTTTTATGCGATTTTTTTTACCCGATTATTTTCTATGCGATATTTTTTGTGCGATTTTTTTTATGCGGCCTAATTCATATACCGCATCAAAAAAATTACACAAAAAATATCGCATAAAAAAAGACCGCACAAAAACAGGTTTGACTGTATTATTCCCTCAGGATTAAAGATGAATTGTGTACAGATATCGAGAAAGAATTAGAAGCAAAGTTTTCAGAAAACTTGCCAAACCAAAGAAACAAACCAAAAGTGTCTTTTCGTTTAAAATTAAGTAAACCTATTGACGAATATGGTACGAACTACGATGTACTCCAGCGGACAGAAGTGAACTATAACATAAATTTGCTTTTGAAGTTACACGGAAATAGTGTCCGAGTAATTTTTATTTTTATTTGTTAAAATTGTAATTATTGTGGAATCTATTTAATCCAATACGTTATTTAGAGTGTGAGTTTTCTATATTTGATTCAGTTGGTACAGTTTTACCAATTTAAGTAACAGGATACTGTACTTAAACATTGCATAAATTTAATGTTAAATTCACTATAAATAAATCTTTGCGGCACTAAACGTTTTTGAAATAAAATTAAATCATAAATTTACTACGTTTCAATTGATAAATACATACAATTTACTTTAACATTTTTAAAACACTTTTAGTAACACAAGACACTTAATATGAAATTTTTGTAATTTTTAAGCCCAGTATTCTGGCATTTAAAATGATAAGACTGCGCCAAATGAATTAAATTTACAAATATCACACTTTAACTATGCACGTGCATATTGAATTAATTCCACTTAAATATGAAGTTAGCAAAAAATTTTGTTTCTGTGTATTGTCGCCGCATTGTCTACATTGTCGACATTGTCTACATTGTCGACGTCATTTTTTGAATTGTCTACATACATTGTCTACACGTGTAGACAATCGCGTAATTACGCCATGTAGATTACGCGGCACAACACTGCACGTGCACCGGATTGAATAAAATTATGTATATTCGGCATAGCAGCATAATTGCTGAATCATCATCAATAACGCCAATATTTTACAGTAGAAAATTACCAAAAAGTATTGCTGCCAACAAAGTTTATATAATCACCACATAATGCTATTGGCGCAACTAATACAAACAAGTATTGCTGGCTGACCACAAAGTTTATTTAATGCCATTGGCGGAGCTAATACAAACAAGTATTGCTGACATCAATGTTATTTATTACCTCTTCAATCAACATTTTACAAATTAATTAATTAAAATTAGTCTATATTCACAAAAATATTATATTGTACAGGTGAGTCAACACTAAAATTTTATTATTTATTTTATAGTTTCAATTAAATATTCATTGTTCAATTAAATAAAAATGAGTGTTCAAGACAAAATCGAGTCGTTATATACCCAGGTACAAAAATATGCTAGGTGTTCTCACGAAACTTACCAAAGGTGATTTAGAATCAATTTTAAATAGAGTACAAACGCTTTACGATACATTTGATTTTGCTCAATCTAATTTAGAGGACATATATCCTACCACTATCGAAACCTCTGACATAGATCGTTCCGATTTTGAAGCTAACTGCAGATCGATTGAATCGTCAATTAGAAATTTTCATGAAACGGTTAATAACAAAAAAAAATTGATGAAAACACAATCGCACCGCTTCCTACATTTGACGGTAGTTTCACATCGTGGATTGAATTTAGTGAAAGCTACATACAGAGAGTTCATGTAGAAAAACGACTAAGTGCAATATTAAAATTCACTTGCCTTTAAAATTGGATAAAGGGAGGAACAGCTTTTTATTTCATACAGTCCGTTCCTAACACCAAACCTCTACAAAGCCTCTTCGTAAGGAAAATTGTCCTAACTCTCTTCGAGAATTTATTGAAAGTTTCTGGAAACAATATAATACATTAAAAATTCCAATCGACTACTGGGACGTAATTCTAACATTCCATATTTCCGAATTAGTTGACCAAGTACCTTGCCAGCAAACTGAAACCAAAAAGCCTAAAGATAGAATCCCGTCAACAAAACAAATCATGGACATTTTATTTGAAAGTGCACGTTTTCTCGAAGCGATATCACCTTACAAGGACAATCATAAATCAAAATCATTTCAAAATATTAAACCGAAAAATGTACAATCATACATAACTACTGAAATTACGAAACAAATTAGTTGCAAGTTCTGTAAGGGAGAATATTCCTTATTTAAATGCCAAACTTTCTTTGATATGTCGATATTTGAAAGAAATAAATGGGTTCAAACAAATAAACTATGCCATAATTGCATAGGTACGCATTACAACAGTGAATGCCAATCTACATCTCGATGCTATCATTGTAACGGGAAACATCATACCATGTTACATATAAACTATTCAGATGTTTCCAATAATAGTCACGAAAATTCACAATCAAATTTCAATAATTCAAATTCTAAATTGTATCAATCAACCTCATCAGCATCTATACTCACAATCAACCCAGTAATTATGAACAAAGTTCTCATATTAATTCAGGTAACACAAGAGTATGGCAGCTACAAATTTATTACCAAATTACTCAGTTCAAATGAAACCTCTCGTATTACCATCCCAACAAATCATACCCGATAGTTCTGGTTCTAATTCAAACACAATAAACGGTTGTAATTTTGCCACACATAAACAAATTCTATTATTCACTGTGATAATATGGGTAGAAAGCCCAACAGGGGTAAAATATCAGTGCCGTGCGTTTCGAAAGCAACCTTAATTATACAAGCCCACAGTACACATAATAAGGTAATATACTCCGATGTTTCATTTTCGTTCTTTCTTGCGCATCTATGTATATAAAAAAAAATCTAATATGGCGGACATAGTGACCAAACAAATCGTGTTTGTAAGTTTTGCGTAATACTTTTGAGTGTTGAGTGAATATAATTAAAACTTTGTGAAAAATTCTACTGACTTTAATTCAAAATAATTAACAATGTATATCATTGTTTAAATATTTCATAAACTTTCAGTCACGATATCCGCCATTGTTGTTGTTGTAATTTTTTGACATCCTGCGCAATATATTACCTTATATATGTGTACTGTGATACAAGCCATAATCTAAAAAAACGAAGCTTTTATAAGGGAATTAGAAACGAGGTAATAACCAAACTTTTCATAGTAAAACACATAAAACATAATATGGGAAATCACTTTTTTTCCTAAGACAAATTTGTATATGAAAACGTTGTAAATTCTTAATTATGATTTCTGAAATACTTTCATAAATGTTTGAATTTCAACTTATATGAATCTCGTTTTAGTAAATCGTTTTCATTTTCTTGTAATAATTGATTTATTTAAACCAAAATATAAAAAAAAGTTCATAACAGCATTTTGGGCAAATTAAAAAGAAAAGCTTACTACAAATCGTGTGCATTAAATCAATATACATTACATAGATGTCAGTGATGGCAGTAACCATTTTATAAAATCATACCAAAAATTGCCACCTGGGGAAATTTCACGTTCAAAAATTGTAGGAAAAGTAAAACAAATTCTCAAAATATTAAGAAAGTGTCATAATTTTGTGATTTAACAAATTTTTTTTCGTATTTTTCTCTATAAACCTTAGTCACCTAACGTACACTAGTAAAACTAAAGATAAATGTAGCAAGTATTATTTTAATTCCTTAAAGCCAACTTTGATATATTATTCAAAATGAAAGTTCGAAAAATATATTTTACAAATGATTTAATTTTTATATTTCTGCAATTAATATTTACTTAATACCAATATAGCCTTTTTGTAGATTGCTGCTAAAGATATGTAGAACACTTTTGTATAAATATTTTGTAACATTTTTGCTTTTTTCATTGAAAAACTTGAAGGTAAAAAAACCAATTTTACTATGGATTCCTATGGAAATTAGTAAAAAGTTATACCACTAAAAAAGCTTTTAAAAAATACGTCATAATGATTATGGCTCTATACTCTAGAAGGCTTTGGTCTAATACATAGTTAGTACATTGTTTATAGTATGTTCAACAGGAACCCGTAGGTTATATGATTGAATTTATATAATTTATATAGTTTTTTATTTTTATATTGTTAACTTTTAAGCTAGAGCTAACACAGATAAACTGTTAAGAGACAAAATAAATTGGTTCAGATTTTTTTTATAACTAAATTAAATAATTATGTAAACTTAACAATAAGACTTAAAACTAACACTTAAGAACTAATATAAAGTAGCAAACAGTGCTATCTTTATGCGTAGCTAAGCAAAATAGTCATATATTAATTTAAAATAATGACCTTTAATCATAAAATCTTTAAACCAGTTAGTAACCGTTGGCAATTCCCATTACAGGTTCATTTACCGAAGACATCAATTTGTACAATACGTTGGAAAGCAGCGAATCCTTGAATGCGTTAATAGTAAGAATGCTGGCCCTTTTATGAAAAACTCTACAAGATATAACTGATGATAGTCAAGTGGACGAGGCCAGGACCCGTAAACAAACCTAAGCGCTTTATTTTGAACCCTCTGGATGGTATCTTTCTGGCTAGTAGTTTCTAAGTCAAACCATGTGCTGGTCTTATGTAAGGCTTGTAAACTAGGAATTTTGTTATGTTAGTTTAGAACGCTATTTTGCCAAAGTAACGGAAATAGGAGGTGAAAAGCCATAGCTGACTTTCTCCTAAGATCGTCAATGTGTGCGCCGAATTTTAAATGTTTGTCTAGTGTGACACCCAAATACTTTATTTACCAACCAATAATAGCTGCTGCTTATTTATCAAAACAGGGACGGCCTCATTAAGTTCATTGCGATGGTTATATGTAGGTTTTATGTAAAGCAGTTGCGCCTTGGATGCATTTATTTCAATGTTCTATTTCTTAAAATATTCTTATGCGCTATAACTTGAGCAAAATATAGTTGTATCATCAGCGTAAACCTAAACCCAAGTATCCTTTTTTACCGGTGTAGGAATATCGTGCGTGAATATTACGTAAAGAAATGGATCCAGCACTGAATCATGAGGGACAAAACTGACGACCTCATCACGGTTTGTTGTGATGCTCTCAATGCTATCATACAAGAATTGGGCGGGATCTAACTGAGCAAAACTATTAACTTTATTGTTTATTTGGGGATTTGTAATATGGTCAGAGCCACTAAAACCCAACTCATAGTATTCAGCCATCTTGTTTGCAATAACTGAACCATGAAAGATCGGATGTTCCTGATCTTCCAAGACAACGCTTTTATTTTTGTTTTTGGGCAAGATTGTTCTTATGGCCCTATATAAATTAGATCTATCAGGCGTGCTATTGTCTAGTTAAGTCATCCTGCCAAGTTTGATGGATTTTTTGATGAATTTCGTTGGTTATCCGATTTATCATAGTGGTTGAAAAAATTGTAGGGGCCTTCCGCCTTCTATTTCTTATGAAGTTTCTGAGTTTGATTAAAGTAAGAATCACAGGCGACATTGTTTTATCATTTATTTCGCAGATGGGGACAGAGTTATTAAAGGCATTATTGACAATTTTGGTGAATTTAGATACACCATGATCAATATCTTTAATCTGATGCTCATATTTTGACGAAAAATATTAAAACCTTCAGAAACTTCAAAAGTAATTGGGAAGTGGTCAGAACAAAATTCATGTAACATTGCTACTTGTTCCTTAATTAGGACATTTTTTGTAACCAACATGTTTAAAACAGCATTGCCTCTAGTTTATTCTGAGGGGAAAAAATCTGTGTACCATTTGCTTCACAGTATTCAAATTTCGTTTTACCGTTCTAAAAGGAATGTCGGGTGTTGAAATCTCCGCAAAGAGCAACTCTGTCAGCTAAACTTAATAGTTGAGTGAGATCCGATGTAATTATTTTACGAAAGTAAATAGAAATTAGTAGGAACAAGTTTATGCCCTCTCCAACGTGCGCCATTGTGGCACAAAAATGTTTGTTTAATATTGCTCTTGGAGCCGAATAAGTAACTAAGTTATTGATAAGTACCCCCGCAGTGCCTCCCGAACCTCGAGACTTTGATTTTGAATTTCTTCTATAATCAGTGAAATTTGGGATACTGAGATTATGGCAGGCTGACAATTTAGTTTCGCTAAGGCAAAATTGGAATTGTTTACAATAATTTCAAATATCAAAATATAAAGGACTGAAACCTCACGAGGGGATCAGAACTTCGGTCTTTGGCATCTTCAATAATGTCATAAAGTTGGTGTCACAGTTTTGACATTAATGATTTCTATTTTAACCAACATAAATTTACTTATACAACAACAGCCAAACAGGTCAAAAGCGTCAGTGGGTACAGGCATCCAATTTAAAACGAAAAATCGTATTCTAGAACTTTATACCGAAAGTAGTATAACAAATTATACTGATACTTCTAACCGTTTAACTGACCATATTCCAGAAATTTATTCAAAAACACATTTTAGAATCTTCCAACACACATATCCAATTTCATTATAATCGGTTAAGAAATAGCCAAGTTCCATCATAATTGGCCATATTCCTGAACTTCATCCAAAACTCATTTTAGAATCGTCATTTCTAGCACACATGTCAAATTTCATAATAATCCTTTGAGAAATAGGCGAGTTCCACCATACTTGGCCATATTCCAGAACTTCATCCAAAACTCATTTTAGATTCCCATTTCCAATACACATGTCGAATTTCATCATAGTTGGTTGAGAAATGGGCAAGTTCCATCATACTTGGCCATATTCTAGAACCTCATCCAAAACTCATTTTAGAATCCCATTTCTAAAACACAAATCAAAGTTCGTAATAATCGGTTGAGAAATAGACAAGTTCCATCATACTTGGCCATATTTTAGAACTTCAACCAGAAATTGTTTTAAAATCCCAGAACTTCATCCAAAAAACATTTTAGAATCCCTTTTCCAATACAAATGTCGAATTTCAACGTAATCGGTTGAGAAATGGGCAAGTTCCATCCTACTTGACCATATTCCAGAACTTCATTCAAAACTCATTTTAGAATCCCATTTCTAACACACATACTAAATTTCATAATAATCGGTTGAGAAATAGACAAGTTCCATCATACTTGGTCATATTCCAGAACTTCATCCAGAAATCGTTTTAAAATCGCAGAACTTCATCCAAAAAACATTTTAGAATCCCATTTCCAATACACATGTCGAATTTCATCGTAATCGGTTGAGAAATGGGAAAGTTCCATCCTGCTTGGCCATATTCCAGAACTTCATCCAAAACTCATTTTAGAATCCGATTTCTAACACACATATCAAATTACATAATAATCGGTTGAGAAATAGACAAGTTCCATCATACTTGGCCATATTGCAGAACTTCATCCAAAACAGTTTTAGAATCCCATTTTCAACGCACATGTGATGAGAAATGGTCAAGTTCCATCATTCTGGGCCATATTCTAGAACTTCATCCAAGACTCATTTTAGAATCCTATTTTCAACACACATGTCGAATTTCATAATAATCGGTTGATAAATACGGAAATTCCATCATATAAAAAATGGTCACCTATTCACTACACCCAAATCCAACCCCAACTCAACTCCAACTCAACTTCAACTCAACGCGCAAATTGACCCCTAATTTAACCTTCAAATCAATTCCCAATTCAATGCCCAATCCAATAATAAAATTAGCATATATAAAAAATCGTAAATAAAAGGATGTATTTTGGGTCAATTCGTATGGCAGGTACCCCACCCCCTTGACGTACAGTCTCCAAAAGCTTTTCAAATCGCCGCCTTGACCATAGAAACAGATTGCCGAAAAAAAAATCCAAATCGGACAAGCCGTTCTCGAGATACCATGGGTCCAGACATCCAGACATCCAGACATCCAGACATCCCGACATCCAGACATCCAGACAGACGGACGGACATTTTTTTTTTTTTGCATTTTCAGACTCAGGGACTTTCAAAACGTTGAGAAAAGTGGTTTTAGACCAGCCAAATTTTTCGTCATTTTTGACAGGATTTCAATACTTTGGTCTTTTTAGACCGAAGTAATTATCAGGTAGTTCAGTTTAAAAAATTTCCACTAGGTGGAATCTGTGATGCTCCAATCGTCAATAGCTTTTCGTGTTGTTTTGTGACTAACAACTTGTCACAAAAAAACTAACAAAATTTACTAACTATCGACTGCACATATTCCTTTCCTATCCTTCAATCTTTAAAGATCATAGGATTGATTTTTGGGGATCAAATCGACCAAAACCAATTTTGACAAATATTGAGCGATCCTAATGGAGTAACATCGTTATTTTACATCGTTTTGCAATAAGCTGCTGGATAATTTGTTGTGGTTCCAAGGACCAATGGCGACATTTACGAACTTAATTTTAATATTGACACACGGTGCAATAGTGTTACCACTTTGGATGCAATTTTATACATTTCTTTTCTCTTCGTTATATTTTTCTGCTGAAAAAGTACTAAACATTTGATGTTAACCTACATCTCCCGAATTTTTCGAGTGGTATAGTGATGATTACCAGCAGCAACCACCAAAAATTCAGTATATGAATGCACATTTAAATTTATTTTTTTTAAATTTATTTAAACAGGCCAAAATACGTTAAAATTGTTGAAATTTAATGAACTCCAACACACATCATATGATAATTAAATTATTTACAGAATCATAAACACAACGAATATATGAATTAATAAAATTTGTTACCTGAATTTGATAATTGTAAATTTTTTTTTTTAAATCAAACGGGTTTAATTAAATTAACGATTTATTTCTATGTTATGCTGATGTTACACACTTTACATATTTTGTGGTTAGGTATGTATTGTAAAACATATTTAATTAATTAGAGATAATTTAACAAACAAAACAATTTTTTGAATTAATTTCAATTGGTTAACAATAGAATTCGATATATGCTCATTGTACATACATAGGTAAAAACATATCAAATATTTAGGTTAAATTAACATATTTGGTTTACATTCCGATATACATAGTTCCAAAAATTAAAATCTCAATTATCGTTGCATATATACATATTACATAAATAACATAGGTACACACATAAAATATGTATATAAGATAAGAATAGCATTGTTATCTTATGTACATACATATAACATATTACCAAAATTTGCTATCAATTTTTTTTATGTATGTACATATCCAAAAAAGTACTAAAATGCATAAAAATTAAGAAAAATTTGTGTTCATATATCAGATCCAGCAACAAAAAAGCTTTTAAACTATGATAAAGTAGTTTTTCATATCCTTATAATAATATACCAAAGTGTTTCGGTGTGAGCTGAGAAAAGCATAAAAGCTATAAAATTTTAAATTAAATTTTTATATTTTTATAAATCTACTGTTATATGAATATTGCACACAGGTTATATATAGAGATTTCTGCTCCAAAACACTTTTAAGAAGCAAATCTGATTTACAATAACAACAAAATATAATTTATTTTGTGTATAAATTAAGAAAAATCTAGATAATTTGTTTATATGAAGAGGTAGTGAACTGTGTGAGTGAAATTTTGAAAATTCTATGAAAATTTGCTTATGATTCATTACTTGAGCTTAATTTAATCTGCGTTTACAGAGATATATAGGTCAAATTTTGAAAGCTTTTGGAAAAAATCTGTTAATTAATTTAAAATTTTCTTTAGGTTATGGATTAGACTAGAAAAGCTTTAAACTCACTACAGGATTTTACTCCTTTTTTTTGGCCGAGGTTTATCTGACCAACTTATAAAGTATATTTAGATTGCCTTAAAGTGGAGCCTTTGATGTATTTTTCAAAATGAAAATTCGAAAAATATATTTTAAAAATAATTTAATTTTAATACTTCTGCAATTAATATTTTCTTAATACCAATATAGCCTTCATGTATGTTGTCTTTTATATAAACATTTTATAATATTTTAGCTTTTTTCATTGAAAAACTTGAAGCAAAAAAACGTCATTTTTACTATGAATTCCTATGAAAATCAGTAAAAATGTATACCACTAATAAAGCTCCTAAACAATACATCATAATGATTATGGCTCTATACTCTAGAAGGCTCTGATTTCAGCCAAAAATTAAAAGGCAACTCAGTCAAAATAGTTTTTGACTGAAATGCATTTTCAAAGGGAAGTTCAATCAAGACACTAAAAAGGAATTCCAGGCAAAATTGTTCTCCGGGAATATAGTTAAAAACATTTCAGTAAAAAAACGAGAGGAGTGTTGTATACAACCCTACCCCACTTAACATTTATTGAAGGCACAAACGATAAAGGTATTCCTAATATTTCACATATTTACAATAGTTTACGTAAGTCATCAAATTTAATCCGCATTCCATATGTGAATCCCCAACAACAAAAAGTTTATAATTAAGCCACAATTAGTAGAACACATATTTTGACCTATAAATTCTCCAAGTAAGGTTTTTATTTCAGTTTTCTTTGTTTATTTTAAATATTTCATAGGTATATAAATAAATAAAATTATAATTCATAGGTCGACAATCACAGTTTGCCAAATTAAAATGAAATAAAAAGTAGTACCTAGCACCTTCGGCGGGCAAAGTAGCACCTTCGGCGGGCCTTTCAATTAAGCCACTTATTTATAAAAATAAACAATTTAGAAAAAAATCAATATTTAGTTGGGAAACCCTTTTACTATACTATTTGTAAGAGAGGCATCCTGAAATATCCTGAATGTGGGCCCATAAATATTCTATTTACTGTCGCTTTTAGGTTATATTTAGGATGCTAATAACGTCACCGAAATGGAAGACCGTATAAACGTCTACATTCTGATCGAAAGTTTCGAAATATTTAAGGACATCCATAATCCCATTGATTTTGACAACAACAGACCCCAAACTATTACTGATGCACTGCTTTGTTCATTAATGCAGATTAGAAATGGCGCTTGCCGCTGTTGCAAAAATGGTTAAAACTAAATTACAAAATTTGAAGAATTCTGCAAAATCAGAATTTAATGCAGAGCTATTTAAAAATCAACGATATAATTAATATTTTTTTTATTTTGAAAGTTGCTGTTTCTGTAAATAACAGTAAGCTCCTTTCCTAAAGTTTTTCTCAGATAACTAAACGCATCGTGCAGGAAATCACACATTGCACATCCTGAAACCGAAATTCAATTTCGTTCTGGATTTTTACCGTAATTTCAGATATAAGGTTTCGTACGTATTTTTTTGCTTCACATGTAATTCGTGATTTACACCGTCTAAGATGAATTTTCTCTCCGATCTTTTCTTTTATGTTAACTTTGTTCCAAAATGCATCAAAATTATTTGAATTTTTTTCAATAATTTTCTAAAAATCGCCTAGCCTTTCTAAAGAATGTGCAATGACGTTTCATTCCAACTTCTGGAAATATTTCTGAAAAAAATATAAGAATGTTAAAAACACCCCATCTTCTTCCAATAAAAGAAGATATCCACGAGATATATCTATTCCCATTTCTCAACATCTTGGTCTAATATTTTATCAAATAGCTCACGTAAATCGTTTAAGTGTTTTTTCAACATTAGAACTAGCCCCCTATTAAATTCCCACCTTGTGTGGTGAAGTTGAAGGTAGGTTTCGTTTAACAATTTCATCAAAAGCAAAACTTCGTTTCGATGAATGGTTAAAAAATGCAACTAATCCTCTTAAACTTGAAAAAAATGTACACTCAACAATTTTACTGCACGACTGAGAGAGAACCAAATTTAATTTGTGTGCAAAATAATGAATATAAATGGCTAATAGACATTACCGCAGCACCAACATAACTTTGACAAATTAGATTTTCCTCGATTTTATGTTTTCTTAAAAACTTGATTATAAAATTTTGAGAGACAATCTGCACTTCCATCGGAAAAAACATCTATAAATCTATAAATCTATCTAGTACATTGCCAATTTCATCTACATAACGTAGAACTGACGCGAGTTGAGATTTTCTGGTGACGTCTAAAAGCTGCAGTCTGCGGTCTCATCTAAAATAATTCCAGTAAAATTTGACGAATCGATTTAGTTTTCTATTTGGTTTTTAATTAGTGATGTGATAGATGTTATCAAATCGTGTTGAATTTCGCTCGATATTCCCGAAAAACCCATTGGTGGTTCTAAATGATTCGATAACGAAGATTGTGCCGCGATATTGTAAAAGTTCGATATAATTACTACGAATATTTGAATCATGAGATTCATCATTTTCTTTGAACGCAAGCCTTGCATTCCCAAGAAACAAACGGTTTCAATTAAAGCAGCAAGCTATTTTTTCCACTTTCTTATTAAATTGTTCAATCGCAATGCTACGACTTGAATGAATAAAATTTTCAATTCGCACTCTTCTGAATGTTTTCAATTGTATTAGTACATTGCTCAAATGATTTTGAGATTATTCATGTCATTTGGGGGCCTTTGAAAAGTTATTAATGTCATCAAAACCTTTTTCATTCCACACGATTTTTTCTAGAGAAAAGATAAGACATGGTCAACAAAAAATGGCATTTAATTTGGCAGAACCCGTAAGCAACGTTAGTTTCTCATAGCTACATTTCGAAAATCTCGAAAGCTTAAATTTCGTACTTAACTTATGTAAATCGGGCGTTGGTCTTATTTGGTTTTATAATCGCCAACTTTTCATCGAAGTTCCGTTGATTGAAACAAATGTTTAATAGATTTTCTACCACACAATCACCATCACCATCTTCCAAATGATAACACTGCACGATTCAAAAATAATTCAACGAATTTAATAACCTTAATAAATCACTCACTTTAGTTATCGCACAAATTCAAAATAAAACTTCTTCCGGCTTAAGTGGTAACCATAGATAACTTATAAAAACTTATAAACTTAAATTAAGAAAAATTAAGAATCCGGTAAATGCCATTTATGTGTATTCGCCCATGTAAAACTTAAATTAACTTAAAAATTTCAACGAAGCTTCGTCAAATTTTATCTGTCACTTAAAAAAACTTGTGAATTTCTGAATTTTCCGTCCAAACTTAAAAAAATTAAAACAAGACGTCAAAAACATTGTTTCCCCTTGTGCAAAAGTCGAAATTCTAAATTTGTCTTTTAAATTTCATATTCTCACTACAAGTCGCTGAAAAATATTAATTTACCCTAAAATAAAAATTATAAATACAAAAATCGCTGTCATTTCCTTAAAGAATTTTAAATTTCTCTACGGTTGAAATGTTAAAAAAACTTAAAAAAAATTGGATTCGTTAAAATTCTTTTTTTTTTTTTAAGTTTGTAATTTTGCACTGGTTGGCCCTTTATGAATACAACATGAATAATTTCGTTAATAACAAAAACAAAAAAGAAAAAACTTCATATTATTGCATAGCTACATAGGATAAATATTTCTTGTTTACGTTTTCTATTGAACAGTGTATTTAACCTTCACATTTTCGGCAAAAAAAATCCCTGAATCTTGACTACGAAACTTAACGAAACTTTTACTGAATCTTTACCCGGGTAATGGTTCTATCACACCAAGCGCGGCGCGCATGTTACACATAACCCACAATATATACCACACATATCCTATCACACCAAGCGCGGCGCTTATATTTTTACTAACGATTGGACCGTGTGCTCTATCGGCCAAAAAAAAAAGCTTCGTACCCAGATTTTAAAAAAATTATCGCAGTAAGCTTACATTCACTAAATTGATTAATATTTGGCATTTTCATTGTTTTGAAAATATTGTGCTACAAACAAGCAAAATCTAAAAAAAAAAAAAAATTGATTTTATCTACTTTTTTGTATTTATTTAAAAATAATAAAACTAAAAGAAGTTGTTGGATCCATCCTTATAACTCCGTAAGAAGAGAAAAGGGATATTTTTACACAGCTTCTAAGGATATTTAAAAATATCCAGTAAAGTTATTAAATTAATATATTAAATTGTATTTAAATCTTACAAATCTACAATATGTCACCCGAAATATTTAAAATGATTTTGAATTTGGTAATATGTAGATGACCTACGTGGAGCCGGTACCAATTTTCGCAAGAGTATTATCTCCAAAACAAAAATTATGTGTTACGTTAATGTACGTATTCTCTTGCTTAAATTATAATTAGATATTTACTGAATAATATAATTATTTTTTTAGATTTTTGGCACATGGAGTGTCTTTTAAAAAATTATCAATTAAAGAAACTTGCGATATTTTAAATAAAAAACTTGAACCGGTTTTTCTTGCACCAAAAAGAAGGTGGCGAAAAATCAGAGACGATTTTCTTCGTCTCTGGCAAATGTCAAACTGCGGTGGTGCCCTTGACGAAAAACATATTCAAATTTTTAAGCCCAGAAAAACTGGTTCAAAGTTTTTTAATTACAAAAAATCATTTAGCATAGTGTTGATGGCAATCTGCGATGCTCGCTACAAATTTATAATGGTCGATATTGGTGCTTATGACTCCAGCAGTAATGGTGGGGTATTTTCATCGTGTTCTTTCGGTAAGGCTTGGCTCAACGGAGATTCTTCTTTGCAACTCCCACATGATGAGCCATTACCTGAAACACGTATTTAAACTCCCATAGCGCTGGTACCAGCACTTCGCTGCAATATTTTAAGGCCATATGGAGGGAGACAAACATTTAAGCAAAAAAAATTCAACTATAGGTAAGGTTATTATGTATATTATAAGGTAATATTTTGTTATAACATTTTTGTTTTTTCTGATATTATAGACTATCACGGGCACGCCGCGCGCCGTATTATTGAAAATTCATTCGGTATATTGTGCAATACATTTAGATTGTAGCTAACAAGAATGATGGTCCAACCAAGATTTGCAATGACCGTAGTCAAAACATGTACCATCTTCCATAATGTTTTGAGGGATCAGGAGAAAGTTCCCGAACGAAATATAATGTTCCCTTCAACACCTCAAGGACTATCACACGGTATTAATGAAGCCATATCTATACGGGAAGCAGTTGCTACCTGGTTTATAAATGAAGGGAAGGTCGGTTTTCAGGATGACCACATCGATTAAATAAAAAGCAAATGGATTTTATTTTTAATTTAATAAAATAAAATTTTAATTCATAAAATATGTTTTAATTCACAATACAAATATTTTAAATATAATAATCAGTATCTACATATAAGTTTGTTTTATTTTTTTGGAACCAAATTCAATGCCATGCAAAACCAGGGGGCTTATTATGAACTTGATGCGAAGCGGATCGCATTTCGCATTTTTTGCAATTCAACGAAAAAGCTTATTTTCAATTCAATTTAATTTTTGAAAAATTCGCCGTCTTTTTCCATAATTTGACGCATCATTCGACACTGAGCGGTTTAAATGCGAAAAGGTCGTTCTATAATACAATAATGCGTAATCGCATGAAAAAGGGAATAGTTCCCAGTCGAGCTAAATTTTTTTTTCTGGAGATAACCGTTTTAGTTGGTCTGCCAAACTTAAAAGAAATTTAGTTTCACAGTCCTCTTGCTCGTTCTCAATAAAATTCATTAGTTGGTCCTCCAAATTCCTCTTACTTCTTTTCGGAAAATTTTTACCAGAAATCGAGCTATTATTAATTGAAGTATCAGTAATTGAAGTATCATCAATGGTTGGACTTTTTCTGTGTGATAATTGCTATCTAACCTAAAATTATTGATTTAAACATATAATCACCAAATATACAAATCATTAATTGCTCGTACTTTGCCTGACTCAAAGTTGGTGTCAAAAAATCAAGAGCTTGAATATAACGCCATGGTTTTTTGCGTTTATATGCAGACAAGTTTATATGCAGAACTTGATATCGGACGTTTCTCCTTCATAAAAGTATCGCGAAGAGATTTCCAGCTAGTACGGCATTCTTCGACTAAAAATAAATAAAAGCACATACGAAAAAGGGTCAAATCCAAACACAAAATATAATTATTCAACTTACCTGGCTTCCCACAATTGTCCGCAATTTTCTGCCATTCATTTTCCTTCTTTTTTTTATTGCTCTAATTTTCATCGCGTGAGACATATAGCAATGGCCTTGATTGAACCAATAATATTAATTTCTCTTCGAAATTTAATGTATTTTCTTCCACAAGTGATTCAGATAAATATTCAATATTTAAATAATCATTAAAATCATTTGAAATATCAGAAGTTTCAAAGTTATCCATGTTGCTTTTCTCTGTTTGTGCGATGCGAAATAACACGATTGCTTTTATTTAAATTTAAAATTTAAAATTTCCGCGATTAAAGGTTACCAAGCGCGGCGCGTCGGCGGCAAATTTAAATACACGTTTTTTTTGCTTATATGAAATCTTTATTTGAACAAAAATAAAATTATTATTCATAAAACAATTTACAAACTTTATATTTTTATTAGAAAAATTACAATTTTAAGAAATGTATCAAATGAAGTTGCATCTGCCGTCGCGAAATTATGTTCCACACCCAGCGGCAAAAAAAATCGCTCTTCATCGCAAAAATTTTGAATTTAAATAAAACCAATCGAGGTATTTATCATCGCACAACATTTTGTTTATTTCAAGCACAATATTTTCAAAACAATGAAAATGTCAAATATTAATCCATTTCATATAATATTTGGGTGAATGATCAAAGCTTACTGCGATAATTTTCTTCAAATCTGATAATCATCAATAAAAATAATCGCGCCGCGCTTGGTGTGAAAGGATATAGCATGAAACACACCGAGCAGCGGCAGCGAGCAGCAGATTTAAATATACCTTGATTTGCTAATGTATTCATAGATAGTCGTATGTTAAGCAAAATTATAAACAATTTTTATAAAAACATTCAAACATTTGATAATTTTAATAGATAAATTTCGATTAAAAGAAAATCTATTACAAGTGGAATATGTGGGACATGTCGCGCTGCTCTTGGTGTGTTTCAGCCTTATGTGTGGTATATTATATTGTGGGTTATGTGAAACAAGCCGCGCCGCGCTTGGTGTGATAGAACCTTAAGAGCGATTTTTTTTGCCGCTGGGTGTGGAACATAAATTCGCGGTGGCAAATTCGATACATTTCTTAAAATTGTAATTTTTCTAATAAAAATATAAAGTTTGAAAATTGTTTTATGAATCATAATTTTATTTTTGTTCAAGCTAAGGTTTCATATCACTACATAAGCAAAAAAACGTTTATTTAAATTTGACGCCGACGCGCCGCGCTTGGTGTGATAGACCCTTAAAGAAAAAAAAATCATATATTTTCGCTTATATTCCATAGGATATTTGAATACTGCTCTGTTTACGTAACTGTTTTTAATTTTGTTTTGTTGCATTTGCATATGTTTTACCTACAAATATTTCAGTCGATGTTTGATTTTTAATAATTGTAGTTAGTTAGTAAAATAACATTATTTATTAATAACTGTGATTCTGTAAATGTAAAAAAAACAAAGATGGAAAAGGAGAAATTAGAATATTTGGCAAGTGTTCAAATGAGCAGGTAATAAACAATATAATTAAATTTGTAACTGTATTTATAAAAAAACATAAAATAACGGTTTATTGCTGCGTGTTGCATCAAAAATTATCTATTATAGAATATCGTATGAAGAAAAGCAAAAATATCTTGAAAGTGTAGTGCGTAATTTAGCTTCGGATTCGGAAGATGATTTGGTGTTTGATGACGATGATATCGATCCTGATTATATCCCTGCAAATGACGCCAACGATTCAGAATCAGATGTGGAGCTCGAAAATGTTATCACTGAGACAAGAGAAACTACTGACTCAGAGGCCGATGACGAAGAATATTGTAATATAGAGGACATCACAGATGATAATAGAGATGATCTAAACCAGAATGATGGAAACGATAGTGAATATTATATCGGTAAAGATGATACTAAATGGCGAAAATCAGGTCCTAATTTACACCGTTTGCTGGCCCACAATGTTTTGCGCGAACTACTATTTATGGGTCTTAATCCGAATACCAAAAATTTAAATGATGTAGACACATTTTGTAAATTATTTAATAGTTCAATGCAAAGTATAATTTGTAGAAATATCAACAAATAGGCCTAAATCAATATAAGAAGTAAATGGAAGCGAATCCTGATAAAAAAAACCTGTGCATCCCAGTAATAAAAAAGAGAGCCCTACTTGCAAGAGTTGTAAGCCATTATGCTACCAGAAGTGCAATACAATGCATTCTAGGCCTACCAATTAAACAATTACAAGGGCCTAGTAATATTTTGTTTACACCAGACCAATTATTTGATCGAGACACATCCGGTCGATTAACGTGTAAAGGCCAATACTTTATGTGCTATAGTGAAGATAAAAAGAAGAGACCTACAAAAAAAATTTGTGGTTGTTGCAAAAAACCAATCTGCCAGGAACACAGCCTTACTCAAACCTAGTGTCAACTTTGTCATATGAGCCAATAGTTCATAATGTTTAAGATATTTTCCTCAATTTCTTTTACTTTTATTTTATTAATTTTTATTTGAATAATACAAAATGAAATGTGATATATGTATGTACAATGATTATTATTGAATATTGTATTGTTGGGTGAGACGTTGTAACCATCACGTTTTTCGCTTCGATGCATTTTCGATAGAATAACGGCACTTTAGAACTAAGTTGTTTTAACATTTTATATTTTTAACAAAGGAGTACAGTTATTCTATCGAAAATGCATCGAAGCGAAAAACGTGATGGTTACAACATCTCACCCCTGATATTTTTTCATATCAATGAAATAAAATAAACCAAAAAACAAAATAAAACTTGCTTGTTTTTTGTATAGAATATATGAAGACAAATATCTTTACCGGGGTAAATACTGTCAAGGTGGTCGAAAAAGCGAAAATTGTTAAATTACTCATTAGTATTACCATAATAGTTAATAGTATCCCGAAATAATTTTTGAATTTTCTGAAAAATTTAAAAAAATTTAATCACTGAGTCGAAGCGATTTTAAAATTTGCCTAAAATTCATGTAATTTTTACAGCGGAGAAAATCACGATCTTTACCCGGGTAAATACCGACAAGGTGAAGGTTACAAAATAAAAGGCAAAACATGAGAGTATTTTGTTTAAAAGTTTTTGAATATTGTTTTGTTTCTAAGGCCAGGGGTGGGATCATGAAATCCGGTCGGAAATGCCGGTCGTTTATAAAACGTCACCGCTAGCAAAACCGACCGGAAAAGAAACCGTACCATGAAATCCGGTCGGTAAAAAAATGAGCAAATTTTCATTCAGTGTATACTTTTCTAAGTTGCTATACATTTTGCTATGGAGTTGTCAAAATAATAAATCAAAATAACAAATTTGTGTTTCTTTTACGACTGACTTGGGTTAAATTTCTTTTATATTTACATATTTCAAAATGGTTCTTAACATGGACTAATCATTATTGTAATTGACTAGAAAAAATTAATTTACGTGATATCTAATTTTAATTAGGTTTGCATTCAACTCATTCATAAAATCGGCCATTAGGTTTTTCTAAATGACGTTCGTCAATATTTTAGAAGTATTAAATTATTCTAATAAAAATTACTACAAATTAATGAATGGTTTTTTAATGAATAAACATTTTTGAATTAATTTTTATCATTAATTAATTTTTGGTTTAAAAATTTTGGGTTTTTTTAAAGGAAAAATCGCTATCCGTCAACTAATATCTACCGGACGATTTTTGACGGAAATTTTCCGTGAAAGCGGTGTTCATGATACCGGTTTTTGTAAAACCGGTTGATTTCCGTCAAAATTCTACCGATACCGGATTTCATGATACCGCCACTGTATTACATTTTCACTATTCTACGTCGTAGAATAATAACTACATTTTAGTACGTAAAATTACGGCAACAGAAATAATATAAATAATTTTTCTATATTACACTATGAATCATTTGGTTCACCATAGTTACCAAAGAATGGAACAAATGCGAATCTATATTTTCATGCTCCAATCGTATTTTTCGTATTCTGTTATTTTTATGAGCAGTCAGAGAGATATAGCAATAGTTAGCTTCATGAGGCTAACAACGATCGTAAAAATAATACAATTCAGAAATGTGGCAACATATCCATATTACACTATCGTAGAAGTATATTGATCCATTTCTACGTCGTAGAATAGTGATAATGTAATACAGGCCTTACTAATACCCTGTTAAGTTACACTAAGCAAACTGTTTTATTTTTATGGGGAGTTCGATTGGACAAAAATAATCAATTAGCTGTCAAAAAAATGATTATAATCATTTTGCGCGTACGATTGGGCAGAAATAATCATTTATTTTTTGATTATAATATATTTTGACAAATCTTGATTTTTTGAAAGATTTACCAATACCAACAAAAAAGAAATGTCAATCAAAATTGTGACACTTCAAGACGTTAAAAATTTCGAAATTTATAATCACTTCTTAGTTTTTACGAGTTCGTTATTTATTAATAAATAAGTTGTGTTATTAAAATAATTGACAAAATCTGTGTAATTTTGTGCATAATCAAACTAAACATTTACTGACGGTTAACATAACCTCAAAACAAATGTTCACATATTCTCCAATACAATAATAAGATAAGTCATGCTGCTTGTGCGTACGATTGGGCATCAAAAACTTGATTATTTTCGAAGAACTCGACATTATTAAAGTTGCTTTCATCCCTCTTTTCTCTCGATAGTTTGGTGTTTCTCATTATGTTTGTTTCGTTTTGGAGTGGGTTGCTTAAAATAAAACAATTAAAGTTTAAAAAATGTTTTTAGTTTAAAATTAATTTTATTATTAAAAATAATTTATTTTAAAATCGCACCATTATTTTACACTTTTACAACAACAACAAATTTGTTTTTTTTATAACTATGTAATAAATTTAAATTAAAAGTGCACTTTTTTTATAACAAATTACAATTTGTACATCTTAAATTTAATTTCGTTTTAGAACGAATAAAACTTCTCGATGAAATGAAATTCCCAGTAATTTGTTGCGAGTATTGTTACAACATTTTTTGATTAAACACTTCATTTTTCATAAATTGTTTTAATAGTTTTTCACAAATAATATATAATTTTTTAATTGTTTTTAATTGATAATTTTCATTTTTCACGAAACTACGCACAACCACTTATTAACAAGAATAAAAACTAAATGGTTTGTTTACATAAAAGAAAGAGCATAAAACATAATAGATGTATAATCCTCCCTCTCCAACTACTTACACGAAAAAGACAAAATTGTCTATGGGAATTTGTTTTTGTTTCCATTTGTTTCAGGTCTGTCCTTTTATGTCTATGGTCATAGTATAATAAATATACGAGGTATGTTCCAACCAATCGAAATATCGCCATTTTTCATCTTAGTGACGTCACTTTCAATAATATATTTCGTAACGTTGACTCCGATTGGTTGAGATTTGTGCTTTTTCTATCGTGTACAATAGTTGGAACTTATTTCCATTTCCAAAACCTAAAAATATTTTTATAAACCTAAACCAATTCGCAAAAAAATATTCAAATTGACTCTGAGTGACGTCACGCTCCACGTGGTTTTAGCTGTCAAGCATACCTTGTAATATTATTGTATCATGGTCTATGGTAATAATATACCCCACCAGAAAAACATTGATTCTTTTTAAGGGGAAATTGTATGAAATAAAATGCAAGCAATGAAAATTGGAGAAAAACTCCAAATTTAGTTTCAAAACCCTTTGCAGCAAATAAACAGATTATAATTCTGAATATTTCTAGGACTTATAGGATTTTTTTTTTCAAGTTGGATTAATTTGAGTATTTACATTTCTAAAGGTTGAATGCAACTGTTATATTATTCTAATGGTTTTAAATTACTATTGTGTAATACAGACTTTTACAGCATACATCGATGATTAGTAGTTTCGGAAATAATAATTGTATGGGAAATTTTATGACTGAAACCAAAGCAACCTTAATTATACAAGCCATAATGTAAAAAACGAAGCTTTTATAAGGGCATTAGAAAAACGGGGGAAACACCAAAATGTTCATAGTAAACCACATAAACATATGGGAAATCACTTTTTTCCTAACACAAATTTTTAAATGAAAACGTTACAAATTCTTAATTATGATTTTTGAAGTATTTTCATAAATATCTGAATTGCAATATATAAATGTCGTTTAAGTAAATCGTTTCCATTTTGTTGTAATAATTGATTTATTTAAACCAAACTATAAAAAAAAAATTCATAACAACAACATTCTAGTCAAATTGAAATAAAAGCTTGCTACAAATATTATTAAGGGGTCTTTCTGACATTTCATTTCTGAAAAACATTTTTTTTTAAACATATTTTTTCATAGAAATCTTTATATCGTTTTGAAAATTTGTAGGTATGTATATTGACGTTCAAATATTATAAATATTTTTTTACGCACTGCCATATTTTCAATCCAGCGTCTTCATAATTTCGAGATAGCTATTGCGATCTTTTTCTGGAATGGTTTGTAAGGCCTCCGCCCTATCATGGCCGCAACAAGATATTCATTGTCCCATGATTTTGCTTGGCTGCATCATAAAAAAATACAATAAAAACATAGCATGCGCTTTGCGCAAGCGCAAAACGAATAATAATTTTTTATTGAAGAAAAACAGAGTAAAAATGCTCAATTAACAATTAATATTAAGTAGTGTGTGATATCCACTGCAAGTAGTGGTAAGAAAGGAGAAAATTTGAATTTGTTTTATATGGTTTTTCGTAGCGACCAATCCACTTAACAATATATGTATATTTTTTTTAATGTGTAAGTTTGCTATACAAGCAAAACCTTATACAACGCAGTCAGGCTTTTGTCTTAAAATATTTTTTCTTAGTTGTTGTTGTTGTTTGTATTGCTATGGTTCGTCAGTGTTAGTTAACAATTTTGCCGTAAAATTTACCCAACGCTAGTGTCAATTTTTTAAATCCTTTGCTTGACATTTCTTCTATATTATTATTTTATGAAGATATGTAGAAAATTTTTATATAAACGTTTTATAATATTTTTGATCTTTTTATTGAAAAACTTGACGCAAAAAAACACCATTTTTACTAGGATTTCTATGAAAATCAGTGATAAGCTATACCACTAAAAAAGCTTCTAAAACATACGTCTTATTGATTATGGCTCTGTCTATATACTCTAGAAGGATATGTCTATACTCTAGATTAATGTATATCGGCTGAAACTCCTTTCGTTTTTGGACTGAATTGTTTTTGACTCTATTCTCGAAGAATAATTTTGCCTGGAATTCCTTCTAGTTGTTTGACTGATGTTCTAGAACTTCCTTCTAGAAAGCATTTCAGCCTAAAACTATTTTGACTGCGTCACCTTTTATTTTTTGAATGAAATTCTTTTCTGTTTTTGACTGGAATAACCTCAACGTGTATACTTGCTCTAATTCTGGTGAAAAAATGTACACCACGAAGTTAGCAATTGTTAGCAGTTGTTTACTATTATTCATATTGCATTTTTTTTTATTGCTAACCCTGGTCAACTTTTTTTATTCTAGTTGGAAATAATTCAACTTATACAGCTAACTTCGTGGTGCACATTTTTTCACCACAATTGGAGCATGTATATACCCACCTTGAGCCAAATTCTACCATGTATGAAAAAGTAAAAAACTTTCTGGTAAATGGCATAAACTTTAATTTTATATTGCAAATATTTTATCATTCAGAACAGAACCTTGAACATTTGACAGAAAAGATACATCACTTTCAATAGAGTTATTGGTGAAAAATTTAATTTAAAGCTTCAGGGATTTTTTTTTTGTGAATCATTTACAGTAACAAACGGAATTTGGCTTACAGATTTGGTATTTTAAACCAAAGTGTGTTCTTAAACGTAACATTAAATTCTTATTTTTTTTTTTTTAAATAAATTCAGACATTTTTCTCTGTGTTCGATCGTCTGTAATCAAACGATTTTCAACCAATATATCGTTTAATGTTTAAATCTGATTCTAACGAATTAGGCTAAATTGTGGTACTGATTTATAACAAAATTAATGTCACCACCAATATTGACGAAGTTTTCAAATTTTTCGCACACGAATTCGACAACAAAATCGTTAAGGCACTAATCGTCGTATCAACGCGCGTCGATAACATCTCGTAATAAATTTCTTAATTCATTCATGACAAATAATTTAATTTATTATCCCAACTAATATAATGTATGTATCGTATATACATATTCCATATTTCAATTTCCACTCAAGCACATCACAAACACACGAAAAATATAAAACTCACCGTGTATATTGATACAAATTACATTAAGCATATCACAATTTCAAAATCAATCAATTTTGCACACAAAAAAAAAAAAAAAAAAAAAAAAATTAAATCCTGTATAATACAAGTATTCACACCAATGCAAATAACATACAAAGCGCACACGGCAAATACGAGAAAAAGCTTTCATAAACTTACAATCACGATTTTTCAACAAACCCAAACAAAAAAAAAAAAACACGAAAAACGAAAAATTAACTTTTGATGACAAAATGTAAGCACAGTAAAAAAAAAAAAAAAAATCGAATAATCGAAAGCATGAAATAAAAAATCAATCTTTGATTTAATTCTCACGTTTATTGAAGATTTTCTTCTTCTTCTTTTTCTCCTAATCTTTGGCTTCTTTATATTTTTGGTTTATTTTCATGTTATTTGCTTTAAAGCTTTCAAGCTATATTCGCAGTGTCACATATACATACATATACATGTATTATGTATTGTGGTGCACACGTTTAACATATACTATAGTAGGTATATAAACAAACATATATAGAGTTTCATGTAATATATTATGTTGAAGGTGAATAAAAGGTGATTGCTTTTCTTTTATAAATTCCGCGTATCTCTGATTGTTTATTCTAAATATTTCTTTTTTTGTTTTCCTGCGAGAAAGGTACACACACACTCAAGTAAACATTTTTCAAGTTTTTGGAAAGTCAAATAATTTTCATTGTATTGTTGTTCTGAATATATTTGATCTTGTGTGTGTGTGTGTTATTTTCCAAAAAGGAAAAATGATTTTAATATTATTTTGATAATTTTTTTCTTTGTGAGCTTCTCAAATATACACAATACACATATTTACCTACATAGATGTATGTAAGTTCTTCAAAGTTTTTTTTTTTTTTTTTTTGGGAAAATTTAGATATATTTTTGAAATGGATATGAATATATATGAACAGGTTTTCGGGGTTTTTCCACAATAAAATAAGAAGAATTCAATTTTCATGTGTGCGAGATAAAATTTAAAATCAAAGTTCGGTAAACTTTTTTTTTTAAGCTTTTACGAACGGAAAACTTTTGATTCATTTTTTTTTGTTTTCCATGGTATTTTGAGGGCGGATGACTCTTTGAAATATTTTAAACTATAAACATTAATAAATATTTATTTATGCGTAAATCTGTTTTTGAAATGCTATAAATAATACAAACGCAGTAAAGAAATGGATGAACGGTGATTAGATGTGCGATGAGTTTTTATTAAACGTATATTAAAATAAATATGTTGGTTGTGATTTTTGGAGCTTTGTAATCGTACTTGTACACAGGAACAGCTCTCTCTCTCTCTCTCTCTCTTTCTATCCAATTTAATTGATTGTCATTTTCCGACAGGAATTCTAAACACAGTGGATTTAACTTTTGATCCTACAGCATCTTAGAGACGATGAAAGGAGTGTGCCTTCCACTCCTAACCAGTTATATACATAATAACGAAAAGTTTAATAATATTTTGAAACATGCAGCATAGCAGTGGAGACCGATACCGTGCTTATCATTCATTAAGCGTGCCCAGAACAAATAGTTTGGTAATTTTTGTAAATGCAAGACAAAAACCAAAAATTAGTTAAATTTTTTACTGATAAATATGCTCGCAATTATTTTTTAATAAATCTCTCTTACAATAACCTCTTCTTTGATTGATTGATTGATCAGAATATACGACCAAGCCTAAGCAAGACGAGACCTTCGTTCACCCTACATAAATTCCAATAACAATACTAACATTAAAAGTAACTTTAACATTAATATCAAAAATAGTATTAACACCAATACCAATACCAATTAATTGCATCAAACACAATAAAACCCAAAACCTAATATACTTCACCATTAATTTTTTATTTAAAATCAGCCCTTAATACCATTAAATAAATTAAATTCAATTCGGCATCTAAATTAAAAGGACAGCAAATTAATCACTAACTAAATAACATGAAATTCAAGATGGATAAAAAATTCGAATTCTAAATTATGAATATACATCTTTTTATTATCTGTAGCTAGCTTTTGACTCTAGAAATTACCTCCAAAATCAAAATTAAAATAAATAATTGCTAATGGCTATTCTGCTTAAAATCCCACTGCGAAATAATTTAAATTCGATCTGTTACTCATTAAATAATAACAGTTTTATATTGCCCATACTAAATTAAATTAAATAATTTGAGTATCCATATTAATATATTCTACTTAGTTCCATATATGACAAAAAATTAGCACAAATATATGATTTGGATCATAAACTTAATTATAATTTTAAACGTACAATCTGCTAAACAAAATTCCCGCTAGAGGAAGATTATATAAATTTAAATTCAGGATCATTTTAATTTAGAAATCTGAAACTTTATTAACCTTGCTCCAATAATGTTATGAATAAACTATTTAAATCCAAAAACTCTTTACTTTTGACGATTAAAAAATTAATTCCAAATTCCAAATATCAAATTCCAAATTTCAAATCCCAAATTCCAAATTCCCAATTCTAAATTCCAAACATCAAACTTCATATTTCAAATTCAAACTACAAATTATAAATTTTAGATCTCAAATTTCAAATTTCCAACTTAAAATTACAAATTACAAATCACAAATTCCAAATTTTAAATTTCAAACTTCAAACTCCAAATTCTAACAACAAATTCCAAATTTCAAATACAAATTTCAAACTTAAATTCCAAATTCCTATAAACTCCAAATCCCAGATTTCAAATTCAAAATTTCAAACTTCAAATTCCAAATCCTAAATTCCAAACCCCAAATATCAAACTCCAAACTACAACTTCCAAATTTCAAACTTCAAATGTCAAATTTTAAATCCCAAACTTTAAATTTCAAACTTCAAATACCAAATTGCTCCGAAATCCAAATTCCAAATTTCAAATTCCAAATTTCAAACTTCAAATTTCAAATTCCAGATTTCAAAATACAAATTCAAAATCCCAAATTTGCAAATTCCAAATTCCAAACTTCAAATTACAAATTAAAAATCCCAAATTCCAAATTCCAAATTTCAAACTTCAAACTTCAAATTCCAAACAACAAATTCCAAATTTCAAAACCAAAATTTCAAATTCCTCAAAATTCCAAATCCCAAAATTTAAATTCCAAATTCCAAATTTACAAATTCCAAATTCCAAACTTCAAACTTTAAACCTTAAATTTCAAATTTCAAATTCCAAACAACAAATTCCAAATTTCAAATAAAAAATTCCAAATTAAAAGACTAAATTCCACAATCCAAATATCGAACTCCAAACTCCAAATTTCAAATTCCAAACTTCAAATGTCAAATTTCAAATCCTAAACTTAAAATTTCAAACTTTAAATTCCAAATTCCTTCAAAATTCAAATCCCAAATTTCAAACTTCAAATTCCAAATCACAAGTTCTAAATATCAAGTTTCAAACTCCAAATTTCTAAATTCAAACTTTAAATTCGAAACTTCAAATTCCAAATTTCAAATTCCAAATTCACAATTCTAAATTCCAAACTTCAAACTTCATATTTCAAATTCAAACTACAAAATCTAAATTTTAAATCTCAAATTTCAAATCCAAATTCCTATAAACTCCAAACCCCAAATTTCAAATTCCAAATTTCAAACTTCAAATTCCAAATCCTAAATTCCAAACCCCAAATTTCAAACTCCAACTTCCAAATTCCAAACTTCAAATGTCAAATTTCAAATCGCAAACTTAAAATTTTAAACTTCAAATTCCAAACTCATCCAAAATCCAAATTCCAAATTTCGAATTCCAAATTTCAAACTTCAAATTTCAAATTCCAAATTCTAAATTCCAAACTAAAAACTTCAAACTCCAAATTTCAAAATTCAAACTTTAGATTCGAAACTTCAAAATTGCAAATTCCAAACTTCAAATTCCAAATTTCAAACTCCAAATTCCAAACAACAAATAGCAAATTTCAAATCCCAAATTTCAAATTCCTCAAAATTCTAAATATCAAATTTCAAATTCCAAATTCCAAACTTCAAATTCCAAATTTCTAATTTAGAGTTCCAAATTTCAAATCCTCAATTCCAAACTCGAAATTTCGAATTCCAAACTCCAAATTTCAAATTCCAAACTTCAAATGTCAAATTTCAAATCCCAAACTTCAAATTTCAAACTTCAAATTCCAAATTCCTACAAAATACAAATTCCAAATTTCAAACTTCAAATTCCAAATCACAAATTCTAAATACCAAACTTCAAACTCCAAATTTCAAAATTCAAACTTTAAATTCGAAACTTCAAATTCCAAATTTTAAATTTTAAGCTAAAAATTCCAAACAACAAATTCCAAATTTCAAATCCCAAATTTCAGATTTTAAATTCCTCAAAATTCCAATTCCCAAATATTAAATTCCAAATTCCAAATTTCAAATTCCAAACTTCAAACTTTAAATTTCAAATTCCAAACTTCAAATTCCAAATTTCAAATTCAAAATTCCAAATTTAAAGTTCCAAATTCCAAATCAGAAATTCCAAATTTCAAATTCTAAATTCCAAACTACAAACTTCAAACTCCAAATTTCAAAATTCAAACTTTAGATTCGAAACTTCAAATTTCAAATTCCAAATCTCAAAATACAATTCCAAATTCCAAACTACAAATTACAAATCCCAAATTACAAATTTCAAACTTCAAACTCCAAATTTCAAACAACAAATTCGAAATTTCAAATCACAAATTTCAAACTCCAAATTCCAAATTTTAAATTCCAAATTCCAAATTTTAAACTTTAAATTTCAAATTCCAAACTTCAAATTCCAAATTTCAAATTTCAAATTCCAAATCACAAATTCCAAACTTCAAACTTCAAACTTCAAACTCCAAATTTCAAAATTCAAACTTTAAATTCGAAACTTCAAATTCCAAATTTTAAATTTCAAAATACAAATTCCAAATCCCAAAATTTCAAATTTCAAACTACAAATTCCAGATCCCAAATTCCACATTTCAAATTTCAAACTCCAAATTCCAAACAACAAATTCCAAATTTCAAATCCCAAATTACAGATTTCAAATTCCTCAAAATGCCAATTCCCAAATTTCAAATTCCAAACTTCAAACTTTAAATTTCAAATTCCAAACTTCAAACTTCAAATTCCAAATTTCAAATTTCAAATTCCAAATGCCAAATTTCAAGTTTCAAATTCCAAATCAGAAATTCCAAATTTCAAATTTCAAACTCGAAATTCCAAGCAACAAATTCCAAATTTCAAATCCCAAATTTCAAATCCCAAATTTCAAATTCCTCAAAATTCTAAATCCCAAACTCCAAATTTCAAACTTTAAATTCCAAATTTCAAAACCCAAATTACAAATTTCAAATTCCAAATTCCTCGAAAAAATTTCAAATTTGAAATTCCAATTTCCAAAATTCAAACTCAAAAAAGTCAAATTTCAAATTCCAAACTCCAAACTTCAAATCACAAATCCCAAAGTTTAAATTTTATATTCTGTCAATGCATTTCATCAACATTGTTTCCAATCCATGTCGAAACATTCTTTTACTTATGAGTATTTCGTGTGCATACTTGTCTTTTTCAACTACATAGCACTTACAAATATTTGGACACAGGACACACAATAACCACAAGATCGTGCTCGATGACCTTGCACAGCAAAAAAAAAAAGAACAAACTATGCGTACAAAATACGACGTTTAGGTACCATATTAGTTTTTGAACGTCATCCTCTTCGAGCGTCAACGGCCGACCCTTTCTTACAATAGACCCTTTTTGTACAAAATTTGTGTTCAAGAAATTTAAGAATTTATGGAGGATTAAATGTTCCAAGAAATCAATAAATTTAAAGAAATTGAAGAAATTTTTACAAAATTTATAAATATTTTTAACCTTACCGAGATAAACAAAAATGTTAAATTATAATATTAAAAAATTTAAAACAGTAAAGCAACGCACGGATCATTAATTTTATGAATATAACATATATTTCAAGAAATTTCAGAATTTTATTAATTTCACCATACTTTAAGTATTTTAAAAGTTTCAGGAGCGTCAAAGAATTTTGAAACACATTTTAAACCCAGATAATCAGAATTTGTATAATTTTAGGATTATAAATTTCTAAAAAAAACAAATTGAAACCTATAATACTAAAATGGATCTAATTCTGAATATCTGGATCCTTGGTAAATCTTTAAAAATTTAAGAAATTATTTGTTGAAATTTTTAAAATTTATCAAAATTCTTTAAATTTGTTAATTTCTTGAAATTTTTGATTATCTCCAATTTATTAGAATCATGTGCTGTATGAAAGTTTCGCTCCATAAATTTCTATTAAAATTTCAAGAATTTCAATCACTTAAAAGTTTTTAATATGTTAGGAATTTAACATTAAGAAATTTTTCGGTTTATAGATTATCTTGAAATTTTAACAAAATACCAAAAATCAGAATTTAAGAATCATACTTTAATTTTATTTTGTATTAAGGATTTAAAATATTTTAAATATTTTTAGGTTTCTAAGAAGAGTTAGGTGAGGTTAAGTTAAAGAGGCTGCTTAGGCACACTTAGACCGGTGGCGATCCATTGTAATACTACAGACTATATCCCCTTTATCCGACAGGTTGTCCATCTTGAATTTACCCAAGTGTTTGAGCCTTCTACATGCTAATGCTGGATATGAGCACTTGAGCAGAGAAAGTGAACCAACTTGTCTTCCTCCTAATCGTGTGCTTCAAAAAGGCAGTGTCCCATTGGTACTCATACGACCGTTGTTGATTCACGCTTCCATAGGGAGATTAATGTTCTGGTATGCGAGAGTAGTACCGTTCCTAGTGAGATCGTCTTCACTTCAGGTTACTGTGACCCAGATTAACTGATTTCTTTTCCAAGTTGTCTAGGAAACACTTAGAAATTATTAATTTCTCATTGAGGCACCGAATGTTCTAGAATCACTAATAATCATTATTATTAATTCTGAGTCTTACTGCTTTATAATCTAGGGACGAAAAATTCACTTGTTTGACATAGCTAATGCAAGCCAATGCGAAACATAATAAATAATAAATGTTTGTGGTCCAAATTATCTAATACATTAGATACTTGGTGTGAAGTATTTCACACAAAGTGTCGCAACACAAATTAACGAAAAGAGCAAGTGAACTAAAAAAAATGTTGGCCTAAATAACAAATAATCAGTAGAACCAAATACGGGGTTTCATTTTCAATTGACAGGTCAAGCTTTCCAAAACAATTTTTGTCATTAAGATAAATGGCTAAACCTGTTGGAATAGCTAATATTTAAACCCCATATTACCATTATAAAACTCACAGTGATATCATCAGGTGTGGCCCTATAATGAAAAAAACGCATCCAGTTTTGGGACACACAAATAAACAATTACGGGCAGAAACCCATTCAGCATATGATTGTGTACTATATTGTAGTTATAACACGCGGCTAGCATGTGGGTTTTACATAAAAAATGCTCATGTTTATTAATTAGCTCTCTATTGTCTTATTTGAGCGATTTTCTCCTTCGAATAAACTTTGTAGGAGCTAAACAACTTTGTCGCCACCCAGGATAAAAAATAAGCTTGTTTCTGGATATCCTCAATGGTTTTGTCCTCTTCAAAATGTTGCATTAACTGTTGTGTATATGTTGTCTAGTTATGGTTTTCTTTGTTGTAACTATGATAAACTGGGACCGTTGAAAATATGCTGTTGTTTTTTGAGCTAAGGTTTTTCTTCTACCAAAAATTTCTGTTGCTCCTCGATGACGTTTTGCATAAATATGTTTTCTGTAAAATTGATAGAAGAACTCGTCAGCTACAAAATATTCTCATTGTAGTTAGAGCCGATCATGAGCACAACAACAGTTTTAACTGAAATAGAGGAGTTAGCAATTTCAGGTTAAATTAAATGCCTACCAAAAAATAAAGATAAGGAAGACCTAAAACTAAACAAGAAATTTTATATAAGCTGTAAAGGATTTCCTAGAGAAAAATTAGCGAAATTAAGCAAGACTGTGAGTCGCAACCTTTAAACGTAGAACTGTGGTACGCCACAAACTTAAAATACTTTCGACGCATTAAATTTTTGCTTCTTAGGCGCCGTTTTCATACACGTATTATCAAATCATGGGATAACTCTTGCAAGAACGAGTAACATGATATAAACCTATGGCGAACATCATCATTTGCGGGCAACGTCTTTTTCTTCTGAGGGTAAATACTGCGGGTACCATTAATTACAGGGAAAAAGTCTTCCAAGGAATTTGTCAAAGTTGAGAATATGTGAGCTGACTAAATCCACTGTTAAATCTGCATTATTAAGACAGACAGGCAAAGTTTTGCGAATCTGATCAAGGAAGGTGAAAAATCGAGGCAAGGAAATCTCGAAAAACACAAAAGACAAACATTTAAAGTAATTTAATTGTGTGGAATAACTGGTAAATTTGTTTTTTGTTACTATTAACTGTTGTGGGCTTTGAATTCCTTTATTTAACGAATCTCATCAAAAACACACAACATCTAGAAGAAAAACGTCGAGTCATGACGGAATTACACACTCACAAGTTAATAGTGATGACATTTTATGAAAAGCAGCATTGATTTTCAGAAAAATAAGGCGATGCCGAAGGTACCGGACTAATCAACTTATTTTTCTAGACAGTTATATCAAAGTTATTTTATAAATTGTAATGGATCTTCGCAATTCACCCATTTGCGGATTAATGTATTTTGCTACACAATAAAGTGAAACGGCCGAAAAAATTAAAAATCAAATGGAATAGTATCAACTGTTTATCATCAACTGAAATCAACAAACTTTCATGAAAATTTCGAGTTCATTCCTTTTCATAGCAATTTTGTTGTTTATTTACCCTATAACCAGGGTTATTTTTCCCAAAACTTAAAAAAAACATCAATCGCCATAGTATGCTACGGAAAAAATACACTAAAAGTCACTGTAAATCAATTCCCAATTTCCCGGGAAATCCTAAATAGTACCACTGTACCCTTATTTGTTCCTCCAGACAGGGTACTTGGTCGCATTAAAACAGGTGTAAAGGAAAAAAGACAATAATCAAGCTCGAGACATCGATTTGTTCAGTGACAACGCGGTCTTGTGTATAACCAAATTTCACAAAGCTTACTTAAAACTAAGGGTAAAGGTAAATGTCAAGGTGAAGGTCAAGGTCAAGATCAATGTCAAGGTCAATGTCAAGGTCAAGGTGAAGGTCAAGGTCAAGATCAATGTCAAGGTCAATGTCAAGGTCATGGTCAAGGTCAAGGTAAAAGACAAGGTTTAAAGTTTTAAGTTTCAAGTTTCAAGTTTCAAGTTTCAAGTTTCAAGTTTCAAGTTTCAAGTTTCAAGTTTCAAGTTTCAAGTTTCAAGTTTCAAGTTTCAAGTTTCAAGTTTCAAGTTTCAAGTTTCAAGTTTCAAGTTTCAAGTTTCAAGTTTCAAGTTTCAAGTTTCAAGTTTCAAGTTTCAAGTTTCAAGTTTCAAGTTTCAAGTTTCAAGTTTCAAGTTTCAAGTTTCAAGTTTCAAGTTTCAAGTTTCAAGTTTCAAGTTTCAAGTTTCAAGTTTCAAGTTTCAAGTTTCAAGTTTCAAGTTTCAAGTTTCAAGTTTCAAGTTTCAAGTTTCAAGTTTCAAGTTTCAAGTTTCAAGTTTCAAGTTTCAAGTTTCAAGTTTCAAGTTTCAAGTTTCAAGTTTCAAGTTTCAAGTTTCAAGTTTCAAGTTTCAAGTTTCAAGTTTCAAGTTTCAAGTTTCAAGTTTCAAGTTTCAAGTTTCAAGTTTCAAGTTTCAAGTTTCAAGTTTCAAGTTTCAAGTTTCAAGTTTCAAGTTTCAAGTTTCAAGTTTCAAGTTTCAAGTTTCAAGTTTCAAGTTTCAAGTTTCAAGTTTCAAGTTTAAAGTTTAAAGTTTCAAGTTTCAAGTTTAAAGTTTAAAGTTTCAAGTTTCAAGTTTAAAGTTTAAAGTTTCAAGTTTCAAGTTTCAAGTTTCAAGTTTCAAGTTTCAAGTTTCAAGTTTCAAGTTTCAAGTTTCAAGTTTCAAGTTTCAAGTTTCAAGTTTCAAGTTTCAAGTTTCAAGTTTCAAGTTTCAAGTTTCAAGTTTCAAGTTTCAAGTTTCAAGTTTCAAGTTTCAAGTTTCAAGTTTCAAGTTTCAAGTTTCAAGTTTCAAGTTTCAAGTTTCAAGTTTCAAGTTTCAAGTTTCAAGTTTCAAGTTTCAAGTTTCAAGTTTCAAGTTTCAAGTTTCAAGTTTCAAGTTTTAAATTTTAAGTTTTAAGTTTTGTTTTAAGTTTTAAATTTATGAGTTTTAAGGTTTAAGGTTTAAGGTTTAAGGTTTAAGGTTTAAGGTTTAAGGTTTAAGGTTTAAGGTTTAAGGTTTAAGGTTTAAAGTTTAAAGTTTAAAGTTTAAAGTTTAAAGTTTAAAGTTTAAAGTTTAAAGTTTAAAGTTTAAAGTTTAAAGTTTAAAGTTTAAAGTTTAAAGTTTAAAGTTTAAAGTTTAAAGTTTAAAGTTTAAAGTTTAAAGTTTAAAGTTTAAAGTTTAAAGTTTAAAGTTTAAAGTTTAAAGTTTAAAGTTTAAAGTTTAAAGTTTAAAGTTTAAAGTTTAAAGTTTAAAGTTTAAAGTTTAAAGTTTAAAGTTTAAAGTTTAAAGTTTAAAGTTTAAAGTTTAAAGTTTAAAGTTTAAAGTTTAAAGTTTAAAGTTTAAAGTTTAAAGTTTAAAGTTTAAAGTTTAAAGTTTAAAGTTTAAAGTTTAAAGTTTAAAGTTTAAAGTTTAAAGTTTAAAGTTTAAAGTTTAAAGTTTAAAGTTTAAAGTTTAAAGTTTAAAGTTTAAAGTTTAAAGTTTAAAGTTTAAAGTTTAAAGTTTAAAGTTTAAAGTTTAAAGTTTAAAGTTTAAAGTTTAAAGTTTAAAGTTTAAAGTTTAAAGTTTAAAGTTTAAAGTTTAAAGTTTAAAGTTTAAAGTTTAAAGTTTAAAGTTTAAAGTTTAAAGTTTAAAGTTTAAAGTTTAAAGTTTAAAGTTTAAAGTTTAAAGTTTAAAGTTTAAAGTTTAAAGTTTAAAGTTTAAAGTTTAAAGTTTAAAGTTTAAAGTTTAAAGTTTAAAGTTTAAAGTTTAAAGTTTAAAGTTTAAAGTTTAAAGTTTAAAGTTTAAAGTTTAAAGTTTAAAGTTTAAAGTTTAAAGTTTAAAGTTTAAAGTTTAAAGTTTAAAGTTTAAAGTTTAAAGTTTAAAGTTTAAAGTTTAAAGTTTAAAGTTTAAAGTTTAAAGTTTAAAGTTTAAAGTTTAAAGTTTAAAGTTTAAAGTTTAAAGTTTAAAGTTTAAAGTTTAAAGTTTAAAGTTTAAAGTTTAAAGTTTAAAGTTTAAAGTTTAAAGTTTAAAGTTTAAAGTTTAAAGTTTAAAGTTTAAAGTTTAAAGTTTAAAGTTTAAAGTTTAAAGTTTAAAGTTTAAAGTTTAAAGTTTAAAGTTTAAAGTTTAAAGTTTAAAGTTTAAAGTTTAAAGTTTAAAGTTTAAAGTTTAAAGTTTAAAGTTTAAAGTTTAAAGTTTAAAGTTTAAAGTTTAAAGTTTAAAGTTTAAAGTTTAAAGTTTAAAGTTTAAAGTTTAAAGTTTAAAGTTTAAAGTTTAAAGTTTAAAGTTTAAAGTTTAAAGTTTAAAGTTTAAAGTTTAAAGTTTAAAGTTTAAATTTAAAAGTTTAAATTTAAAAGTTTAAAGTTTAAAGTTTAAAGTTTAAAGTTTAAAGTTTAAAGTTTAAAGTTTAAAGTTTAAAGTTTAAAGTTTAAAGTTTAAAGTTTAAAGTTTAAAGTTTAAAGTTTAAAGTTTAAAGTTTAAAGTTTAAAGTTTAAAGTTTAAAGTTTAAAGTTTAAAGTTTAAAGTTTAAAGTTTAAAGTTTAAAGTTTAAAGTTTTAAGTTTAAAGTTTAAAGTTTAAAGTTTAAAGTTTAAAGTTTAAAGTTTAAAGTTTAAAGTTTTAAGTTTTAAGTTTTAAGTTTTAAGTTTTAAGTTTTAAGTTTTAAGTTTTAAGTTTTAAGTTTTAAGTTTTAAGTTTTAAGTTTTAAGTTTTAAGTTTTAAGTTTTAAGTTTTAAGTTTTAAGTTTTAAGTTTTAAGTTTTAAGTTTTAAGTTTTAAGTTTTAAGTTTTAAGTTTTAAGTTTTAAGTTTTAAGTTTTAAGTTTTAAGTTTTAAGTTTTAAGTTTTAAGTTTTAAGTTTTAAGTTTTAAGTTTTAAGTTTTAAGTTTTAAGTTTTAAGTTTTAAGTTTTAAGTTTTAAGTTTTAAGTTTTAAGTTTTAAGTTTTAAGTTTTAAGTTTTAAGTTTTAAGTTTTAAGTTTTAAGTTTTAAGTTTTAAGTTTTAAGTTTTAAGTTTTAAGTTTTAAGTTTTAAGTTTTAAGTTTTAAGTTTTAAGTTTTAAGTTTTAAGTTTTAAGTTTTAAGTTTTAAGTTTTAAGTTTTAAGTTTTAAGTTTTAAGGTTTAAGGTTTAAGGTTTAAGGTTTAATGTTTAATGTTTAATGTTTAAGGTTTAAGGTTTAAGGTTTAAGGTTTAAGGTTTAAGGTTTAAGGTTTAAGGTTTAAGGTTTAAGGTTTAAGGTTTAAAGTTTAAAGTTTAAAGTTTAAAGTTTAAAGTTTAAAGTTTAAAGTTTAAAGTTTAAAGTTTAAAGTTTAAAGTTTAAAGTTTAAAGTTTAAAGTTTAAAGTTTAAAGTTTAAAGTTTAAAGTTTAAAGTTTAAAGTTTAAAGTTTAAAGTTTAAAGTTTAAAGTTTAAAGTTTAAAGTTTAAAGTTTAAAGTTTAAAGTTTAAAGTTTAAAGTTTAAAGTTTAAAGTTTAAAGTTTAAAGTTTAAAGTTTAAAGTTTAAAGTTTAAAGTTTAAAGTTTAAAGTTTAAAGTTTAAAGTTTAAAGTTTAAAGTTTAAAGTTTAAAGTTTAAAGTTTAAAGTTTAAAGTTTAAAGTTTAAAGTTTAAAGTTTAAAGTTTAAAGTTTAAAGTTTAAAGTTTAAAGTTTAAAGTTTAAAGTTTAAAGTTTAAAGTTTAAAGTTTAAAGTTTAAAGTTTAAAGTTTAAAGTTTAAAGTTTAAAGTTTAAAGTTTAAAGTTTAAAGTTTAAAGTTTAAAGTTTAAAGTTTAAAGTTTAAAGTTTAAAGTTTAAAGTTTAAAGTTTAAAGTTTAAAGTTTAAAGTTTAAAGTTTAAAGTTTAAAGTTTAAAGTTTAAAGTTTAAAGTTTAAAGTTTAAAGTTTAAATTTAAAAGTTTAAATTTAAAAGTTTAAAGTTTAAAGTTTAAAGTTTAAAGTTTTAAGTTTTAAGTTTAAAGTTTAAAGTTTTAAGTTTTAAGTTTTAAGTTTAAAGTTTAAAGTTTTAAGTTTTAAGTTTAAAGTTTAAAGTTTAAAGTTTAAAGTTTAAAGTTTAAAGTTTAAAGTTTAAAGTTTAAAGTTTAAAGTTTAAAGTTTAAAGTTTAAAGTTTTAAGTTTAAAGTTTAAAGTTTAAAGTTTAAAGTTTAAAGTTTTAAGTTTTAAGTTTTAAGTTTTAAGTTTTAAGTTTTAAGTTTTAAGTTTTAAGTTTTAAGTTTTAAGTTTTAAGTTTTAAGTTTTAAGTTTTAAGTTTTAAGTTTTAAGTTTTAAGTTTTAAGTTTTAAGTTTTAAGTTTTAAGTTTTAAGTTTTAAGTTTTAAGTTTTAAGTTTTAAGTTTTAAGTTTTAAGTTTTAAGTTTTAAGTTTTAAGTTTTAAGTTTTAAGTTTTAAGTTTTAAGTTTTAAGTTTTAAGTTTTAAGTTTTAAGTTTTAAGTTTTAAGTTTTAAGTTTTAAGTTTTAAGTTTTAAGTTTTAAGTTTTAAGTTTTAAGTTTTAAGTTTTAAGTTTTAAGTTTTAAGTTTTAAGTTTTAAGTTTTAAGTTTTAAGTTTTAAGTTTTAAGTTTTAAGTTTTAAGTTTTAAGTTTTAAGTTTTAAGTTTTAAGTTTTAAGTTTTAAGTTTTAAGTTTTAAGTTTTAAGTTTTAAGTTTTAAGTTTTAAGTTTTAAGTTTTAAGTTTTAAGTTTTAAGTTTTAAGTTTTAAGTTTTAAGTTTTAAGTTTTAAGTTTTAAGTTTTAAGTTTTAAGTTTTAAGTTTTAAGTTTTAAGTTTTAAGTTTTAAGTTTTAAGTTTTAAGTTTTAAGTTTTAAGTTTTAAGTTTTAAGTTTTAAGTTTTAAGTTTTAAGTTTTAAGTTTTAAGTTTTAAGTTTTAAGTTTTAAGTTTTAAGTTTTAAGTTTTAAGTTTTAAGTTTTAAGTTTTAAGTTTTAAGTTTTAAGTTTTAAGTTTTAAGTTTTAAGTTTTAAGTTTTAAGTTTTAAGTTTTAAGTTTTAAGTTTTAAGTTTTAAGTTTTAAGTTTTAAGTTTTAAGTTTTAAGTTTTAAGTTTTAAGTTTTAAGTTTTAAGTTTTAAGTTTTAAGTTTTAAGTTTTAAGTTTTAAGTTTTAAGTTTTAAGTTTTAAGTTTTAAGTTTTAAGTTTTAAGTTTTAAGTTTTAAGTTTTAAGTTTTAAGTTTTAAGTTTTAAGTTTTAAGTTTTAAGTTTTAAGTTTTAAGGTTTAAGGTTTAAGGTTTAAGGTTTAATGTTTAATGTTTAATGTTTAAGGTTTAAGGTTTAAGGTTTAAGGTTTAAGGTTTAAGGTTGAGGGTTTAAGGTTTAAGGTTTAAGGTTTAAGGCTTAAGGTTTAAGGTATAAGGTTTAAGGTTAAGGTTAAGGTTAAGGTTAAGGTTAAGGTTAAGGTTACGGTTAAGGTTAAAGGTTAGGTTAAGGTTAAGGTTTAAGTTAAGGTTAAGGTTAAGGTTAAGGTTAAGGTTAAGGTTAAGGTTAAGGTTAAGGTTACGGTTAAGGTTTAGGTTTAGGTTAAGGTTAAAGTTAAAGTTAAAGTTAAAGTTAAAGTTAAGGTTAAGGTTAAGGTTAAGGTTAAGGTTAAGGTTAAGGTTAAGGTTAAGGTTAAGGTTAAGGTTAAGGTTAAGGTTAAGGTTAAGGTTAAGGTTAAGGTTAAGGTTAAGGTTAAGGTTAAGGTTAAGGTTAAGGTTAAGGTTAAGGTTAAGGTTAAGGTTAAGGTTAAGGTTAAGGTTAAGGTTAAGGTTAAGGTTAAGGTTAAGGTTAAGGTTAAGGTTAAGGTTAAGGTTAAGGTTAAGGTTAAGGTTAAGGTTAAGGTTAAGGTTAAGGTTAAGGTTAAGGTTAAGGTTAAGGTTAAGGTTAAGGTTAAGGTTAAGGTTAAGGTTAAGGTTAAGGTTAAGGTTAAGGTTAAGGTTAAGGTTAAGGTTAAGGTTAAGGTTAAGGTTAAGGTTAAGGTTAAGGTTAAGGTTAAGGTTAAGGTTAAGGTTAAGGTTAAGGTTAAGGTTAAGGTTAAGGTTAAGGTTAAGGTTAAGGTTAAGGTTAAGGTTAAGGTTAAGGTTAAGGTTAAGGTTAAGGTTAAGGTTAAGGTTACGGTTAAGGTCAAAGGTTAGGTTAAGGTTAAGGTTAAGGTTTAAGTTAAGGTTAAGGTTAAGGTTAAGGTTAAGGTTAAGGTTAAGGTTAAGGTTAAGGTTAAGGTTAAGGTTAAGGTAAAGGTTTAGGTTAAGGTTAAAGTTAAAGTTAAAGTTAAAGTTAAAGTTAAGGTTAAGGTTAAGGTTAAGGTTAAGGTTAAGGTTAAGGTTAAGGTTAAGGTTAAGGTTAAGGTTAAGGTTAAGGTTAAGGTTAAGGTTAAGGTTAAGGTTAAGGTTAAGGTTAAGGTTAAGGTTAAGGTTAAGGTTAAGGTTAAGGTTAAGGTTAAGGTTAAGGTTAAGGTTAAGGTTAAGGTTAAGGTTAAGGTTAAGGTTAAGGTTAAGGTTAAGGTTAAGGTTAAGGTTAAGGTTAAGGTTAAGGTTAAGGTTAAGGTTAAGGTTAAGGTTAAGGTTAAGGTTAAGGTTAAGGTTAAGGTTAAGGTTAAGGTTAAGGTTAAGGTTAAGGTTAAGGTTAAGGTTAAGGTTAAGGTTAAGGTTAAGGTTAAGGTTAAGGTTAAGGTTAAGGTTAAGGTTAAGGTTAAGGTGTAGGTTAAGGTTAAGGTTAAGGTTAAGGTTAAGGTTAAGGTTAAGGTTAAGGTTAAGGTTAAGGTTAAGGTTAAGGTTAAGGTTAAGGTTAAGGTTAAGGTTAAGGTTAAGGTTAAGGTTAAGGTTAAGGTTAAGGTTAAGGTTAAGGTTAAGGTTAAGGTTAAGGTTAAGATTAAGGTTAAGGTTAAGGTTAAGCTTAAGGTTTAGGTTAAGATTAAGGTTAAGGTTAAGGTTTGGAGCGCGATTGGTTCTTTTTGTGTACAAGTTACTGTAGTTTGAAAAAAACAACAGAACTACCTATATTTTAGTAAAAAACATAGCTTTAACATATTTCTAAAGATCATAAGTTGAGCCCTGAAAGCTTTCAAATTTATAAAACTTTACATCTATCATTGGAGCTGTTATCCAACATTTTATTGTTAATCCTTTTATTCCTGTAATATTTAAATTAGGTTGCTATAAAATAAACGCTTTAATAAATCTAAAATTAAAAAAGTAAATTTAAATTAAACCATTTTTAATTAGGCTCATATTATCGAGCTTTCAATTTCAACTAAATTTAATAATCTAGAATATAAATTAAAACTTTGTTGCGTGCTTTTTCAACTGGCGCAATATATCAATCCGCATGTTACACGTCATTGTATATAACTAAAAGGAATAAATATTCCTAACCCTCTTTAAAAAAAAAAAAAAATCCTATAAGATGTTTTAGATTAGAAACGACATTCCCCACAATTAAAAAAAAAACACAAAAAAATATCAATGCATATTAATCTAGGCCCCATTAAATCCATCTTTTTTTTTGCTTGTTGAATACCTTTCATGTTGCTAAATACTGACAGTAACACAAGTAAATGTTGGACGGAAACAAAACACAAAAAAAAAAAATGTAAATCGCTAAACGAATAGCTAAAGTAATCTAATAAAATAACCTTAATTAAAAGAGAAAAGTTAAATTAAATTAAAAAAAAAACGAAAAAGGCGAACGGAACAGAAAAAAATAAAAATAAAAAGTAACCAAACGAAGATGTTTCCCTTTTTTTTTTTTTTTGATTTGTTAAATCTTCATCCCCACCGGATAAAAGCAAAAAAGATGTGCCAATTTAAAAATGTATATCAACTTGCTAGAAATATACATACTACACACATTTACACATTTATTATATATCACACAAAAGGAATGTAAATACAACGATAATTCAGGGGTCATACTTGCCAGTATTTTATTTAGTATAAGAAACAGAGGAGAGGAATTAAAAAAATGAAAAACATTTTGTTCAAAGCAATTCGATTTTCGTTTGATCTTTTTTTTTTGGTGGTTCGGTTCTTCCATTATTATGTCGAGCTTTTTATTTAAATATATACATTTGTGTTTTTTTTTGTTTTTGTTTTGTGCGTGTATGGCTGCGTTCCATTTGATGAATTTTTAAATAGAAACAAAATGTTTATGACGTGCTTTTTTTAGATTTCAGAGAAGAAAAATAAAAAGAGCTTTTTTTTCTTTTGGTGCGTATTTTAAGAAAATCGTTTTTTGGTATTTCGTGTTTTGTATACGTTTTTATCCAAAGCTTTTTTTTTACATATTATTATAATACTTTGTTATTTTTATGGCAAGAAAATTAAATGAAATTCATTTTCGTTTATTTTTTATTTTTATTTTTTTAATTTAAAATAAAATAAATAACAACGGTAATTTTTATATTTTTATATATTTTTACATTGTGCTTTGGTTTTTTTGTGCACTGCAATGAAGAAAATTTTCTTAAAATGTAACGAATTTAATGTGCTGTGGTTGGAGCGCACTTTAATGCGGTGTATTGTATATGCTAAATTTTGGTACTCGTTTTCTACACGTCCTCGCTATAATTTTGTGTTTCGTTTCTTGTTTGCATAAATTTTAATTTTTTATTTTTTTTTTGTATATTTTCTTCTACATAATTTTCAATTTAAATATTTTCTTCAACTATGTATGTATATACATATACGCAGTCTAGGTAGCAACTTATATACTTTATATGTATCGGAGCACCTCTTGCGAATGAAAATAGAATTAATAAAAATGGCAAAATTGATATTCCTGCTTATGTACAATTTAAAAATATTATACCTGACTTTTTTTATTTATTATTATTTTGGTGAACACAAACAAAATAAGAAATTTATGCGAATGAACTAATTTTCTTTACCCAGGGCAATTCGGAGCATTTTCTTTTTGAAAATTTAATTTTATTCGTACTATACACACAGAATCATTTTGCCATCGCATCGAAATGCGAAATGTATATCAAAAGCAGTTTTTATTTTTAAAATGTTGTTTGTATCTTACCTATACCTATATATGCAAAAGTCCCAGAGGTGATTTACAAATATGAATGTTAATTTACGTGAAAGGTAAGGTTGATGTTCTTTTCTTTTACTCCAGATGTAGCCTAAAAAGGTGGTAGCAATTTTTTTTTTCGGAAGGACAACAAAAATAAAGTCGAATATTCGTAAATCTTAAATTTTGAATTTGATAAATTGATACACAAATTGTCAGCCACTTAATGCTTTGGGAATGAAAACATATTAAGTTGCGCTACTTAACCACTGAGTAGCAATCATCGAATTCTCATCATACAAAAAAAAATATAATTATTTGTCTGCATTAAAGAAGAGAAAGTTTCAAAGAACTTGAACAAAGAATACTTTTGAAAGTTCCTTTAAAAACTATGATTCAACTGGACAATTAGCATGGGAAAGTACTCCAGAAATCAAATCAAGGCTAAAAGAAAATAACTATCCAATAGAAATTAGTAATCTCCTTATAGGGATAAACGCAAATCTAGAAAAAAGTGGCACCTACCTAGAGCTCCACAATACAAAAAAGACTAAACAATCTTACTCAACAATTAACAAGAAAAATTCAGAAATTTAAAAATGATTCAGTTAATTTCTACTTAAGTAATTTGACGAATGACAGTAATACGGATTATTTCGCTCTCTAAAATGGATGGAACATGGGCAAGGAAAAATAAAGCAAAAGCTGAAGGATTTGCTAATCATCTTGAAAATATATTTCAACTTCATGAATATCAATTACGAGAAACATTGGATGAAAACATAGTACAAGTTCTCGAAGATGTCACACCTCCATCGCCTACTGAAGTAGCAAATGAAATTAAAACAATTTAAACCTCAAGAAAGCATCAGGGTTTGACCTGATTACCCGAGAAATAATAAGGCAGCTACCGAGAAAAGCTACGGTCAAGTTAACCAATATTATAAACGCTCATTCAGGCTAAAATATGTGCCACCACTTTTAAAAGTGCCTGAGTTTATCATGATTGAAACTGAATTGTGAACATGATAGAAACAACATGAAACTCAATACTCAAACTAATAATTGAAAAAAATAACCTAATTCTGAATTACCAATTTGGTTTTCGCAGTTAGCACGCAACTATTGATCGGGTGCATAGAACAACTGATATTATTGAGAAGACATTAGAAGAGAAAATGTTTATTCCGCAGTATTCGTTGATGTAGCGCCAAGGTTTAATCTATAAACTCAAATTAATCCTACCTATACAGTACAGCATAATACTGGAATCATATATAACGGAAAGATATTTCAGCCTTAAGCAAGATGAATATTCTGAGCTTCAGGAAATAAGAGCAGGAGTTCCACAAGGAAGTATGCTTGGGCCACTTCTGTATTTACTATACCAACGAGATGTTCCAATGCCACAAAACAACGCGATAGCCACTTTCGCCGATGACACAGCTATCATGGCAGTAGGTGACAATAACTCAGATACAACAGTGAAATTGAGCAAGTATACAACTGGACAAAAAATGGCGTATAAAATTGAGTGAGGCTAAATCTGTATATGTCGACTATACGAACAAGAGATTAGTACACAAACCAGTATATCTAAATAATCAAGAAATACCACTTTCAAACACTGCCAAATATCTTGGTATGACATTAGACGCTGAGTTTCATGAAAGCTCATGTTAAAAAGAAAAGAGACGATTTGGGATTAAATTACAATACAATTTATTGGTTACTGGGAAGAAACTTTTATCTATCAATCTCTAAAAAGCGTCTGGTTTATAAGCAAATATCGAAGCCTGTTTGGACTTATGATATACAGCTGTGGGGATGTACCAAGTAGAGCAACATGTGAATATCGTCAACTCACTTTGGTTTGTCAGAAATAGCAACATCCACAAAGACCTTGGCTACAGCCAGTATTGTCTGTCTGCGCCTATTTAGAGCTAAGGTACATACAAATGTTGGCAATAGCGTAGACATTAATTTTCGACGTTTACAATATAGACAATGTAGAATATTCGAAAACATTTCGTACGCAAAGAAAATATTAGGTTTGTTATTGTTTTTCGAAAATATAAAGTACGGTGGCCCGAAATCAAACATATCTTATAGGTTTGTAGTTGATTGATTGATTGATGGATCAGAATGTACGACCAATCCTAGGGAAAGGAATGGTATGTTAGTAACAAAGAATCACCCCGGTTCCAGACACCTAAGTAGTTGTTAGTTGGTAATTTGTCAGTAGTATGTGTTTAGCCAATTATTTATCACAAGACAACACAATTCCAAGTTCATTTACTGCTTAAGTTCCTGAAAAGCTGTTTCAGGTTCTTTAAAAATTTTCTAAATTTAAAATCTGTACTAATCCTTTATAATAACTATTCTAAATTTAATTTAAGTATAAATTAAATTCTCTGAAATAAACTATAAATCATTTCTTATGTACCACAAATAATATAACATTAATAGTTTGTATAACAATAATTAAACCAACTATCACCCCGGCCGTCGCGCTATCGCCTCAGCCAATGACAGCTTGGTCGAGTTTCTCAGGTGATTATATCCAGATCGATATCAATAACAACATCAACACCCACATTATGATATTAATGCTTCGATTACATCGAAATATTAATTTCACTAAATTTAATTCAACTTAATTTTAACAAATATTAATTTAATTTCATTAAATTTAGTGAAACCGAAAACCCATTTTACTTCACAATTAATTCTTTATTTAAAATCAGCCCTTATTTTAATACCCTTTAATTAATTAAATCCAATTATTCATCTTAATTAAAAGGACAACAAATTAATCACTAACTAAATAACCTAAAATTCGAGATGCATAAAAAATTTGAATTCTAAATTATGAATAATAAATACTATTTTAAACTAAAATCCTAAAATCAGTAACTAAAAAATTTGAAAGACCATAAAATTGCAAATTCCAAATCTGTAGCTATTGACTCTAGAAATTACCTCCAAAACCAAAATTAAAATAAATAATTGCTTATGACTATTCTGCTTAAAATCTCACTGCGAAATCATTTAAATTAGATCTGGAACTCATTAAGTAATAACAGCTTTGAGTTGTCCATACTAAATTAAGTTAAATAATTTGAGTATCCGTATTAGTATATTTTTATTAGTACCGTATATGACAAACTATTAGCACAAATACATAATATTATTTGACTAAAAAATTTTATTTTATTTAGACGCACAATCTGCTAAACAAAATTCCCGCTAGAAGAAAATATATAATCTTAAATTCAGAAGCAGTTTGATTGTGAAATCTGAAACTTTATTAACCTTACTTCAAACAACAATGTTATGAACAAACTATTTGAATCCAACAACTTTCGACACTCACTCCAAATTCCAAATTTAAAATTTTTAATTCCAAATTCGAAGTTTGAAATTCCGAATTTCAAATTCCGAATTCCAAACTTCAAAGTTCAAATCCCAAATTTCAAATTTGAAATTTCAAATTCCAAATCCTATATCCCAAATCCAAAATGCCAAATTTCAAAATTCAAATTACAAATTTCAAATTAAAAATTCTAAATTTCAAATTCGAAATTCTTCTTAAATCTTAAATTCCAAATTTTAAATTCCAAATTTCAAATTTTAAATTATAAACTTAAAATTCCAAATTTAATATTTTTAATTTCAAATTAAAAATTACAAATTTCAAATTCCAAACTTCTAACTTCAAATCCCAAATTCCATATTTCAAATTGCAAATTCCATATCCCAAATCTAAAATCCCAAATTCCAAAATCCAGAATTTCATATTCCAAATTCCAAATTTCAAATTCCAAATTCTAAATTTCAAATTCTAAATTTAAATCTTAAATCCCAAATTTTAAATTCCAAATTTCAAATTTTTATTTTAAATTTCAAATTTTAAATTATAAATCCCAAATTCCAAAATCCAGAATTTCATATTCCAAATTTCAAAATTCAAATTCCAAATTTCAAATTGCAAATTCTAAATTTCAAATTCGAAATTCCAAATTTTAAATCTTAAATTCCAAATTCCAAATTTTAAATTCCAAATTTCAAATTTTAATTTTCAATTTTAAATTATAAACTTAAAATTCCAAATTCCAAATTTAAAATTTTTAATTCCAAATTCCAAATTTAAAATTCCAAATTTCAAATTCCAAATTCCAAACTTCAAACTTCAAATACCAAATCCCAAATTTCAAATTCCAAATCCCATATCCCAAATCCAAAATCCCAAATTCCAAAATCCAGAATTTCATATTCCAAATTCCAAATTTCAAAATTTAAATTCCAAATTTCAAATTGCAAATTCTAACTTTCAAATTCGAAATTCGAAATTTTAAATCTTAAATTCCAAATTCCTAATTTTAAATTCCAAATTTCAAACTTCGAACTTCAAATCCCAAATTCCACTTTTCAAATTTTAAATTTTAAATTCCAAATCCCATATCGCAAATCCAAAATCCCAAATTCCAAAATCCAGCATTTCATATTCCAAATTTCAAATTCCAAATTCTAAATTTCAAATTCGAAATTCCAAATTTTAAATCTTAATTCTTAAATTCCAAATTTTAAATTCCAAATTTCAAATTTTAATTTTAAATTTCAAATTCTAAAACCTAAAATTCCAAATTTAAAATATTTAATTCCAAATTTAAAATTCTAAATTTCAAATTCCAAATTCCAAACTTCAAGCTTCAAATCCCAAATTCCAAATTTCAAATTTTAAATTTCAAATTCCAAATCCCAAATTCCAAATACAAAATCCCAAATTCCAAAATACAGAATTTCTTATTCCAAATTTCAAATTCCAAATTCCAGACCAATTCCAAACTTCAAAACCGAAACTCGAAATCCAAATTCCAACTTACAACTTACAAATTTCAAATGCCAAACTTCAAATTTTATATTCTGTCAACGCATTTCATCAAAATTGTTTCCAATCCATGTTCAAACATACATACATTTATTTTTACTTGTAAGTATTTCGAGTGCGTACTCGTCTAATCCAACTACATAGCACTTAGAAATATTTGGATAGAGGACAAACAATAACAACATGATCATGATCCCTTGTACAGCAAATACAAAAAAAAATTGAACAAACCATGCAAACAAAATACGATTCGTCGTCCTAACTGTGAATTAACGTATCTGATATTTTCTCAAAAGCTCATCTCTGATACAAAATGGTTCGTCGTGAGAAACTCTGTCTGAATTTTTGCACCTGCATTGGTCAACCGTTAGGACGAAGATATCTGCTAAGAGCTAATTAACGTTGGTGCAGGAATTGGGCTTCAGTTTCTCAAAACGAACATTTTGGTATCCGAGATGAGATTTTGAAAAAATTTCAGATACGTTAATTCACAGTTAGGACGACGATTTATTAGGTACAACACAAAACCAACAAAAATTCTTCCTATGAAGGACCAGCAATACATCCAAAATAGTAACAAGATTCTTCAACAATATAATAGTAAATATTTACACACGAAACAAGAGAAGATGTCGCCATTTTGAACCAACAATACAAAAATATGGGGGGACCCTATTGGGCAACCGATCAAACTGGTAAAGCTGCCATATGGGCCTGTAACAGACGAACCATACATGAGAACAATAATAATCCCACCACAGAATTCGTGAGAGTAGAAGTTAACGGTTTACAAATCTATAGCGGCTTGCATCACCTAGCGCTACAACTACACGAAGCCCTGTTATCCTTGCTGGTGACTTCAATGCCTGAGCAACTGAATGTGGCAGCAAAGAAACAAATAGAAGAGGAGCAGCACTGTTCGAATTTTCTTCCATAGATGATGTGCTGTTCAACACTGGTGATACAGCGACCTTTCGCAAAGGTGGCTCCGCCTCTGTAATTAACCTTACATTCGATAGCAGCTGCTTGATGAGAGTGTTGACCAAATGGAAAGTCAGTGAGCATTATACGCATAGCGATCACCAAGCCATAATTTTCGAAATAAAACTGGCCGTGGAAATTAAACGGAAAAAACACGACGGGCTTGGAAGGTAAATACGTTTGAGGAGGATCTATTTATGCTATCGGTGGATAAACCGAACCTCTCGGGGTGTACCAATACAAAAGCGGCTCAGATGATCGTCGTCCACCGGCATACTGGTGGACTGAGCAGATTGCACAATTGCGACGGAAATGCTTCAATGCAAGGAGGAAATATCAACGTGCTTGGGGTACAGAGATTTATTCTAGCCTACACCATAATTATCTGGATGCTCGGAATAAATTTAAGCAAGCCATTAAAGTAAGGAAATGCCAGTGCTGGAAAGAACTATACGAAGAAGTAGATCGTGACCCATTGGGGATACCCTACAGAATCGTCGCCCAGCGATATTACGTCGAATTCTAACAGCTCTGTTTCCGCAGCTAGATGTAGTGATCCATGACATGATTCGAGTACCAGTATCAACCGGATCAGTTTAAGGAACTATATAATTCCTGTCTCAGAGAGAGAGAGTTTTTCCCGAACGATGGAAGACACAGCGTCTGGTCCTGTTGGGAAAAAACGAACCACCGGTTGAACCATCCTTCTACCGACCATTATGCATGTTGGATACGGCTGGTAAAGTACTAGAGAGAATCATATACAGCCGATTGGAGAAAGCTGTGGAAAAGCCTGGATATCTCGCTGAGAATCAGTACGGGTTTCGGAAGGCTCGATCGACAGTAGACGCTATTCAACACTGTGTGATGACATACAATGTTATGAGTGGTGAACCTCAACGATCTGTTTTGGGGCCCCTACTGTGGAATATCATGTACGATGGTATCCTGAGGCTCCGCGTACCTGATGATGTGGAAATTATGGATTTTGCTGACGACGTTGCAGTCATAGTGGTTGCAAAAACCACAGAAGAAATAATGGAGATAAGTAGGTTGGCGTCATTTGGGCTTGAACTTGCTGATCATAAAACCGAAGCAGTTTTAGTTACCAGTAGGAAGGTGAAAGAAACCGTAACAATTGATGTAGGTGGAATCTTAACTCACTCACAGTCTTCATTACGTTATCTGGGTGTGGAAATAGATGCACGTTTAAATTGTAGGGAGCACTTAAGGATAGTGAGCATAAAAGCTGCCAGTGTATCTGCAGCTCTTTCTCTTTCTCGTATTATGCCCAACACTGGAGGGTCTAGACAGTGTCGTAGAATGCTGCGGGCAAACGTAGTAGCCTCCATCATTCTCTATGGATCGCCTGTATGGGGTGAAGCGATGGACTTTGAAGCATATAGACGAAAACTGGTATAGGTGTACCGCCTAAGTGCTCTAAGAGTGATATGTGGTTTTCGCACAGTATCTACTGATGCGACACTCGTTATTGCGGGAATGATCCCTATTGAACTTCTCGCGAAAGAAAGGAAGAAATAAAGACGATCGGATAGCTCGGAAAAGAGTCGCTGGACTTACCGTCTCATACCATTCATCAAATATTGGCTAAATAGGCAACACGGCGAAGTCAAATATTACCTGACACAACTGTTAAGTGGACATGGTTGTTTTGGTGCATACCTGTACAAGTTCAAACACACTGATACTCCAGATTGTCCTGTTTGCAATGATACACAAGATGTGGAGCACATTTTTTCCAATGCCCACGGTTTGAGAATACTCGGAGAGAACTGTCAGCTGTCCTAGGGCAGCGTCCGACAGCAGAAAACATAACGCAATTAATGCTTGATTTTAAGGAAGGATGGAATGCTGCAAGTCATATGGCGACAGTGGTACTGAATGAGCTGAGGCGCTTAGAATGTTCAAGGGAAGCACAAAGTGCCGTGATTAGGTAGCGGTGACAAAATCAACGTAAGATTGAGGCGTTACGGGGAGAATAAACAGCCAAATTGCTAGTCGCCTCCATGTGAAGTAATGTCTGTGGTGTTTAGGTGGTAGAAATCCGCAACTGTTGCTGAGGTGTTTGTCCCACCGATGCATCGTCTTCTGAAGATTTTCTACACGTCCAACCCAGAAAAAAACACACACATACACCGACGAATGAGCTGTGCTGCGAAGTTATCTCGTAGTTTGACTGCTAGCCTCTCCATCCCTACTCCTACTGGCTACGTCCACGTTAGTGTCGGTGATAACTCGGTTCTAGCCTAAGCTTGCGGTTCTAATCCCTCGGGGAAGCTAGGCCGAGGTAAAAGTCAGAGGGGGTCACATGGGTCACTTGCAAATAATGCACTTAAGAGTTATGTGATTTAAATCCAGGACCGTCTGTTTCACATTGAGCGGCTCCCTGGTCAGCGACTGTACCCCAGGAGGCGCGGCTGTATACCTACTTGGCAGCAAGTATAAAATGCTGGGATCCATAATGAGTTCAGGCAAGAAGAGTTTAGTTACGGTACAGGGAGTAGGAAATCCAATACCGGCTGAAGGGAGTGGGCAATCAGGCTCCCAACAGTCGAGATTCAGCAACTGCAATGTTACAACGGTGGCGAACTTGGCCGTTGTGACAGATATATCTACAAGCGAAGGGAAAGGAAGCAAATATGAGCAAGAAACAGAAACCGGAGAAAGCTACTAACGGTAGTACACCAGTAGTAGAATCAAGCAAAAGAAAGTTGTCCACACCAACCAAGAGTGATGAGAGTAAGAAATAGAAGAGGAATACAATGTGTGAAATCTCCATTGTCATTTGATTTAGGCAGGGTTTCAATTCTCCCTTTCTTTGACATGGATCGCCGTTAAATAACTTCATCTCGGAGAGTGTCGTACTTATTAGTTTCCGGCTTGCTGAATAATAAAAACACGGTTACAGTTTTAGAAGGTATTTCCAAATTATTATTATAGGGGCTGCTTAATTTACAGAATATTGTTTTAACATCTTTTTCGTCGTCCGACATGTCTTTTCAGTACATATTTAGTGTGATTTATCCGGTGTGGGAAAGTAAGAAAATTATTTGAATGAAGTAATTTCGTACAAACCCGAAAATATAACGAGAAAAAAAATTAACAGGAAGATAATAGCGCAAAGAAAAAAAAATGTGCGTCCCTCTGTCTGGACGTCTAAACTCATGGTATCTCGAGAACGGGTTCTTCGCGGCCAATAGACGCATTTCGAACAAAAATTGACGCCTTGGAGGATAGAGCACGAGAGCTCTACGGGACTCTCGTTATAGCCAGAGATTCTAACGGCATGAGCGTTATAGACACGAGGGGATGGTATATCCTATAGATCACAGCAAGGGTAGGACTGACGGTGATGAATAAGGTTAGCGTATCAATATTCAGAAGACCTGGCTACGCTGAGACGACTTGGAAGGTTATAGAAGATTACACTATTAGTGACCACCAATACATCACTTTCAGTGTACAGAGAAAATCACTACAACCCAGAAGTGGCGCCGGCGTATGACGGGGTGAAACGTGGCCAAATTATGTAAGAAAGACCTCACGATGACCATCGAAGCGGGGAAACACATAGCACTGCGGAAACCGTATCTCCTGAAAAAATCGCAAGCGTCACAATGAGGGTAGTAAACGAAGCTTGTGATGCGTCAATGCCCATGAGGAAATGCCAAATGGGGAGAAAGCCCATGGTTTATTGGTGGTCTGACGAAATAGCAAACCTCAGGAAGAAATGTCTACGCTTAAAACGCCGCACTCACTAGGGAAAGAAGAAGATACTGGTACGTGGCAGAATTGAAACACGAAGAGTAGGTACAGACGGGCAAGAAGAGCACTAAAACTAGAAATAAGCAGAAGCAAGCGTTTCAAATGGGAAAACTTGAAAGGAGGTGTCGACATCGAACCCTGGGGCTTGTGTTACAAGATTGTGATGCACAAACTAGGATCCAAAGCGTCCAGCCAATAATAGAGGCAAGCCAAACGTGTCATATCGTGAATCCTCTGTTCCCGAACCATCCAAACGACAATCGGCTACCTTGCCCCGATAAACCGGAGAGAGTACCAGTTTTCACGGTAGAAGAGATTGAGCAAGCCGCTGCTTCTCTCAGAAACAAGACAGCTAGATATCATCTGGAGGTACTTCTAAATATGTACGATCGTAGTCTCGAAGAAGGAGTTTTCCCTAAAGCATGGAAAACCCAGCGGCTGGTTCTCATAAACAAAAGGAAGGGCGATCCAAACTCTCCATCAGCATATAGCCCTCTGTGTATGCTAGATACAGCGGGATAACTATTAGAACGACTACTAAACCCGCGGCTCACACCTACTGTGGAAGCTTCAGGGGAATTATCAAATAAGCAATGTGGCGCTGTAGAAGAATTGGCGAGAGCTCTCTTTATAGCACAACAAGGGAATCGCCATTCACGGAAGCTAGCGTTAATTGCTATACTGGATATTAAGAACGCATTTAACTCGGCGAGATGGGCGGAGATAGGAAGCTACTGTTCGAAACCACGGAGGATCAATGCAGTAAAGAGGTCACGGGGGGGAGGGGGGGCGCTCAAGGATCTATTCTAGGGTATGTTTTATGGAATGCAGCATACGACGGCATCTTGAGAATGGAAATGCCAGATGACACCTACATGGTTGGGTAGGCAGACGATATTGCAGCAGTAATAGTCGTCCGAGATATAAACGATACCCAACGCAAGCTCAACTAAGTAATGAGAACAACTACCGCTTGGCTAACTGGCTATGGTCTGTCCCTAGCAACAGAAAAAACAGAATTAGTTTTGCTTACGACACGGCCAATTGGAACCAATGTGCTCTTTCAGGTAGGAAATCAACAGATACGGTCCAGCACAGCAATCAAATACCTGGGGATACAACTGGACACAAAACCTAATTTTGGAGAACAGGTTAAGCGGTACTCAGATAAGGCGTCGAAAGTAAGCTTTGCCCTGAGCAGATTGATGGCGAACATCGGGGGCCCAATGGCTGGAAAAAGGAGGCTTCTAATGTCAGTCACGAACTCCATCCATTTGTACGGATGCGAAATATGGACAGACACAATTAAAAAGGAAACATACCGTAAAAAATTGCAGCTGTACAACGTCGTAGGGCACTCAGGATCTGCAGTTCTTACAGTACTGTTTCAAAACCTGATGTGTTGGCTATTACTGGAGTGATTCCCATAGAACTAATGGTGAATGAAAAGAAAGCTATATATGACACCAGGAGCGATCTTGGCATCTTAGATGCAAGAAAGGCAGCCAGAGATCACGTCATGCTTGGCTGGCAGAAGAAATGGCAGACTGAGAACTACGGAAAGTGGGCGAAAAGGCTAATTAAAACCCTGCCTGCGTGGGTGGAAAGGAAACAGGGTGAAGTAAATTACTTCTCGACTCAATTCCTCGCAGATCATGGGTACTTTTGCAAATATTTGAAAACGATGGGCAACTTTTTTCACTTGCGACCAGTGGAAAAGGAGACGTGAAAAACTAGTAAGAAAGGTTGGCAGATAATATCGTGGGCATCTTGCTGGAAAACCAAACAGAACTGGGATACAATGGTAAATTTCATAGAATCGATCCTACTTGATGTGCTATCAAAATAGTGCCGAGGTGGATTTTCTGTCTGAAGGAGGAGGCGTTTTTTTTAGTCGGTAGTTCTGCAAGCCAGGGAGGCCAACACATTGTATGTAAATACTTTTTCTCACCTCTCATAATAAAAAATAATAAAAATAAAATAAATTATACATGGTCAAGGCGGAGATTTGAAAAGCTTTTGGAGACTGTACGTTAAGAGGGTGGGGTACCTGAATATAGTTATAATTAAAATTATGAGCCAACAAAATGTGAATTATGGTCTTTCTAAATTTAAAGCTATATATGTACTTGTGATTGTATTAAAACACACCAAGGTGATTAATCTCAATTCTAAATTTAACCATAATTGATATATCACCAATGACTTTGTAATTTTTTAATTAAATTATTATATCAGTATAAAAATAAAAATCACAACCCGTCAAAATTAATTTTTATTCCCTCAGATCATCGTATAAAATTATTAACACAGAAAGCTTAATTATTTCATACTCGCAATTGAATTACGTGAATAGAAGATAATCGAATACATTTATCAATTTATTATGATTTATAGATTCTGATCGTATATGTGTATACATATACTGTATAGCTTTATCGATTAATTCCACTTCAGTTTCGAGGAAGATGAGAGAGAAAAAAAAATATAAAAACAATCAATCAAAATTACCTCTATCTCCTATGGTGTAGAAAAAAGCTTAAAGCTCATATTTTTATATTTTATCATTTTGTTTCTCCCACTGTGTTCGTTACGTGTACACAGATATATCTATATAGGAAATATTTATCTAAATTCTAAACAAAATGTTTTGTTTTTTTGTTAGTTGGTGCTGACGAACGATACAACAAGGGAACAACATACAAATAGGATTATATCTGAGTACAAGTAGATGGACGTATGTCACTATTATTTAAAGCTTATTTTTATGTGTGTGTATGTAATTTATTTTATATGTCTCACTATTTGTATAAATTGTACTTGTCATACAATTATATAGTTTAGCTGATTAAATTATTAGAGTTTTTCATGCAAGTTTTATTTTATTTGTTCGCCCCCATAATTTTATTGTGTGCAAGTAACAATACACATAATATAGGACCCCCTACTTAGGCACCGTGTGATACATACAGACAAAGAATAACAATAGGCATTATATTTTTTGTGTGTTTTATGTGTACATTTGGTTTTGTCATGAAAATGGTGGAAATACAATTTTGTACTTTACAATTTTTTTGTTTTGTTTTTTATCCATACAACACAACACAATTTAGTTGACTTTATACGGTTATGGCGTAACGCGGGAAAACACATATGTAGGTACAAAAGTTGTTACTATGTAAACGTAATAAAATAAGGTGAAAAAATACTTTAGCGACTACAACCAAATTTGTTGTACCCTTGTTGAGTACGCGCGTACTCATATTTACAAAGCGGAAATCTTTTATACGGTTGTTACAGAGATCACAAATATTACAAATTTATTTATTTATTTAAAGTTAGTTTTTTAGTTCAAAGTTAATTTGGTTTCCATTGTGCGTGTGAATGAATATTGTATGACTATATAGTGTTGCTCGTTTTGTAAATACGACAACTTATTTTCAACTCGAGTTTATTGGATAGATTAGAGGCTTACGTACATATATTACAAAGGAGTAACAAATTTACTTGTTTATTATCAACATATAAAATTTATATTATACACACGCACTATTTAAATAATAATAAGCTTATCGTATTGAAAATATTATTATTTCGTGAGAAAATTGAAATTTACAGAACATCATAATGTAGCGAACACACCGTGGAAAAAGCTTATGAATAATATAATTTTGATATAAGTATAAAAGGAAGGGAAATGTTTATAAATAAACTGAAGCTTCTCGTATTACACCCCTAATGAAAATATACAACGTTTTGGTTCAGCGTTATACAGTCGACGTTTTATTTTCCAAATCATGTTTGGTTAAAATTAATTATACATAATTCGACAAATTAATAATGCCAATAAATTACTCCGGATATTAATATCGCTCTGTTTGGATCCTATTTATTACAAAAAATGTAAATGAAGAAAACACATCGCAACGCAGAGTACAGTATTAAATCTAATTAAAGTAATCACGCTACCAATGAAGTTAGGGCGTTTCAACAAATTTATAACATAGATGTCGTGGACCATACAATTATGATTGCCTTCCTACATCGTGGTTGAACTTTCGGGATCCCGTCGAATGGACTCATAAGAAATCGATCGATCATGAAACGGGCTTTATTTTGTCATCCCCGTTACAAAATACACCAATCCTTAAAAACCACAAAGAAAACTGCATCCCACCAGAAGCTATTTTCTTCTAAAATATAAAAATTCCTATGACAATTTCCGGGTGCAGTTACCATTCTAATTACGCTAAGATGGGTTGTGTCAAATTTGTTTGTCCACATTAGCGTAAAATCACATTAACTCAAGTGGCACGCGACCATTTGTATCATATTACTTTGGTCTAAAAAGACCAAAGTATTGAAAACCTGTCAAAAACGAGCAAAAATTTGGTTGGTCCAAAATCATTTTTCTCGACGTAATGAAAAATCCTGCGTCTGAAAAAGCAAAAAAAAAAATGTCCGTCCATCCGTCTGTCCGGATGCCTGGATATCAATTTTCATAATAATTGGTTAAGAAATAGCCAAGTTCCATCATGCTTTGCCATATTCCAGAACTTGATCCGAGAATTATTTTAGAATTCTATTTTCATGGCGGATGTCATATTTCACTAAAATCGGTTAAGAAGTAGCCAAATTTCACCTCAATTAGCTATATTCCAGAACTTCTTCCAAAAACCATTTTAGAATCCCATTTTCAATGCACATATCATCATAATCCGTTAAGAAATAGGCAAGTACCAGCATATTTGGCCATATCATATCATAAGCATTTAATTGTATAGTATTGCATATAAAAGTAAATTGCATAATCATAAATTAAGTTGATAAAACAATTTGGCGGTAAAAGTGACATTTTGTGTATAAATTACTTATTACAAGCAAAAAGTGAAAAATTAAAATATTTTAGAAACGAACTCTTTCCAGGTGTTAAATGTGGTAATTGTGATAAAGGTTTCCATATTAGATGTGCTGAAATTTCTGATGAAATGCTGGAAAATCTAAAAATTTGTCCTGCTACCTGGCAGTGTCCAAATTGCCGTAAGGTTTCGAACAATTCTTTAGTTGTTGATGATGATGTTACCGGAAACAAAAAATCAAGTGCTAGTACTCAAAGTTTGGATGACCTTGGTATCATGTTAAAAGGGATTCAAAGTCAGCTATCTGATCTTAAAATCTCGTTCATTTTTTTGTGCCAAACTGTGGATGAAATGAGAGTTGCTATTCCCGGTCTAACAAACAATATTCAACTATGCCATACTAAATTAACTGTGCTAGAGAAGAAATACGAGACTCATGATCATAAAATCAACGTTTTGGAAGCCCAGTTGTTATATATGGTGTGCCGTCTAAGTTTGGCGATGTTAAGATCACAAAAGATGATTTAATTTCACTTAAACAGATGGTGGATAGTAAACAAACTGGTTCAGTATTGAAAGATTCAGTTATTGTCACCTTGAAGTCTACTCCTACAAAAAACAATATACTAAATTTATTTAGGAGGAATACAAAATTATATCTCAAAAATCTGGCCAATGATGTTTCTAATGAGCATGCTGATAGTCGGATTTTTTATCACCTTACCAAATTCCAGTCGAGGTTATACAATGAGGCGAAAATACTTAAATCTAAATATATGTTAGTTTCAGTTTTTATGGTGTAAAAAGAATAACATCTACCTACGAAAATCGTCTGTTACAAATGGTTATCTTGTTTCGGCATTCCAGGATATCTGTCGGATTAAACAGATCATGCACACAGCTGATTCCTCTATGCCAGTTGAAAATATTGCCGCTGCTGACGTATTCAAGACTAATGGGATGTAATGTTAATTTTGGTAGTTTGTTAAATTTTTTATCTAACCATTTTATTTAGGACCCTATAAATTAATTATTTCATTAATGTGTTTACTGCACTTACTAATACAGATATTGTAGTGCGGTTTGGATCTACGCTGTAAAAGATTTATTAGCTTATTTTTATTATCAAAACATTACAAATGCAATACTTACGTATTCCTTCTAAAATTTACTGCATGCAATAGTTTGATTAGCTTTAAGAATTTTATTTATGCTTTCTAGTTTTTCAGTTTTGAGTTTTGATATTTCATTTTAATCATTTTTCATGTATTCAACTGTTATCATTCGTCTTGTTTTATTAAAATTGAATTCAAATGAGTTGTGAAATATTGAATTCTAATTCTGATTTATTAAATGATTTACTTTCCTCCTCCTTATATTTAGGTGGTTCAAATTTTGAATGCAAGCTGCTGATTTAAAATATCCGTAGTTTAGGGAAAAATTCTCACAATTTGGTGTGTCGTATTCAAACATTAGACACACCGCCTGGTTTGATTTTTTTAACAGAAATCTAGATACAAGATTATGAACTTGTTAATTATTCAATTAATGGATGTAATATTTTTACTAATTGCAACAATAATTATCGTTCAGGTGGTGTAGCTGTGTATGTTGATTTGAATTTAAATGTTAAAATGAATAATAATTTCAATTTAAGATCAGCTGATTTATTACTGGTTGATGTATTTTTCCAAATTTAAAAGTAACGATTGTATGTGTTTACAGGCTACAATCATATGACATTAAGATGTTTCTAGAAGTATTCAGTTCATTCCTTATTAAAATAACATGTAATAATTAGTTAGTTTTGAGAGAGTGATGAGTAGAAATTTGTAATGTCAAGTTAACGGTTTAGTCTCTGAAGTATTATTACTTGAGAGCCATGTGGGCGTTGAAGCCACCCCGCACTGCGACCTAAAAGATCTTTTGTGCATGGACCCTACTTAATGAGCCGCCCAGTCAATATTCAGGCTATTAATGAACCTGACAATACTGCCGGCCGGTATATGATGCATACTATCCGGGCTCATTACTCTCCCTCCTAGATATTGTAGCCTTTTGCAGAAAATGGCTGGGCAATGGCACAGAACATGTTCCACTGATTCCGCTTCCAGGCGCAGAAGCGACATCTATCCGTCGAACTTAGGCCCATTTCCTTAAGGTGATACCTTAAGGGGATGTGACCTGTGAGGAAGCCGGTAAGCAGCCTCAACTCAGGTTTCCTAAGTACAAGACATTCCTTGGCCCTGGCCGACGAAGGTGAAATAAATTCCTTCGCCTGTCGCAAACCTGGAATTCCGCGCAAGTAAGAGGACTTTTGCACATCCTCCCAGCGTTTAACCGCTGCCCTAAGGTGCCCCTTAGAGACGCCGCATAAGGGCTCTGGTCCAATTAATGGAGAAGGGCTCTGGTCCAATAAATTTAAAATATCTATTCAACTAGTGACATCTATCTAAAAATAGAAGAAGAAGCGGCTACTAAATATTTCGATTGCAGGCATAAAAAAGTTGTCGACGTTGTCTACGAATAGTCGACGTTGTCCACGAGTTGTCGACGAGTTGTCGACGTTGTCTACGAGTTGTCGACGGTTGTCGACGCATTCGCGTAAAAATTAGTTGTCGACGCGTAATCGCCCATCTCTGTTAGTTAGCGAAACCATAAACGTAATTTAACATTATAAAGAAAAGTTAATTAATTTATTTTGATTTCATTTAGAAAAACAACAAAAAAAAATTAAGAGAAAAAATCAAAATATTTACTATAACTAAAAACTACGCTAAGCTAACCCTATTCTTAATTACTAATAATTTACAAATTCAATATTTAAAAAGAAATAATTAATTATTATTATATTAACGAAGTTTAGTTTTAATTATGTATTTTAAAAATTGTAATGTTATTTATTGTATTTATGTATTTATTTAAGAAAAAAAAAATGAAACGTGAAAACTTAGCTGTGCTTATGTTGTATGTTGCATGATATTGTGTTGTTGTTGCATCCTTTGTTATTTTATGTTGCATTATTTTTAATTTCACCGTAGAATTTGAGTATGCAATATTGTTACATTTTATTTTATAGTTGATACTGAAGCATATGATTGAATTTATTTGCATGCAAAATGAAGTGGTACGTCATTATCCATGAAATTGATCAATGACAATTTTAAACGGACACTTCTGTGACATACCGCCAAACTTAATTCACTATTATTGAATGACAAGATTTTTATTATGTTGTTTTATCTAGTCATTACACTATTAGTTTATTTATTATTGATTTCATATTATTTATAGTTTTATCACAGATAAGAATAGACAGATGTACATCTTGTATGGGCCAAATTTACATTAGAAATGTCAATAGAATAATTCCAATCCAATCCTTTTAGAGCAGGACGTAAATTTCTGTCCCTTTTTATCTTTTTTTACGTATGGCTATTTTGATTATATCAAAGCAAACATAAACCAACTTCAAACAAAATTGTATTTTGCAATATATACGTCCTGCTCTAAAAGGATTAGATTTGAATTTGGTATTGAAATTTCTAATGTAAATTTGGCCCATACAAGATGTACATCTGTCTATTCTTATCTGTGGTTTTATTGTAAAAGAAATGAAAATAGTTAAGTTATTAATTAGGCTGTGATATTTTAGGCACTAGATTAAGATTTTAATACATATATGTATACCGTAATTTTTTTTTATGTTTTAATCACCAGTATATATTACTGAAAAATCAATGATCATAAATATACTTGAGTATCGAATGATTACACCACATGGCAATTTGCGTACCAATGAATTCACTATTTACTTATTATTAAATTAACTATTTGTCTATTATTGTTATTTATTTAATATTTTGTTTTATGATTTATTTCACAGAATTTGCAATAGTTTTAGTTTACACACAAGTTTAACATTCAGCATTTAAACATTTATTTCAAATCTTAACGTAATCATTTTTACAGTTTTTCTTTGCACGTTTTATTTTAGATTGAATTGTTTTTAGTGTTAGTTAGAATATATTTTACTTATAATTTAACTTAATAAAATAATTTATTCACTTAATTTTTCTATTATTTTTCACTATTTAATTTAGCACTCAATAAATTTTAACTAACTTAAAAAAAAACTAACGTACGTTTATCATTTAATATAATTTTTAACCCGACATTTTAATAAAAAAAACTAATTCGACCGTTCTGATCAGCCTATCAAATTCGAATCCCCGAACAAAACCATTTGTCCCTCCAAGTTTATTAACAACCAAAACAACCAACAACAATAATCAAAAAAAAAATCAGAAATGGCTCGGAACCAGTTGAACAATTAGCAAAATTGCGTCACAGATGTAAGTCAGCGCTGGGCAAACTAGTAACGCCAATGATAGGCCGTTACATAACGTAGGAAATTTCATAGATTGAAGGTTATCAAAAAGAATAAAATTAGTAGAACATTTAAAAAAACAATCCAATAATTTAGATTTGAAAAATCATTTTCACCAGAATGCCAAAAATCTCAATCAGGTTATAAAAGAAACTAAAAGTAAATTTCAAAAAGCAGGTAATAATAGTAAGCAGCAATGGTCCTTATTAAATGAAATACTTACAAAGATACTTCCAAAAATGAAATATTAGGCGAACAAAATAATAAGCTCTCATCCCCAGCAGACATTGCTAACCGTTTTAACAATTACTTTTGTAATATAGTTTCAAAAGCGCGTCTGGAATTTAACAATAATTCACAACGTACGATTCGAATCGGTTTTTCGTGATCCTGGCTACATGGACGTAAAAATCGTTTCGAAATTCTACGCGTACACATCAACAAAACGAAAATTTTTCAAATGAGGCTTTGACTTTTGTGGCTATGTATTCCACGAAAAAAAAATCGTCGTACTGGAAAATGAGTTCGTTTTTCTGTTGAACGATTTTTTAAAAAAAATTTTCTCGGAACCGCCATATCGTACGACGAAAAAGAAAAATTCCTTGTTTCAATTAAAATAAAATAATTTGATACGAACTGTAGTTCGAAAATTAAAATATACATGTTCCGTTAAATTTTTTAATTAGCCACAGTTTAAAAAACATAACAATAGAAGTAAAACTTGTAAAAACGTTATAACAAAATCGTTCGTGTTGGCTTGCATGGAGCCTTGCCTTTAATCAAATTTCTGCATAACCGTAATTTGAAGTTTAAAATTCGTAGCACATTTTTTTCTGGGGATATGGGTTACCTTATCAGCTTGATTGGAATACACTATAACGTTCACGTTACGATTAGAGTCAAGATAATTAACAAATTTCGTGATTTACTGTTTTTCTTGTATTTAAATAGAAAATTATTTCTGATAATAAATTTTGATAATAAATTTTATTTTCTTATTAGATTAAAAATCGTATCACATGCAGAAACCTCATAAAGGTCCATAGAGCTAAGAAGGTATTCCCTAGCCAGAGAAATAAATGTGCTACGAATTTTAAGCTTCAAATTGCGGTTATGCAGGAATTTGATTTAGGGCCATTAATGGCCATTGCCAGAGATTTGGACTCAAGTTGTGATACTTCACGAAATAGCTGATTAAATTCCTCATCTATGGAGCTAAGAAGGTATTCCCTAACCAGAAATAAATTTCTTTCAAATTTTAATTTCTAATAACAATTTTGGCATTAATACTAAAGGACCATTTATTTAGTTAATAAAGTAGCTGACTAAATATTTTGCACGCCGACCCTAAATAATATTCCCTGCCAGAAATAATTTTTATTCGAATGATCTTTTCTATTTTGTACAATAATAAAATTACATTTTTAGTACTAAATTTTTCAATAGGAATCCAGATTTTTTCCAATTTTAATTCAATTTAACAGTGTGAAACTAACACATATAAAAAATGGGATTTTTGGGAAAAACTTCACACTCATGTTAATAACTCCTTTATACTTGATATGAGCCCCAACTTAAATTTTTTCTTTTGTCCAATTTCTTCCATGGAATTATTTTTCATTATCTTCCCTTGAGGATAAACACTCTACAGATTTGTTTGGTTTTAGTAGTGCAATTATTAAAAGGATTAGCTTCAACATTGTTGATGTATTAAGTGCATTATTTAACCGTAGTATAACCGTAGGTATACATTTCCGGAATCACTGAAAATTGTCACTGTTATTCCTCTCTTTAAAAAGCGCGATCGTCTGTTGTTGAGTAACTATAGACCAATATAGACCAGATTTTTGAAATAGCAGTTAAATTACGAATGACGGAATTTCTGAATATAGCTTTAACTATTTCAGTAAATGTGGATTTGATTTTCGTTCTGGTTTGGGCACAGAGGATGCTTTGTTCGAACTTATGAATAAACTTCATGAAGGCATTAATAATTCTAGTACAGTAGCCGGCCTGTTTGTGGTGTTACTAAGGTTTTTGATATGGTATTATTCTTTTGGATAAGCTGAGGAGTACTGGATTTCGAGGTTGCATATTTAACTAGCTCAAGTTATTCATCACTAATCGGTCGCAAAGGGCTACTTGAAAAAATAGTTTCAGTGACTTATCGGTGCTACAAGTGGGTGTCCTCCAAGGCTCTGTACTTGGACCAATTTTATTTTTAATTTACATTAAGTTCTATTTTTAAACAAAATTTTAAAGGTAACAATTTTGTAGGTAAAGTTATTGCCTTTGCTGATGATCTAGCGTTTGCATATAATAGTTATGATTATACATCTGGAGTATCATACATTAATCATGATTTAAAATTCTGTCCTATTGGTTCGCAGTGCACAAGGTATTATTGAGCCCAAAAACTAAAACAATGCTCTTTAATTTAAATGATAATGGTTCCGTTAATAATAACGTGCCGTAATAAATGCTTGCCTATTGAATCTGTTGCTAACATTAAATATTTTGGCCTAAACATTGATTGTAGATTAGACTGGAAGTATCATACGTTATGGCCTTTTCACATGAATCGCGATTTTTCTCTAACGAGTAAAAATGATTCGCCGATTTCTCTTCAATTACATGGTAAAATATTTACTAGTCACTTGAAAAATAGTAAGTAAACGATTTCGAATGTAATATCATTGACAATTTTTTTCGCAAACGCATATTTCCTAATAATAATTGCAAAAAAAGTGTTTTCTCGCGCGAACTTTCCAACATGGCGGCGATTTAAATATTTCTTGCAGCTTTATTAGGAAATGTGCGTTTGCTAAAATAATTGTCCATGATATTACATGAATTGTCTACTTACTATTTTTGATGTGACTAGTTTAAATTTTACTATATAATTTAAGAGAAATCGTTGAATCATTTTTACTCGTACGAGAAAAATCGCGATCCATGTGTATAGACCATTAGGATTAACAAGCTCTCTTCATTCTGAATTAGACAAATGTATCTACTGGGGTCCACCTGGTATTCTTAAAATATTTTATCACGCCTTAAATGAATCCAGATTACGTTATGCTATTTGTTACTGGGGTGGTACATATATTGAGACAATCAGCCCATTAGTAATAGCTCAAAAACTCATAATTAGATTGATGCATTTCAAGAATAAACGTAGTCCTTCTTGACCATTATTTTCGAGCAGTAGACTTCTTTCATTTAAACATCTTTATGTTTTTATAGTTATGAATAAATATTTTGAAATTAGCGGGAATCATTATTTGAGTTGTCACAATTATTTACTGCGTAAAAATGTCATGCATTTTAGAAGCGTTCCAAAATTTTGCAAACCTTATTTTTATAATAATTTTTTAGTAACTGCACCAACCATCTTTAATAAACTTCCGAATGATATCCGTAGCTTAAATTGTATAACTAAATTCCTGGCTAGTTTGTAATTGAAATAAATAAAACTAAAAATAAATAAATAAATAATATTCCAGAACTTCATCAAAAAACATTTTAGAATCTTATTTCTAACACTTTTGTCAAATTTCATAATAATCGGTCGAGAAATAGGCAAGTTCCATCATATGTATCCCATATATCCCAGAACTTTATCCAGAACTTTATCCAAAAATCATTTTAGAATCCCATTTTCAACGCACATGTCGAATTTCATGACAATCGGTTTAGAAATAGGCAAATTCAATCATAATTGGCAATATTCCAGAACTTCATCAAAAAACAATTTAGAATCTCATTTCCAACAATTTTGTCCAATTTCATAATTATCGGTAGATAAATAGGCAAGCTCCATCATACGTGGCAATATCCTAGAACGTTATCCAGAATTTCATACAAAATCATTTTATAATCCCATTTCCAATAAAAATGTCGAATATCACACAATCAGTTGAGAAATAGTCAAGTTCCATCGTACTTGGCCATATCCCAATAATTTAACCATAAATATTTGTAGAATCCCATTTTCCAAGCACATTTCAAATTTCATCATAAGTGGTTGAGAAATAAGCAAGTTCCATCATACTTGGCGAAATTCCAGAAATTCATCCAAAAGACATTTTAGAATCTCATTTCCAATACAAATGTCGAATTTCATCATAATCGGTTGAGAAATGGGCAAGTTCCACCATACTTGGCCATTCCAGAGCTTAATCCAAAAAACATTTTAGAAGCCCATTTTCAACAAAATGACAAATTTCATAATAATCGGTTGAGACGTAGACAAGTTCCATCATACTTGGCCATATTCCAGAACTTTATCAAAAATTCATTTTAGAATTCCAATTCCAACGCATATGTCAAATTTCATGACAATAGAATGAGAAATAGGCAAGTTACATCCTACTTGGCCATATTCCAGAACTTCATCTAAAAATAATTTGAGAATCCCATTTCCATTTGAAATCAAAATCGGATAAGATATAGAATCCCGATAATATTTTTATAAAAGAAATTACAAATCGTCAGTTTAATTGCTCACTAAACCCTAATCCAACCCCAACTCAGCACTAATTCAACCCACAAGAACTCAACTCAACCGCAAACACTTTGTCAAACTCAATCCTAAAACCAGCATATATAAAAATTGGTTTACTGCTCACTACATCCTAATCCTACCCCAACGCAACTCTAACTAAACTCCAATTCAACTTCAACTCAACCCACAAATTGGCCCCTCACTTAACCTTCAAATGAACTGCAAATTCAATGCTCAATTCAATAATCAAACCAACATATGTACAATATATAAAAGAATCGTATTTATTCGTAAGAATCGTATTTATTTATATAACCAGATGTGTTGGGCCAATTCGTATGGCAGGTACCTCACCTCTTGGGGTACAATCTCCAAAAACTTTTCAAATCTCAGCCTTTACCATAGAGCCAGATTGGCAACCAAATCGGACCAGCCGTTCTCGAGATACCATAGGTACAGACATCCAGACAAACATACGGACATTTTTTTGGTTGCTTTTTCAGACTCAAGGACTTTCAAAACGCCGAAAAAAGTCGTTTTGAACCCACCAAATTTTTCGTCATTTTTGATATGATTTTAATACTATGGGTTTTTTTAGACCGAAGTCACTAACGTTGTTTTCATTAACATTCTGTTGTAAAAAGGGCTTTCACACAAATATAGGAAATTTGAAACCGAATTATCTAAAATCCTACACTAGGTAATTCAATAGATGTTGTATTTTCGCCTTTTACAACTTAAAAGCTCATAAAGCTTTGACATTTCTATTAAATTAAACGATATTTTTGTTAACACAGATATACAATAATTCTTTGTTAAATTATTTGTTAGTAAATCGCAAAAATCGCAAGCATTTTTGATTCTTAAAAATTTGACAACAACAACAATTAGAATTGTTGTTGTCAAACCCTTGTTATTTTAATTTAAAATTTGTCGTAAAAAAGAATTTAAAAGAAATACAAGAACCCCAAACCGAATAACTGAAAATGCTACACTGGGTAATTCAATAGATGTTGTATTTTAGCTTTTTATAAACTTAAAAGCTCATAAAGCTCCGACAATTTTTTTCCAAATAAAATGACATTTTTGGTAACACAACCTTACAATAATTCTTTATTAAATTACTTAGTAGTAAAGCGCGAAATACTTGCTTTAAATTTAAATTGATTTGACAACAAGAACAACTAGAATTGTTGTTATCAAAATCTTGTTGGTTTCATTAAAAATTTGTTGTTATAAGGACATTTACAAAATACTATCTGGAATACCTACACTGGGTATTTCAAAAGAAGTTCAAAGCTCTGAAATTTCCTATAAACAAAATGACATTTTTATTAACGCAACCTAACAATAATTATTTGTTAAATAATTAATTAGCAACTATGTAAATTTTTAATAGATTTGACCACAACAACGTTTTATTTGTAATTGTCTCCATCTTTTATTGTTTGTCCTATTTAGGTTATGTGGCATATAATGTTTGGTCTTATTGTGTAGTGGCTACTAAATAATTGAGAGTGGACAAACCTTAGAATAATTGAGAGTAGACAAACCTTACCGTTCCTCATTAAACCCTGGGAAATGTCAACGGGTATTAGTTACCCGTTAAATTGTTTGCAAATTTTCAAAAAAATTAAAACATTTTGATAAAATCATCTCGTAAAATGAAAACAGAGTAAAGATACAAAATATTCCTATAGAGATAATATAAAGATATGTTTATCCACGATTAACTTACTACAAATCCAATTTTCACCGTTTAATGTGTGTACCTGGAAGTAAAAAAAAAAATAAAAATAATTAAGTATAACATAATTTCCAATTAATTTTTAATATAAATAATTTTTAAAATATTCAGTAAAATAATCATGCTTAATCCTTTCGCAAACTAAATAAAAACCCACAACTCTTAATCCACCTTTACAACGATTTTAACTAAACCAAAAAAATTAATTTTAAATCCCGCATCCATTAAACATGGCTTTTAAATATTTCCGCTACTTTTATTTTTATAGACCCAAACACTTCTTTCCTTTCTGTTGTTTTTTAATACAATTTAAAAGCTTTTTTCCGTACTTTGTTCACGAGATGAACATTTTTAGGTGCTTCAGTCGAAAATCCTCCATAAAAAAAAAAAATAATCGTAAACGTAACAATAATTTTATTGTCTAATGTGAAATGACTATAAAAAAGGCAAAATGCCATCCTGAACCAGCAGTGAATGAATGATGAGGATGAAATAATTTTTTTGTTAGCACCACTTTGAGATGAAATACATAATACTGGTAATGCGCTCGATAGTGCGATAAAAAAAAAGTTTTTATTTTTTTTTAATATATGATGACATAAAAAAACAAGCTCGTAAACATTTTTTTTGTGTGTGTATGTGTGTGCCTGCTTTATGACACAAAAATTACAATAATTTCCGTTCATGTGGGTGGTTGTGTGAATTGTTATAAAATTATTAGAACACCTTAGTATAATATAGACATCAGATGTGGGCACTGTGACACAAAATTTGATTGAATCGGCATATCCAAGTTTTATGAGAGCGGTATAAATAGTCATATAGATAAGCACAAAACATGGCGCACAAAACCAAAAAAAAAAAAATATGTTTTATAACCTTGCAGGTATACGAGTACACAACTATAATCCAATTATGGAAAAAGCTTTTTTTTACTTTGGATACGATTTTGTTGCCAAAATTATAATATTTTTTCTAGTACAGTGAAATCACCTTACAAAATTTTATTCTGTCGAGAAAAGTTATATCTTCTTCTAAAACATAATAAATAAATTTTCTTGTCACATTTCAATTTCCTCCGGATGCACATAAAATCATTATAGATTTCGTTATATTCTATGTGTACTTTGAAAGCTTTTTTCTTTTTAATTTTATTTGTTATTTAATTTTTTATATATTATTTCGAGTTGAAAAACTTTTATTTTTATTGTTATTATTTATTTTATTATTTTGGAATTTCACCAAAACGAGTTTTATACATGTTTGTATACCATTTTCACACATACAACATGTGTGTATAAAGAAAAATCCACTGTACATTGATATACATACATACATATCTACAAATGTATGAGAAAATGACTTTAATTGGAATTTGCCCAAGAATACAAAATAAAATTAAAGTTTACACAACATAATACATATATACAGCACTGACAACAACAAACATCTAGTTATTATAATTGTAATTTACGTTTATTATCATTATTATTACTATTGTTGTTTTGTTTGTTTTGTACAGCAGAGAAACTCGGCAAAAAATTACTTAGAATAAATATTAAATTTTAAGCATAACGAGACGAACATAACAATAACAACAAGAATATCCAAATTTGTTCGTTTAACAATGGTGAAGAATTTTAGATGAGCCAGAAGCTATGTATGATTAGTAATGTGATGAAGAGCTTTCTTGCGATTTTTGTTTACAATAAAGCTGCATAATTTCGATATTTTAATGGGAAATTAATTTTCCGTTAAATCAAGCGCATTGACTCAAAAAGAATGTAAATATTTTACAAGCTTATCAAAGTATTTTTTTTACTAAGAAAATTCATTATCTTCTTTCAATTATTTGGTTTCCGATGAAAATATAATTTTGGATTTATTTTGAACTCTGTGTGAAGTCTATAGTCAACCACAAGATGATTTTAGAGGGCAAATTGCCTTAAATAAGCAATGACCTCTAAAACATTTAATTTTTCGTATGTTTGTTGTATTAAAATGAAAGGAATTTTTTTTGGTTTATTTGAAAAGCTTATGGAAATTTATTACAATTGGAACTGGAGGCAATTTATTTGGGTGTCCTTTAAATAAGAAAGCTGTATTTTTTACCAGTATAGATCGATATTATAATATTAAGGTAAGAAACTGGAATTTTTCCCATCTTAAACTTATTTTCATTATAAAATTTGTTAACTTTTGAGTGGAATCTGATTTTGAAATCAACATTAAAGTATCCGGGTGAATTGTCGAATTTATTTAAATTCTTTTCTTATTGATGTGACGTTGCACTTAAATCCATTCGCAATTCATTTAGTTAATTTTTAAGCAATCAAAAAGATTATTCAATACAAATTTTTGGTCACCCGTTTGAAGAAGGAAAACAGCTGTCTTGTTTGTATATTAATCGCAGCCTAAATCGGTAGAATTGAAAGAAATTTTGGCGATTACTTGAAAGAAATTTTGGCGGTTTTAGAAGGTCCCAATGAAGTATTATGCTCGAATTCCCTGCGGTTAATTTTTGTTTAAATGATTTTCTGAAAATGCCCAATTCATGACAGAAAACTTAAATAGAGGTAATACAAATTGAAAGCCATCCACAAAAAACAAAACCAAAGCCTCCGAAAAAAAGAAGACACAGATGGGCTAGATCACCAAGCATTGCACCTAACCAACATAAAAAAAAAAATCAGAAGTACACACCTAGACTCATTTCAAATCAACTCAATCTAACCCTCCAGAATTTGTTACTCAATCCCAACTCAATCTACAACTCGGCCTCCAACTTAACCTACGCCTTAATCACTAATTAAACCTCCAACATTTTTCCAGCCCAATCTCCAACATTATCACAAAATAAACCGCAATACAACCATTAACTCAATCACCAGTTCAACCCCGACTCAACTTTCAATTCAACCCAAAATTCTACTCTCAACTTAATGTCTCAATGAGCATGGTTCGAAACCTAAATGCGTAAATAAATCTGGCAAAATTTAACCTCCAACTCAACCTCCAATGAAATATCCAATTTAACACTCTTCTGGACAACAACTCAACCGTCAATTCAATCCTTAAATCAACACCCAAATCAAGCTTTAAATCAGAACAACTCAAGTTAACTTTCAACTCAAACCAGAAGTCCACCTCCAAATGGGGAATTTATCAACTAAATGACTAAATCAACCCCATTCCATCTCCTACTCATCCTGTAACTCGTCCCAAACTTATAGCCCTTAACTAAACCTCAAACTCAATACCCACACATGTGTACATCAACTAAATCCAACTCAACGTTCAAATTTCATCCCTAAATAAACAGGGAAAATTGATCCTGTGAAACTGTATACGTAAATGAACTCAACATAAAACAACTCAAGCTAACTTTTAACTCATCCATCAATACAACCCCAAATAAATTTCCAACTGAACCGAATACTAAATTCAAGCGCACCCCTAGTCAGACCTCAAACTCAGTCCCAGCTAGACCCTTAGCTCAGAATATAACTCAATCCTAAACTCAATGACAAATTCAACTCCCAAATGCAAACTTCAAATTTAGGCAGCTAGTTAATCCCCAAAACCTAATCCTAAACATAATAAAATTCAAGCTATTATCAGACCAACAAAAATCCAAAATTTACCAGTACGAGTAGGCACACTTAAAAATTAGATAGTAAGTTAATCCAAATAGGCACCAGTCCAACGCACAACATTCTATACATTTTAAACCCTTGTTAAAGTTAGCCGACAGTTTTTAGCCGAAAGTTATAAAATGTCGGTAATGCAGATATTCTTGGATATTTCAGCCGAAAGTTGCCAGCCGACTTATTTCAGCTGAAACATATTTCATATAAAATGAAAAATTGTCAAAGCAACCTATAAACTGAAATTTCCATACAGTGATCTTATACCTAGATACAGGCACATTTTGGTGGTACTGCTTGCGATAATAATTACATGGGGAGTTTCATGAGAGGTGCATAATATAAAATTTAGAAATGTGTGCCTGGCCAACAATTAATTATCCCCAGAAAAATTATCAGGGCAAGTTTTGTTTCATGTGGGGAGCTCGAGCAACTCGATAAATGGCAAGGCGTTTTGTTCACGGACGATTCGAGATTCTCGCGGTATTCTTCAAATCGACAACCAAAAGTATCCCGTCAGCCTAATGAGCATTATGCGCAGTGTAATATTCCTAAAACAACTTTATTTGGTAACGGCTCTGTAAAGATATGTGATGGAATTTCATTAACGGCCTACACTCAGCTTCATATACTAACTGGAGGATCTTTCAACAGTTCTGATAATTTTTCTAGGGATAACTGTTGGATAGGCACACTAATCAAAACACTTTCCAGACATGATGCTTTCAAGGTTGCATTTATACAGATTTTTAAAGGTTATATGGGCTTTTCATTCAAACGAATTTTCCCGGGTTCCCCACATGAAACTTGCCCCGGTAATTTTTCTAGTGAAAACTATTGGCTATAAACATAAAAATTGAAATACTTTCAATACTTTAAAGGGTCAATTTATACAAATTTTTACATTTTATATTTGGTTTTCTGATGATACTTAAAGTACAGGGCTGCTGAAAAAAAGCAACAAAGTAACACTCTGTATAATTTTCATTGGTGGTTGAATTTAATTGGTGAAAAGTCAAAATGGTAGTAAACACATTCAAATTTTAAAGTAAATTCACTTTTGTTCGATATGGCTTCCTTTTGCCTCCGGAATTGCCATTCCCGGCTAATAGCTTGGTCGATATGATCGACACTTTAGTATTTTTTAGTGCCAACCTTGCTCTTTAAAATGCCCCAGATAGAAAAGTAAATCGGATTTGCTTCCGGAGAATTTGTCAGCCATTGTGTTGAAGAAATAAAGTGCAGAACATTCTTTCTCAACCATTCTTTTTTGACGTACGCTTTATGAGACGGTACAAAATCGTGTTGGAATGTCGAGGGTCTACAGCCAAAATGTATGCATGCCCAAGCCTACAACACAGCTTCCAAAATAGTATCGTGATAAATAGTTGCATCTATTTCCACGCCACGGTTCAAAAATCCGAGTGGAGACCGTTCATCGGCAATAACGGCGGCCCAAATCATCATCATTGGTGGCGCCTAATTTCTGGTGGCCATCCGGAGCTGTAAATTTTTGTATGACTTCTCTGGCAAATAAATTTGGTCATGTTGTTTGTTCACATGTTGCTCAGGCTACTTACGTGCAAACGAAGCAATTCCTTTGCTCTATCCAGTCTATTTTTTCTGTTCAGGAGTAAGACCGTGTGCCTTTTGGAAATTCAAAGGTCTCAATCAAAGCTAATTTTTCAGAATGTGTTGCATCCTTTCTCTGAATATGTTCAGCTCAGCGGCCAATTTTTTTCCACTGCGAAAATGTTCTGTGTGTTTATGGATTCACCTTTCAACCAATTGAAACTGTTTCATTTTACTAAAAACTATAGCGTAGAAGACATAGCATGTATTTTTGAAGGCATATGTCATTACGATATTTGTTGAATTATAAATAGCTTAATAAACTTTTCTCCATCGTAATTTATTACTGAGTAATAGAGATCTATAGTTTCTTTGGAAAATGAAGTTTGGAAATTCCTTCCTTTGTTAATTAACTTGATCACTTTATTGCTATCAAACTTTTCTGCCCCGTAAATTTAAATACATTAAAAGAACTGATTAAAGAACATAATTAAACATTTATTTCACTTGCCAAAAAAAAAAAAATAGAAGTAACTCCCAATTTTACAGTTTAACTCATTACCACAAAGTTATTGAGCAATTCGGGGCCTTATTCCACATGCAACCAAACACCCTATTCTTGAATCATTCGGAATTTTTTATTCATCATTCTGAAATTGTGTCAAATTTCGAAGTGAGTTGCATTTATTTTTGAAAATTGTTTGGTCAGCGAAATATGTATAAAATTTACAAAATTGTATTTGTTTTGATTATGATTTGATGTATTGCTTTGCTAAAGCAAATTTAAGTGGTTTTAGCTGTTTTACAATTGTCCAAAGCAACAGCAGAAATATTGTTTATTTGTTTTCTATGTTGCACTTTATATATTTCAATTTTTTTTTATCAAGCTTTTCACTAACATAGTATAGATTTATATAGTAGAAAATAGAAAAACTATAGTGACGAAGTTTAATTCACTTTTATTAAAAAGCCTACAACATAATTCACATTTTTCTGGTTACCTTCTTCTCCTTCGCGAAATGTTATTTTCAAAAAAAAAAAAATGCTTTGAAAGCTCGTTACTTGAGCCCAAATTTATAACATTTATAAGTTCAATCTTACCAAACTTTAATAATGCGTTTCTGGGACTTCCAAAATGGCTACATCTCAGTCGTTCGAGATTTCGTTAATAATTTCATATACATAAATGCTTCCCACAAAACTGGTGAAGAATATAAATAGTTCATGAAAATTGGAAATAGTTTATACTATTATTAAAATTCTTCAAAAAGCTTAGCTTTGTATAAAATAAATTAATTTATTCAATTTGTTAAACTCTTTTAGAATTTTTGAAATTCTTAACATTTTTAAAACAAATATATTTATAAAAACAAAAAATCTAAATTTAGCTAGAACAAACTTGTTGTAATCTTGTCAAACATCTTTTCAAACCAGAAATCTCGTTCGATCAGCTCTTGCACCTTCCGTACACCGTAATGACCAATTTCATGATTGCGCTTCATCACTTCTGCTTGCATTTTGCGCGGGATGACTAACAGTTGGTTACCATCTTTTATTTTGTACAAAAGATCACTCTCTACCATAAAATCTTTGTATGGACCATTCTCAAGTAATTTTGTCACTGCAGCGATGAACCCGTCATTTTGTTGAGCACACTTCAAACGAGAAACAATATCTTCGTCAACAATTAGAACTGAATTGCGTGAGAAGGCATCAACGTGTTTCATTCGGGTACCTGGTCGGTGTTTAATTTAGTAGTCGAATTCTTCGAGAGACAGCCCCAATCGTGCCTCTCTAGTCGTCAAACTTGATTTGTTCATCGTCATCTCGAAAGCGGCACAGTCCGTAATAATTTTAAAATGCGTGCCAATCAAATAAACGCAAAATTTTTTAAGTGCGGAAATGATGGACAACAATTCCTCATAACTCATGACTGCTATACTTTTTCTCTGCGTCTGTCGTCTTGCGGCTTGCGTAATAAATTGGGTGAAACTTTCCATCGTCACGCTGCTGCATCAATATCGAACCGTAGCCGTGCATTGAAGCGTCTGTATGAAGTTCAGTGGGCAGTCCGTGTCTAAATAATTGAAGCACGGGATTACTCGTTAGATGTCGTTTTAGCGAATTAAACGCCATTATCTCCTGCTCTCCGAACACAAAATTCACACCCCCTCCTCAACAAATCGCTTAATGGCCTGGCCATTAATCGAGAAATTGCTGAATCTGCTTCTTTGTCTTGGGCTGCGGAAAATTCTTCACGGCCCTCGTCTTGCTTTCCGATGGACTTATCTTGCCGTCATGAATAACATGCCCGAGATATTCCACTCGTCTAACAAGAAATCTTTACTTCTTCCAGTTAATGTCGAGTCCATATTCAGAAGTCAATTTCAGTACAATTTTCAAATTTTCAATCGCTGATTCATTATCGGTTGGCAGAATAATGATGTCGTCGAGATAAAGCGACATTATCCCTTTAGGTATTAAATCATGAAATACGATGTATATTTATGACTTCTTTCTTCAACAGCAACACGGAAAAATCCGTTTCTTAAATCGAGTTCTTAAATCGAGCAAGCTAAATACCATAGCATCTTGTAGCCGATCCAACTGATCCTCTATCAACGGAAGGAGGAAGCGATCTTTAACAATTTGACGGTTAATCTTCCGGTAATCCACGCACAAACGTTTTGAGCCATCTTTCTTTGAAACCAAAACAATTGGACTAGTGAACTCCGATGAACTAGGTTCAATTATTCCGCTTTCAGTCAATCTTCCACTATTATATCAACCAGCTCCATCTCGTAAATCGACAAACGTCTTGGACTCTGACTAATTGGCGTTTCATCCTTCAAAATTATTTTGCAGTTTACATCTGAAGTTTTCGTCGGTGTCGGTGAATACTGCTGATATAAAATGCTTAACGACCTGAGCATCACTTCGGTCGAACATATGCGTGACATCAATAATTGTATCTTTAACTTTTGAAAATCACAGCCAATCAAAAGATTTACGGCGATAACATCGTTAGGCACTACATGTACCGGCACATGGAAATTGTCACCGTTAATAACGATATTCGCTTCAAAATTTCCAAATGTCTCAATCTTCTTACCAGCAAGTCCCGTCAACGTTGATCTGGATTTCAGAGGTTTCATAGTATTCAAATTCAAATATACGTCAGATCGGATCAAATTTACGGAACTTCCCGTATCTATCAGAGCACACACTTTCATATCGTCAATTAATACGTCAGTTTTCATTCGTTGTTATTTTGTCGTACACAACCTAACATTCGTTTTCGATGAAGTAGGATACTCGAAACTTTTGTATCCAAACGTATTACACTTAAAGCACCTTACGTCATCGGATTTCCTTTGACAATCCTTCGACAGATGACCGTATTCATTACAGTTGTAACACTTAATCTTATTACGTCAGGGATTTATTGATTTATTACCACTCAGCACTAGTTGATTCAGTTGTTGATTAGATTTAACATTATTTGAGGTAGCCTTATTCATCGATTTAATTTTTAACTTTTCAAATGTTTCATACTTCAGTCGAAGATCTTTAAAATCTTCGGCATCCAATAACCAAATCTTATTTGAATCCTCAATACAAAACCATCAACGATGTATTCCAAAATTACTTTGTTCTCGATGTTAGCTAATGCACCAATTTCGCGCATATGCAAAATGTACTGATGTATAGTTTCACCTTTTTTTCTTTTTAGCCTTTATTAGCATCTGGTGAACAGTAGCGCTACTAACATTCACATGAAATTCGTCGAGTAACACTTGTTGCAATGATTCCCAATCCTTTGCGCTCGTAGAACGTAATAGCATCTTGGCTGTGCCCGTCAATAGTCGCTTTGTATACACAAATCGCTGTAAATTACTCCAACCTTATAGTTCTTATGTTTCACAAAACTCTATCAACCACTTTTTAATCGGATAGTTGTCATCGCCGCTAAATTTTGATAACGAATCTTCAAAGTCTTTAAATGCGAAATTAGTTTTCTCGGCATACATAACCGCATTTCTTCTACTTTCAAATCGGAAAAAGATGGCAGCCATGATATAATAGCAGTAGCAGAAGCAATAATGTCAATATGACATAATATTCACGAACAAGTCAGAAACAGTTTTTTTGCTGTTTGTTCAACAATCGATGTCAAAACTTATGTTCTCAAAGCAGCTAATTTGCTAAAATAACCAAATAACTTCTATCAATTATATATATGTAGTTATTTTTGCTCCTTAGCTGCCACGAAAGTAATAATATAGCGTAACATCTTTTGAGATGACTGGTTTGCTGTTATGACTAAAGTTTTACTGTGTTCGCTATTGTGCTATTTTATTTCCTGGCTTATTTACCAGCATAAACGCAAATTAGCAACTTTATAGCATAATAACTTGTATGATGACTTATTTGCTATAAAGCCAAATTGCTGTTGTAGTGACTATTGTGACAAATTTTTTTGTGGATAAATTGCCCGTACAAATGCTTTTTAGTCATATTAGAAAATCAGCTATATTTTTGGTCACAAAAAAGTTTTTCTGACATATGAATAATGCTAAATAGCTATACTAACTATTTAGTGACAACATTTAGCTGTAGAAACTAAAAAGGAATTTCATTGTTACTTGGGACAGATATTTGTGGTTTTATTTTCGTTGCAAAATCAAATTCGACAACATTTTCGAGTAGAATTTGCAATTTTATCAACCAACAGTATTTCATTCAGGTTTCCTGGTTCGAATGAATCTTGATATCTAGTAGAAAGTTCTTCTGCTAATTGAAATAAAAAGTCTGGTAATATTTGTTCCGTGAGTTCTTTGTACAAAATCCAAGCATTAATTCCAGCTATGTTGAGGATATTAAAAAAAAATTGTAAAGGCTATCTCCGAGATCCTGAGTTAACAGTGTTTTTTTAGCCATTTGGTCCATTATATCTAAACCAAAGTTGGTGCTGTTCTTGAATGAACTGGTTTCAGGAAACTTTTTTTTCGGTTTTGTTCAATTTTTGGGGAATTATGTTTAGAGCTAAGTAGAATTACTTTCTTAGTTGACTTGGCTTTGTATACCGTTAGTGTGAAATTATTAGATTTGTAAATTAAACTTGAAAATTTAGACAATTTATCTTTTTTTATTGTTTGGCAATTTTCGGGAATTCATTTCTATTTGAACGAATACTTCCAACTAAAGTCGTATTATTTTCTAAAAGTTTTGAAGCCAGTGACTTGCTTGTGAAAAAATTATCCGTTGTCACATTCCTACCGCAACCAGTAAATGGCTCAATTAGTTTTAGGACAACGGACTCACCCAAAGATATTGATGCTGGTTTATGTTTATTTCTGCCTAAGTATGGAAACCCATTTATGATATATTTGCTTGTCAAATCCGTTGCGAACCAAAATTTAATTCCAAATTTACTCGGTTTATTCGGCATATAATATACTGAGTAAATTTGCACCTGGCTTTAGATGGAAATAATTGTTCATCAGTAGAAATAGTTTGTCTTGGCATATAGCAGTTTTAATTATTTTTGATGAAAAGATTCCAAACGTTCGATATCAAGGCAAATTTGTCGCTTTTTCGTAAACACCGTATAAATTGCAAGATATCCGTGAAATCTTACCTAGTCATTGTTTTTCAAACAAATTCAGTTTCACATTTTTTTGACCATAAGCAACACAATTTTATATTTTTAGCTTCATAAGCACCACGCCCATATAAAATTGTTAAAAATGAAAATTGCTGTTCACTGCATCGATTTGTTTTCTCTGATTGAGACAAATTAAACAATTTATAGAAAATATAAAATTAACAGAGTTTAAAGATTTTGTAAAATTATAAAATTTATGGAATTCACCGAATTTATAAAATTTATAGTATTTATAGAAATTAGGGAATATTTAGAAGAAAAAAACAATTCGAAGTTTATAGAATTTAGAGAACTCATAAAATTTACAAAGTTAAAGAATTCATAAAACTCAAAAGTTTAGACAATTTATAAAATTTTTGGAATTTACAAAATTTATTGAAATGCGAAAATTTATGGAATTGGAGGAATTAATCGAATTTATAGAGTTTGAAGACTTATTAAAAGTCATAAAATTAGAATTTGACTTGTTTATAGAACCTATAGGATTTATAGGATTTGAAGCACTTACTAAATTTGTAGGCTTTATAGTATTCATAGAATTATTAGAATTTACAGAATTTATCGGTATTATAGAATTTATTAAATTTATAAAATGTATACAAATTAAAAAATTTATAGAACTTACATACTGTAGTAAATCGGTACGGAAATTATATGTTACTTTTGAAATTGAAACCCGACACATTTTAATATTGTGACGATTTTGGCCATCATACAACAAGTTCAGCGATAACTCAGACGGTTGGCGTGTAGAGTAAACTAAAAGGTCGATTTTTCGTTGCTCGTCGTAGCCAATGTTTTTATTACAATTATTTATTGTGGGCATCGAAACAAGAACGTTCAAGTTGTGAGTGACAAAGAAAAGCGTGATTTAAGTTTGAAGCGAAATCCCGGGAAATTGGTAATTTTGTATAATCCCGATTCCCAGGAATTTTGAATAATATCGCGCGATTTAGCAGAAACCCTTTTTGCATAATATTCAAGTTACTTTATTTCAAGTACTTGAATTCAAGTAACTTGAATTCAACTTTACGTTCATATATATTCAAGTTTATTTAGTCAAGTAGTTGTTTAAAATGTCGGCCAATGTTTGACAAAACTTCATATAGGATTAATAAATTGTCAAAAAATTATGATTACTAAACTACTCCAATTCATTTTTGTATAGAATATGGTTCCTTTGAGACGACTTGACTTGAACATAAAAGTTTAACGGTCGTCTACTTTACTTGAAACTTGAAGTCAAGTAAAATTAACTTGAATTCAAGCAAAATAACACGTTCATATTAATCAAGTAGGTTCAAGTTACTTGAATTCAAGTATGTACTTGAAATCAAGTAACTTGACTAATAAGAACGAGGCTTTAGAATTACTTTATGGAATACTTGGTCTTGGACAGTTTTAAGCCTTGCAAAAAGCTGCAAATACATCGCAAAATTTTTGAAACCATCGGGAATCGCTAAATATGCAATTGTTTTGTGCAGGTTGTTCTTTTATACATAAATCAAGGACTGTGGCAATCACAAGGATTTAAAAGCGATTTCCCATTGACAGCTTTGTAGTTTTTCGAAAGAAATCTGTACTGGGGCGTTTCACATTAAGGAGTAGGGATTGTAAGAGACGGAAGCAGTTTGGAAGAACAAATCATATGGATTGAGTTTGGACTTGATGTGATTTGTAGGGTTTTCAAAGTCGATCTTTTTTTTAAGTTTTTATGTTTAAGGAGGGTTTTGTTGTAGTTTGGACCAGTTTGGTGGTTTCTGACTTTCAGGTGTCGTGAATTTGCACTAATCTTTGAATTTTGATCTTTATTGTGGTCACTTCTGCATTGAAAAATTATTTTTTCGAAAAATTGTTTTGTATGTTCTGTACAAGTGGCGTTGCCACACTTTGGAGTTCATGTTATGGTAAAATTTTTGGACAACAAATAGTTGTTTAAATTTCTTTAAAGAAATAATCAAATTTTCAATACTCGCACGACGTTTGTTTGAACGCTACTGCCAGTCACCAAGTTGATCTAGATAGAATGAAAATTCTCGATTAACATGATAATTTTGGAGGGGGGTCAATTTTCGCTATACAGACTGAATCGGGTACACGTTCAATCAATATTATTGAAGATTGTGCTTGGGCTTTGCATTCATATATTTTATTCATCCAAAATGTTTTTGCCTCAAATATTGAATTTTTGTTCAAATATACAATTTTTTTTACGTGAGGTTTGGTGTGAATTTTTTTTTCGAACGATTATCTGGCTGTGCGTTTCCATGAAAGTCGGTTTTAGTAAATTTTTGTGATTGATTTACGTATTGATTTGTACAAATAAAAAATGTTTTATTAATAAATATTTCAATAACCGTGAATATCAGAGTCAAATTAAAAAGAACATTTTTCCAATCGCAACTAACCATTCTATAAATTGCTTTGCAAAGGCAATCAGCACTAACGAAAGATATATACAAAAAGTAAAATTTGATCAATCAAAATCAACTTCTATAACAAAGGAGATGGTAACTTATAATCACTGGGACATTGTCAAACGATTCAGCAAACTTCAACTGAATCACAGAAAACAGTGTTGCGATCTGTCCATTTGATCACTCATTTGTGTTTTTAAATTTCTTTAACTTAGAAATTTGTAAATTAAATTTGTTGAAATTTACCATTTCACTTGGTGGCTTAAAATTATAAAAGTCCTTTTGCGTCATTTCAATAACTTTGTATAGAATGATTCGCCTACTTTCGCAAATTTAATGTTTTCAAATCATTCTTGAGGAACCATTATATTACTTCCTGAATACAGAACTGAATCACCTTCATTCTGAGTATGCCACTTTGTTAAATATCTATGGGTGATTTTAATATTGAATTTCATCGCAGTCCATGAATAGATACATATAAAAATTTTATTCTTATTTTGATGGTAACAGTTGTCTGACCAAAATTGTATTTCTTCAACAAGGTGACTATTGTTTCTCACTTGCAATTCAATACAATTTTGAAGATAGCTTACTACCTTGCTGTGCTCTGTGGTAGCAACGCATTCGTGCCAGACGTAGGAGTATGCTTCTTTTGTATCAAGGCAGTAAATGGTAAAATTATATGTGTTAAAATTTCTCATATAATAAAATTTGAAAATTTCTGCATTCGGGCATGTTAATATTTATTTAAAATCGAAAACTATAATTAAATTCTTCCATTGCTATCTATAGCAGCCTTTATATGGGAAAACTGGGCTCCAGTTTCTCGTTGAAAATATTTTAATTGGAATAAAATTAGCCTCTAGAGTGTTATGTCTGGAAATGGATTACATTGAAGTGACTTGTCAATACATATTGCAGGAAAAATATTCAATACAAGTTTCTCGTGGGAAATCTCGGAAAATTAGATTTTCCAAAATCACTAGAAAATTTGAACTGAATTCTTCTCCTGAAATAGCTTTTGACAAGTCACATCAATAAAATACTTCTCCATACATAATTTTTTACAGGCTGATTTTATACAAATTTTCTAATGATTTTTGTAAAATCGAATTTTCCGAAATTTCCCACGCGAAACTTGAGCTGAATTTTTTTCCTTTGATAGCTGTTAATAATTCCATAAAATCGAATCAACTTCAGATGTACACTCTATAGGTTGATTTTTCCCCAATTTCGAGAATCGAGTCCGGATAGTGATACATTTTAAAACGTTAGTAACTTATTTATGTTTGAAATAAAGATACTAAAGGTGATATACATAAATACAATGCCTTGAATACGATTCCGATCGATCGTCACTTCGTTCTAATTAAAAAACGTATTCCGTATAAAACCATAAACAATCACAATGAAACCTCCCAGCTTTTAGCTTGGATCGGCGGCCATTTTCTAGTGATTAATATTTTCTAGTCACGAATGAAACAAATATAAGACTTCCTAATGGAGTCAAGATTAGATGTAGGGTTGAGTAGTGTTTAACTAGCAATATTAATTTCAACCAGCCAGTTGATTTGAAACCTAATGATGAGGTTGCTACACACTACAAATTACACAAGATATATTTTCTAGGAAATGGAAATAATATAGCTATGTTTGTGACCTGTCGAACATTTTTTTTACTTTCCCGATATACATAACTTTGTATTTAAAAAAAATTTAACTTGGTGATTAATTTCAAGATAATTCGAAATAGTTTAACCACATTCTTCTTAAAAAGATAACTAGACTGAAACATTTGTTTTAAAATCAAACTAAAAATGCAGAATCCAAAATATTAGATTTAGTGTCATGAACCCTAAAACTGAAAAATCAAAATTTCAAATCTGGAATCAGTAAAAATATTATTTGCTACTAAAATCGAAAATCTCTTTATTCATTCTTCGGTAGCTGTAGCTATTTGCAATAATGACAGCTAACAATTGAAATATTTGAAGCTAAATGGGGCTAAAGATCTTCGTGTAAATCAATAAATTTTGATTTCTATTTTGAAGCAATAACGCTTTCTAGTTGCCCTGGTAATTATAATTTTGAGATCCAATTTTGCTTTTGAATAAAAATACAGAAAACTGATTTACGTAATGGTTACTAAACTTATAATAATTAATACAAAAATCTCGATTTATATTCTAGATAAAAAAATTGTTTAAAAAACTCTTTCAAATGTAAATAGAACAACAAACTTTAGTTACAAAATTGCAACGAATGTTGCTCAAATTAAAACTTAACCATAAAACCAAAGTAATCAATTCATAAACTTTGTAAAATAAATAATTTGCTTTTCGGTCACATTTTACAAAATTTAATTTTAATATATTATGGAACATAAAAATCACTAACCTTAAACAACATACGGAAGAATGAATCCGATAAATTATAAATTCAGATCAAACCATAAAATGTCACGATAAAAAATAAAAAAAAAAATGTTTTACTACCAAGAGTGTCCGGAATTGCCAACATACTATTGATTTTCAATCCATCGCTGTATAATAATTATTAAAACAAGAAACCAAAAAAAAAATCTGCCAGCAATATGAACCACACAAAGTATTGTAAATGGATGTAGTCATACATAAATTAAAGCACAGAGCTTTTATTTTTTTATATTTGTGTGATTTCAAATAAATATGAATATTTCATGTATATTTGCCATCATGAACGAATTCTAAACACAAACTACTCGAATACACTACACAATTGTAAAGGTGTGAGGTATTAACCGCATATAAATTGTGTATGTGGTTTGGCGGTGTTTTCTATATCACAAGCATAACGATAACAAAACATAAAATGGTATCCAGATTTTTTATTTTTATTTCTTTTGTATATTCTATTATATACGACAACAACATGACATGGTCGGAAAGAAATAAATGTGCGCCACGATTGTTAAATTTTGATTGTAACGATTATTTTGGTATGGTTTGGTTCATCGTCATTTCTAATATTATAAAAGCACGAGCTTATATCAAGAAAATATTTCAAATTTTGTTTTGTAAACGCCAATCGAAACTTTTTTTTTTTTTTTGTTGTGATAACACCAGTGACACCCAAAGAATAAAAAAAAAACAAAAAAGGTCGCATAATATCGAACAAAATTATTCATGATGTTGATGATCGTATGCTCCAAATACTCATGTGTTTGTTTGTGTAAAGCTATATACTAAATATAAACATAGAGATGACGATGATGACATGACAAATTTTCAATAACACGATATGTTGGAGTACTCACATCTGATATGGAAATTTCTAAATATATCTGGAGTAGTGTATGATGACATCGGTGCTTTTCATTTTGATATGTGTGTCTATGTACTTCTTGTTCACTGCGTTTATATTTAGAAAAATAAAAAAATAAAACATTTTTTTGGTAAACTGAATTCATTGTGGAAATGATTGAAAATTTATAAATCGTATTATTGATATAAGAATCATACAATATTACTTTCATAAATATATACGTATCGACATATATATGCACGATATGTTTACTACTACACTACAAGCAACATACAAAATCTGTAATTTATTCGAGCCCATTTTTTTACATTCTTATGTTTGGTGCTTTATTATATTCAAACGCGGAAATAAAGTCTACTCGTGATACGAATTGATGAATCAAAATGTATTTTATTTCAATCGTACGTGAATTATCTAGTAACATGCAAAGTTCGTGTATTCATTGTAAATAAATAAATAAAAAATTGTGAATAAGATGGAATAATTTTTTTGTAAGGAATATATCGTGTAAGCCAAGTACAACGACTATGCTGGCGTCAATGAAAATCGAATATAGCTTTTGATAAAGTATTTTGAAATGTTTTGAATTTTTCTTTGTATTATTTATAGTTTAGGGAGCAAAGTTGCATTTGAGTTGGCAATAGCTGAACATGTTTTTTTTTTAAAGACCACGATTCTTTATCAAAAAGTTGTTTAATTTCTCAACTTCTAAATTGTTCAATAAATATTTATCAATAAGAAAAATCAATTTTGCTTATGGAATATTTTTAATTGGTTAATTTGTTTGCTCTAATTTCGTTGTTTAGACTTGTCGTTTCTCCACGGTATTCCCTTCGTTTCTTTCCTGTTTACCTACAAACTATTTTGGAGTGGAGGTATATTTTTGAACCAAGGCCGGCTATTTTTATTTTTATTTTTTTTGATTTATCGAGATTCTCTTAACTTTTCTTAATTTTGTTAAAATTAAATTAGCTCAAATTTTTCCTAACAAGAAGCACAACACAATAAAAAAATGAACTCCACTAAACTTGTACTACCACTAGAAAACAAATTATTTTTCATATGTACATACTTCCTTTGTATGTGGAATGGACGAGAAAATGGTAGAATTTTGTTGATGAAATTGGTGTTGTAGAAGTAAACTGATGGAAAATTTGTAAAACAAGGCCCAACTATTGTATTATAGTTGAAACTTCAGATGAATTAAATAAAAAAATGCAGAAGTTGTAACTGCTTTATTAACACACTATTTTTCTTATTTAATAACTAATTTCTCTTAGTAAATGATTAAAACTGAAGCTTTAAATAATATACAAAACAATAATGCGTTAACATTTTAAAATTAAACTACAGTTGAAAATGCATCAAACACTTCAGTCGCTAAATAAAAATATTTTTAAGCCAGATGAAAATTTAATAAATTTCAGACAATCTCTCAAAAGACTTTGGGAGCAAGAACTAAAAATGAATTTTGAAAATTGTACGTCATAAATCTTTGAAGACGAGTAAACTGAATATTTCTCAAATTTTAACTAGTAGTGATATTTGATTGACGGACTTTAATGATGAAAAAAGCGTTCATAATTTTGGACACAAATAAATGCTCAAAAGAAAACTTCTTGAAAGATTGAAATAAAGGTCACGAATCAAATAAATGCGCTTATCAAGGAAAATTCTTATAATATGGATTAATAGTGGATAAATTCTGGCATAGTAAGTACCACCCACCCAAACACACTAATCCATATGACAACTTCGACACCACAAGCGCAAAATAAATAGTGCTTAAAACACCTACTGAACACACTTGTCGTAATATAAGCATTTTCCTTATCACTGATAAGTATGAGTATCAATGTGGCTTTCAATTGTGGCAATTCAATTTTAAAACAATCATCAATACAAGCGGCGTGATCACAAATTTACATACTGATAAATAATGATCGGCTCTACAACACTAGCATCGTTAATTTTGTAAAATATACCGTTAGCTTTAGTGCTCAAAAACATAGAATGAGAAAGACACCACTTCTTTTCTTTAGAACGAATAAATCTGATTTCATATGTTGAATGTTTGTGCTACAAATAGGGTGCTTATAGAGAAATACTAGGTCGTCTCCAAAAGCTATCTATTCAGAATTAAGTCAACATAAAAAATAGAATTTAAGTAAATTAAAAAAAGCAAAGGACCTAGTACTGAACCTTGCATACTGCCATCATTAATGGTTCAACCTTAACTCCAAATATCATTTATTTAAACAATCTGAGAACGTTCAGATAAATAGTATCGAAACCACTGCAAAGTAACACCACAGAAATCAGCATAGGAAAGTTTTTATTGAGACATTATGATTTACCATATGTAATGGCTCTCCGTTTTTAATGTTTTGGTTACGCCATGAAAACACGCAATAGTTATAATTAAAAAGCCGTTAACAGAATCTCTAGCAGCTGAATTTTGATGGCGCAGCACATTTACCGGCTATGACTACAGTGAGAGTGGGGTGGTTCTTGTCATCAAAGCTGCTTAGAACTAGACAGTGCTGCAGGACGGTATCCTAGTATCTATCAACCATGAAGTAACGCGGCAAACAGAAATATATATTAAGTAATTAAATATTTTGACGAATGGAATGAAAAGAATATCTCATTTTATAGAACATTTTACACTTTTGTACTTTAATGTCATTACATTAGTACCTATTCCCGCCCAGTGCTGTATATACATATTATTGCACGTCCAGCGTCATATTTCTTCATCATTCAAAACTTAGATTGTTTATTTAACACATGTTTTTACTATTCCTTACAACATAATAAAATAAAAAGTATGCAGATTTATGCTAGTCACTGAATATATTTTATTAAACGCACCATACAATTTGAGACATATAAGCTTGCGTAATACTAATTGTTCGATATAGGGAACAATCTCTCCGATGCGATGGCCTGTCATTTACAGTGTTAAATTTTAATGCTTTATAAAACTTAACAAAAAAAAAAGTTTATTTTGATTATACTAAAAACATTCTACTGCGTAACAATTTACTATAACGTTCGAGCTTTAACACAACTCACCACAGTTATTTAGTTTCCAGAATTTATGAATATACAATTAATTTGTCCGAATTAGTATGTGTAAGCTACATAATTTTGTCAATAAATGACAAAATATGTGATGTCATCCCCTTAGTAGATTATGATAAAAGTGTAATACTTGCTTTTAACACTTTTTGCTGTTGTAAGGTTTTTTTTTGTCAATTTGTCTTAAACTTCACACTAATTAAATTTGGAGAATTCTATAAATTTTAATAACTCTACAAATTCTTTAAACTTTGTTAATTCAGTATTTTCTATAAATTGTTTAATTTGTCTCAATCAGAAAAAAACAATTTGATTTCGGCACTTGAAAAGGAACAACCAAATTCTTTTTAAATTTTAAAAAATAAGATTGTCGCTTTAAAATGTATGTATACTTAAAATTTCGGGCTTTACTGATAACGTCTGCATAAGTAACGGAACACCAATTTGAAGTTGTTGTAATGATCAAAAAAAATTTTATAATTTTAAAACCACATCGGAAAATTGGACTCCAACCATAACAAGTGTTTCTGTCTCTAATCGTGTATAACACCACTAGAAAATCTTTAAATCAATCTAGAAATTTTTATCAAACTATATTTACTGAAATCGTTAGAAGATTTTTGAATTAAATGTTGTTCAATATTTGTTTCAAACATAGATTACGATTTTTAAATTTTTTAAGAATTTAAATAATGCAATGATTTTCGAAATTTGAAGAACTCCAAAAAGTTTGAAAAATTCAACAAATTTCATAAATTCTAAAAAATTTATCAAATTTTTTATTGGTTTTGAGCTCTTCATTTAAAAATTATTTTATAGTTAGTTTAAGCTTTCGAATCCTATATATTCGGATTCATTCGGAAAAGAAAACTGTTAAATTATTTAACACTAGATATACCAATCGGTCAAAATGACCGGTTTACAAATTTCATCCTAAATTTTCTCCGTTAATTTAAATTCTAATGTTTGATGAAGTATTATGAAAAATATTATTTATATATGTCCGATAATTATTGTAAATATTTCTATTTATTAGAATTATTTTTCCTGAGATAGGTATGTGGTATACCTATAACTACCGGTCGAAATGACCAGTTGGTATTTCAAGTGATTTTGTAAATTTTCAGTTTACTTTGAATATTTTCAAATAATTCTAGAAAGTATTATAACGGCTTTACATATTCTCTAGTTTCTTCTAAATTCTTCTTAATTTCTCTTTAATCTCTCTCCCTCTTTTAAAACCCTAAACCTCTTGTTTTATAATAGGATACTCCCTTTGCTTATATCCATTTATTTTGTATTAGTTGTCTGGCTAATGTTGCTGACTTTACGGCTAAAACCGTTAATGAGATTACATACAGGCTAAGCATTCGCCTATTTTATTATCAGTCAATTTTATTGCGCGTGATTGCGATAAATAGCAGAAATTAGACTGTCTTTTATATAGTGAACGGTAAAGTTTTTTTTATAAATTCACATTATTCTTGGATCTTCTCCTTTTTTTATATCGTTTTTTTATCTAGGAATAAATTTTTATTCTAAAATGGCAAGCCGCTCAAAAAAACGAAAACTAAAATGAAAACTCAATAGTAATATTGATGATGAAGATGGACTCTCAGATATTTCAGAGAATACATTGGAAAACAAATTTTTGTCTTCGCCCTTAGATATCGGCAATGACATGGAACATATTTTCAATATACGAAGACGGAGGAGAACAATTAGGTTACCAACATATTCTGATGATAGTGATACAAAAGTAGAAACAACTCTTGATGGAACTGTGTGTTCTCGAGAAAAACCAGGAAGACCACCAGGAAGTACTACTTTCAAAGCAATCCATGGTCCTACAGCATTTACAAAAAGACATGTAATCGAAGGAAAAGTTAGCTCGTAATAAATAAAAATATTATAAATAATACTAGGAAATGTACAGAAATGGAAGCTGCTAAAGTTCTTGGAAAAGAATGGGTTCTATCAGAAGAAAAATTCAACTGCGTGGTGCTTATGAAGCTAAAAATCTAAAATTGTGTTACTTATGGTAAAAAAAATGAGGAACTGAATTTATTTGAAAAACAATGACTAGGTAAGATTTCACGGACATCTTACCATTTATACGGTTCGATATGATAAACGAACAAAGTCAACCAGTTTGGAATCTTTTCATCAAAAATTGTCAAACCTGCTATGTGCCAGGCCAAAGTATTAATACTGATGAACAATTATTTCCAACTAAAGCCAGGTGCAAATTTACTCAGTATAAACCGAATAAACCGAGTAAATTTGGAATTAAGTTTTGGTTCGCAACGGATTTTACAAGCAAATATATCATAAATGGGTTTCCATACTTAGGCAGAAATAAACATAAGCCAGCATCAAAATCTTTGGGTGAGTCCGTTGTCCTAAAACTAATTGAGCCATTTACTGATTGCGGTTGGAACGAGACAACGGATAATTTTTTCACAAACAAATCACTGGCTTCAAAACTTTTAGAAAATAATACGATTTTATTTGGTGTAATGATAGTAAGTGAAAATACGTGTTATAGGTTCAATGGTAACTATGATACTGCTTTATTGGCGTTTATGTTTTACAGCGGTAACTATGTATAGGTGAGTATTAGTTATAAGGTCATGTTCATGATATCCCCCCTTTTCTTTAAAAAAATGAAAAGTTATATTCTCCTTTCATTAGATTTAAATTTACGTTATAATTATTTACTTCCAAAATGGGTGTCAAATGCTTGTTGCAGTTAAGCTGCCATGTTTAACCGATAAGCTGTATAATACTTGTATTATTTAATTATTGAGATGGGTCATATTTGACCACTGGTTTGATTTTTCTGCCGTAGCGGCTGACTTTGACTGGCGATTCCCTGTCTGATGGCAGTGTCTGACACGTTGACCACCCACAACCAGGTTGACCCGTGTTTGTTGAAGTATTTCCCGTTGTTGATGATTCCGTTGATGGTATTTCAACCGGTGGTATTTCGGCCGTTCGGTTGTTCGTCGCTTCGAATTCTATCGATGGTGAAACAGGTAATGGTATCTTCGCTTTTGTTGTGTGAAGGTGTATATTGTTTCTTCGATATTTTCTACCATCCGGCGTTTCGACTATCACTGATCTTGGATTTTCAGTGATTTCGACTACCTTCGCTGGTTTCCAATTGCGATGATTTGTTTGCATTCTGCCATTTTCGCCCCTTTTAAATGATAATCGAGGTGTTGCTACCCGATCCGCATAACGTTTTTGATTCGTCCTCAATTCTCGAAGTTCTTCAGTGACACCGTTAATGATTTTGGGTTGTCGGCAAAATTGTTCGCGTTTGACGGCTGAATAATCGCTGAACCACTGATCCCAATATTTCGTTGCGTGGAGTATTGCGAAGCAATAGCATTGCTAAGTATGGATCGGTTCCGTCTTTCCAGCAGCGCCTTAATATTATTTTTACAGTTTGAACATTTCTTTCCGCCAATCCGTTTGAGCGAGGATAATATGGTGACGATATTCGATGTTTGAATTGCCATTTTGACTCGAACGCCCTAAATAGATTGCTCGTGTATTGTGGTCCACCGTCCGATTCCAATATTTCGGGTATTCCATGGACTGAGAACCACTCACTTAGTAGTAATATTACCTCTGCCGACGTTGATGATTTCAATTTTCTGAAATCAGAAAATCCGGAGTAGTGGTCCGCCAAGAGTATGTAATCGTCCCCCTTGAACTTGAATATATCCGTAGATACCAGTTGGAATGGGTATTCAGGTATCTCTCGCAATAATAATGGCTCCTTTGTATTCGCCCTTTGGGTCTGTTGACAAATTGCCCATCGCTCTACGTAGCTTTTTGCATCAACACTTAGTCCGTTTCAAAACAATGTTTGTCGTAATCTGCGCAATATTGTAGAAATGCCGCTATGGCTCGCATGTGCCTCAGTCATTATTAATTGAATCATTGCTTTTGGCACGATTATTTTGTTACCCTTCAGCAGTAATCCCTCTTCGTATGTGATTTCCTGTATGTATGGCGCATACGCCCTGATCATCTTTGGTATTTTGTCCTCTTTAGCCGGCATTTGCCCATGATTGCTATTTTTAATGTCTGTAGCTCAACATCAGCTGCCGTTTCCCTTGTCAATCTATCACGTAGGTTTTCACCAATTGCGTGAATTAAATTTATGGCGCATGCCTCGTCACTTTCGTATTCGTCGATCTCGCAGTCCCGGCTTAATGCATCTGCTATTGGTATCGCCGTTCCTTTGATATACTTTATCTTTGGCGAATATTGTAATATGTCGAATATTATACGCTGCAATCTCAATGGTGCATTTTGTATGGGATTTTGGAAGATCGTCTCCAAAGGTTTGTGATCCGTTTCAACGCTTAATTCTTTTCCATATACGTACTCATGGAATTTTTGACATCCGAAATGAATAGCCAACGCTTCTTTTACTATTTGTGGTTGGTTTTGCTGTGAAGATGTAAATGCCCTTGTGGCATATGCTACGGGTTTCCCCCCTGCATTAAACAAGCGCCCATAGACTTACTGCTCGCGTCTACAGATAGCTTTACCGGCTCATTTACGTCGTAATACGCTAGTACCGGTGTGTTTGTCAGTAATTTTTTTATTTTATCGAACGCCATGGTGTGCTCTGTTTCCCAACACCAAGCTGCTTCTTTATGTAGCAATTTTCGCAATGGTTCTGTTAATTCTGACAGGTTGCTGATAAATTTGCCAAGGTAATTTACCATGCCCAATATTCTTTGCAATTCTTTGACACATGTGGGTATTTTTAATTGGTTGATGGCCGTGACTTTATCTTTATCCGCTTCATATCTCCTTTCTGTGAAGATATGACCTAGGAATTTTACTGACGATCTTTCGTACTCACACTTTTTTTTATTTAGTGTGAATCCCGCTTCTGTTAATCATCCAGTGACCGTTTTTGTGGTTTCACGCAACTCCTTTAATGTTAGCGCGTGAATGAAAATGTCATCCATTACCACTTCGCATCTATCTATACTAGGGTTTGCAAAAACCCGGAAATTTTATAACCCGGTTTTTCGGGTTTGGAAAACGCTTAAACCCGGCTACCCGAAGTAAACCCGGGTTTTTTATAACTTCGCATTAAAACGACAAAAATATTTAAAATAAGAAGTCAGAAATCCAATTTTATTCATGAGGTACCAACAGTAACAGTTCAATCGTAAAGTAAATTAGAAAAATATGTTAAATTTGTTTAAATTAAATAAGTCCTTGATGCAAAATTTTAATCGTAAAAAATGTTTTAAAAATACTAAAGCGTGTAGTTATCACCAAAGTGCGTTCTGGTTTTAGCAAAATATTACCTGTAATTAAGAATACAAGTTCTGCCTCAGTCGAAGTTGGCGATTTTGATAGTAAATCTCTATATAGGGCATCTAAGTTGTTGATCCTTTCACCTAAAAACTCGCAAATAGCGCACTCTTTTTAAATAAATTAGAACTTTGAAGGGTTTGTTTTAATTGCTGCAAAGAGGCCTAATTCAATTCCTCGGCCATTGATAGTTTGACAGAGACATCGCAACATATATTTGGTAAAGCATCGGCGGGTGCTGATGTTTAACATTAAATAATCTTTAAAAAAATGTTCCTCCGTACTCCAATACATGTGATTTTGTACTTTACGGAACTGCGTGTTTGTTGCAAACTTCCAACGAGACAGATAATTTATCAACACGTTAAACTGACATTTTTATGTTCCATAATTATTAGTTTGAGCGGATCTAGCAGTTTTAGTCTAAATTTAAATTTTCTAAAGAAAAAGTGGGATCATCCTGTCCTAATACTTCAATCGTTAATTTAATTAGGATAGTAAATTTCGAAAATCGTTTAACAGAAAGTTAATTTGTAAGAGTTCTTTAAGATGATTAAGATCTTTATAATGTATTTTGAACAGAATTTATTTTAAAAATTAAATCCTGGTTTTAAGTAAAAAACCCGGGTTTTCGGGTTCATCACACTTGATAAAAACACGGGTTTTCGAGACCGGGTAAACCCGGTTTGCAAACCCTAATCTATACCCTCTAGAGTTCGGTTCATAACCTCAGCGAATACTTCTGGTGCTGATGATATACCGAATGGCATGCGTAGATATTTGAATCTGCCCCACGGCGTTGAAAATGTTAGGTATTTCGAAGTGTGTTCTGTCACTTTTATTTGCCAGAATTCCTTTTCACAGTCCAATTTTGTGAAAAATTTGCTGCCCCGTGTTTTAGCTGCCACTTCTTCGACTGTTTTCATTGGATATATACGCCTCTTAATATTTTTGTTTAATTCCGTTGGGTCCATGCATATACGAATTTTACCTCTGTTTACGACCAACATAGGGCTTACTGCCGGTGTTGGCTCGCTGACGCTTTCGATGACACCAAGTTTTATCATATTTTGTACCTCTTGTCTCACATTTTCTTCAATTGCGTAAGGTATTTTTCTTGCCGGTATTATTTTGAACTTTGGGTTATCTATGAAATCCATATCATACTCAAAATTTTTGCAGCACCCAATCTGATTTACTCTTTTCACAAATCCCAAATTTTCGCAGTCTTCGCCGCCTAGGATTGTCTGTAAGTCTTCTTTTATTACTGCAAATATTACTATCCCCTCGAAATTTTTTTCTTTTCGTAAGGCACGGCTCTTTAATTTAGTTTGTCCGATCACTTTTATTAGGCCGCCGTCATATGATTTATTTTTTTTTATTTCGCTTGCATTTATGACCGCACCGATTGCTCTTGCCGTTTTATTTGAAATTACATTGCAAAATGCACCAGTGTCTAGTCTTATTTTAAGATCGTATTTACCGACACGCACTTTTTCTGTCCATTTTTCTTCACTTATTGAATTTACTGTGGTGATCATTCCAACGGGCTTTAAACGTCACGTCACCCGTTGATTCTGTTTCATTGTCACTACTATCACTTTCGATGACGTTAACTTTTTTATTCTTTTGACTTCTGTTCTTTCCGTGAGATTTTTTATAATTCGACTCATTTTTCGAATCACTTTCATTTCTATTATTAAGTGATCTACATACGATACTAAAATGTCCTGTGCCACCGCACTTTAAGCACTTCTTTTTATATGCCCATTTATATTCGTTCAAATAGAAATGAATTACCGAAAATTGAGAAACAAAAAAAAAGATAAATTGTCTAAATTTTCAAGTTTAATTTACAAATCTAATAATTTCACACTAACGGTATACAAAGCCAAGTCAACTAAGAAAGTAATTCTACTTCTACTACTATAATTCCCCAAAAAATTAACAAAACCGAAAAAAAAGCTTCCTGAAATCATTTCATTCAACAACAGCACCAACTTTGGTGTAGTTATGATGGACCAAATGGCTAAAAAATACACTGTTAAGTCGAGATCTTGGAGATAGTATTTACAATTTTTTTTAATATCCTCGACATAGCTGGAATTAATGCTTGGATTCTGTGCGAACAACTCACGGGAACAAATATTACCAGTAAGGACTTTTTATTTCAATTAGCAGAAGAACTTTCTACTGGATATCAAGATTCATTCGAACCAGGAAACCTGAATGAATGACTGATGGTAGATAAAATTGCAAATTCTACATGAAAATGGTATCGAATTGGATGTTGCAACGAAAATAAAACCACAAATATCTGTTCCAAGTAACAATGAAATTCCTTTTTAGCTTCTACAGCTAAATGTTGTCACTATAAATAGTTAGTATAGCTACTTAGCATTATTCATATGTCAGAAAAACGTTTTTTTGACCAAAAATATAGCTGATTTTCTAATATGACTAAAAAGCATTTGTACGGGTAATTTACCCACAAAAAAATTTGTCACAATAGTCACTACAACAGCAATTTGGCTTTATAGCAAATAAGTCATCATAAAAGTTGTTATGCTATAAAGTTGCTAATTTGCCTTTAAGAGGGTAAATTAGCCGGATAATAAAATAGCACAATAGCGAACACAGTAAAACTTTAGTCATAACAGTAAACCAGTCATCTTAAAAATAGGAGCTAAAGAGCAATAATAACTACATATATATAATTGATAGAAGTTATTTGGTTATTTTGGCAAATTAGCTGTTTAAAGAACATAAGTTTTGACATCGATTGTTGAACAAACAGCAAAAAAAACTGTTTCTGGCTTGTTCGTGGTACTACAATATTTCGGTCTACTATCATAGACATAATGAATGGTGGACATTGCTTACCGTGAACAAGTTACATTTTGCAAGGTATTTAGTCATAAGGAAAAGTATAAATGCTATTCGGCAAATTTCGTGACAAAATAGCAATTTTCGTAGCATTTTGCGTATCAGAACAGCTGATTAACTATAGAATGACTAGTTAGCATCCTACGTGACCATTTTGTCATATTGACATTATTGCCTCTGATACAGCTATTATGCCATGGTCATTTTGAAAAATTATTTGTTTAATGACAATTTTGTGGTTTGAATCGCCATTTTGTCATACGGAAAGCTGTTTTGCTTTCCCTCCGATTAATTTGCTATAAATACTATTTGGTAAATCTTGTGACAAAATACACGGAAAAAAAATTATAGGAGACATTTCTATAATTTATAGGAGCCCACAGGATTGTGGCCTAATATAGGAAAGCATTTTACTATAACACATAGTTAATTTAAAGAGATGCGAATACAAATTGTTACCATTAAAATAGTAAAATGTACTATTTTAGTAATAAGCGCTTCCTATTTAGTAAAGGAAAATATGCATTTCAAGTTAGTATTTATTGCTATAAAATTGGTATTTCCCCAGAATATTTTTGTAGCGATTGTAATGTTTAATGGTGTTGGTGCAGCGTGCAAGTCGTCATAGGAAATATATTAGTAGTAATGACATGAAAAAGTAGAAATATCATTTGTCATTACCCCCCACCTATACTTTACTCCAGAGTCAATACAAATGTATCGACTCTCAAAAATGAGTACCCTGTACCCTCCTCGACTTCTCTATGTGGTAGTTTGGTTTCATACGACCAAACTTTAAAAATACAATTCTCGCTTGATACCTTAAGTATCAAGCAGAACGTACTGAATATGTTTCAGAGAATACTTATGCAATTATAACAGCTATATTTTGTGGTAAATATTGCTTTTTATATAGTAGTGGTCCCTATTTTAGACACACACATAGTCTTTCTCAAGGAGAGGATTCAATTCATTTTTAATGATTTTACGTTCAAAATAAAGAGAATCGTATGTAACAAAGGAAATTGTATCTTATAGGAATTATTCCTATAATACATTGGATTTGTAGAAATGCATACAGGAAATATTCCTATATGGCATAATAAATTAGCTCTTATTATAGTAGCGATTCCAATATTGCATTTCATGCTATGGAGAGTGGAAAGTCAGCTATGTACATAGTATGTTTTACGAAAAATATAGTACGGGATGCTATAATTAAATTCCTATAAACATATAGGAATTAAATTAGTAATTTTTTTCTCCGTGTAGCATTTTTTTATTGCATTCTTTTCTCCAGAATAAATAATTAGCTGTAGAATGAATATTTAGCATTTTAGGTGAATATTATGTCATATTGACATTATTGCTTCTGCTACTGCTATTATGTCATGTCTGCCATCTTTTTCCGCTATTATGTCATGATTGCCATCTTTTCCCGATTTGCTTTATTTATTTTCTTAATTTTCTTCGTTTTTCTGTGTCGTATACAGAGAAAACTATCTCTAATTATCTCATATTTTGGAATTTGTTAAAAAAATGTATTTTCTAGTTATAATAAATAGGACGTATCTGCGGGGCGTTATGCTTTTTACACCTACTTTTAAAAACCAACTGATGAAATTTTCTTCCCAACTAATTTTGGGTCGACATATGCGCTTATTTATTAGGAGATACTATATTTATTATTACATTACGCATAATGCCGCCAATAATATAAATATATACAATGTTCAAAAAAATTTAAAATGTCAATACAAAGACAAAATAACTATTTTATAAAAATGTGCTTTTACAAAAATTATTTTGATATCCTTCAAAACAATTTAATTTATTATATCCATATGGTCATTTAAGCTTTTTAGCCATGTAAAATGGTAAAGTGCTTGTCTATTATGCAAAATAATTATTTTGCCTCCTTTCAAATGACTAATTTCGATAAATGCTATTTTGCCATGAATATAGCTATATCGAATTAGCTATAAAATCTATTTAGCTATGTAAATGATTATTATACATTATAGCAATTTAGATGAGCATACAGCATTTATAGCCCAAAAATTTAGCATTTGATAAAGCTAAAATCATTCCCCAATTTGGTGAACGTGACACGTTTTGTCAGTCATTTTGACGTAATTTTGACTTTTTAGCATTTATAGCAATGCTATTCAGCCCACAAAAACTGGTAAGCATGACCAAATTTTGGACACAAATTGTTACTTGGGGTGTTTTTTTTTTTTCCTCTGGCGCTATATCCCACAGAGGGATTTGGCCGCTTCATTTTAAAGCTTCGTAATCATTTTGTTAACGGATAATGTGTGATTAATTCATTGATCCTACATTGACCAGCTGTGATTTTTTCATCACGCGCCAGGAATTGGCGTTGAAGATTCGGTATCAAAATTTAGCGGCGATGACAACTATCCGATTAAAAAGTGGTTGAAATGTTCTGTGAAACATCAGAACTATTAGGTTAGAGTAATTTATCGTATGAGAAATAAAATATGGACAAACAACAAAAAGTGAAAAAAAATTATTTACTAATCAAACGATTTTAATCCATAATTTATTTAAAAGTTTAATTCTTTGATAAAATTTACAGAAAAATTTGCGCCTCATATCGATTAGCTTTCCTGACCCTTTCTGGCACTCTTTTCATTGCCTCTTGCGTTCCTGATGTACCGATCTTCTTTAAATCTTTTTTTATCTTTCTAATCAGACATTCAACATTTTTGGCGCGATATCCATTGCTGTATACCATTCTCTTCAGATTTGCCCAAAAAGTTTCAATGGGCCTTAGTTGTGGAACATTTGGTGGGTTATAGTCTCTAGGGATAAATTCGATTCTGCGTTGACGTAATTCAGATCAGGCCAAAAAATTGTTTTATCTATTGAGGATGCCATTTCAGGCCAAAAAATCATTTTATCTTATATTTATTTATAAATTTCTGAAGCACAGGTAAACATTTGTTTGTGTATGTTTGCGCATTAACCGCGAAACCACTTTTGAAAAATACTGGGTCACTGACACCTCGTTCACTAATAGCCAACCACAACAAAACTTATGAATAAACGTCTCCTTTTTTAATGCTTTGTGATCGGGAGACTCGTAGTAGTATTTTGACTGCCATTCATTACCTTCAACAGTGAAATAACTTTCATCATCCATCACACATTTATAAGCTGAAGAAGCGGCGAAATATGTTTGGGAAAGCACTCTTCATCTAGATTTGATTGTAGATAATTGTTTGTCTGTAGTTGCTGGGTTCGGTTTTTTGGGTTTGCGTTGTATATTCATACCTTGTAAATATTTCTTGACAGTTTTTGAGTCAACTTGATATTTTTTACCCAGTTGTCTGTACGATTTTGCAGTTCGACCCACTGTTTCGCCTTTCAATTTCATTCGAACTTTGCTATCTTGTAGTTGACATTTTTTACCAGAGCCGGGTTTTCTTTCCACAGGTTCATTATTCTCAAACAGTTTAATTGTTTTTTAGTTAAAGGATTTTTTGAATCCTTGAGGTAGTGAAAAACCTCGTTCTTTTTTTTTTGTCCGGATTTTCCTGACAAAATTTATAAATTAATTTACGACGATCTACTTCTAACAACGACATTTTTGTAACTAATCGTAAAATGACGCAGTTGCTATGAATTTTTTATAAAATATATAGGGGAATCACCTTATTTAAATACAAGGAAATTTTTATTTTTGGTTGTACAATACAAATACAGATACATTTTACATTTGTCCATATTTCATTCCTCATACGTTACAGCGATTTGTGTATGCAACGATTGGGAATCATTGCAACAAGTGTTACTCGACGAATTTCATGTGAATGTTAGTAGCGCTACTGTTCATCAGATGCTAATAAAGGCTAAAAAGAAAAAAGATGAAACTATGCATCAGTACATTTTGCGTATGCGCGAAATTGGTGCATTGGCTGACATCGAGAACGAAGTAATTTTGGAATACATCATTGATGGTGTTTGTATTGAGGATTCTAATAAGATTTGGTTATTGGATGCCTTCGACTGAAGTATGAAACATTTGAAAAGTTAAAAATTGAATCGATGAACAAGTTTACCTCAAATAATGTTACATCTAATCAACAACTGGGGCAACCAGTGCCGAGTGGTAATAAATCAATAAATTCTGTCGAAGCATTGTCAAAGGAAATCCGATGGCGTAAGGTGCTTTAAGTGTAATACGTTTGGACACAAAAGTTTCAAGTGTCCTACTTCATCGAAAACGAATGTTAGCTTATGTACGACAAAAGAACATCGACCTAAAATTGACATATTAATGACGATATGAAAGTTTGTGCTCTGATAGATACGGGAAGTTCCGTAAATTTGATCCGATCTGACGTTTGAATTTGAATACTATGAAATCTCTGAAATCCAGATCAACGTTGACGGGACTTGCTGGTAAGAAGATTGAGACATTTGAAAAATTTGAAGCGCATATCGTTATTAACGGTACATGTAGTGCCTATCGATGGTATCCCCGTAAATCTTTTGATTGGCTGTGATTTGCTTTGTGAAGCAAAAGTGATTATCGATGAGAACGGTCCAATTGTTTTAGTTTCAAAGAAAGACGGCTCGAAACGTTTGTGCGTGGATTATCGGAAGATTAACCGCCAAATTGTTAAATATCGCTTCACCCTTCCGCTGATAGAGGATCAGTTGGACCGGCTACAAGATGCTCAGTTAATTAGCTTGCTCGATTTAAGAAACGGATCTTTCTGTGTTGCTGTTGAAGAAAGAAGTCGCAAATATACATCGTTTGTGACACCAACAGTACCAATTTATGAGAGTACCGTTTGGGCTATGTAACAGTCCTGGTGTATTCATTAGATTCGTGAATAGCATCTTTCGTGATTTAATACGTAAAGGGATAATGTCGCTTTATCTTGAAGATATCATTATTTTGGCAACCGACAATGAATCAGCGATTGAAAATTTGAAAATTGTACTGAAATTGGCTACTGAATATGGACTCGACATTAATTGGAAGAAGTGCAGATTTCTTGTTAGACGAGTGGAATATCTCGGGCATGTTATTCATGACGGCAAGATAAGTCCATCGGAAAGCAAAACGAGGGCCGTGAAGAATTTTCCGCAGCCAAAGACAAAAAAGCATATTCAGCAATTTCTCGGTCTGACGGGATATATTCGGTGATCGCCAGGCCATTAAGCGATTTGTTGAGGGGGAAGGGTGGGGGGTTGTGGATTTTGTGTTCGGAGAGGAGGAGATAATAGCGTTTAATTCACTTAATCGACATCTAACGAGTAATCCAGTGCTTCAATTATTTAGACACGGATTGCCCACTGAACTTCATACAGACGCTTCAATGCACAGCTACGGTTCCATATTGATGCAGCAGCATGACGATGAAAAGTTTCACCCAATTTATTAAGCAAGCCGCAAGACGACAGACGCAGAGAAGAAGTATAGCAGTTATGAGTTGGAAGTGTTGTCCATCATTTACGCACTTAAAAATTTCGCGTTTATTTTATTACGGACTGTGCCGCTTTCGAGATGACTATGAAAAAATCAAGTTTGACGATTAGAGTGGCAAGATGGGTGCTGTCTCTCGAAGAAATCGACATCGCTGCAGTGATAAAATTACTTGAGAATGGTCCATACAAAGATTTTATGGTAGAGAGTGATCTTTTGTACAAAATAAAAGATGGTAACCAACTGTTAGTCGTTCCGCGCAAAATGCAAGCAGAAGTGATAAAGCGTAATCATGAAATTGGTCATTATGGTGTACGGAAGGTGAAAGAGCTGATCGAACGAGATTTCTGGTTTGAAAAGATGTTTGAAAAGATTACAACAAGTTTGTTCTTGCTAAATTTAGATTTTTTCTTTTTATAAATATATTTGCTTTAAAAATGTTGAGAATTTCAAAAATTCTAAAAGAGTTTAACAAATTGAATAACCGGGATTAATTTATTTTATACAAAGCTAATCTTTTTGAAGAATTTTAATAATAGTTGAAGAAAAACGAAATAAAAAAAGCTAAGCTACAGAACTAATTAAGAATGCCTACACAATATTAGAAACATTAACAATTTTAAAAGTATTAAACTATTTCCAATTTTCATGAACTATTTATATTCTTTACCAATTTTGTGGGAAGCATTTATGTATATGAAATTATTAACGAAATCTCGAACGACTAAGACGTAGCCATTTTGGAAGTCCCAGAAACGCATTATTAAAGTTTGGTAAGATTGAACTTATAAAAGTTATAAAAATTGGCTCAAGTGAATATCGAGAATATACCATTTCGCGAAGAAGAAGAAGGTAACCAGAAAAATGTGAATTGTGTTGTAAGCTTTTAAATAAAAGTAAATTAAACTTCGTCATTACAGTTTTTTTGTTTTCAAATCTACTATGTTAGTGAAAAGCTCGACCATTTAAAAACATTTAATTCATTATAATAATAGGCAAACTTATTAATAAAAAAATTAAATATTTCAATTTTTCAAATTTTAATAAACTGTTATTTAAATCCCACATATTGTATTAAAAGAAACACAGAGATGATAAATTGAAACAACCCACATATCATTATATCCAAAACAAATCATGAAACCATTAATCAACAACAAACATTGTTATCGTTCCTATATATAGTTCGTTTCTCTCAATAATACGTAAATCTACTTTCTTCATGGTACATGTATCGTTATTAAATTCTAAGATGATTAACTTACCACAAGCACCAAAAATGAAATACAAAAAAAAAAAAAAAATCTTATCTCAACCAAATAAAAAAGCTCAAATAAAATAAAATAATTTTAGATTTTAATTTATCATAAAATGCGAATCTCTATGGCTATAAGCGGAATGTATTTATGTAAGAAATAAAGTATTTTTTTTTCGCTTGTGTTAAGATTAAAAGCTTAATGAATAAAACGAAATAAAATGTAAAAAAATAACATCTTAATTTATGGGTTTTCATATTCTTTCGTTTCAGTTAGCACAATCATTGTATAGGTGCTACACATAAATTTATGCGACACACATTATAATGTGCGATCGTATAAAGCGCGGGACCATAAGTCATGCGCGCATAATTTTTAGATTAGTACGCTCGTTATTCTCGAGCGGTTTAATCCTGTACATGTATATACACATATATGTATACGTAAAGGTGTACATGAGTTAAATTATTCAGATTTTATAGCGCGTATCTATATTTATATATACATAAATATTCATTAGAAGCACATTTAAAAGTAATCAACCGCAGAAAATAGCGATACACATACCTGCTACATTATGTATACGTCATAAATCGCTTTTCGGTTATAAATTTCAGAGTGAACAAGAATTAATAATAAAAACGTTCAACAATTTATTAGCACACAATAACATTAAATTCGTTACATTCTCATATCTTGGCGAAGATAAATTAATTACATCTGTTGAATAAATTTTCTAATGAAGCTAAGCGAACCACCCCACCCCGATGGGTATAAATACACAATATATTCGAAATATGTATAATCATAATTCAGTATTATTATCTTCGTTCATAAAGTACACACACATACATATGAGTGTATATGAGGAGTCTAAAATGTTCATCTTGATAACATCATTAAATGATTTATTATGTAAATTTTACCATTAATTATTTTATCTTATCGCAGTTATAAGACATACATTATGTAATAGATGCTGTTATATACAAAAATATACAAGCATTTAGACTAAATTTCGTATACAGTGAATGTAAAAGATTAACTGAAATCACGTATTGAAATTAATCAATTCAATTTGCCATCCCAACATCCATTATCAACACCGTCACCGCCGTTTAATCAAAGTTGATTGAAAGTAATTTTTTTTGTAATCGCGCGCTTTCAAGTGAATATAATGAGAATATTATGTAAGCATTCATGTTTAACGCTTTGAAATATGTTTTATGCGAGATTTTAATCTCAATATCGTTTGTATAATATGTTGAGCAATTAATATATTATGCTAATTAACCGTAATAATCTAAATGAATCAGCGTTTATCAAAAACTGCAAATTTGGTATTTCCTAAGAATTTTCGCGTATTTAGTATTCATCAACACTTTGAAAAATTGAAACTAATCTAACTGCTTTCAAAATGGTTTTAATTATGTTTTAACATATTTTGAAGCTTTAAGATTTTCATTAAAGTTTCATTTTAAATCGAGTTGCGATGTCCGCAAGCGATTTGTCACCGAACGTCACGACCTCAATTATTAATAAAAGTGGAAATGTGCAGCATAGTCCAAAGCGACAACAAATTTTAAATGCTCAAAAAATTGCTTTACCAGGCAATTTAAATCAAAATGAACTAGAAATTAATTTAAATAACTTTGGAGTGTTGAACCATAAAGAAACTAAAAGTGCATCGTCGACAAATATTGACGATAATAAACAATGGAAGTGCAATGACAACAAATGAAAAAAAAAAAAAAGAACAGTGATGTAGGTCAGTGTTTAGTGCAAACGGGAATTGACCGGTATATTACTGTCCGATCAAAGCGAAGGAGAAGCCCTAGATCAGCGGCCAGTGCAAGCGCGAACAAATTCACTAAGTTAGCTTCCGTTGAATTAATACATGGCAATAGGTATTCTTGCTTGGTTGTTGAGGATCCGCCGCCCGAAAAACCTCCAAAAATTGAGAAGCCGCCACCAATCTATTTGAGGGAAGAATCAAATAGAGAACTTGCAAAAACGATCGAGTTTATTACGGAAGGTGCATTTTATATTTCCGTTATCAAAAGAGGAGATATAAAAGAAACAAAAATTCAACCGCTCAATATTGATGCTTACAGAGCGTTAATCAAGCATTTTGCTACACGTACCAACTAAAGAGCCAAAAAGGATTAGTTGTAGTATTGAAAGGAATAGAGAGCTACGTAGATGCAAACGAAATTCAAGCTGCTCTCGCTGAGAAAGGTTTCCAATGTAAATCTATTACCAATATTATTAATCGGGAGAAGGCGCCGCAGCCATTGTTCCGCCTGGAATTAGAACCAGATAATAAAAAGGTCAAAGGCAAACATGCAATATATGACCTAAAATATCTACTGCACAGAAGGGTTACCATCGAAGAACCCAGGAAAAGAAATGGGCCGGTACAGTGTGTTAAGTGCCAAGAATATGGACACACTACAGCATATTGCACTTTGAACGATGTTTGTGTTATATGTGGTGAACTCCATAACGCAAAGGTTTCCAATAAAGCCAAAATGGAAGCATCAGTGAGAAAATGCAGCAACTGCAATGGAAATCACACAGCTAATTATAGAGGGTGCCCAATTTATCTTGAATTGAAAAGAAGTATCAATCCAAAGCAGCGAGCTGAACAACGAATGCTTAATCTCCATTCTTCAGCTAAAAAACAAGCACGCCCAGAAATTGTAAACCCAAACGCTCAAAATGGAAATCAGTACGCAACTGTCAACGGTAGTGTGCACCAAGGGGTTTCATACGCAAGTGTTCTTAAAGGTACGGCTCCTAAAGTACAAGCAAGTGAAGAGGGAAACATCTCGAAAGCTTTAAACAAATTGACTAATATGATGCAAAGCCTCATGGCTATGATGGAGAGAACCATGGATCTAATGATGCAGAATATGAACACGCTGATGCAGATAGTCGTAAAATGTCAAAAATGACCATCATCAAAATAGCTATATGGAATGCAAACGGCCTAGCACAACATAAAGCGGAGGTTCAAGCATTCCTCACTGAGCACAATATTGACATAATGTTAATATCCGAAACACGCTTCACCAAAAATAGCTATTTCAAAATTAATGGGTACTCTATTTATGACACCAAGCACCCAGATGGGCAAGCACATGGGAGGCACAGCTGTATTGATTAAAAGAAGATTAAAGCACTATGAGCTTACGAAATATGAGAAAGAACATATACAATCAACGAGCATCTGTCTTCAGGAGTGGTCTGGAAACTGTGTCATATCAGCAGTGTACTGTCCTCCAAAACATGCTATAAAAAAACTCCAGTTCTTGGATTATTTCAGCCAGCTGGGTAATAAATTTCTTGCGGGAGGTGATTACAACGCCAAACATACTCATTGGGGCTCCAGATTAACATCGCCGAAAGGCAAACAACTTTATTAAGCTATAGAGGAACAGTCTCTGGATTATTTATCTGCCGGTAATCCAACTTACTGGCCGACGGATAAAAAGAAAATTCCTGATTTAATCGACTTTTGTGTAACTAAGGGCATTCCACGTACATATGCTAAGGCCACCGATTGTTATGATCTGTCTTCTGATCACTCACCGGTAATAGTAACAGTGAGTACCGATGTCTTAAGGAACGAAACACCCAACCGCCTTACAAACAAGCAAACTAATTGGGATCAATATAGGAGGCTAGTCGAACAAAATTGCCTACTTAATATGCCTCTGACCACACCAGCTGATATTGATGCGGCGGCCGAAAATTTAAAAGACGTCATGGCATTATCAGCTGAAAGGGCTACACCTGTCATAAGTAGTTCTGAAAAAGTTAATAAGCTGTCACATAATATGTAGGAACTAATCCAGGAAAAACGTAAAATTCGCCGGCTATGGCAGCAAACAAAATCACCGTTATTGAAATGGAAATTAAATCGAGCTATCAAAGCCTTAAGATTTGCTTTGCGGGAAGAAGAAAACCAGAGCGTCCAGAACTATTTAAGTGATCTCTCGGCAACCGAGAGGACAGATTACTCTTTGTGGAAGGCAACAAAACATTTAAAAAGGCCAACAAATTCGAATCCACCGATTAGACTACCAACTGGAAATTGGGCGAGAAGTGATGAAGAAAAAGCCAATGCTTTTGCTGATCATCTAACAACAGTATTCGCACCACACGAAGAAGATAGTAATTTCGTGCTACCCCAGCAAATGGATGATGGTTTATCCTACAAACCTATAAAGTATAATTGGAAGAAAGTTAAGAATACAATTAAAAATTGCATAAAAAAGGCACCCGGTTATGATCTCATTACTGGAAAAATGATAAGGGAATTGCCAGACAAATGCATAAAACTAATAACATTCATATTCAACGCGATCATGCGAACCAGTTATATTGCTCAAAAATGGAAAATATCTTTGATCACAATGATACATAAGCCTGGAAAAAATGAAACGCAGATCTCATCATATCGTCCAATAAGCATGCTGCCCACAATATCAAAGCTATTTGAAAAAATGTTACTAACAAAATTGAAACCAATATTGGAAGAACGGCGCGTTATACCAGACCATCAATTTGGGTTCCGAAACCAACATATTACCACAGAGCAAATTCACAGAATTGTAAACGCAATCAAAATCACCTTCGAGGAAAAGAAATATTGCTCTGCTGCTTTCCTGGATATAGCACAAGCATTTGATAAAGTTTGGCAAGTTGGGCTAATATACAAAATTAAAGAGCTTCTACCGAAGAAATTTCACTCAATTTTGGGAAATTACCTTATTCAAAGGCAATACATTGTCAAACAAAATAGCGCAACTACTTGCTTAAATGATATTAATGCAGGTGTCACGCAAGGCAGCGTTATAGGGCCAATATTATACTTGTTGTGCACAGCCGATTTACCTGTAACCAACAAAGTAACAATATCAACATTTGCCGATGATACGGCCATCCTGGTGTCACACAATAATCCCGAATGCCTCAAAGGAGTTACAGAATCATTTAAACAAAATCGCGGATTGGCTAAAGACATGGCGAATAAAAGTGAACGAAAACAAATCAACTCGCATCACATTCACGCTGAACAAACGCACCTGCCCACCAGTGAAATTAAACAATAAAAATATTCTTCAACAAACGAAGGTCAAATACTTAGGTTTGCACCTGGATAGAAGGTTAACGTGGAAAACCCATATTGAAACTAAGCGCAACCAAATAAAACTGACATTTTCCAAAATGTATTGGCTGATGGGAAGGAAATCTCAGTTGTCATTTTAGCCAATAAAGTTTTACTGTACAAAGCGATAATCAAACCCATATGGACATATGGTATTCAGTTATGGGGATCCACCAGCGCTTCAAACAGAGAGCTCCTGCAACGAACTCAAGCGAAAATACTTCGAAGTATTACTAATGCTCCGTAGTACATTCGAAATAATAATATACATGACGACCTTGGGATTAAAACCATTCAAGAAACAATTAAAGAATTCAGTTCTAAACATTATTCAAAACTAGAAGCGCATCCCAACGAATTGGCCAGGGATATATTAAAACAGCCACGATTTAGGTGACTGAAAAGAACAGATCCACTCGGACTGATGAACCTGTGAACCTGTAAATTTATTAAATGTTGATGTTATACATATGTACATATGTATGAGTATAATCTAAATTAATTAAATTGTGAGCACCAACAATAAGTATTAACATTGGTTAAGACTTAAAATATGTAATAATTTTAGCTTAAGATTTGATTACTTCTTGTTAGTTTCTTATGTAGAAAGATTCAAGAATAAAGCCATTGGCAGCATTTAAAAAAAAAAAAAAAAAATATCCAATAATCTAGATAAAAGATGTTTCCACTTTCTGTTTTTCAGTATCTATTAATTGCAAGGCTACGTAGCCGTATATCTATTGTTTTATGAAATTTTACCGACATTTCCAAATTTTTTCACTTTTCAAAATTTTACAAATATTCACTTGAAGTTTTCTGGTAGGCCACTTTGGGATTTAGTTTCCACCACTTCTGAAATTCAGTCGTACATGTTGCTTTTGTATTAGTAATTAGTGACAGCAAATAAACGACAGCAGAAGCAGTACAGGTTAATATTTATTGGAGAATAAACCATCCATGACCGCAGCATTTTTTTACCGTTAGGCATAATTTATAAAACCATTGTTTTGAAAGATGACGAAGAACATCACCTTTTATTTTTAACCCGTGTCTAGATACAGTGGCAAACGGCCCTTCTCTATTTTGGAAATGTTCACATTCTTTTTTTTTTTTTTTGATGTCAATGAGAATATTATCAGGAACGGGTATACCCCAATATGATACATCACTCAAGTCTTGGAGTAGTTAATCCATACAAATATTGCCTTCGATAGTAGAAGCACTATCAGTATTATCACTGTCATTTACAATATATTTTTCTAACTCGTCTTGAAATTCTGTATTATCGCTGTTGCTTCCTGAAGATTAGCTAATATTATATCTGAGTCATTCCTTGCATCAACGTGAGAATCAGTTTCTTTGGATGAACTTTTGCTGTCATCAGTTTCTGGTAGCATATTTTAAGATGGAACCGGAGCTCTGAACTACAACCATTTTAGCCTGTTTGGTTTTTTTCCGCTGAAACCCACTTTTTCTTTTAGATGTATGCACCCCCTGGGACACGTACTCTAAAAAATATTTTCAATTAGTAGGTATCGTTGGTAGGTATATATCGATACCTTAGAGTACACAAGTGCTCCATATTTTGAATGTCCACAAGAATGCTTCTAAATTCGAAAATATTTGAAGTTTTCATTCAATGCGTTGGAAATAGTGTTATAAATGATTATAGTATCAAATAACAGAACCATAAATGATAAAGAATGCCTTTCTGAAAGCCTAAATTTGTATTTACCACAAATTGTAAAAATGAACATGGCACTTGTAGCCTCTAAGGTATTGATATATTTATTTGCAGGATACATATGTGATATGTCTATTACATAATAAATACACTGTGTTATCGAATAAATACACCGTCATAATAAATTATTTTCTTCAAAATTAGGACCTTAATCAAAAATTTGGTTTGAGGATTACTAAAAATAAAAATACAGTATATTTCAATAATAGTTGTATAACCTAAAGTAATATCATGTATGTAGGTAGTTATTAAATGTGTTAAACTAAACTCAAATCATTTATAATTTTAATTAATACAAAAGTTATAATATGTCTTTCTGGAAACCCGGAATGTAGATCATCAATTAAGCCCAAACTAGAAATATGATTCATCATGATTATCTTACATAAGCAAGGAAGTATACACATTGGTCGAAATTCTTGTATAGTTTCTGGCTCACATTGGCTTATTCACACCTTCCCAACAGGGGTTATATTGAAATCTTCCATTATGTCGAAAAACCGATTTATTCAATGCAGTGTTAATTATGTTTCTTAAAACAGTGCTTATTGATGGTAGTAAAGTTGAATGAAGCCTACAGGTAACTTTGTGCTTCAGATTGAATAACATCAATTACATTACATACTTTCATACTGGAAGCATTCCCAAAATAAAAACAATGATTTTCAGTTGACGAATTAGCATAATTCATAAGAAATTGATTTTGCACATATAGCTACTTGAGAACTCAGTAGCTGAAAAATCTGACACGGCAGTTCGTTTGATTTATGAAATACCATATTTTTAGAAATTCCTCCATAAAATCCTATTGGGTAGGTTCAAACTTAAAAATTTTACTTTTAAAATACTCGAGTTTCGTTGTTTAGTCACTGCTTTATAATGACTAAATGAAATACGATTTTTATTTGTTCTCCAAGTTTCATGAAGAAAATCACTAATATTCCGGTGGTGCAGGATAGAGTGATTTAATGAGAAAGAATTGCACGGTGAATTCAAACAAACTTATCGTAGGGGTGCAAACTCATAAAGAAGAAGAGGCACTAGTGCAATGAAATGATCCAATTGATCATTTAAATCCGGGATTAGGGAAATTACTCCCCAATCAAGTGAATTGGATTCAGTAAGCAAAGCATTTTGATCTTTGTCATTGAGAGTTTTTGTCATAAATATTTATATCAAAATTGTACGATCCAAAAATCAAATTATGAATTGTGAATAGCCCAGATACTAAAATTTGCGTAAAAAAATTCAATTTAGGTCGATTATTTAATAGCAACAGATCCAGATAAGGCATACTTTTATCCACAAAATTAGTATACATACTTTTTATTAAAATGGATGTTAATCCAGATTGAAATCACATATAATAAGAATATAGCTATATTGCCTGCTGAGTCTATCAAAAACTTCCTCAGTTTACCAGTTTACTTACAAATTAAACACACGGAGGGCGATAAACAACACCAACTAAAACATTTTCATTTAGGGTACTACACATATTTCAATGAAGATGAAATCAAACGAAGAGTGAATAGTACTTTTTTTGATTAATTTGTAGTTCAAGTTTTTTTTAATCTAAAAGCTACTCCTCCGCCACGTCTTAGTGAGTATCGAACCCATAACATTTTCTTTTCGAAGCTTCGTGTTAACAGGTCAACACCTATATTACTCAGACTACTCAGTTGTAAAATTCACGCGTTATTGGAAATATAATAAAATAACGTATGAGGAATGAAATATGGACAAATGTAAAATGTGTTTGTATTTGTATTGTACAACCAAAAATAAAAATTTCCTTGTTTTTAAATAAGGTGATTCCCCTATATTTTATAAAAAATACATTAAAACTGCGTCATTTTACGATTAGTTACAAAAATGTCGTTGTTAGAAGTAGATCGTCGTAAATTAATTTATAAATTTTGTCAGGAAAATCCAGACAAAAAAAAGAACGAGATTTTTCACTACTTCAAGGATCTTGGATTCAAAAAATCCTTTATCTACAAAACAATTAAACTGTTTGAGAATAATGAACCTGTGGAAAGAAAACCCGGCTCTGGTAAAAAATGTCAACTACAAGATAGCAAAGTTCGAATGAAATTGAAAGGTGAAACAGTGGGTCGAACTGCAAAATCGTACAGACAACTGGGTAAAAAATATCAAGTTGCCCCAAAAACTATCAAGAAATATTTACAAAGTATGAATATTCAACGCAAACCCAAAAAATCGGCACCAGCAACTACAGACCTAACAATTAGCTACAATCAAATCTAGATTAAGAGTGCTTTCCCAAACATATTTCGCCGCTTCTTCAGCTTATAAATGTGTGATGAATGATGAAAGTTATTTCACTGTTGAAGGTAATGAATGGCAGCCAAAATACTACTACGAGTCTCCCGATCACAAAGCACCAGAAAAGGAGAAGTTTATTCATAAGACCAAGTTTCCAGGTAAAGTTATGTTGTGGTTGGCTATTAGCGAACGAGGTGTCAGTGACCCAGTATTTTTCAAAAGTGGTTTAGCGGTTAATGCGCAAACATACACAAACAAATGTTTACCTGTGCTTCAGAAATTTATAAATAAATATCATAAAAATGATAAAACGATTTTTTGGCCTGATTTGGCATCCTCACATTATGCCAGCGCAACGTTATCTGATTTACGTCAACGCAGAATCGAATTTATCCCTAAAGACTATAACCCACCAAATGTTCCACAACTAAGGCCCATTGAAACTTTTTGGGCAAATCTGAAGAGAATGGTATACAGCAATGGATATCGTGCGAAAAATGTTGAATGTCTTATTAGAAAGATAAAAAGAGATTTAAAGAAGATCGATACATCAGGAACGCAGGCGGCTATGAAAAGAGTGCCAGAAAAGATCAGGAAAGCGAATCGATATGGAGCGCAAATTTTTCTGTAAATTTTATCTAAGAATTAAAGTTTTAAATAAATTATGGATTAAAATCGTTTGATTAGTAAATAATTTTTTTTTTACTTTTTTTTGTTTGTCCATATTTTATTCCTCATACGTTACATAGCGTTCCGCCGCACACGGCGAATTATGTAATGTAGATGCTGTAAATATTTTTCAAATAATTTTCGTCGACATTTTGACGTCACAGTTTAATAATAGGCGTGTTCGGAAATAGACGTTGAGTAAATTCACAGTAAATTTGGACCATTAAATTAGACAATTATATTATAATTTAATGGTCCAAATTTACTGCGAATTTACCCATGGTCTATTTCCGAAAACGCATAATAATGAAAATTGCAAGAGACTACTACATAAAATTTCTAAAATCAAATAATTTACTTTGTCCACGACTAACGTATAATATGCTCATTATACGTTTGTTTCATCGATTATAATGATATCCATTATTCACTGCTAGTTTATCTAGTAGTCTCTTCTTTCATTATTCAGTATACAGAGAACGCTTAGATTACCATAGATGTAGTATCAACAAAAAACACTATACAAAATCAAAATAAAAAGTGAAGCATCAATTTTTCCTTGACAAAACAGGACGTACACATAAATAAAAGCGAGAAACAGCGATGAGGTCATAATTGAAAATTGTTGGTCATTCTTAAGTACAATTTTGTGTGTGATAAACTTGAATTAAAACTTTGAAATAAAAAAATAAAAAAGTTCTTATAAAATTATTTATTTTATTTATAATGACAAAGTGCTGTGTTTTTAGATGTGGAAATTCACATTTATTAAAAAAAAAGGAAATTTCATTTCATAGGTAAGGTTTTAGATTATGACTACAAATTATTTTAATGGTTTTTCTTAATAATAGAATGTTTAATTTGATTGATATTCATGAAAATTATAGTATATACATGCCCAATATGTATTATTCTGTTAATAACATTATTAATGATGATTTTAATTAAACATTTGGTTAAAAATTTTAACATTTTATCTAAAAAATCATAAAATGGGAGGAGTTATTCGTCTTAAAATCAAATACAACAACACTAGTATTCGGTGTTTTTTTTTATTTTTAGATTATTTCCTTAGGTTACTAGGTTATTTTGGTTTGAAAAGCCAGTGGCATGGCATATTTTTTTGAAATTTTTTATTAAGACTTATTTCTTTAGTTTTAACCGTGTTGAAATACATATGTTTCGATTTCTAATTTGTTCATTAATTTTTTTTTAAATTATATAAATAATAAACTATTTGAAAAAATTAATTTTAATTCAATAAATTTAATTACCCTGCTTTCTATAAATTTTTATTTAAATTTTAGTTCTAGGAGAAAAATCAGTCAATTTAGTTTTTATCAAAATTATTTGTACACCCAAATTTGTTCTCATTATTATTTGTGTAATATTGGAAAAATCAAAATAAAATAGTCAACCAATTAAATTTAAGATTACTTTTAGGTAATTAAATAATGATAAAGTCACTAATATTTTGAATGCAAATGGTCACTTTGTGTTTAGTCTCTATAAGATTTTGCATTTGTCAACATCGCGTAGAATCGTATCCCACTCAGTTTTCTTGGCACCTTGCTACAAATTTTTGATCTTGTTAGATTATGAATATCTTCCACAATGATGCTTCTTATGTATGGGAGCATTATTGCGCTGAAGAGAAAATTTTATTTAGTACTGTACATTTTTTGTTGTATACAAGTGGTAGAAGAAGAATTTCTCTTAAAAGACACGCAATTAGTGCCATAAATTTAATTAAATTTCAATTTTGATCAGGTTTCCAAAAAACGAGTTGATTAGAAAACAATGGGCAGTTGCATTAAACTGGAAAAATTGGCACCCGACGTCTTATAGTACTGTTTGTTCTGTACACTTCAAAAAAGAAGATTTTAAACCGTTTTGTACAAGAAAAGTTTTAAACAGTAATGCAGTTCCTTCAATATTTGCTTTCAAACAAAAGGTAATAATTTAATTTATGAATTTTTTACGTAAAAGTTGTAATTCCTATTTTATATGTTTTGACGTTATAATTAAGTGGAGCAAAATAAATTAACCCTCGTCAGGCGGTATAGGTACAATTGTACCTTTTCGCGTTTTTTAAATTGCCGTAACTTTTCTGGCAGAAGCTATAGAAGATGGAACTTCCGTAAGACTTCTACATTTTTAGTCTAGATCAAATAGGAACGCATAATGGGAGGAATACTTATAGGAAGGAATGCATACAGTAAGGACTGTAACCGTTGTAAAATTATGCCGTCGGACGAGGGTTAAAATAATAATTTAACATGATATTTTTCGTGATCGTTTTTATGATATTTATAAATTTTACGAATTATATTTGATTTGTATATAAAAGTTTAGAACAAAAAATTTTGGAAAAATCTTAATAAATTGATTTACAATTTAATTCCTTAGCAATATTACATGATTTAATTATTAAAGTGGACCATTTTCTATTGTTAACATCAACACAAAAGTAATAAAATTTAGTATTATGATTAATTATACCATCACATAGCAATGAAAATATTTGAATTTTATTTACATGGCTTATGTCGCCTTTATACCAAATATCTCTATATTTACTTAGATAGCATCATGTAGGCGCCCCCTATTTAGAAATCTTCCAACAAACCCGAAGGAAATAATACGAAAAACTGTACTGAACGTTAATTCTTCATTGATCGATGAAGATCATGACAAACAAACAGTTGACGGAATTCTGGTCGATAAAAATTTAGAGGTAAATATATTAGTCATTGATATAAATTGTAATTGATTTTTAACAAAAATATTTTCTAGGAATTGGCAGAAACTACATCATCTGATGATTTAGACAGTACTCTGTCAGTCATAAATGTAAGAAATTTTTAATTTAATAAAGGAAATTCGTTATATACAATTCCATAAAACCATTTTGCGAATTATAAATTATTTTATTTTGTGTTTTAGGAATCTCCCACCAGAGGAAACTTTCTAGAAAATAGCTCTGCTGTTAAAGCAAGTTTAGCGACAAAACCCGCAAAACAAAAAATGAGTTTCAAAAGAGCATTGAATTCATCTTCGGACGATATTCTATCTTCAGATTCTAAACAACAAAAATTAACAACATTAAGAGTAGCAATTAAAACGAAAACCAAAAAAATTAAAGTGCTAAATCAAACTCTACGACGTCGAAATAATAAAATTCAAAATTTAAATATGCTTCTTCGAGATCTGAAATCTAAAAATTTAGTTTCAGAAGATGCCACTTCAATTTTAAATGAATTCTAGGGTATTGGAAAAGAGCTATTCAATGTGCAGAAAAAAAAATTGCTACGAAGGAGCATGCGAGGAATGAAGTACAGTGAGGAATTAAAAAAATTCGCTTTAAACTTGAATTTTTATTCACCTAAAGCATATAATTACGTCCGGGGCAGTTTAGATTTATGGTTGCCTCACTCTAAAACAATCTGTAGTTGGTATCAAGCGGTGGATGGGGCTCCTGGATTTACTAAGGAGGCATTTACCACGCTACGAAACATTGTTGATATTTCAAAGACCAAAAACGAAAAAATAATCACCAATTTAGTGTTTGATGAAATATCAATACGAGCCCGGAGAGAATGGGATGAACATAAGAAAAGAACTTGGGGTTACGTTGAAGTTGGTCCAGATCCTGAGTGTAATAAAACCTTAGCGCAACAGATTATTGTGTTTATGTTGGTTTGTGTTAATCAACATTGGAAAATTCCCATTGGATATTTTCCAATTACTTCGTTAACTGGAGACCAACGGAAGAACTTAATAGAAATATGTATCAAAAATGTAGTAGACACTGGTGTTGAATTAGTGGGTATTACTTGTGATGGTCTTCCTGGCAATCTAACAGCTGCGAAATTATTAGGACGCAATTTGAGAAGTTCAAATATTTGTACCAATTTTAATATTGCAAACGTTGGAAACTTTGTATTTAATTTGGATGCGTGACATATGCTGAAGCTTGTTAGAAATGCGTTTGCTGAGAGAGGTCCATTAATTGATGGAGATGGCGGTTTTATAGACTGAAATATTTAAAAAAACTGTATGAATTACAAAATGAGATAGGGTTGCATTTTGGTAATAAATTATCGATTAACCATATAATGTTCGCAAAACAGAAGATGAAGGTAAAATTTGCGGTTCAAGCCTTAAGTAATTCTGTAGCAGATGCACTAACTTATTTAAAAAAAAAGGAAACGAGGATTTTGCAGACTCTGAAGCTACAATCAAATTTATCAAAAATTTAATGATATTTTTGATATTTTAAATAGCAGATCTATTAAATCTTATAATTTTAGTAAGCCCATCTGTTCATTAAATATTGAAGAAATCAAACGTACATCGAATGAAGCAATTGCCTATATAAAATCACTAAAATTTAAAGATACTCTGCAACCTGTTTTAGATTCTAAACGACACACAGGGTTTCTAGGAATTATTTTATGTTTACACAACATTGAAGCAATGTACACCAAATTCATCCAAAGTGAGAAATTAGAATATATACCTATGTATAAAATTAGCCAAGATCACTTGGAACTCTTCTTTTCATCAATCAGGAGTCGTTTAGGCTACAATACTAATCCAACGGTTAGACAGTTTGCAGCAACTTATAAAAGGCTCTTATTGCACGTACAAATTCAAAATACCACTGGAAATTGTTTTCCACAGCTAGATGTTTCCGTTCTTCACGTAAACATAGCTAAATCGTCAGTGAACTTAATAAATCAAAATTTATCACAGCGACAAACATTTTTCTCTGACCAAGACCTCGATCAAAATGAATCAAATAGTGCAGTTAATCAGCAACTTGAAATGAATGTAATATTGCAACCTCCCACACCCTGCGAAAATGATAAGCTTGAGAATTCCTGCTTAGAAAATGATGCAAATTATCCAGATATTATTCAACCAAGTATAGAACTAACCGAATACCAGACTGACATTATAGAATACGTTGCAGGCTTCGTGGTTAAGCACTTAATTGCAAGAATTAAATGTGAATCATGCTTGGATTTGTTATATGCACGTAACGAAAAATATTTCTTATTAGATATAAAAGACAGAAATAACAAATTAATAAAACCATCATTTGATGTTATTAAAATTTGTGAATATGTATATGGAAAAACAAATAAGAATGTTTATTAAAAGTGATGTTGCCATATCAGGAACAGTTTATAGTAAAATAATTTTAAAAGTTCAAGAAAGATTTTTAAATGCTACAGTATTTCTAGAAGCGGAATGCCACAGAAATTTACTAATAAGGTGTATAGGAGAAAAATATTTAAATATAAGATTTCACTATATCGGAAAATTGGAAAATAAAAAAATTTCAACCCGGTCATTCTACACAAGAATTATGAATTTTCAAGGCATGTAATATTTTTGTATTCATTTAGCCTAATATTTTAAATAATATTAATTTTAGAATAATAAAGAATTTGTTGATAAAGAATTTAAATTTAATTAAATTTATTTAATTTTTCCCTGCCCCTTCTTAATTCAATATTAAGCGGCGCCACTGCTCATTATTATGGAAATTTTCTGTTGTCATCTCGTTCTCTTCTTTCTCTTTTCAAAATGTAAACAAACAAAAGTGCTTCACAACAAACATATTGTTACTCTATCTATGGTAATCTAAGAGAGAACGGAACAAGCGAAATCGAGTCTAATCGAACAACCATAATAAGTTTTTTGTTTTTGTTTGATTTTTCAAAAAATGAAAAACATTTTGTTTGATTTTGGTCGTTTTTGAATTTATTCGTTTCATTTTGTTTTTGTACTGCTTGCTTGTAAATGTTTTCCGAAAAATTTGCTTGCAAAATATCAAGCAAACTCGATCTTACTTGTAAATTTTTATATAAAATTAAATTTTTGATTTTTGCTTTAAGGTTCTAAGGTAACATTTAGTGATTTTCTGCATCATAGTAATAATTGAACAATGTAAACACCAATGAAACGGCATTTTGGTTAAAGCTTTATGGTATTACGGTTATGTAATAAAGCAAAAAAATGTTTAAATCTATTTGGCCGATTCTAACTTCTAAAATTGTATGTTTTAATATTTTTATATTTACGTTTTTACTACAAATTCGTTGTCATTCCAGAAACTGATCCAATAGCTTATAAGAAACCTTTGTTAATAAATTAATATGGAATTTGTTTCGTGTTTAATAAAGAAATGTAAACATTATCTTATGACGGCCAATCTTTCTGACCCTTAATCAAAATGCATTCTGCAGATGATACATTTACTAAACTTATGAAAGCTCGGACAATCGGGCAGTTTCAGATCATTGTAAAGTTATTACAGAATAACCCTTTTAATAAATTAAACTGAATTGCAATGTACACCACTATCCGCAAAACTAACGAATTCTTCTCGGCTCGCACGCAGTCATTTGATATATCCGGAAGTACATACTTATTTTCTTACTAAAATATTTAGCAGAACATTTCGCAAAAACTTCACGTTGTGGTAGGGCAACGAGAAAACTTTGCTAATGAATTTACAAAACATATTTTATGATAGATGAATTATTAGTGAACTACCTGTGTAAACGGAAACTATTATGAAAGGAGGTTATTCAAGAGGTTTTACATATATAAAATGTCACAAACAGAAGCTACTCGAGCATGAAAAACACCTCGCTTATTTTTATAGATCGTCAGAGGCTTGCAATTTCGTTTGAAGCCATATGGTTCCTACTAAACTTAGTTTAAGATAAAATTCTGTGAATCTGATCCTAGAGATTTTGTCAATTGGCCACATCTTGAAGTAACTAGAAGCTATCCCAATATATAAAAACACCTCCCTTATTTTTGCGGATCGTCAGGGGTTGCAATTTTGTTTGGTACCATATCGTTCTAAACAACAATTGGTTAAACAAAAAATTCTGTGGATCTGATTCTAGAGATTTTACCAATTGGCCTCATACATCAAGAAATAACTAGAAACCATCCCAATATCAATAAACTCCTTTCTTATTTTTGCGGATCGTCAGGGGCTTACAAATTGTGGCAAATTAGCAAAATCTCTATAGAATTAATACCGCAGAATTTTTCATTAATTTTGATTGGGAACGGTATGGCATAAAATAAAGTTACCTATTGACTGTCCGGCTAATTGATAAAATCTCTAGGATCAGTTCCACAGAATTTTTTATTTAAATAATTGTTGTTTAGAACGATATGGTACATACCGATGATTGTCAAAATCTCTAGGATCTCAGAATATTTTTGTTTAACCTATAGATATTTGTTGGCAAAGAATTATGGCTAATAATTTTTTTTGTGTTTTTAATTGCTCATAATAAATACATATTAACCTTGAATGTAATTTCACTTCTATGTTTATTACTTCATTTATTGTCTTTATTTTTTTAATTTATGTATTTACTTTGTAAATGGTGAAAAATACGTCAAATCACAAATTTTTGGAAGTCGTGTTTAAATTTTTTATTTTTTATGTTTTGAATTGGTAGTACTAGTTAAAAAAAACATTTTGTAGAAAATGATTTTTTGTTGTTGTTGTTGTTGTTTAAAATACAGGGTGTCAAATTTTGAGAAAAATGATAAACATGATGTTGTGTTTATGGCTATAAAAGGAAAAATAAATATCCGATATTTATGATATAGGGCTCGTTTTAAAGGTAAGTTAATACGGATTAATAAAAAAATATAAAAATGGTAAATTCTTTAATTTCTTCATTTTCAAATTTTCCGCCAAAATTTTATTTTTGAATTTTCTCAATGATCGTCCAATTTTTTTTTTTTTTTTTTTTTTTTAAATTTTACGTCATTTAATTCTATTGAACATACTAAAAACTTGCGCTAGTAAAATTTTTCGTTTTCGTGCAAAATACGTTTAAGTATGACAATCTACAAATTTATTATATTTAAACGTATTTTCCACGAAACCGAAACGAGATGCTGTCCTGATTTTGTAGGATGTCTAATAGAACTAAATGGGGAAAAAGATAATAAAAAAAAATAAAAATAAAAAAAGAGTAATTTTGAGAAAATTGAAAAAAACTGTTTCGGCGGCCATTTTGAAAAAATAACAAATGAAAGATAGTACCATTTTTATAATTATTTTATAATCCCTATTCATTTATCTTTAAAATAAGCCCAATCTTATAATTTTCGAATAATTACTTTTCTTTCTGTAGCAATAAATACAATACCAAGTGCATTGAATTTTTAAATATTTGACACCCTGTATCTTAAAAAACAACACCAAGAAGAAAATTATTTTCCATAAATGTTTTGTTTAATATAGTGCTACACATTCGAAACATAAAAATCTAAAAATTAAAATATAACTTCAGAAAAAATTTGATTTGACGAATTTTTCACTATGGAGAAAAATACGTCAAATTGCATATCTTTATATGTGACCGGAAGTCAAGTTTGAATTTTATAATTTTTATGTTTTGGATGTGAAGCACTGAATAAAATGAACAATTTATGGAATACGATTTTTGTTGTTGTTGTTGTTTTTATGTTACAGGGTGTCAAATATTTAAAAATTCAATGCACTTGGTATTGTATTTATTGCTATAGAAAGAAAAGTAATTATTCGAAAATTATAAGATTGGGCTTATTTTAAAGATAAATGAATAGGGATTATAAAATAATTATAAAAATGGTACTATCTTTCATTTGTTATTTTTTCAAAATGGCCGCCGAAACAGTTTTTTTCAATTTTCTCAAAATTACTCTTTTTTTATTTTTATTTTTTTTTATTATCTTTTTCCCCATTTAGTTCTATTAGACATCCTAAAAAATCAGGACAGCATCTCGTTTCGTTTTCGTGGAAAATACGTTTAAATTTGTAGATTGTCATACTTAAACGTATTTTGCATGGAAACGAAAAATTTTACTAGCGCAAGTTTTTAGTATGTTCAATAAAATTAAATGACGTAAAATTTAAAAAAAAAAAAAAAAAAAAAAATTGGACGATCATTGAGAAAATTCAAAAATAAAATTTTGGCGGGAAATTTGAAAATGAAGAAATTAAAGAACTTACCATTTTTATATTTTTTTATTAATCCGTATTAACTTACCTTCAAAACGAGCCCTATATCATAAATATCGGATATTTATTTTTCCTTTTATAGCCATAAACACAACATCATGTTTATCATTTTTCTCAAAATTTGACACCCTGTATTTTAAACAACAACAACAACAACAAAAAATCATTTTCTACAAAATGTTTTTTTTAACTAGTACTACCAATTCAAAACATAAAAAATAAAAAATTTAAACACGACTTCCGGTCCCATATACCAAATTTGTGATTTGACGTATTTTTCATCAAATATATTCTTATTTGCTAATTGTGGCGAAAAGAAATATTAACCATTTGATACTAGATTGGCTTAACAATTTGGCAAACAAAAAAATCGGTTTGCTATTTATTGATTAAATTATTTTAATTGTTTATTGAGCTTAAATAAATATTATGCTTAGTAAACTTTTCAACATTTTCCGTGTAACGCAGGAGTTGATTTTTACTAATACATAGACAGTTTAAAATGTTAGTAAACATTTTAAAAAAAACTTCACTTTCGTTCATTTGATGCGCAAAAGGAATCCGAAATTTAATATTTTTCTTAATTTGGCCTGGTTTAATAATTCAACGTCGCCGTCATCGGTAAGCAACAATAGGCCCCAAATTGAGTATGCCGGTTGTTAAGCACTTCACTGTAAATATGTTTAGGGATGTTTCCTTGATTAATTTTGAACAATATTGATCCATTTTCAATATCTACTGAAATACAGTGCGCCGATACTCTTTAATGTGATCTCTGATTTTAGAAGCCATGACGCAATTTACTTTAGCAGTGGTAACTACATACTTGGGATGTCCTACCGTTGGCGGCAGTGCTTTGTGACATCTACGTCCACTGCTTGCAAATTCCAACAAGCTGATATTGTATAGGATGTTGATCAAGCCTGTTGTCGTGTGGAGGTGTGAGAGTTGCTTCCTTTCAAAATTTCGGGAGAGCAATTTATAACGATATGGAGCTTTATAAATTGCAACTATGTTAAACGTTTCTAGTGTGTGAAATTAACCGATCTTTAATTTAAGGTTTAGTGTGATTTTGTTACACTAGATTACATAAAATTAAAACAAACTGCGAAAAAACCAGAAACCTAATTAATTCCGCGAAACTTTTGTGTATCGAAATTGATGATTAACAATTAATTTCATGATGGAAATGTCGAAACTAATTAATTTTTTCTGCGGAATTATTTCTGGGCCGCCTGAGAAATGTACTAAAAATATTTGGTTGGGGTGCTTGATAATTTTAATCAGTTTTTACTATAATTATTTTGAAACAGAAAATGAATGCACAAATAGTATTAAAAACAAATAACCTTAACAAGATTCACATTTTATTCCCGGCACAATTTTAGTTACACAATTTTACAAACTACATACTTGAAAAAATATAAATTTTGTACAAATAATGACAATTTTACATGTTAGTTCAAATTAAATGAATACTATGTACTAAATAAACATTATGCATAGATTTATTAGTGCATCAATTGTATTTTACTTACCGTAATTATCAGCTAACTTTATTATTTCAACACTATTTAAATTTTTATTATTTCCTTTTATTTTGAACGCAAACTTGGCAAAGACTGTACAAACTAACAAAAATTCAAAACGAAACAAATCCCGAACAATTTCGAAATTTCAAGAAAAATCAAAGCTTGCTTGCAATTTTTTGAATTTTTTTGTTTTGATTTTGCTTGTGCTTGCAATAATAAATTTTTGTTTCTGATCGAAATTTTACGCTTGTTTCCGTTCTCTAGTATGTACTTCCAAGTAAATTATTTAATTTTTAAAATTTTATCTAGTAGTCTCTTGCCGTTTTCATCATTATTTACTGTGGCGTCAAAATGTCGACGAAAACTATTGTAGGAATATTCAAAGGATTTGATTATAAAATACAATGTTATTTGTCAGTCGTGAACAAAGTATCGTATTCAACTCGCATATAATGGCTGTTATTCACTCAGATGACACATTTTAATCAAAATCTCGCCTATCGGCTCGTGTCGGTAAACTTAATCTTCATGAATAACAGCTACCATTATATGCTCGTTGAATAATATACTATGGAATTATTGAATAATGAAAGAAGAGACTACTAGATAAATTAGCAGTGAATAATGGATATCATTATAATTGATGAAACAAACGTATAAATGAGCATATTATACGTTAGTCGTGGATAATAATATATTGTTCAACGAGCATATAGTGATAGCTGTTATTGACAAAGATGAAGTTTGTCGACACGAGCCGATAGGCGAGATTTTGATTAAAACGTTTAACAAACATTTGCTTGTATTTGAAATAGAAAAAGGAAAAATCTCTATTTCAAAAACCCTATTACTCCTATATGATATACAACGTTTCAAAGCACCAGTTGTACTTCCAAATTTTGCAATCAACTGAAAGTTTCATGCCAAAGGCTGTACAGTTTTAAGCATTTTGTATATTTTTCCAGATATAAAAAATCTTTACACCTGATACCACCAGTGTCGAGGAATATGATGGATAATCCGCATTCATCGAAAAAATTCTATGTTTATTTTTGGAGAATCGGTATTGGAATGTAGTTAACTTAATTTGAAAAAAACGTTTATATAAATATATACTTTGAATTATTTATTTTTACATTGTCGTGCTTACTGATAAACATTTAAAATAGTTGGCATTGCTTGAATTGTATAACACTTGATATAATAGGAGATTCGAAATAAAGCAATCTGAAATAATCGTTAACGAATTCGTTTTGTTTTATTTTTTTGGAAAAAACGGAAAAATCTTACGACAGGAATAATTTAAATATGATGGTTGAACCATTCATAATCGTTTTAAATTATTTATGACGTTCAACCTACAATATCCAGCAGCGTCTATATTAGTTTGGAATTTCATATAAAAATATGTTTAAGGTATTCAAACCGATTTTGATAGTGGTGTTCACCTATTAACAACAAATTTCGAACGGAAAATATCTCGAGTTCCGATGTTCACCCAAATTTCATTTTTTTTTTTATTTTTTATTTTTTTTTTAATATTCATTTAATGACCAAATATTTTACTATAAATTAAATATGCCGCTTTATAATTATTACAGTAATTATACAAGAAAATACGTGGTACAAGTTTACTTTTGCGCCTAAATGTATGCAAACACTACTATAAGTATTGAGTTGTAGTAAGCCATGAGAATTTTTTGTTAAACATTTTTTTCCTATTATAAACTTCATAGCATGCTATGTTTCAAACAATATAACAATGAAAGTTAAATAATTTAGGTAGAGCGGCTAAGGTCTGGGGTTCGATTGTGCCCAAGGCATTTTAGTTTAGTTTTTTCAATTTATATTTTTTTGACGTTCACGTCTCACACCGCATGTTCAAAAAATTGAAACGAAATTTTGGCTTTGGTCGTGGGCAATTACTGTAAGCATTACTTTTAATTTAAATGTATGATTTCTTCTATGATTCACACGATCCGAGCAATTCCGAAGTCAATTTTTGCGTAAAACGTTTTAATTTTAAATTAAAATAATTAATTTCCACACTAATTTTAATTTAAATTAAATTTACAAAATAGAGATTTACAGTGTTTGCCTCTTCTGATCGGAGTAATTCTGGTGCTAATTTGTGCATAAAAAAAACTGCTGCAGATAAATTATTTTTAATTAAAATAATTAATCTCCACATAAATCTTAATTAAAATTACAAACTACAAAATAGCTATTCGCAATGATTGGGAGCACTGTAGCGAGAGAACTGATCTGATCGGAACAATTATGGTATCAATTTATACGAAAAAAATCCATGGCAGATAATTTATAGTAAATTAAAATAATTAATCTCCACATACATTTTAATTAAAATTAAAATCTTGTTCTGTTGATTTTAACTGCTGGGTCATCATTTTCCTGGCAATAAGGTAAAATTTTTTATATATAATTTATCCTCACATTTTCCGAGTACACTAACAAGTTAATAAGTTAATTATAATTAGTAGAATCCAAGTGTTAAAGGTAAAACTTGTAAAAAACCTTTTATTTTTCTAAACGTATCAAATTCTACGTGCAGAAATTAGGGAATTAGTAGTATAAAACTCTATGACTAATGCTCGAAACAATTTGTGAAAGCAAATTGATATTACAAAGCTATATCAAATTCTATAGTGGCGTGATTAGAAAATAATTACATTGAAACAAATGCAAACAGTAATTAAGATTCGGTAAAAAATCAATTAAAATTAGATAAACAAGAATTAGATAAGCAGGTTAAAATTAGTGTGTATTCTGAAAGTGATAGTTCACCAGATAAATCTCTTTACGAGTCCGATCTGTTTTTTTCAGATTCATTAGACTTAGCTAATAATAAATTACCAACTTTAATAATCCGCAAAATTCCAAATAAAATGGCAGATATTAAAGAAGTATTGGAATTATTTGATGTAGATAAAATTACCAAGAATATCGCACCGTTTGACGGAAATAAATCAGATCTTATCAGATTTATAGAAACAGTTACTCAAACTCTTAAAGTATGTGAAAAAATAGAGCAAACCGATTATTACAAAATAATTATTGCTAATATAAGGAATAAAATTATAGGTCCAGCAAGTAATTCGCTCACTACGCATAATGTAAGTCATAATAATTGGATGGAAATTAAATCCCATCTCGTTGAAAAATATGCAGATAGTAGAGATGAATCGAATTTACAATTAGAACTTTGTAGCCTAATTAAAAATAATTTAACACCGGAAATTCTTTATACAAAAATTCAAGGTATTTTAACTCTTTTAGCTAGTCAAGTAAAATTAAACAATGAAAATGATGACATTATTAAACATCAAATTCTGAACTATCAGAAATTAGGTTTAACCGTATATCAAGCGGCGCTCAAAGAACCACTAGGTAGTAGGGTTAGGGCATCAAATCCGAAAGATATTAACGAAGCAAGAGACATCGTGATTAAAGAGGAGAATATACAAAAACTTAAACAAAATTATGCTAATCAAAATAATTCAAAAGCACATTGGAATTCGAGAAATCAAAACCAAAGTAATTCCAACCAAACCAACTCTGTGAAAAAAGAGGAGGAAACTTCCAAAGCTAATTTTAAACAAAAAAATAATTTTTACAATAACAAAGCTAAAGATAATAATTATAGAAATAACTCAAAAAAAGAAGTTATAGAAGACGGAGATAAAAATAAATACCACAATAACAACATTAAGAAAGAACATTATAATATCGAAACGAAAATTGATGACGAAAATTTTTAATTAAAAGCCTCGGAAATACTGAATTATTTAATATATCCAATATTTCAAATTTACCCTTTATTGTTTTAACATTAAACAACAAAATTCTAAAAATTCTTATAGACACGGATGCTAATAAATCATATATTAACCCCGAATATGTCAAACCAAATCAAATTGAAAAAACAAAATTAACTATAAATAGTCTATTTAAAACCTCAACTCTAAACGAGAAAACTCAGATAAATTTTCCAGAAATTGGAAAACCCATTGAATTTTTTATAATGAAATTTCATAAGTTCTATGATGGACTTATAGGATATGAAACCTTGGCAGACCTTAACGCTAATGTGTTAGTGAAATCAAAAAAATTACAAAGCCCGTCATTTTCAATTATTTTACATGATAAAATTCGATCATGTATTAAACCATTCTTTCTTGAACCATTAACCAAAATTGTTGTGGAAATTCCAGTAAATATTGATCAAGGTCAATTTTACATAAAACCTGTCAAAATACAGGATAGCGTCTATATCCAGGAGGGAATTTATAAAACAAGTGAACCCTCTAAAGCTTGTGTAGAAATTATAAACGAATCGGAAACTAAAAAAGAAATATTTTTGGTCGAACCTATCACGGTCCAACCAATTAATGAATTTAATGAAATTAATTTTCAATTTTGTAAAGATTTTTTTTTATAAATTATATTAAAACAATTAAAAAAAAAAAAAAAAAAAAAAAAATCTTCCATAAGTAGTGAACCCTTTGATTCAGACGAATTTGAGTTAAAATTAAAAATCGAAAATTTAAATCAGGAAGAAAGAAAGCACATTGTTAGTCTATGTAAAAATTTTAGTGATATATTTTATAAGAATAACGAAAAATTAACATTTTCCAACAGTGTAAAACACCAAATAAACTTGGAACATGAGAAACCTGTATTCACTCGACGCTTTAGGTATAATAATTACCAAAGAGCCGAAATAAAAGAACAGATAGAAAAGTTGTTAGAAAATGGAATCATTCGCCCATCTTTCTCACCCTGGGCAAGCCCGGTGATAATAGTTCCAAAAAAGGCGGATTCCGCAGGAAATAAAAAGTGGAGGTTGTGTATTGACTATAGGTAGCTTAATAAGCAAACTATAGATGATAAATACCCTTTGCCAAATGTCACTGATATTCTGGACAAATTAGGCAAAGCCATTTATTTCACAAATATTGATTTAGCCTCTGGATACCATCAAATTCAGGTTCATCCTAAAGATATTGCGAAAACGGGATTCATAATTGAATCCGGGCATTTTGAATTTGTAAGAATGCCCTTTGGGCTAAAAAATGCGCCAAGTACGTTTCAGCGCATTATGGATAATGTCCTGGGAGAATTGTTAGGTAACAATGTACTATGCTACTTAGATGACATCATAATATACAGTACTAGTCTAGAAGAGCATATACTGGATATTCGAAAAGTATTTACCAAATTAAGAAAAGCTAATTTGAAAATTCAAATGGACAAGACATATTTCTGTCAAAAAGAAATAGGGTTTCTGGGTCATATAATTACCCCGGAAGGTGTCAAGCCAAATCCATCGAAAATCGAAGCCATTACTAAAATTGAATTACCTCAAACTCAAAAAGCAATTAAATCATTCCTCGGAATGGTAGGCTACTATCGCAAATTTATTAAGGATTTTGCAAAGATAACTAAACCGTTAACTAAGTGTTTAGCCAAAAAAGCAAAAATCATTATTGATGATGAATACATCAAAAGTTTCGAACTTTGTAAACGACTGCTAACAACGAAACCAATTTTAATCTATCCAGATTTCGAAAAAGAATTTATTCTTACGACCGACGCGTCAAATTACGCAATAGGGGCGGTCTTATCGCAGGGTCTCATTGGTAAAGATCTACCAATATGTTACGCTTCGCGTACGTTGTCCAAGACTGAAACCAACTACTCTACAATAGAGAAGGAACTCCTTGCTATTGTATGGGCGGTCAAGTATTTCAGACCTTATCTTTATGGTAAGAAATTTTTAATTCTAACGGATCACAAACCATTAATTTGGTTATTCAATGCAAAAGATCCTAATTCTAAAATAGTAAGATGGCGGCTCAAACTTGAAGAGTACGATTATCAAATCTGCTATAAGAAGGGAACATCAAATACAAATGCGGATGCCCTTTCTCGAATGGAATTAAACCAATATTTAGAAACAAATTCACTTTCATACCCTGAAACAATTGACTCAATACGTGCTAAAAATGAATCCATCATTAACAAGGGTTCTGAATACAAAAAAACAAGTAACAATAATGTTACTACCAATGAATTCAATGACAGTAAAGTCAATAAAAACAAAGATGCTGTATCAGGCGCCGATCAGTCATCATCAAACGAAATAAATATAAATGAAGTTATAAATGACTTCTTAAATTTAGAAATTAGTGAAACTATAGTAAATCAAGCTAACGCTAATTATGAAACAATAACACCAATTAACAAATTCAAGCGGCAAATCTACGTTATAGTCGACGATAACTACGAAGAGCTTAATGAAAGGTTTGTTATCAAGTTTCTTACATACAAACATTATACTTTTCGAAAGAGAAAATTCGAGCAAAAAGATATCGAATACATTATTCAAAAGTATGTAACAAAATCCATCTCAGGCTTATATACTGATGATGAAACATTTATGTTATTTCAAAAGCATTTAGAGATACAAGACAAAAAGCGACTTGTAAGAGCTAGGGCTTTATTAAAGGACATCGTTAATAACGATGAGCAATTGAAAATAATAGAGATTATTCACATCCCGTATCATCGAGGAATTAACGAAAACTTAAAAAAAATTGGGCGAACTTATTTTTTCCCCAAAATGAAACAAAAAATTACGGAATTCATAAGTAAATAAGTGTGACACTTGTAAAATAAACAAGTATGAAAGGAAACCAGTAAATTTAAAATTCAAAATCTCCCCTACACCTAATGGACCAATGGAGATACTTCATTGCGATACATTCGTATTACGCTCTAAAACATTCTTAACTATAATGGATACATTTTCCAAATTTCTCTCCATTTTCGAGCTTTCGAATCGCAAGTCTCAAACCATTATTCGAATGTTTAAAACATTTTTTTCTAGGGAGGGTATTCCAAAACAAATCGTAATTGATTCAGCCACCGAATTTAATTCCGAAATCTTCGTTAATTTTATGGCAATGCATAATGTTGAATTACACACAACAACAGCCAAAGCCTCAACCGGGAATAGTCCCATTGAAAGAGTTCATTCTACATTGACAGAACTCACTCGAATCATAGCATCACAAAACAAAAATATGTCAATCAGTGAGCTATTAGATGAAGCAACTTTTGCGTATAATGCATCAATCCATTCATCAACGGGTCTAACACCATTCGAGTTACATAGGGGACATATTAGTTTGAAAAGTATTCCAAATAATCTTTCTGAACAGTCAGACGATTATTTAAAGGAATTGCGAAATAAGTATCAAGAAATGGCAACGCTCATTTCGGATACAAATCGACAAACTAAATCTAAGATAATTAATGCTCTGAACGAAAAACGCCAAGATCCATTACAATTTCAGGAAAATCAAACAATTTTCGAAAAAACTACCAGAGACAAATTGGTCCCGAAATACATAAAGCACGTGGTAACTAAGGATAATGACGTCACAGTCAATACGAATAAACGTAGAGTGCATAAGCGTAGAATAAGAAATTGTAACAATCATCTAAACCAGAATAATATCTTGTTACAGGATGCTCCGGGCGGTTCAGCTGCAACAGTTAGAACACTTCGATCTAACGCAAGGTTAGGGAGTTTTAGCCCTCAACCTAGGAGGAGCTAGAGTAATTGAATCTTACTCAAAACTAATCCAGATAATTGAATTAAATGACATTAAAAATAATTTCATTACGGTCAATACCAAACTAAGTAGAATTACGGAAATAATGAAACAACATAAAATTTCTGATAAAATTTTAGTAGCAATAGCTGAAAGGAGAATAAATAATCTTGAAATCTCTTTGTATAACATTCTACCCGATACTTATAAACTTCGTCAAAAACGTGGGTTCAAGGTAACGTAGATCAAGAAGACTACGAAGAATTACAAAATTCAATTAAAAAGTTAGAAAACGGACGTTATGAGTTAGTGGACAAATTAAATGACCAAATAAAAATAAATGATCAATTGATAACTCAGAATAAATTAATCATAAGTCATATTAATAACATGTCAATTCAAATGAACGAATGGATCAATACAGCTAAAATATCAGAAAAACGTCTGATAGAAACAGTTTATTTAGATAGATTATTTTCAGAATTATATGATAAAATTATGATAGTGCAGTAACAAATCAATGAGGTTCATGACATAATAACCTTCGCAAAAATTAATATTATTAGTAGGCATATTTTAGATAATGAACAAATGGAATACGTTACTACGGAATTTGATAAAGACGGAATTAAAATTCATTCGGAAGAGCAAATTTACTCTCTTTTAAAAATAAAAGCTTTTTATAATAACACCGATTTAATAATTATAGTTGAAATTCCTAAATTTAATAATCAATCCTTCAACCTTTATAAGATAAAAACTTATCCTATCAATAATCAAATCATAAGTCAACCATATAACCACATAATCCTAAACCCAGAAAATTATATGGTAATTAATAACCTTTGTCCAATGGTGGAACAAATATACATGTGCCAAATCGATCAAATCCATAAAATATATGGAAATTGCATACCTGAGTTACTCAACAACAAAAATGCCAGTTGCAACACTCAAGAAATGAAGCCAACTGAAGAAATCATACTCCTAGAAGATGGATTCCTGTACATCTCATCACCAGCAGGAACTAGTATAACCACTACATGCAGCTTAAAGGAAGCGCTTATTAAAGGAATCAAATTAATCAAATTTTCGCAATGTTCGATTACTGTTAATAACAGGAGATATACAAATAATAAAATTCAGCATAAGCGTAAAATAACATTGGTTCAACCATTAGATAATATCGGAATCAATGTCACAATGCAGAAATCCATAAACATTCCATTACTCACGGAACAAACAATTAAAAATGTGGACAAAATTAATGCGGGAAATCATCAAATTAAAATTTTCCAATATACATTCGCAATTTCATCGACAATAGTTATCCTTATAATAGTACTAAATACTAATAGTTTTTGTCATTCACAGAAAATATAAGGGTACATTCTCAAAATTAAAGGCTAGGTTAGCGCAGCAACTACAGAAGAAAAATGTCGAGGGCGACATCAATCTTAAGAGGGAGGAGTTATATATATATCACATACAGACGATATACGACATCCAAGGGCAACCTCAAGTAACCTCATGCAAGGAAAAGTGCATCAACAACAGTTTGCACTTATCAACAAATGCAGCACAAATGCAACATTGTAATTAAATCAAATTGCAATATTTTAATTCAAATCAAATTTCAAAATGTAAATTAAATATAAATTATAAATGCATAATTGCATTTTCTGCTTTATTGTTTTTCTTTATCGCAGAGTACATAATTACTCTGCTTACATTTTATATTCATTCTACTTTTAAACTCAAACTTGTAAACACTAATAAAAACGAAATACAAAGCATTCAGTGAGTGTAATTAACTGAAACCTACAAAAATTAAAATAAATAAGTTATATTATTTGAAAGCGCTCGAACCACAACTCGCGTAATAAACATAACTACACCTGGGGTACCTTCCTTGTATAGAGTGACCCACGATGCTTTTATTTAATTTTCACAATAATGACGCTGTTATGAAAATTTTATATATTTTCGTTGAAACAATGAAAACGATTTTCTTAAACGATGTCAATATTATGTTTAAATCCAAACAATTATGGAAATATCTCAAAGATCATAATTAAAATTTTTTAATGATTTCCCATGAAATGTTTAGGTAATTATTTCCTTATGCTCGGTTTTTGCACATTACAGCTTTGTAACCGCCTTTGATAAAACGCAAATTTTCTACTTTTATTTCCAAAACTTTTAATTGGGTGTCCTCTTTAAATATAATTAAATACAAATCTAAAATTGTATATACCATAAACTTACATTCAACTTTGTTGTTGTAACTTAAATTAATTATATTTACGAATTCATGAGGCATTATTTAGGAAATTTTCTAGACAAGTATATATTTCTTAAATTGTAACTTTATAAACTTTTAATATGTATTATCAACTTTTTAATTTCTACGAATAAAAACTTTTCGGAGCGTAAAAGCTTCAATTAAATTAGATGAATTTTAATTTTTAATGCTTTTGACTTGTAAACCAATTTTAATAATTTATACGCCACAACAAAACAATAAAAATCCATGTTTTATGAAACTTTAAAGCTCTAATTGGGTAATGCACTGAACTTCATCTCTACAATATTATTATCATGTCACAATCCTTTTGAACTTTATCCGCAAAACAAATTGTTGTCTTAACAACTCAACATTCCCGCATTACACGAAACCTAACAAAAAAAAATAACAAAAACCAACTTTAATTGACATATTGAAATATTGGTCCAAAAGTTTCATCGTTCAAATTTTCATCATAATATCGATTTTTCGAAGCATCAAAAACTTTTCCATTATAATATAGAATCAAGCTTTTTATAGATTTTATTATTGTTGTTGTTGTTGCCATAAACTTCTTCAAATAATTTATATTTGTGCTTTAATCAGAAAAAGTTTCTTTTTTGATTACTCTACCTACTACACTCAGTCTCATCCGAACAAATTCTTTTTTTTTTTTTTTTTTTTTGGAACATAACATGATTATGAATTATATAGAATGTTGGGATACGATATATTAAAAGGAAAACATAATATATAAAATATCCTTATTAATAATAAAATAAGGAATATAATAACAACAACACTAAAATTATGTGGATGGATATATAAAATATAAATAAACACGAAACGGGCGCTATTATGTATATAGTTGGAATGCCAACTGAGTACAACATTTTGCTTCTTTATGGTGTAAGTTGTAATATTTTCGTTTCGTTTGGCTGTATACTACCATAGTGTTTTCTTAATATACATCTGTCATCAAAAAATGGAATGGAACAGCACCAAAACAAACTACACACACAAAACACAAATTAAATTGGATTTTTTTTGTAACAAAATGTTTCTTTATAAAATATAGTGGTTTAGCAATATGTAAAAGTCAAACTCTTTTTGTTAAAAATGTGTATTGTTGTGTTGCCTTGGCACAAAATCATCAAAGAGCAGCGCTACATACTCGTATACATACATAAAAAAGACTAATTAAAAAAATCAAAAATTCTAATTAATTTTTTTGGTATCTGCGGTTTACAAATACGAGTACCTAAATACATGCTTTACGTCACACCACATAAAAACTCACTCATTTTTGATTGATCGATGTGGTTTGTGTAAACCTAATTAACATAACTTACATTTTATATTCCTGTAATTTACGTATAAATTTTACCTTTATACACATAATTTATACAATCGTTTATAAAATAGTTTTGTGACTATACAATCCAAAACCACACTTACAAAGCATAAAAAAAAATCACAAAAAATAATTTTCATTATCATAATTTAATGTATATCTATGTATGTGTAATTGTGTATTTGTGCGAATATTTTTCTATCATTGATCCATTTGAAATCGAAGAAAACGCAAAAAGGAATTTATATTTTTTCCAGCATCAATTCTTAAAATAACAATAATAATGATTATAATGATAATAATAATAATAATAATAACAACAACAATATCATAAGAGATAAGATAATCATCAGAAATCATAAAATATACGCCAACAACAACAAACGGAGGAAACAAAATAAAACGGAAAAATAATTTTGATGTGCGGAAAATGTTTACTCGTAAAGTGGTTTTGTACCAATCCATTTTTGTTTTGTTCGTTCTTTACATTTTGGTGTACAGTGTGGCGGCGGGTGTGTTTACTCTATACTAGCTATATAGATTTTGATGAAGAAAATATATTTTTTTGAGCTAAACACACATATTTTTATTTTAAATCAAGTCGAATAAATCAAATCGGATAAATTTTAATTCTAACAAAAAAAAAAAAAATCGAGGAAAAATAGATTTCCCCCCGCGTATTTATATCTTAAATCCCTGTGAAATTGAAATCACATTGTGAATGTTTTTTTTTGATTTTTTTCGTCTGATATTCTTAGCACACACAAGTTTTTTTTTTTTTGTGTGTGCGTTTGCTCGCAATGCTAAGTGATTATAGATAAGAGATTTATAATATTGAAAGTATTTTAGAACGTGTGTGCGAGTTGTATGTTTATTATGATCAGATAAAAGATAAACGGTTTAATACTACGGGATCAAAATTGTACGCTTGAGGAGCTTTTAAATAGGAGTTTTAATAATTCAATTCTAAAGTAATAAACTTAATCTCGTTGTGTTGAAAACTCAATTTTATACTTCTGGATTCAAGAAAAATGTTTGAAATTGAAAGCTTTTCTAAGGTATCATTTGCCTCAAGTAATATAATCGAAAACTTTGTTTGTAAGCCTTTTAAATAAACTTTTAGGTTTTAGATATTTTTTGTTGTGTCTGCATTTTTCAGAATCAATAATATAAAAATATAAAGGCTTCATTGGTTGATCAGAACTCGTGTCTTCCAAATTAAGTATACTCCCAAATCAATCCCAAACTTGATCTCTTAAGTCAGTCTTCAGCTCAACCTCCAAAAATAATATTTGGGTAAAGTTTAGTTTAAATTGGTCAGATTTTTGGATGAAATTCTGCAGTATGGCCAATTATGTATATAAATTCAAGATTTGCGATGGGAATTCTATGGATGGATTCTAAAAGGATACTGCTAATTGCGAGACTCTACACTACTGTTAGTAGTTTTAATTCTTCAGTGCGTATATCCGCCAAACACTTTGATTTTTAAGCATGGCCAAACTTACAGCTCTGAGAGTAAATACTCAAGAAACATACCCCCAACGTTTAAAGCGAAAGATTGGTGAGGAAAGTTTGTAGGCGAACTTGAATATTATTTCGAAGATAATCTCGATCGTTAAGCAATTGAAATAGATGTTTACGCTACCTCAAAGCAACTTCAATAGCTGCATGATTTACAGAAACCTCATCAGACAACAATTTAAAAGCCATATTATCCTCACAATCACAAATTTCATCATATTCGGTTAAAAATAGCTAAGGTATATCGTAGCTGCCCATATTCCAGAATTTAAACTTTGCAGTTTCCAACACATTTGTCAAATTTCCTCAAAATCGGACAAGAAATAGGGATGTTCTATCACACTTGGCCATATTCCAGAATTGTATCTAAAAATCATTTTAAAATCCAATTTCCGAGCCATTATAACAAATTTCATAATAAACGGATAAGGAAAAGCCAATCCACCTCTATCAGCTATATTCCAGAACTTCTTCCAAAAATTATTTTAGAATCCCATTTCTATTATAAACTGTTAAGAAATGGGCAAGTTCTGTCATACTTCGCCATATTCCAGAACTTCATCCAAAAAACATATTACTATCCCAATTCGAACACACAATTCGATCGAAAGATTTGTCAATGGAATTTGTGGAAGCTCGTTTATTGAATGAATATAACAAACGACGTGGCCAAAATAATGAACATGAACAGTCAAATCAATCATCGGCCATGAACCTGAAAACCAAGATGGTTTATTATCATTGTGGTAAACCCCGACATAAAATAGCTAATTGTTTTAAATTAAAAAACAAATATAATTTTAACAAATCAAAACTAAGTAAAAATGGAGATGCAAACAATGCTTCTACTAGTAAACAACTGCTAAATACAACAAGAAGTGATGTTGCCGTTTGTTTGTGGGCAGATAGTGATTATAAAACTAAGGACACAACTAATTTTAATGCTGCTATGATTATAAATTCAGAGGTAGAAAGTGATGAAATTAAGTTTTTATTGGATTCTGGTGCAACGGAACACATGGTCAATGATGGAACATGTTTTAATAAGTTATTCGATATTTAAAATATAAATATAAACGTCGCCAAGAAGAACGAAAAGTTAATTACAAAGCAGCAGAGTGAAATAAATATATCAACAATGTATAAAGGTGATTTATCAGTCAAAATGTATCCGAATTAAAATGCAATTTATTGTCGATTCCTGCATTAACCAAAAAAGGTTTCAAAAATTATTTTTGGTGGAAATCGTGCATTTGCAGAGTTAAATGGTGAAATAATTTTTGTTGCAAAATAAAATGGTAAATTATATGAAGTTATTTTTCGTATTTATCGTACAAACTTTGCTGGTATTGTAAATAATGATTACTTGAAATTTTCACAAAATCTTTGGCATTTTCGGTTGGGACATTTAAATTCATATGATATGAAAAAGATGATCAAAAATAAACTGATTAATGGCATATAGAAAATATTAGTGTCAATACAGAAAATGAATTTTGTGAATCATGTGTTGTGAGTAAGCAGACTCGTTCATCATTTTCGCAGAATTCAAATATTCGTTCAAATCGCATTCTGGAAGTAATACATAGTGATGTTTGCGGTCCTATTTCTGAAGTGGCATGGGATGGTTCCAGATATTTTGTAACATTTACGGATGATTACTCGAGAACATCAATGGTTTATTGTATTGAAAGGAAAAGTGACGTACTTAACAATTTTAAAAAGTATGTTGCAATGGATGAATCTTTACATGGGTGTAAAATTGCTAAACTAAAAGTTGATAATGGAGGTGAATATTCATCGACGGAATTTAAAGAATTTTGTGAACAGAAAGGTATTCAAATAGTATATACGGTTCCATATAATCCGGAAATGAATTCAGTTGCTGACAGATTTGGCCATGATAACAGCTAGTGGTTTGGAGTGTCGTTTTTGGAATGAAGCGATTTTGGCAGCAAATCTTATTAAGAATTGTTCTCCAACCAAAGCATTTGGGAAACAATTTATAACCAGAACTCTAGCTGAAATATGTTATGGTTCTAAGCCAGATTTATCTCATATTAAAATTTTTGTTATAATCATGTCCCAGCTGAAAAGAGAAAGAAATTAAAACGAAAATCAATTAACTGTGTCTTTCTGGGTTACTCTTCGTCACATGGTTCCTATCATTTATGGAATTTCAAAAGAAACAAATTAGTAATTGGACGTAATGTGGTTTTTGATGAAAACTTCGTATAAAATAAAAATAAAATGGTCACTATAGTCTCCGAGACAGCTGTTGATCAAGAAAGGTCGACCTCTAATGCATCAAAATTTAAAGAAAAGTGTGACGATTTAAACGGTGCTTCTGAACAATTTTCTAATGCTGAAGAAAATAGGCGCAATTCAAAGATGGATGTTATAGGTGATTTCAGAGAAAATATCCACAGTGTTGGTGTAAATAGCACTGGTGATATCGTTCGTCGAAGTACTCGTGAGTCAAGAAAGCCACAAAGATTTGGTAATTTCATGGTACCGGATTGGGATGAAGATCAATGGATTTATGAAGACGTGAATTATGCACTATCAGCATCGAATTTATTGATGATGATCCGGTTTCAATTAAAGAAGCCAAACAGAGAACTGATTGGCCAATGTGGAAAAATGCAATTGATGAAGAGTATACATGTTTGTTGAGGAATAACACGTGGTTCAAATTAAAACGAAAAGATAATGGTGAGATTAACAAATATAAAGCTAGATTAGTTGCTCGTGGGTTTACTCAAGAAAAAGGGTTTGATTATAATGAAACGTATTCGCCTACAGCAAAATTAACAACGTTTCGCGCATTATTGTCAATTTCTTTACATTATGGTTATTATATACATCAAATGGATATCAAATGCGCATTTCTCAACGGGTTTCTTGAAGAAGAAATATATATGCATCAGCTGCATGGTTTTATAAAGGATTCAACAAAGGTTTATAAACTACAACGATCACTTTATGGTCTAAAGCAAGCTTCCCGTATGTGGAATGAGAGATTCAATTAATACATCATTAAATTGGGATTCAAAAGATGTCTGCCTGATCAATGTGTGTACATTAAAATTGAGAATACTACTGTTTGTTATATTTTATTGTAACAATAGTTTGACAATTATTGTCAAAGGAATTTGAGATGACGGATATTGGCGAAGCTGATACATTCCTTGCAATGCAGGTTCAGTATGATAGAATGAACCATATGATTGGCTTGAGTCAACCACATTATTTAAAAGGGATGATTAAGAAGTTCAACATGCAAGATTGTAAAGAGATTGCTTCACCAATGGAGAGAAACATTGATTTGATTAAAGATAAAAAAACGGATTGTGATGATGTTCCTTATCGGGAACTGATTGGATGCTTCACTTATGCAAAATGAGACCAGATTTATGCGCATCCACGTTCAAAGTATTTGGTAATACGGTCAGTTGAGTATCAAGGAAACAGGCAACTGTAAGGCGTACAACACATCGAACGCGAACTGCGAATTTCGAATAAATTCCACAATGCGATATTCGTAAATAGACGCGCATAGAGCATGGCACGAATTAAATAAACGTCAAATATAAAAAATCTTCCGAAACTTGACGTTTATTAAATTTGCGCCGCGCTCTATGTACGTCTATTTACGAATATCGCATTGTGGAATTTATTCGCAATTCGCAGTTCGCGCTCGATGTGTTGTACGCCTTAGACTTAGTTCAACTGAGGCTGAGTCATTGAGTCACGGTATCTGTGAGGCAAAACGGTTATGTATGTTGTTAAATGAACTTGGAATAAATTGCTCATCAACCGTTGTCTATGTGGATAATCAATCATGTATCCGTGTTGCAGAAGAACCAAGAGAACATAAGTGTATGAAGCATATCGATATTAAATTCAATTTCATTCGTGAATCAATTAAAAGTAAGGAGATCCAATTGATGTATGTTCCTTCAGGTGATCAACTTGCAGATATAATGACTAAGAGACTAGGTAAAAATGTTTTAATTAAACATCGAAATAATTTAAATTTGATTTAGGTGTTTATTTTGCAAACACTATTAAACTTATTAAATTAAGAGGCGGTGTTGGAATACGTAATTTAATTCGTATAACAGTTTTATATATTCATCTTGCAATACAATATGTATACTGTTCTATTACGTTCTTCTTGTTTTATATAATTTTCATCGCATATCTTTGCATTACAAAAGAAGTGATCAAGCTGAAAACATTGTTTCTTTTCTAACATCGTCGTTAATAAAGCATTACAATAAAATATAAAATAAAGGATTTCATTGAAGTACAGAATTAACAGTAATTAAAAATTTAAGAATCCCATTTCCAATATACATGTCAAATTTCATTATAATCGGTTAAGTAATAGGTAAGTTCCATCATACTTGGCCATATTCCAGAACCTTATCCAAAAGACATGTTAGAACCCTATTTCTAACACACGTGTCGAATTTCATCATAATTTCATCATAAAAATAATTTGAGAACCCCATTTCCGTTGGAAATACTTAATTTCATCAAAATTTGATAACATATAGAATCCCAATAAAATTTTTATAAAAAAATCACAAATCCTCAGTTTAACTGCTCACTAAATCCTAATACAATCCAAACGCAGCCTTAATTCAACCCGCAAACAGAATCCAATTCAACCCTCAACTCAACCGCAAACTCTACGCCAAACTCAATCCTTTAACAAGCATATATATAAAAAATTGGTTAACTGCTCACTACATCCTAAGCCAACCCCAACTCAACTCCAACTCAACCCGCAAATTGGCCCCTAACTTAACCTTCAAATCAACTCCAAATTCAATGCTCAATTCAATAATCAAACCAGCATATCTAAAAAAATCGTAAATATTTACATAACAAGGTGTTTTGGGTCAATTCATATGGCAAGTACCACACCCTCTTGACGTATCATGGGTACAGACATCCAGACAGATGGACAGACATTCTTTTTCTGTTTCATACTCAGGGATTTTCAAAACGTCGAGAAAAGTGGTTTTGGACCAACCAAATTTTTCGCCATTTTTAACAGGATTTCAATACTTTGGTCTTTTTAGACCAAAGTAATTTTTCTTTCTTCTATAGATTTGGAAATAAAATAATCGAGGTTTTTCTTTGTTAGCCGATTACCCCATTCGTTTTTCAATTAGAACAAAATTTAAAAAAACTACCGAAAACCCTCAGTATCGTGCACTGCATGGATAATTTTGAAAGCCGAATAATCTTAGTGCATGTCCGTCACAAACCATAACATTCCAAATATGTATTGTGAAAAAATCCATTTTGAAACGTTCCTGCATAATTTTGGAAACTCCTATGGCCATGCCTTCTCGATTATTTTGCTAAGCTCGATATTCTCTAAAAATTTCTAGTATTCCTGAAACATCACCTACATATATTGTTCTGTCATCCGCATAGGCCGAGGCTATCCGTGATGGGCCAATTACTCGCCAAATTAAATGATTTTCACTTCTCAAATATTATCTATGCTAAAGATGTGGTCTTAACTGTCAAGAGAAAATTCTACACTGAAAAAAAACCACAATTCGTACTATTAGCACTGATTAGCTATATAAGATTAGTTTTTTCAGTGCAAAAAAATGTCATTCTAAATTTCAAAACGTATTATTTTGTGATGGCACCGACAAAGCGAGAGATATATATATATGCTTCTTTTTTTCGCATTCTTCAAAAAAATACAAAACAAAAAATAACAAAATAGTAGTAAAAAAAAAAATCATGAATGAAACACAAAAAAGGTCATTAGTTTGGTAATTTTGTTTGTATATTTTCGAGTATGTATGATGCACGTGCAGACGATCAGTGATCATAATATTTATACCTATTGTATTAAATACATCCATACACATACATATTTTATATTTGAAATCTTCTTTAAACTAAACCAAATTTTGGAATAATATTTGGAATAATCCAGTTTGGTAATTTTGTTTGTTTTGTATATTTTTGTATATTTTCGAGTATGTATGTATGATGCACGTGCAATAATATATGTACTCCGATGTTTCATTTTCGATCTGTTGTAATTTTCTGACATGCGCAATATATTACCTTGCATAAACTGTGAGTGGTCATAATCTATATACCTATTGTATTATATATATGTATATATATATATATATATATATATATATATATATATTATACACATACATATTTTATATTTGAAATCTTCTTTAAAACTAAACCAAATTTTGGAATAATATAGCTATGTACATACATACATATATCTATTTTTTACTGAAAATGAGTTTGTCGATGAATTTTTTTTTTTTTTTAAGGTCATTCACCCTTTTGATTTGGATGTTATTTACCTTGCTTTTGAAATGCTTTCTGATGCGTTTTCCTAGGTGCAAGAAAGAAATACAATAATAAAATGGATAATAAGTTTGATTAAAATTTGAATTGCTAACAATTTGACTACATAGGCATATCATTTTTAAGGACGTCCCGCAAAACATTCTTTGTTTCTTTGCTAATTGAAGAAATGAAAAGTTAGAATAATTATTTTCAGTTTTCTATTATGAATGTGTTTTTTCCGACTTGAGGAGAACATGACAATCATTTATCATAATAAACTTCATTTGTTCCTGTACAGGGATTTTGGTCGCAAAATGAGGATTGAGGATTGAGAATTTTGTATATGTACACGGTGTATAATATACATTTTGCTATTGTGTACCGTCAAATATTTGTATTGTATTAGTGTATTTTCTCATGCGCTTTCTCATGGGGTAAGTATCAAAAACAAGCCAAGCGGGTGAATCGGTTCAAATTTTTGGTGCTTACGCTCGCCTTGAGTTATTTTTCCCTTTCTTCTTACTAGTGGAATTCATTCATTAATAAAAAACCAAAACAAAATACATAAACGTAACCAAAACAATTTCTCGCAAATAAAAAAAAACAAAAAGCAACATAAATGAAAACAAAAAAAATTAAACATTTTAATTTTTAAATTTTGAACAAAGGAACCAAAACAGAAAATAAGAAAATAAAATGATTTTGTTTATTTTTTTAGTATTGTGTTGCCTTGCAGCTCGTGAGGGTTGTTCGTTGTTCCTTTATTACGATGTTATGTCGAAGTGTGCGGACATTTTATTCTAAACAAAAAAAAAATTGTATATAAAAAAAGGTTACGCAAGTTGAAAAGGGAAGTAATAAAATAAACCATCCCGCTTTTTTATTTGCTGTGTATATGCTAGAATAAAATTTCTCCAACCTCGGACATAACATCGTATAGGAGCAACCAACCATCATGAGTTGCAACGCAATACTAAACAAAATTACAAAATAAACAAAATCGTTTTGTTTTCTAAGTTTTCTGTTTTTTTTGGTTAATATTTTTTATTTTGAGTCTCGCTTCGTAATATTTTTAATTTTTTTTCTTCGGAATTTGTTGTTCTGTCTCAGTCTCTCTTAATACATCCGATATAATCGTTCTCTTCTGAGCTTATTCCTCTTATTTGTATCATGTTATCCCTATTACTGGCGTCATTTTATCTCTTTTATTTGCATCATATTAAACGAAAAACTGAAAGACAAAATGCACATTCAACACCAATACAATTTACCAATACTATTGCCTTCCGGTAATCCTCAAATCAATCCTCATTTTGCGACCAAAATCGCTGTCCTGGTGAATAAGTTTAATGGGATACCATCTACGCAAGAATTAAAGCGTAAATCGACTTATGCCGTAATCGGCTCTTGCTCATTTTCAATCTAATTTTCTGTTAGTACGTTTTCATTCCAATTTTTAGGTAATATAAAGAGAAGAAGATATCTTACTTTCTTCAATATTACCTTAGAAATTGGCAAATATAAAAAAAATAAATGAATTGGTAATAAAAAAAATTTTAAATCCGATTTCCTTGGCGTAATTTTGCAATTTGGAACAATACAGGTGACGTGTTGTTTCCTAGTATCCAACTGCCGTTTTCGTTCTAAATTTTTTTAAGAAAATGAATAATACACTCAAGTTTTTTAAAAATATTTTTGAAAGATCCGGAGGATTATTTGTGAATTTGATTCAAACGCATTCGAATCTTCAAAGTTCATATCTGAATTGAATCAAATTCGTTCGTTTCTTATTTAAATCAAATTCGAATTTTATATTTCGTAACTACATTTGCCTCACCCAAAAGATCCCCATTTTTTTAGAACCCCATTTACCACGTAATGATGGAGAGGAATTAAGTACTCATCTACAAATTATTTACAGTTACCTGAAGTAACTAGTTCGTTTTCCCTCTTCTCTCCATCATTATAGAAACGTTGTATTCTATCGGTCAAGGTATTATTATTATCATACACATACACATCCATTTTCCCCACTACTCGTCAGGGCGAGTAATACAATTTAGTTATTAATAAGAAAAATTTCGTGTGTCAAAGGCACTTTTTGAAGGAAAATGTTACATGTACAAATCGTTTAACGAAAAATGCTGTGCCAATTCTACATATAGTTCAAAGGTCTAATATTAATGAAGAACATTTCTCATCTAATAATTTGAATAACTTCGATCTGGAACAGGACATTCCATCATTGGTTCAATCACAATCGCTAGTTTTGGAAACAATCGGTACCCAAGCTGACCAAACTGACGAAGAAATACAATTTTTGAAATTTATTGATAAAATCAACTGTCTCCACTGTGAGACGCCGAAAGAAAATTCATATATTTGCCTGAAATGTGCTAAAAGTGGAAGAGCAATTCAATTATATAAGAAGAAATTGAAAAAAAAGTCAACGAGACTATAATTTATTGAAAGCCTCCTACAAGATTCTCAAGCTTTGCTTAAGTAGAATGAAACTTAAACATAATAAATTTAAAAAAATTGATGATCACATTGATAATTGAAAAGTAAATGAAACCACGAAAAGTGTTTGTAAACGTCTTGTAAAAGAAGATTTTTACTATAATGAGAGCGACAAAATATTTGCTCAGTCATTATTTTATAAATCGGCTTCAACGTACAAGTATTTGAGGGACCAATTGAATTTAAAATTACCATCTACCTCATCTATATATAAATGGTCTCCCATTAAATTTATTCCACCAGGAACAAATGAAGTTTTGTTAACTCAACTAGAGAAAGTATTCCAAAACATGGCAACAAAATCAAAAATTTGTGTATTATCTTTCGACGAAATGTGCATAAATAAAGACCTAACCATAAATATATTTTTAGCCCGTGTTGAAGGGTTTTGTGACGATGGCCGTGAAAGAAAAAACGAATTGGCAACGTCAGTTTTGTTTTTTATGCTGCGCGGACTGGTGGATGACTGGAAATATGTTCTCAGCTATATTTTAATTAACAAATTTGCTGATCCTTTTTATTTATCAAATTTAATAAAAGAAAATATAAAGATTTGCAACGATATGTTGAAATTACATGTTGTTTTGGTAACCTGCGATCAAGCAGCTACTAACATCGCTACCTACAAAACACTTGGAATGACTCCAGAAGCACCATATTTTTTTGTTAACGATACACAAATTCTGGCGCAGTTCGATCCTCCGCATCTAATTAAATCGGTTAGAAACGCCATTTTAAAAAATAAATTTCAACATTTGGATTTTGGAGTGGCCGATGTTAATGTTATTCGAAAAATATTCGAATTTGACACAAAACAAAATGTTAAACAGATGCCAAAACTTACCATCCACCATTTCGAACCAAATACGTTTCAGAAAATGAATGTCAGTTTGGCAGGTCATATATTGAGCAGTACAGTAGCCAGTGCAATTAGGACAACATTGAAAGTTAAACCGGAAACGTTTGGTGAATTTCTGAACAACGATATACCAACCGCTCAAATGGTGCAAAGATTTAATGATCTGTTCGATTGTTTAAATTGCCGACATTTCAAATCTTCAGCTCCTTATGAACGACCACTCAAGATTGGTAATAATGTCTACACATTTCTTGAAGACAGCTTAGCATTCTTAGATAAAGTAACCATTCTTTCAAAGAACGAAAATTATTTTAAGTTTCTCAGAGGTCTTAAAATCAGCATAAAAGCTAACATTTTACTAGCTGATATTTTGAAGGAAAAGTTCGACGTGGAATACATATTAACAGGGCGAACCAACCAAGATTGTTTGGAAATTTTTTTTTCAATTCTTCGTGGGAAAGGTGGATTTAATTACATGCCATCTAGTCATGAAATTGGTATGCATTTTGCCAACAACATAGTGAGAAAATTGCTTTAAATTCTCCATTTAAAAATTGCTTGTCAGACGAATCGCAAGCTATTGATTTGGACTGGAATAGCTTTAAAACTGAATTTGAAATGAGTCTAAAACTCTAAAGTCTCAAGAGTATGCCAGTACCAATAATTTACCACCTGATGACATTGAGGAGACAGATATCCATGTTTTAAAGCAAAATGCGTTAGTATACTATACAGGCTACTGTATTTTAAAGAAAATTAATTGCCAAAGCTGCCAGGAGAAGTTGGCGATGAAAGACGACGAAATAAAAATTTCGGAAACTTTTTTGACGGAAAATTTTTTAAGAAGAATGAAACTAACTTTGGTTCATTGAGTGCTCCTTCTGATGAATTTACCAACATAGCTCGATCTTTGGTAGAGGTCTTTGAAAAATATTACCATACAAATTGTTGTTCTCCAAATGTGATTAAATTTTTAACAAATGAATGTTTGAATGAAATTAGTTCATTTTTTATACTTGTTTTTATGAGAAAGAACTGCAAATGGTCCACAGTAAATAATGAATTTTCCAAAATTAAAACTCATTTCGCTTCAAAACAAGCATCAAGAAAGCTTAAAATATTAAAAAGTTGATAATAAATTTTTTTTTATATATTTTTATGCAATTTTATTACACTTATGTCTCTCCATTAACACGATAATTTGTTAGCGCGAATATAATTTAATTTTAATCAACGCGTTTTTGTCTCAAGCCACTAAATATGCCATTTTCACAAAAACATTCAAAGTTTACACAAAGTGATGGGCACGAAATTAATAACCTTTACACAACAACCAAATCCTATCTGTAATAGAAATTGAAAAAAAAAGAAATTATCTTTGTTTGTTTATTTTTTTTTTTTTGCTTAGGCCGGTATTACATTATCACATTTGAGGAGTGTCTGATCAAAAGTGGCTATTTACGATATTCGAAAAATATTTTGTAATGATCTGGCATCTGGCTGTTTTAAACGCACATTTAAAGATTACTTTTTTATATAGCTTGTTTTGACTGTTTCTGATTTTAGGGACATTTTTGATAGAGAAATAGCCACTTTTGGTTCATTCTGATATCGAAAAAAAATTATGTATAGAAAAAAAATAATTATGCATGTTGAAAAATGTAAATAGCTACTTTTGATCAGACACTCCTCATTTATATAACTATATAAATATAATTATATTTTTTTACGAAGAAAATACTGTTATATTTAGGTTCAAGAAGCTAAATATAACAGTATTTTCTCTGTAGAAAAATATAATTATTAAAATGTGATAATGTAACATCCGCATTAGGTCGACTAGCATTTATAGCTGTATATGACCTACTATTATTATTTAAATAACGGTTATTCCAGAATCTTCTCGAAAGAAGCCATGGACATCCCCGAATATAATTTTAATCTCACTGAGTCACAAATTTGTGTTACCTTCGCACTGCACGAATATTATGGGCCTTACACGATTATACATAATAAACATTTTCAACTGTTAGTTATATCGTGAAAATTGTTTCGTCTATATAAAAATGCTCCTTTCATGCAGTTGTTCTGAATTTTAATAAATTTAAAAAACCACATACCTTGCTTAGGGTTATTGCCACAGAATTGGTAATTTCCTACTTAACATTTTTATAAAAATTATTATGTACAATGTATTATTATAATAATGTACAATGTAAAAGTTGATTCAATTTTATAAATAGATTTGCACAAATTCAAGATTATAAGGGATTGTTCACACCAAGCACGAGTAGCGAATTACGAGTAACCATTTTTCAGAAAATTTTAACATAAAATACAGTTAAATAGAACGGATTTTTCCATTTATAATATAATTACGATTATTTAATTCAAAATAAACTAAATTAAGCCCTAAAAATGCTTTAAAATAACAAAAATACTAAATTCGTACAAAGATGAAATATTCGCGCATTCGCTAAAAAATAAAATTAGGTTCCACTCGTGTTCTACATAATTTTTATTCGTACGAGTATTGACATTCGTACGAGTATCTTTTTATAAATCATTTCAAATACGATCAAAATGACTTTTAAAGATTAAATTAATATTATTTATATCGAATTATGTATTTTAAGCTTTGTCAAAACGAACAATATAAAAAAACAGGTTTTGGAAATAATTACCGTATTATTAAAAATATTTGATCATGTATGGTATTGATTTTGACATATAAATTCGCTCGCGTTTAGTGTAAATCAAATTTGCGAATTCGTGTTTGGAATTTATTCGCAACTCGCAGTTCGCGTTTGGTGTGAGTAGTCTTTATTAGTTCATTTTATTCAAAATGTTTATTTTGATAAATGATTTTTGTGTGAGTGATCTGATCATATTCAATATAAATGATCCGTTCTGCTCAAGTCGGAAAAAACACATTCATAACAGAAAACCGCAAATAATTATTCTAACTTTTCATTTCTTCAAATAGCAAAGAAACAAATAAAGAATGCTTTAAGGCACATAATTGTGTTACTTAAAAATGATATGCCTAGGTAGTCAAATTGTTATCAATTCAAATTTTAATCAAACTTATTATCCTTTTATTATTGTATTTGTTTCTTGCACCTAGGAAAACGCATCAGAAAGCATTTCAAAAGCAAGAAAAATATGTAACATCCAAATCAAAAGGGTGAATGACCTTAACCTTCATCCGTCCCTTAAAAAAGTAACACTAAAATTCCTTTGTGCAAAAATTACCAAAATAAATTCATCAGTAAATTTACGCTAAGCAAATACAAAATTCACTTTTATTTTTAATTTTATTTATTAAAACGAAAGATAACGCAGTAATTTAATAAAATATTTCAAAAATAAAATTCGATTTAGGTAAAAATGAAGCGAGGGACGGATGAAGGTTAAAAAAAACAATCATCAACAAACTCTTTTTCACAAAAAAATGTATATTATTCCAAAATTTGGTTTAGTTTAAAGAAGATTTCAAATATAAAATATGTATGTGTAAGGATGTATTTAATACAATAGGTATATATATTATGCTCACTGATCGTCTGCACGTGCATCATACATACTCGAAAATATACAAACAAAATTACCAAACTAATGACCTTTTTTGTGTTTCATTCATGAATTTTTTTTTTTACTACTATTTTGTTATTTTTTGTTTTGTATTTTTTTGAAGAATGCGAAAAAAAGAAGCATATATATATATCTCTCGCTTTGTCGGTGCCATCACAAAATAATACGTTTTGAAATTTAGAATGACATTTTTTTGCACTGAAAAGACTAATCTTATATACTAATCAGTGCTATTAGTATAAAATTTAGAAAAATTCATAGAAATGTTTGCGATAATAGTATACAAATCGTAGTTATGTATTGGAATTGACTTAAAACTCGAATTTTGATTTCACAAAATTTTGAGAGAACTATAAGTTTACAATTTACATTGCACAATAGAGAGCCAAAATACATATTTTGAAATCTCCAATTTGAATTGGATCAAGAAATGAAACTGGAAAATAAAATAAAAAATGGATTCGAATAAAACCTTTGAAGTTGAGTATCCAGATTAAAATAAATTTACAATTTCCATCTGGATTTGAATAATCTATGAGTGACATTTTAATCCAAAAATTGAGTTAAACTTCCAAACTGTACTTGAATGTTGATTGTAATTTTGATCACGCTTATTGAATAAAATTGAAATAAAAACTTGTGTGAAATTTATGGTACAAAGTTTTAACAAATATTTAGGCATTCAAATAATTGATTATTATAATTTCGCTTTTAAGATGTTGTGGTATTCAGACTAGTAACTTAGTTTAAAATTGAAATGGATTCGAGAAAAATTAAGATTTTTAGTCAGAAATTTGGTTCTAAGCTGTTGATGAAAAGAAATTGAACAAAATGATAAATGAAATTTTCGACATAAATCTGTAAATTGGTCAACTGCTTTCGACAATGAGGAAATTGATTACGAAAACGAAATTCTTTATTTTGCATTTGGGAAACACGTTTTGAAAACAATTTTAGCAAAATATTTAATGCACTTTATGTGACTGAGATTAAATTCTAAACACAATTTCAACAAATTTTTTGATCAACAGTAAACGTCAGGAATCGAGCAAAAAATCTGAATGCTTTTTGTTTGTAAATAAAAGCATTTCAATTTTAAACGGTAATTGAATAAAATCGTATCTAGGTACTTACATTAGATATAGAATTTAAATTACATAATTTGGTTTAAGCAAAGACATGAGCTTATAGCTTAAAACTTGAGTTTGAAATCCAGGCTGATTTTAATAAGAGTGAATTTGAAAAATTTAGTTAAAATTATTCGAACAAAATTTTTATTTAGAACTGGGTAAAACAAGAAGTTTAGACTAAAAATACAATTTCAATCCAATCGAGAGTTTGAGCAAAAATGTGGATCCAATTTAATTAAAAACTATTTAAAAATTACTGAATTAACACAAAATTATGATTGAAATTAAACTAGAAATTTTGTGATGTTTGATTTACAAATGAAGTAAAAATTTCAACCTAGACCCATAGATTTGTCTAAATGTGCTTGATTAGAAATTTGGAATGCAACTTCAGCTTTAGTTACAAGTGCATTTAAGAAAAATTTGAGTGTTAAAAATGCTCAGCTAGAGTATAATTTAGAACTCTAGTTTGGGTTAAAAGGTTTGTTAAATTTGTATCAAAATGTTGAGCAGAAAACTGAGTAAGTATCGAAGTATTTGGATTTTAAGCAGTAATTGAATAAAATGTTGAGTATAAATTGGATTTTTGGTAGTAATTTTGACTTGAGCAAAACATAACGATAATTTAGTTTTTAGTTTAAAAGTAGAGTTTGTGTTTCGAATTGGACTGGCAATAGAAAAATTAAAGATTAAGCTTTATAAAATAAATTTGAGCAAAATTTTATGTTTGGTGAGGGCAAAATTCTGAGAACAAGTTGAGTTTGAGATAGAAATTTTGTGATATTTTGAATACAAATATTCTAAATTTAAACTCGATTGGAAAAAATTGAAATTCCTCCTTCTCGAGCTATAATTTTGAGTGAAATTTAAAATACAAAATTTACAGTTCAATTTCAGCTTTCATTTTAAAATGATTCGAGAAGTGTAAGTTTGATATTCCAAACTAAATTTTAATTGCAATTAGTAAAAATTGCAATACGAAAGATGATTCCAATAAAACAACAAAATTATTTGTTATCAGCACGATGTATAAAATAATATGAATTCTAAACTATAATTGAATATAATTGTGATGGCAACTTAAATACAAAATTAATTTTGAATTATAATTTGATTGAGCGAAAATATGAGCGTAATTTAGTGTTTCTTGGTTTAAAACTGGCTTTAATAGCGTTAATATTTTAATTTCAACCATCACGGTGTTCTGTTCAAGTAAGTATCGCTTACCAGTGTAAATTTTGATATTCGCGTCTTCACATAATACATATTTATATATATATTTATTTAATAATTGGTGTAGTAAGCACTTAGCTTATACAACACTAAATTTAGAAACAATTACAATAGTAAAAGAACATTAAAAAAAAAAAAATTAACAAAATCAAATTATAAACAATCAAATAAAATGAAAAATATTAATAAAAATGATTAAAATAAATATTAGTAAAATAAATCAAATTAAATTAATTAAATTTAAAAATAAAAATAAATATGAGCCGGATCAAGTCATGTTGCTAATAAATTTAAATGATTCTTGCTTAAATTTGGAGAAGGAGCATAAACTTCTGATGGTACTTGGCAATTCATTCCATTTCCTTAAGCAGTTAAGTAAAACTGAATCATTGAAAACGATTTTTCTATTAGTTGGAAACATCAACATATTTGTCCTTCGGGATTTGGAAAACTGAAGTTTAGCGTACAAAAAATTTGGCTCACGAAAATTAATCAACTTATAAATAAAAATGACCGCGCGACAGAAAAAAAACTTAGACAATGAGGTACCAAATACATTACCAAAATAATGCGATACATGATCATATTTCCGCAGTTTATACACGTATCTAACACAATTATTCAAAGTTACTTGGAGCAGATGAAATGAAATCTCATCGCAATTAGAATAAATTATATCGCAATACAATATATGAGGCACGATCAAAGACTTAATCAAGTAAAGCCTAAGGCTTTGTGGACAAAAATGTTGCGCAAGTCGCAACTTATAAAGGGTTGAATTAATTTTTTGACAAATGGCTGCAACGTGATTGTTCCAAGTGAAGCTATTATTAATCACTAGACCAAGATCATTAACTTTATCAACAAATTTAATGGCAGATCCATTGATGATCAATTTCGGAAAAGTAAATGGGATTTTAGATTTAGTAATAAGCGTTGCACTACATTTACCTTCATTAATAATAAATCCATTAGAACTAGCCCAATGGCAGATATTACTTAAATCTAAATAAACTAAATCAACAATATTTTGAATTTGATCAAAATTGCCCCCCAGGTAAATCTGTACATCATCCGCATAAATATGAAAATAACAATTATTAATACACGTAGAAATGTCGTTGAAAAACAACGTGAACAGCAGTGGTCCCAATATAGAGCCCAGATACGATACCATTCCATTCGAACTAACATATTGCCTACGATCATTTAAATAAGAATGTAGTAACCTAATTGAAGTACGATCGAAATTATAGAATAACATTAGCTTCTGCAAAAGCAGTTTATGAATGATCATATCGAACGCTTTGGAAAAATCTATCAAAATTAGTAGGACAAACGAATTGGTTTTATCTAGGAGTCAACTTATGTCATCTGTAACATTTATCAGAGCTGTTTGTGTACTGAATTTTTTCCGAAAACCGGATTGATAACGGCTTAGAAATTCATTTGAATCAATGTACTTCGTGACTTGCTCAAAGAAGACTTTCTCAATAACCTTTGACAAAACCGACAATATACTTATAGGTCTTAGACTTTCCATAGATGAAACGTCCGTTTTCTTAGGAATTGGTAATACCGAAGCTATTTTCCACAACGTGGGAAATGTCGAGGATACAATTGAAAAATTAACTATGTGTGTGAGATATTTTAGAAAGAATTCCAAAAACATTTTAATAAATTTATTGTTGATTCCATCATGTCCAACTGAGTTAGATCTGATGTAATTTATGGCTAAAGCAATATCATTTGGTGCAATACAGTGAAATGTAAATTGTTGAGTTGATTTATAATTTAAATAGAATTTACTATCAGGCAATGGAAAATTGACTTGTTTAACTGGCTTGCTTAAGAAATGTGTATTTATTGAATCAATAGAAAAACTGGAAACATTATTAGACTTATTGCTCCCTTGAATACCAAGGTGCTTTAATGAATTCCAAGTCTTTTTGTTTGAAAATGATTTTAAATTTCCAAAATAATATTTTCGTTTGGCCTCGCGTATTTTAACTACAATCAATTTTTTAAGGTTATTGTAGCGCGATAAGAACAATGATCTCAGTGTTCGTTTCCATTTCTTGTACATTATTTGTCTTTGGTTCATGAGTTGCAATATTTGACTTGTTAACCAAGGTGCAGAATCACATTTAATAACAACCTTTTTTAAAGATACACAAGTGGAAAACAAATAATGATAGTTATGATTAAAAATACTAATTTGTTCGTCAATATTAGCAGTAGGTACATAAAATAAGGTCCCAATTTAATTGGGTAAATAAATTCTGAAATTTGTTCACGTCAACCCTTGATAAATCATTAACATATGCAAGTACAAGCTTTTCACGTATATATTTAAATTGGTATTGCATAAAAACGAGATCATGGTCGGATATCCATGGTACAGCCAGTTGCCCATGTTGTAAAATACGCGATTTTTGTCCTTGAGAAGTAATAATTAAATCAAGTAAACTAGAACCTCTTGTCGCATTGAATGGGATGTAAAATAAATCTAAATTTCTCAATACTTCATGTAAAATATTGGATGGATCAATCAAGTTACAGTTAAAATCACCTAATATGATGTATTTATCATACATTGTTCCTAAATCTAAAAGAATATTAAGTAGATCAGAAATTTCATTCGCATTGACCTGTGGAGGTATATAAAATGTAGCAATAAATAGTTTACCTGAACAACAAGAAATTTCAGCTGTAACCAGCTCAACTCTTCCTATTGGTGCAATATTGCCTTGCTTTACTTTCAATGTAGATCGGTAGTACAAACACACGCCTCCCCAACGATCAGCAGGCCGATCAAACCTCAAAACATTGTACTCCGAAATATGAATCATCGTATCAAAAATACCACCATGCAACCACGACTCAGAAATGCAAAGTACATCAAGATCGATTTTTTTTAAAAGAAGACATATAATTCATCATAATGTTTAATTAAACTGCGTATATTGAGGTGTCCAATTGCGATAGAACTATTATCGGATTTCAATTTAATCGATTTAAATGAATCACCAACTATTCCCATCTCAATAAAGTTTATACATCCTTTCCAAAAATCTAGAAAATAAGAAAAACTTGATTTAACCTGCATAACGATTTTAAAAACTGATACGAAATAATGTGTTAGTTCAAAAATTTTCAAGTGAACGGATGTGGAACCATTTTTGGACTACATCTCCAGCACTTCGAAACCAAGGAGTCCAACTTTACAGCCAAAAACTACTTTTTGTTAATGAGTGAATTGAAATCCTCTTAAGATAAGGCCTAGTTTTTTTTTTTTTTATAATTTGACCACATCTCTCTAAACAATTTTGCGAATTCGCAAAATACGTAACATAAACGAATTATAAACGAATATCTTTTTTCAATGTAGTAGGCTCTTTTTCATACAAAAACAAAAGAAACATTTGATGTGTAGTTTGCGACGAGAACTTTTGCTTTTAAATTTAATTTTTTGATTAAATATAAATTTTAATTAAATAGTGTACATGCATATTAATATATTTCTAAAATAAATATATAAACGAATATAAAGAATTTTCTAAAGTAAGTATATTAAGTATCTTAAAATATCCATAAGAGTGTTGTTCGGTGAATAATTGTTGGAGCTTGCGACAGTAAATATAATCTGATTTAACCAATTTTAATTCAGGAGATATCATGTTTTTAAATTAGATAAGCGTAAACGTTAATTCTAGCGAATTTACATATATGTATTAAATTTTATTGCGTATAAAATAATTTAGTATCTACATTATGGCGAAACGACGGTACTACGAAATAAATAGGGAGTTGAAGAAAATCTGTGCCGAAAATCAAACGAACGATCGATTAGGGGCCTACACGAATAATGAGGTGATGGACTTATCCAATGTAGTGAATGCTATTATTGAAGAACCAGAAGAAGTTAGCTTCGATCTGCAATCTGGTCCCTCCAATTTTTTAAATTGTACACATGTTGATATACCACAGATTGATGCCAATAATTTATCACGGGAACTGGCACAATGGCTTGTGGAATTCAACATTTCTGTTCAATGTGGGAATGCCTTATTAAAATTGCTAAACAAATTTCATTTAAATCTTCCACAAGACGTAAGAACTTTAAAAATAAATTCTGAAAAACCATGTGAGATAATTAATGTGGGAAACGGAAATTATACTCACATTGGATTAAAGCATAATATAGAAAATTTTCTGAAAAATAATAGGTTTAATGGAGATGAATTAAACGTCAATATTGGAATAGATGGAGTCCCTTTGGCTAAAAGTTCTAATAGTCAACTTTGGCCAATTCTTGGGAACATTCCACCATACAAAACGGTTTTTTGTTATCGGAATATACCATGGTGATAAAAAACCATCATGTGCTGATGCTTTCTTGGAAACATTCGTTGACGAAGTGAAATGCTTGTATCTAAATGGGATACAATACAGAGATAAGATAATCAAATTTTCTTTAGGGGCATTTATTTGCGACGCCCCAGCCCGAGCATTTCTATTAGGTATTTTAAATGTTATTTTACTTTATTTATAATAGTTGGAGTTACAAGTCTAATTATTTCTTTCAGGGGTAAAATCGCATTCGGGCTACAACAGCTGCACAAAATGCCAAATTAAGGGGCTATATATGAACCATAAAGTATGTTTTCCAGGGATTGAAAACGCTCCAAGAACCGATAGCGACTTTAAAGAGAAAAGCAACAAAGAACACCACATAAAAAACAATATAATATTGGATTCGTTAAACATTGGGTGTGTCACAAAGTTCCCAATAGACTACATGCATTGTGCATTATTGGGTGTGACAAGGCAGCTACTAAATTTATTAAAAAAAGTTAAACGGAAAGAGTTTTCATTGGAGAAATGCGTTGCAAGCTATAAACGACAATTTAAGAGCAATAAGACGTTGTGTTCCTTTCGAATTTGCTAGAAAGCAAAGAATACTTGAGGAACTGGAACATTGGGAGGCGACCGAATTCCGAATGTTTCTCATGTATACTGGAATTGTAGCATTTAAGGGTATATTGCCAGAAAAATATTATTCAAACTTTCTGCTTCTCGTATGTGCAATAAGAATATTATGCCATCCTGAAAACTCGATATCCAATAATGAATGCGCAGCCGAAATGTTATCCGATCTTGTAAGGAATTTTACAAATTTATTTGGAATTGAAAATACGTCATATAATGTATACAATCTGCTTCATTTATCGGGTGATGTAAAATTATACGGCAACTTAGACAATTATAGTGCTTTCCGATTCGAAAATTTTCTCCAAAAAATAAAAAAAATGGTCAAGAAGGGGTTTTTTCCTCTGCAGCAGACTGTAAATAAACTTAGGGAAATTGAAGAGTTCCAACCAACCCCAGAAGAACAAATGTATACTACATTCAAATTGGCTGCTATATTCCCGAACAATTATTGTATGGTACAAAAGAATATAATGAAGATCCATGCTATAGAGGCAGATAGAGTACATGGGACTTTTCTAAAAAATATTTGTAATTATTTTAATTACCCAATAGACTCTGCTAACGTGGGAATCTATTGCATAAATTCTACAGAGGAAAATTACACAGAACTAAAACTGTTTAGAATTTCTGACATTCAAAATAAAATCATGAAGATAAAAACTAAATCAAACTTCGTGTATAACGCGTTGCAACATTTAGACTAGGGATCATTTATTTTCTTTCCAGATATTTCGCAATAATATAACCATTACGACACAGAATTATTAGCAGATTCGGACGATAAAACAAATTATGCACAATTCTTGTGCGTAAATGAAAATATCCATCCTTCAACTAGCACACAAATACCGCCAGGGCAGAAGCAGTATCAATTCAAATCAAATGGTACTACCAATAACTTATCTACTGTACAACCAGCAATAAACCCAGTAACAATACCACAACAGACCCCGACACTCACAGATGTACTTCAAACATTGGACGTATTTTATTTTTAGAAGTAACTTAATTTTAAATGGCGTTCGAAAAAATTCAACTAAAGGCAATAGAACCCTTTTCAATTTAAAAAGATCAACTAATTAACGTTACATGGATAGGATTAGATAATTTCTTATTCCAACTATCATATGATTGATGCAAAATATTCATCGATTTGTCGATTGAAAGTTCATGGATGTTTTTAAAACTACGAATCCAAAATATTATATCAATTAATATCAGTATCAGCCATGAACAATCTTCATGCCATCTACAATGAAAGTTGGTATGGAGTGCGTAAAAAATACTGTTTTATTTGTCAAAAAAGGTTTTGGCCATGAAATTACCATGAAATTTCGAAGCTTCCAGTGGAATATTGTGGACCATTGAATAGTGGACCATTGAAAAGCCGACATATTACTATGTGACTTACATTCAAATGATGTGAAAAAGTTTAAAGCGACTGGTGCTGCTTCAAATATTTTGATTTCATTACAATGTTTGTTAACTGTTGAATATTCAAACGGAAAATTCCACGATTCTAAATAAAATTTTAAATTATCTGGATATCTGAAATTCGGATATGAAATTGGTTAGCGAGTTGCAAAACTTTCAAATTGGTGATTTACATCAAAAAAATCTAAATTTGCTTATTTACAGGGGAGAATCTACGTTCAAATTATTATTCAACTTATTTTGATTGGGAACGATATGGTATCAAACTAAGTTTTAAGCCGTTAGCGATTCGCAAATATAAGAGATACATTTTTTGATACAAGAGTACAGCCTCTAGTTATTGCATTCTGCAATCATGGTTCGCAACTTAACCATTTTTTTTTTTGTTATAATTAATCTATTCGGCCTAACCTACAAAATACATGACTGCTTCTCATAGAAACGTCTTTCTTAATAAAGAGACGAATCAAGTATTCAAAAGTACCAAAAATATTTTGACTTGTAACTATGTAAATTTGTTCATCTTTAAGCCATCACGACTTATTTTTAGTCCATCACATCTTTGTTTATTCGTTAGTTATGTTGTTTGTGTGCTTTGATGTTATTTTCCATTTAATATAAGACGTATAACAATAACAACAGCAAACTATAAAAAAATTCGATTATATTTTCATTTTCATCCTAAATCATATTCTCTCTCTCCGCTTATGGCAGCGCAAAGCATACACACATGTAGACATTCATTTCCCAAATGTTATAAATATTTATCACACATGGTAAACATTTTCTTTTCAATTTTTCTCGTTTGAGCTTTTTTCGTTTTCGTATATATGGTATGTACGTATGTGTTTGTTCCCATTTTGATTTTGCAGTCTCATAATATTGTTCTGGGTTTGTATTCAGCCACCAGAAAAATATAGATAGAAAACGCTTGAAAAAACTTAATATAAATTTGTATTTTTCATCATTTATCTGATTTCGTGCGCTTTTATTTTAGGTTAACATGAGTCGAAGTTTTTTTCTACTTTTTATTTTGCATAATTCTGTATTATCTGGTTATATTAGTTTAAAGGTTACTTGTATATTATTTTTACGTATAGTATATTGTTGTTTATAAGGTAAACGTACCTGAATTATAAAATTTTGGATTAAAATTAAGATGAAGCTTTTATTATGCTCTGAGTGAATGAATGTATAAGCCGTTTACGTACGATATGTACGATGTTTGGTTAAAAAATTTAAATTATCCATTTTGTTGTTTTTTTTTTTTTTTTGGGAAAAAGAAAATGAATTTCACTACCATACATTTGTATTATTTGGAATTTTCTTTTTTACTTATATAAAAATTTGTATATTTTAAATGAACAAGAGAAAATTTATTATATTTAGAAGTTTTAAAGCTTTCCGTACATATACAACATTATACGTATGTTTATATATTATTCTTTTGGTAATTTAATATTTTTATTTCAATATTTTATTTTTATTCGGATGAAATTATTTTTATATCATTAAATTACCCCAAAAATATAAAATAATGTTTATCCTTATGTTGAATTACACATATATAAAATTTATGGTATGTGATAGCAGCAGCCAAATATTTTTTGGTTAGTCAACAAAAGTATGAAAGTTTTTTAATGCCTAGTTGTTTCTGGAATCCAGTGAAAGTTTGACAGGGTGCACAACTTAATTTAATTCAACCAATTTAAATATGGGTGTACTGGAGATATCCTTGATGGATTGAAACGTAAACTTTAAAATTTTTAAATTAAAAGAATTAAAGTTTAATATTGAAAAAACTTAGATTTCCAAAAGTTTTAAAGACAGAAACATGATTAGCAAGGCTAAGAAAACTAAAATTACTAAAAGTAGTAGCCACTTAAGTTATGATCGATCATTAATCCAGTTACATCATCAAAAAAAATATGATAAGAACACCGAAAGAAAAAAATGTTGGCTTTGAAACAACAATACGTACATAATTTGTAATTGTGAAATAGTTTATTCATTTTGTCAATTTTGTTTATAGTTTGTATTGAAAACTGCCGTATTGACCATAAATGTATTTAAATCGGCATTATTTGGCAGTTGGTTACTAGAAAATGCGAAATGCCTATATTTTGTATATAATAATGTTGAAATTTTGTAACATTGCAATGTTGAATTAAAATACTATTTTACTGTAAATTCCCGATAACCCCTTAAATTAGCCTTTTTTCAAATTTCAGCAATCGTAGTGACAATTTACAAACTCTTAACAATCTCTCCTCTTCTAAAATATTTATCAATCTGGAATACACCAAAATAATTCAAAAAAGTTTGAACAATTTGTATAGTTTTAAAATAATTTTCATAACAATTTGTTTACATACATTGTTATTTTGTCAATCAGGTGATGATTTTTTAGTCTATAACGTAACGGTACTTTGGGAAAACAGCATTTTTATAAAATTTAGTTGGATGTTGGAGTGAAAAGTACTATAAGTGGTACAATCAAGAATTATTTTGTGTAATAAGTTTGTTCATGGAATAAAATAAAGTGTTATTTTATTAGTAATATTTATTAAAAGTGCTTCATGTATTTAATTACATATATTTATTATGAAATATTTGATATAAGAAAATACGTGTTTCAGTTGAAAAAGAAATGCCGTATCAGCACAGTTTACCATTAGAAAACAGTGACAATGACGCTCAAAGTGTAGTTATAAATCATGATAATTTAAGCTCTGTAAATCCAGTATTGGATACAAGTGGTACAAGTTCTAAACGTGATGCTATGAGTGTTCGTGAATCACCAAACAATTCACAAATAATATCCACAAATGAAGTCTTATTGGACGATGATGGTCTTCTTTAATTATTAAAATCCTGGAACGCGGAATTGCATTTTATTACGTTTTATGGTGAGTATTTTAAGTAAATTATAGAAATTATAGTTTAGGTAGTTCCATTATATCAAATTTGTCATATATTTTTATAGAATGTGGAGTAAAATACGCCGATTTACAATATTTAAATCAAAATAATATTGGAGAAATGTTCCCAGGTCGCAAAAATATCGGATTAAGAGCCCGACTTCGTGAAAAGTTATTTTATTGGAAAAAACACAAGTAATATAAATATATCGTTTATAATTAATCAAACTGTATAGGGATTCCGTGCAAATTTAGTATGAACAATTTATACTAAAATAAAATTTATAGTGTGCTTTTGAAAACCCTTTATATGCGAATTGATTATTTTTAATTGATATTTCATGGAAATTATCTACATCAATCGTTGAAAGGGTGAAGCAAATGACATAAACTTTAGTTTAGTTAATTTTACTAAACTGAACGGAATTCCATTACTGTTTATCTAATCTAATGTCGAATTCTTTCAGGTTAAAAAGACTTGACTTGGGCAAGAAAACGGAACTCGCCTTAGTAGAAAATGATTAAGTTCAGTTTTTTTTTTCCGAAGTCAAGTTAAGAATTAGACATAAGATAGCTTAAAATGTGTTCAATATTTATTTTTTTTTTTACAATTTAATTTGACATCTACTCTTAGGGTCTTTCGCAATCTAGTACTGTACATGATAGTAACGTGGGTGAATGGATTGAAAAATGCCGGGATTTTTTCCAAATTGAGTCTCAGAGAAGTACACCAACACCAACCCAAGGTATTTCAACAAATTCATCAATATTAGTAAGTATAAATATATTATTGGTGAAAAAATATTTTCCATAAATGTTTCAATTAACTAGTGCTACACATTCAAAACATAAAAATGATAAAATTCAAACATGACTTCCGGTTCCATATAAAGAATATGTGATTTCACGTATTTTTCACCTATTATATATTATTTTGATCAAAAATAAAAGTTTAAATTTCATGTTTCAGTCGGTTCGGGAAATTTTCCAGTTAAGCGATATGAGTCGAAATATAATTCAATATGATAAACAGAAAATGTTGGATGAAAAAAAAACGAGACAACATTATTTCTTGTATAGTCGAGCATTTTTTTGATCCAATTGCAAATAATTATAAAGTGCCGGATCCAAAAACCATGATGAAATTAGCGCAAGACATAATACAGATCTTCCCAAAGGAAAGCTTGGCCATATACTATATACCACGGAACAAAACAAGAAACCCATCGGGAAGATTATTTAATCGGTTCATAAGATTTAATAGAAAATCTAAGAGCACAGGTGCCGAAGTTCCTTTTAAAAAATTAAAACCAAATGATTTCGACAAAATCGATAATAGCGATAATGATAAAATAAGTGAAGACTTATACAAACCATACCATACTCAGAACACGAACCAGATACTGAAGAACTTGAAATATTAAAAAGCAAAATTCAACTAGTGTCTGAAAAAGATAACTCAGCTCATGATATTTGGGAAAGATCTTATATTCTACGAAGAAAAGAAATTCTGAACAATGACAAACCGTTATTTCAAATTTTGAACGACTGGCCATATTTTAAAAGTTCCATTGTTGACACGTTTGTAAGTATTTATTCGTCAATTTAAATATTTTAATAGAATGTAGTCAAGCACCTTTATTCTTTAAATGATAAACATTTCAGAATGTCTAATATCTTTCTTTTGAGATCTGTCGTATGTGATAAGCAGATAAATGAATCGCGCCTTGAGAATTATTGATCAGTTCTTTAGTTAAATTGCAGCAAGAGAGTCTCATAGGGATTACACGTAAGTTTATTAAATCGATTATTCGACCATTTATAGTAATAATGGAGTATACTTAGCTGAGTTTTAGATGTTTCCTAATTTCTTTTGTTGCTCCAACAAAAACTATCGAGATTAAATAACTCGATAACATTCTATTTTTCAGAAAAACTCTATATATCACATAAATGTATTTTCAGGGATTTTGTTGTGTCATCGCATTAGGGCACTTTCCACCTTCTCCGCCTTTTCAATAAATTTGACAAGGTAACTCTATGGCTAAGTCAGCCGAGACTTCCCTCGATGCGATTATAGAAAAACTTGCGCCCGTCTGCAAATCAGTATATGCCTTTTAGAGATTATCATAAAATCAAAGTGATTTCGAGATATTTTAGGTGCATTTTTTAGGTTTAAGTCGGAACACATACTATTAAACAACAAGGCGTCAATCACGTCGATCGTCTAGTTTAATTACGAAAATATAATTTGATGCTATGTAAAATTGTAAATCAAAAATATTTGGCATTGCAGTTATTATTTATTAAAGAGTAAAGTTAACCGATCGCATATTAGATACAAAATTATTAAACTTATTGGAACTCGATTTTAACTCTTAATTTTTCATCTTGATTTATAGTATATTTTTTTGAAATGTAATCACTTATGCTTTCAGATTGAATACGATTTTGGCACTGAATATAGAACATCTAAACTATCTTTATATCAAAAATGAGATGCCTTAATCATCGATCTTAGACCTATATTTCTGGAAAAACTGAAAGATAAACATTACAAACAATTATATAATGACATTATTTTAAACAAATTCGACAAAGGTAAAAAAAAATTAAATAACATAACTCTAAACCATATTAAATGTCTAAATTTATCTTATATTCTTACAGAAACAGCGAACTACATACAAATTGCTGCATTGAATTGCATTTTACGACCAACTTTGCGTAATCACCATAAAAGAGCTAGCATCAAGGATGCTGTGAATAGTATAATTACCCATCTATACGCAATCAACGATCTGGAACGTTTGAAATTAGAAAGACAAAATGCAGCTGCTTCAAGTAAGACAACAATTCAACCATTCATTTTGGTAGTGGGGCCGTCTCCTACCTGTATTAAGGAATTTTATGTAATTTTAGATAATGTTACATTAAAGTTCAATTCATTTGTACCAGCTCTAGATATATGCTTCAAATGTTTTCAAGTTTTCAATTTAACTTATCCTAGGGATTATGAAATTAGTACAAAAAGTGATAAAAGAAGATCTGCCTTAGCTGAGTTTTATTTAGCAATAAAAAATACTTAAAATGCTTTGCTATGAGTGTAAAAAAGATTTTGAAACATTACTAGACCTAGTAGCTCATTACCGAATAATTCATAATTATAAAACAAATAGTATATATAAATGTACTTATCAAAAATGTACACAAAACTTTACAAATAGTAGTAGCTTCCGGAAGCACTTTAAAAATCATTTAAAAAATATTAAGCAGTCTAAAGAAAATGGATTGAACTCTTGCGATAGTTTTTCTAAATCTAATAGTAATAATGTAACAGAAACATCACCACAACAAAATGTTGAAATTGAATCAATACAGAAAACATTGATGGAAGAAAATATTGAAAATGAAGTATTAACAATTCCCTCCAATATTAACATTGAAAATTTAAAAGCTATGATAATATAAATAATAAATGCTGTAAATTTTTAATAAACTAACATGACAGAAATAATTTAACTAGGAAAGATGTAGTAGATGTTCAAAATGGTATATCGAATAAGAAAATTAATTTCCGCATACTCATCTACACCACAGTTTAGTTCTATTGAAAGTCTTCTGAGCTATAGTGCTCAGCCTTTCAGAGATATTAATACAGAATATAAATTGGTAGAGCATTTAATAGTAAAAGAATTATTTTACAAGCCGATTTGTTTTAATGTAAATAATGAAATATCAGAAGTAATTCTAAATCATAAACCTACTTTAGATGCAGCAAATGTTAATGCATGTCTGATGGCTATCGAGCTTCAAATTAAAATTTGAAACGATTTACCTAATGTACTAGAGGCAACCGTTAAAAATACTTCAGAACTATTAAAGAGCGTAACCATTACCCATTTTGTTATTAGTATTTCTTTTACAAAATTGGCTCGCGATAATCCAAATAAAATAGTTATTCCTATATTTCTCTTTGTAGATGATTTCGAAGTTAACAATCCCTTAGGTAGTCATTATGGCGTTGATGCAGTTTATGGTGTTCACTACACTTTTCCTACAATTCCACACCACTTTTTATCAAATTTACAATTCATTTTCGTCGCTGCCTATTTTAAGTCCAAAGAAAAAAAATTGTATGGAAATGATTTTTATTTTCGAAAATTAAGTGACATTTTTAAAAACCTCGAAAGTAATGGTATTAACATCGAAATCGATAATTATATAAGAACTATTTATCCAGTTGTATGTCGATTGATTGGTGACAATTTAGGATTAAATGACGTTTTGGGCTTTACAACCAGTTTTAATAGTACATTTTATTGTAGATTTTGTAAAAGTGAAAAAGACGATATGCGTCGCGATTGTAGAGAAAGAGATGAGAATCTTAGAACATAAGAAACTTACCTTAATGATCTGAGTATAAACAATGCTAGTATTACCGGAATTATGAGGGGTTGTGTGTTGAATGGTTTAAAACCTTTTCATGTCACTAATAACTATTCAGTTGATCTTGTTCATGATTTATTCGAAGGAATATGTAAATACGACGTAAGTGAAATTTTATTATATTTTATCGAAAAAAAGAAATATTTTACAATTGATATTTTTAATGTTTGATTATGGAGAAATTGAAATCGGAAATTTATCACCACCCATCGACATGAAGAAGCTAATTAGTCAAAACTCACTTTAAAACTTTCGGCAAGTGAAATGCAAAATCTCCAAATGATAATGTTTGGAAATTTTATATCATATTACTGAAAATAATCGATATCTTAATGAAATCAAAATTTGACGACAATATATTAATAAATCTTCAAAATTTAATAGAGCAGCACAACAGAAAATATCAACAATTATTTAAACAAAATTTTATACCAAAATTCCACTTTCTTCTACAATCTATACATGATCCTAGAATTATAAGGACATTTAAGTGGTCCTGTAAAAAGTTTGTGGACTTATCGCTTTGAATCAAAGCACCGTGAAGCTAAAATTTACGCTAGAAACATAGCTTCTCGGATAAATATCGCATACTCGCTCAGCATGAAAACTTCCTTGAAATTTTCTAAATTTCTACTAGATAATGAGCTTGGCTTTCCTAGAAATTTGAGTTTTGATAAATACATTGAAGTAGATATACATATATAAGTTGGGGTTTTATAGCAAAATTACAAAGAACTGTAACATGCTGTTAGATTTAAACAATTGTAATGTAGCTAATGCAGTAAAGTATAAAGGGACCTTATACAAAACTGGATATATTTTAGGGATAGAACAACCGTCATTAATTTTTTATAAAATTAAATATATTTTATTAGATATTAAAGAAGATAGTTTTTATGTAATTGGAAAAAAATTAAACCTAATTAAGTTTTTGGAACATTATCAATCATATCGTATCAAAGACGACATAGATCAATTTGAAATTCATAAAATCAGTAGTTTTTGTGGACCACCAATGCATATAAGTATATATGATTTTTTTGGTCTTAAGTTAATAAGAATAAAGTTTTTTTAAATGCCGGATTGAAATCTTTAATTGTTTAAGAATACATCAATTATTAATAATTTCTATCGTTAAGAGATAAGAAAGAATTATGTTTTAGTTATTTAAGAATACAGAGTTGTATTTTCAATAATAAAGTTTATTTGTACAATCTTATTAAAAATTATATTTTTAATTTTTTATTTTCCCACTATTTTAAAAAATGGAAAGAACCATTCCAACATCAAATCACTATTTAACAATGTTACGTATATTTAACAATTGATCTTGATGTCACAACATTTTGCAATTTCTTTTAATTATACCATTTTTCATTGACCAAATTAACATTTTTATTGCTAATATGAAAATGTTAATGCCAATAATTTAATTTCCCGGGGATGACAAAATAACCTTTCTTGTTGTTTATTTAACATCGTGAGAAATAAATGAACATTTTTGTGGTTAATGTATCAGTAAAACCGTCAACAGTTTGGCTTACTGAAAATGACAAAATAAACATTTTTTCTTGTTGCTCCAGCATTGATAAACGTTGAAATGTTGTAAAATTAACATTGGCAATGTCAGCAAATCATAATTTTCATTGCGTTGGGCGAATTTCGTAAACTGAAAATGTTGTTTTATGTACAATTTGCCATCATTTGTTTCTTTCGGTGAAGATATGCTATAAGGCACATTTTTTATTATGTCTAGAAAAGCATTCAACTATTTAATTAGTGGAATAAAATAAAATTGGGATACATCACTTCTGTTTGCTAAGTTCGCTGTCAAATTAGTTGTCTTAGAAGAGTCCTATATATTATGAATGTTGGTTTTATTAGGGTCTTTTAAAACAAATTTTAAAAAATGTTTTGTGATTTGTAGGACCGGCCTCCGGAACCAGCCATCTCTTATAGTTTCAACATTAAATTGTTGTGTTAAATCTATTAAATCCATTTATTTATTTCTCATAACTTTAAAAATACAAATTTATGAAATAATTAAAATAATATTACAATAATAAAGTTAATAAATATTTATATAGTTGAAGAAATATTTTGTACAAGTTTCGAATTGTCGGTTGAAATACGAAAATATGTATCTGCGACCTTATTTAGTGCTCCCGGTTTACATGCGATTTCGAAATTATATACTGTTCAAGATCTAAGCGCCATTGCATCAAACGCAAAGACGGGTTCGACATGCCAAATAACCAAACTAAAGGTTATTAATTTTCGACCGTTTTCAAATACAGAATAATTTCTTCCTTGCTTTGGAAAGAGTGCAGCTAGCAAAAGCAATTAGGAGTTCAACGGCTTTAAAAACCTGGGAAAGAACTGATCCGATAGCTAAATCGTTTGCGTCTATTGTTATTAAGAAGGTTTAATCGAAGTTAGGAAATTGTAAAATTGGCAGTTTGATTAATGTGGATTTAAGTGTCTTAAAGGCTTCGTTACAAAATGGAGATCAAATGAATGGTGTGTCTTTCTTTAGTAGAGTAGTTTATGGTAAAGTGATTTTAGAGACGTTTTTCACAAAGCATCTATAATATCCCACGAATCGAAGTAATGCTCTTACGTCATGTTGATTCTTATTTTCAAGATAGTTTACGTTTGTGCTAACCTTGTCTGAGTCAGGTTTCACATTATCGGGTCCAACTATAAGTCCTTAGTAGGTTAACTCTTACCGTATAAACTGGTATTTCACTGGGTTTAATTTTAAATTTTATTTTTGAACACAATCAAGAACCTCCTTAAGCCTCTTGTTATATTCGTTTGGCCATATGTGACTATATCATTAAGGTAAATTAAGCACTTTAGACCATTGAGGCCGGAAAGAACTGTACTCATTGAATTTTGGAAGGTAGCTGGACCTACCATTAAACCGAGCGGCATACGATTGAAATGGAAATGTCCAGAATTTATATTAAAAGCGGTATTTGGTTTGGCATCTTCGTCAAGTAGAACTAAGTGGTATCCATTGTTCATATCGGTCTAATGTTATACGTCGTTCAACATTTTATCAACAGACTTATTCGGAACAGCTAAAATATGAAAGTTCCATTGGCTGCTACTTGGTTTAATTATGTTTTGTTTTAGCATCTCATTTACTTGCTGGTTGATTTCTCTTTAAAATGTTCTGGATAAATTGGAACACAGGCGGATATTGTCTGAATATATGTTTAATTTCATGAGCAGTTGTCAATTCATTGCCTTCCAAATGGAAATCGTCATTATAATCTCTAATAATTTACGACATATGACTTAAGGATTTGTAAACGGTTTGTATTTGTATTCGACCAAGATTTTAGAGAGAATATATCATAATGTGTAAGTTTATCAAAAATTAAGTCGTTGCATGAAATTTCAACAGATTCCTCGTTCAAGTTAAGTGTAATTGTTTGGTTATTAGGTTCAACAATAGTATTTCCCATAATTCGTTTACTTCTTGGAGGAATAATTATTTTGTTTGAAGACTTTATTAAAAACCTAGTAAAATGATGATGATTCCCATAATATTTCCAAAGAAAGGTTTTCAAAAACAATTTTACTACAATAAGAATTTCACTACAAGCAATAGGAAAATCGCCGGTTACGATTTTAAATGTATGCGGAATGCTGAATGTATCGATGAACATGATTTTCGATGGTAATAATCGTAAGGATTCATCAATTCACGTATGTGAAGTTATCCCAGGATTTCATCCCAGTAAATGAAAAAACTTGAATCAGGCAAGCCTAGAAAATTTAAAGCCATATTTAATATTATGTGAAGTTAACCCAGCCCAGGATTCAATTAAAATTAGTCTAAATACTGAAATTACATGTTATTCAATAAAATAAAATAAAATCCACATACAAAATTAATACAATTTAAATCTTCACTAATATTTTTTATTATTGGCAACATTTTACCTACTTAGCACCTAAAAATTTGAATGATAAGATAGCCATGGGCTGAGAAGTTTCATTCATTTTTATATTGTCGATCAGATATTCGTCTGGTTTGCCAAAACTAAAAATGTCTCGTATTAGTGATAATCATTTTTGAAAAGGGGATACCATTAGCTTACTTCAGAAAACAATTCATGAAAGTCGTATTGTTCCAAGTGCCCGAAAAATAGCCATGGGCTGAGAAGTTTCATTCATTTTTATATTGTCGATCAGATATTCGTCTGGTTTGCCAAAACTAAAAATGTCTCGTATTAGTGATAAGCAGTTTTGAGAAGGGGATACCATTAGCTTAATTCAGAAAACAATTCATGAAAATCGTATTGTTCCAAGTACCCGAAAAATAGCCATGGGCTGAGAAGTTTCATTCATTTTTATATTGTTGATCAGATATTCGTCTGGTTTACCAAAACTAAAAATGTCTCGTATTAGTGATACGCTATTTTTCAGGCACTTGAAACAATACGATTTTCATGAATTGTTTTCTAAATTAAGCTAATGGTATCCATACCTCAAAAATGCTTATCACTAATACCAGACATTTTTATTTGCGGCAAAATAAACTAATTGTTGTAACATCCATAAATTTTTAGGTACTAGGTAAAATTTTGCAAATAATAAAAAATATTAGTAAAGATTTAAATTGTATTAATTTTGTATGTGGATTTTATTTTATTTTATTGTATTTAGCCTAATTTTAATTAAATCCTGGGCTGGGCTAACTTCACATAATATTAAATATGGCTTTAAATTTTCTAGGGTTGCCTGATGCAAGTTTTTTCATTTACTGGGATGAAATCCTGGGATAACTTCACATACGTATCAATTCCACTTATGACTCCTCTTATCCGGCATTTAATATACAGTCAAACCTGTTTTTGTGCGGTCTTTTTTTATGCGATTTTTTTTTATGCGGTATATGAATTATACCGCATAAAAAGAATCGCACAAAAAAAATCGCATAGAAAATAATCGGGTAAAACAAATCGCATAAAAAAAGACCGCACAAAAACAGGTTTGAATAATATATAGACGTTTGTTGGATAATATATAGACGTTTCAACGGTTCCAGTATTGAGTAAGATATTATAAAGTTTGGATTTTCCAATGTTAAGGCTTAAACTAACGTAAATATTATCTTATATTTGACGATTTATTTAACCTTATATAAGCAATTTGTAATTGTTGGGCAATCAATTAATATTTGGGTGGTATTCGAAAGGCCTTTATGACCCTAGAGACCCTGATAGTTTTCTTAAACTTCAAGTTTATTTTCGTTAATTGGATTTCCTTGCAATGTGCATGAATTAGAATTTTTCTTGTAGCATTAATTTACATGATGACCCCTCTTTTTGCAGTGAGCATATACAACTCTTCGAACAGAAGAATGATTTGAAGATAATGTCATTTGTAAGGGTGTGACTTTACGGGAATTATGAGGATGTGTTTATCTGGAAAACGAACTGATGCTACATATATGTACATTCTTTTCACAAACCTGACATTTCTTTAATTGAAGTTTGGATTGATTTGTAGAAGAGTGGCAAAATTGATCTGCCCAACAAACTAGTCGCAGAAGAACCCGATTTTGGTTGGATTCTCGTAGGAACACCACATTTGGCAGGACCATCAAGTTTAAGATCATTTAACATTTTGTTTGATATTGATAGAAATCTGCGTATGTTGTGGAAAGTATAGAAGAAGTTCTCAAGGAACCATAGGAAACTACTGATGACAACAGATGCGAAGAATTATTCAAGGCAACAACCTTTCGTGGAAACGACATGAAGTTCACGGTGAGAAAATTTTACGGTGGGTGCCTTTTCGAACACTAACTATTCTCCTAGGTTCTTCATACCGTCAGACAATCAGTAGATTATATTCAATGGAAAGCAAGTTTAAGCACAAAGCAGAATTTCAGGCACTATACGTGCAATCCATGGACATGGAGAAATATGTTGTATTACTTACCACATCATGGTGTTGCAAAAGCTTATAGCTCAACCATAAAATTCATAAGCGATATGCTCATGACGGGACCCTCAGTACAATGATCTATAGAGGAAATTTGTATATGCTTTAGGCGTATATGTATGACTATATGAGGACTCTTTTGTATGTATGAGTATATCAGTACTAGTTGTGTCCATATGGAAGGTGCGGGAAATCTTACAACAGGAACTTATCTTGGTGCTTTTAAGAGGTTTGTGGTAAGAAAAGGGATTTGAAAAACAAATATGAGTAACAACGGTACTAACTTTGTTGATACCACTGACCGAACTCTACAAATTTATACTCAACAACAAAAGTGAAATATCTTCTTTCCTAAGGACGAAAAAAATTGATTGGCAATTCAATTTCACCGCACATCTGTGGTATATTCAAGCGGTAGTCAAACAGGCAAAGGTGCATCTTAAGCGAGTACTTGGGGACGTTTTACTTGCCTTGGAATAGTTGAATACGTTAATTATCCAAATTGAGGCAATATTGAACTCAAGATCGATCTGCGCAAGTTTTATTAGGCCGAATATTTACAGAGATTGGCGATGTAGTACTTTTGAGAGGTGAAAATGTAGCACAAGCCAACGGCCATTAGGGCCAAATGTTCATGCCGGTAATGGTTAGCATCAACTCTGCGGATTCCGGGAAAATAATCAAACGCACTATTCACAAATTAATCTAGCTACCAATACAGGATATTGCATCAAGTGATTAATTGGGGGCGAAGATGTTTCATGCAGACAACAGTGCTGAAAAAATAAAGATTAGTCATTAATCAACAACAAAACGACAAACAATAAAACTGAAAAATTCATATCCCTGAAATTGTAACGCTTGCTAATCGTTGTTTAATGCCAGCATATTCAAGGCTATCTAATCCTAATTTCAGGTCAGCTAATAAAGGGTGATCCAATAAGAGCTTCCGAAATTTTTTTTGAAATAAAACGCAATAAAATCAACATCAAATGTTGTCCGCGAAACGTCAATGGTGCAAACTAAAGAGCAATGATCAATGAATTTTAATTGCGAAAAATTCAAGATATTAGTGTAGCCGACTTGTGGTTTCAACAAGATGGTGTAACGTGCCACACAGCAGACCAAACCATCGATTTATTCGAACCATCGATTTTTATCGGAAGAAAATTTTAATGAGAACATCATATCAACAAAGGGAATTGGCCTCCAAGATCTTGTAATCTGAAGCCGTTAGATTATTTTTTATGGGGGTCTCCGAAATCACTTGTTTATATCGATAAACCACAATCGATTTCTGCATTAGAAGCGAACATAACACGCGTCATTAACGGAATATCGGCCGAAATGCTCGAAAATTGGACCCATAGAATGGATCATCTATAAGAATACTGTTAAAGTAAGCCGAAAGTTAAAATTCGATAATGCAGATTGATTTACTCCAGCCGAAAGTAAAAACCGGTAATGCAAATTGTGTTATCCCAGCCGAAAATAAAAAATGGAGTCGATATCAATCGGTAGAGGTTAACCTAAAAACTACTAAGGAATGTAAGGATGCATGATTATCATTGAATACCTTACTTAATATTCCTACATGTATAACAAAACCTGGTTGCAGTTCCTCGTGAAAAATTGTGGAAAACTCGAGGAACCCAAAAAAAAAATTTATTAGAATAAAAACAGCCTCTAGAGTGTTATGTCTGGAGATGTACTTTATTGATGTATGTGACTTGTCAATAGCTAATGCAGGAAAAAATTTCAGTTCAAGTTTCCCGTGAGAAATCTCGGAAAATTCGATTTTCCAAAAATTATTAGAAATTTTGTAAAAAGTCAGCCTCTAGAGTGTTATGTCTAGAGATGTACTTTATTGATGTGACTTGTCAATAGCTATCTCAGGAAAAAATTTCAGTTCAAGTTTCCCGTGGAAAATCTCGGAAAATTTGAAAAATGTGCCAGCCGAAAGTCAAATTTTTAAATGAAATTATTACAAATTCTTAATGTTCTTTGAGATATTTTCATAAATGTTCGGATTTAAACATATATAATCATTGTTTACGAAAATCATTTTCATTTTCTTGTAATAATTAATTAATTTAAGTCAATAGTCGTAAAATTTGAACTAAATTTTTTTCCTGCGATAGCTATTGACAAGTCACATCAATAAAATACATCTCTAGACATAACACTCTAGAGGCTGAATTTATACAAACTTTCTAATAATTTTTAAGAAAATCGAATTCTCCGAGATTTCTCACGGGAGACTTAAACTGAATTTTTTTCCTGCGATAGCTATTGACAAGTCACATCAATAAAATACATCTCTAGACATAACACTCTAGAGGCTGACATTCTGTTTTTACTTTCGGCTGGAACGTTTTTCAAATTTTCCGAGAATTTCCACGGGAAACTTGAACTGAATTTTTTTCCAGCGATAGCTATTGACAAGTCACACCAATAAAATACATCTCTAGACATAACACTCTAGAGGCTGAATTTATACAAACTTTCTAATAATTTTTGGAAAATCGAATTTTCCGAGATTTCTCACGGGAGACTTGAACTGAATTTTTTTCCTGCGATAGTTATTGACAAGTCACATCAATAAAATACATCTGTAGACATAACACTCTGGTGGCTGATTTTATACAAAGTTTCTAATAATTTTTAAGAAAATCGAATTTTCCGAGATTTTCCACGTAAGACTGTTTACAAAATTGTTTATTGCAAGCCATGTATCCTATTTACTTTCGGCTGATAACCACAAAATTTTTTATTTTCGGCTTGAATATTAATAAGGTGATCTGCATTATCGATTTTTTACTTTCGGCTGGAAACTTTCGGCTAACTTTAACAGGGTCATCTAAGAGCCAGTCGCGGACAACATTTAAAAGAAATTATTTTCAAACATTAAATGTCATAAAACGAATTTACGTCACAAATACAATTTTTGATTATTAAATTGATTTTAATGCGTTTTATTTCAAAAAAATTTCCGGAAACTCTTATTGGATCACCCTTTACTTAGGGTTATAATTTATAATCAGGTCGTGAAGCTGAAACGAAATGTAATCATGAGAAGTGTTGCTTATTTATATAAATTAATTTATTTACCACAAATGCAAGTAAGTGTTATTATTATTGTTTTTTGTTGTGTTTTTGTTCTGGTCATTGAACTAGCTTAGATGTAGTTGTAAATTTATCTATTATAGATGTAAGTTGATATTTTAACAAATTATTTTATTGGTATAAGTAGGGCTCTTTATTTTTACTTATTTAAGCTTCAGTTTTCAATCTTAATTTGGGATCATTGCCAAAAGCACAATGAACATTATTTTCAAAATGAATTCCTTTTTGTATAAAAATTCCACATAAAACTATCAAACGATTGTTACTACAAACCGATTTTTCATGAAAATGCACAGCCTAAACTATTTTCAGAAAAAAAATGTTGGCTAAATCATTTTCATGTAGAAAGGTTGTATAATTGAATAAAAATGAGTGTAAGACATAAGACTTACATATATAAATAAATCATACGACTTGCCATAAGCATAATCTTCTACAATATTAATCAAATTTTTACTATGTAACATTTCCAAAATCGATCTTTTCCAAAAATTGGTTTGTTTATCGAGAACTTTGACGTTATCTAAATTGATTAAATGATTTGAATTGTCCAGATGCCGTGTAATTGCACTAATATTTGAATTTACATCTTCGTTGGTGTCATATCTGTGTTGATATTAATTTTTCCAGAAATTGTTTTGTCTGTCCAGTGTTCGTAGCGATGCAACTATTCAACGGACTTGGTAAAGCACATTTAATTGTTTCTTTAAAGGTACTATATCGTTGCGTGTGGTATAAATATATCCTTTGAAAATACTTGGATGAATACGCTAAATCACCGTGCACAATGCGGCCACTCAAGCGCACTATGGGAACTGGACACAAGAAAACAAACACTCACTCACTTTTGTTTTTAATGGCACACACATAAAATGAAAACTTTATGTGGTCGATATTTATTAGGTTTACCAAAACGTTATAATATAAACGTGTGTAAACACCACCTCCATTAATTAGCTTGACCGAATCAAATACTCGTTGTTGTGCGTAAAGTTTTGAGTTAATACAAAAATATCTTTTGTTGTTTTTGTATTTTTCGTTTTGGTGATGATTTCTCGTGAGCGAAGAAAGACCAAGGTGTGAAACGATATATGTCGTGCCAAAAGTTCGGACAGCAGTATATTTTGATCAATGCAAAGTGCGTTGCGTTGATGTGGATGATTTGCTGAGGTTAGGTAGATCAAGTGTAGAGTGCGGATGTGCGCACTAATATACGTGATTGGTATATTGTTGCGATGAACGAGTGATGAATATTTTTGTGAATATTTTAATTGAATAAATGAGTGAGTCGCTACTGTACCTTGTCTTGTAATTTAAAAAAAAAAAAAATATTTCCATTTAGGCTTGTGGCTGTACACCCCACAATTTTGCGATTTTAGTTGTGGAACAGACGTTCTATTCTTTCATTGAAGTTTTCTATATATGGAATGACCAAAAAGTTTCTGAATTCACTTTCTGGTCTCGATACAGTATTTCAAAAAAATATCTTGTTTTCCAAATTACCGTTTTTAATAATTTTCGGGATGTTGGTTAAGGACTAATGTATTTTTAATAATTTTTAAATTTTGCTTCTGAAATTTAATATCGGAATCTTTATAATTTGTTCGGTTAAAAATGGTAAAGTGTTAAATTCATAAGTGGTGGCAAGCCAAGAATGGAAATGTATACATCTGCCATGATACCAATAACAAGAAATTTTGCCATGTGGTTCGTAAATTAACAAAATTTCCAAAAAAGCAATTTTGTTATCTATTTCTTTTTCTAAAGTAAGTTTTATTCTATTATTTGCTGAGTAAAACGCTTCTAAAAAATAATCGATTTCATTTATCGGTGCCACTACCGCAGTAATTATGTCGTCAACATATATCTAAAGTAGAATAACGGTTGAAAGTTTAAAGAGTTTAATACTGAAATTTTTAAATTTCCCATTACTAAATTTGCTATTATGGGCTTGTAGGAGAGCCCATAGGGGAGCCAAAAGTTTGTTTATAAATTTTGTTATCAAAAGAAAATACTGAATTGTTCAAAGCAATATCTAAAGCATTAAAAAATTTAATTTTTGTTAATTTAGATTTAGAATTTTTCTTTATATTTTTCCAATTTTGACTGATGATGCCTAAAATGATGATATCGAGTGTATGGTACATTGAGCTTATGAATTTTTGGTAACCCATATAATTTTGGAATCACTGCTGTATAATTTTCAAGTTTTTTCTTTGTAGCCAAATTATGTTGCCAAATTCTTCCCATTATTTTACTATGGAGTTAATTTTTATCTGTATCGGTGTAGAATTGCCTTTAAAAATTTGTACGTAAGTCGAAGTGTCGTGGCACATTTTTTCAATAAAGTCCGTCCGTAATATCAAAACCGTTACGTTTCCTTTGTCTGCATTTGTCACTTAAATGTGTGAATTGTCTCTCAAAAACGTCTTCGCTTGTTTCATGTATATCATAATTCTTTTATCTATTGGTGTCAAATTTTGGATGTTTGTGCTATTTTTGTAGTTTGTCAAAATATTTATAAATTTATTCCGAATATAAATACGATCGGCATTAAAAATGGCACTTTCAACCTCTGAAATCAATCAAATGTGGTTTACCAAGTCCATTGTATAGTTACAACGCTATACATACAATGGACAGACAAAACAATTTTTTGAAAAAAGAATTTATCAACGCAGATATGACACCAACGAAGACCTAAATTCAAATAATAGTGCACTTACGCGGCATCTGAAAAATTCAAATCATTTAATCAATTTAGATAACGTCAAAGTTCTCGATAAACAAACCAATTTTTGGAAAAGATCGATTTTGAAAATGTGACATATTAAGTAAAATTTCGATGAAAATTCTACTCTACTTACATGAAATTTTTTTTTCGTAAAATAGTCTAGGCTCTGCGTTTTCATGAAAAATCGGTTTTTAGTAACAAATGTTTGATTGTTTTATTTGGATTTTTGTTTATAAAAAAGAACTCATTTTGGAAATAATTTTCATTGTACTTTTGACAATGATCCCGCATTGGGATTGAAAGCGCTAGCAAATAAAATAATTGGTTTAAATATTACGAATTGGCTCTACAATATATAAATAAAAATAATTTACTAAGTTTTATTTTACTTAAAATATTCTCTAAACTTTATAAAGTTTGTAATTAAGCTAAAATATAAAACTTTGTTGTGCCCATTAATCACAGTATACCTACACATTAGGAATTGTAAAAGAAAAGATTGTAAACCAAATAAATTTTTTAATGTAAACTTGTCTAGAATATTCGATATTGTCTCTTTTTTATTGGCCATTTGGAAATCGAATTTTTATTCATGTGTTTTACAATTGGGTGTATAATTGTTGCTTTCTTCGTGAACAGGCTAAACAGATTTAGTTTATTTTTCGTGAAATATGTCGCGAGTGTGAATGAGTTGGTTGCATTTGAAAAAAAATCAAGAAAACGGTAAAGTAAAAAATTGTCCAAATCTTTATGTGTTATTCCATAAGTTAGTGTTGGGCTCAAATTTTCAAATATTACCAAAATGATCGAATGTAAAGAGGATGCTTATCCAATCTTTGAGATTGGTTTTATTTAGCAAATTGTTCATTTTGCTAATATGTATTTGAAAATTTATCAGTACTACCCTAAATTATGAAATAACACATACAGTTTTGGAAAGGTTAACATGTCCTCTTATTATCGCTCTAATTTATTAGTTTTTTCTAAACTTTTAAACATATATACCCTCACAAAAAATGGGCTAAATAAAATGCATTACAAAAATTAGTTAAAATCTCCAGACCGGTGAATATTTCTTGTAAATCTTTCTTATAAATTATAAGACCGACCCGAAGACCAACCAAATAATAATTTCGCTACCAAGTGCAAATTGATTTTAACTATCAGTAAAATATCATAAACTGAAAGAATTTAGATTTTAAAAGTTATACAAATTTTTATTTTTGTTGTCACTATTGGCGGGTATAATTTGCCTATTCAATTAATAACCAATTCATTTTGTGTTAAAGGCCCCTACGAAACAATTGTTGAAATTTGCAAAGTGTATTAACCGTAAGAAAACATTTGTCTAAGATGTTTAGTGTTACTCATATATCACACTAATTATTATACTAAAAAACATCAATACAATTTCTTTGATATTAAATCAGATTTATAATTCATAATTTTCAATAAATTAAAATTTCAATACAAATTCATAATATCGCAGAGTATACTTAAGTACCTACGTTTAAAACAAAACCACTTTAAAAATGAAAAGAAAATTGGTTTAGATACCGATTTGTGAAATACGAGAACTCCCAATTTGTGTATACAATATTGTCATGGAAAAACCATTACATAACTTTTTGAAATTCTATATGTAAAAACACAGACATACACATTCAAGTTTAATTTTGTGACAAATAAAAATAAAATAACGTATCAAATTACACAAACGTATTTTTAGCGAAAGCACATAAACTTTTACACACCCACATATGCCAGAGTAACTTAATATCAAAGAACATCATAGATCATATATTATTGACGTAAGAATACCTGGAATTTATATGAAAAAAAAATGTAATTGCTATATACGTATATTCCGCACAAAGGCAGGTTCGTACAGTATATACAAATAGAAAATGATTTATCTACATTAAAATAAATGTTTTGCATGTAAAGCTCAAAAGCTTACCTATATTTTATTCCCAAAAATAACTTCATTTAAATATCAATAAGAATTGTTTTGTTTTGTTGGTGTACAGCTTCGTTTCTATGTAACAAAACCATCAATCATTGTTATCAATAAATAATGATATATTGCATACACAGATATAACAAACACATACATACATACAAATAAGATATGGGCGTATATATATAAAAAATTTAACTAAAATAACCATTAGGCAGCAGGATTCACATACAAAGAGAAAGTATCAAAATCAGAATTATATATCAAAATCCTAAATCAAATGATTAATGATTTGTCGATCGAATTAAAAATCAAACCGTTCAAATTCAATAAAATTATATCCATTCGAGCTTTTAGTCGGTGGTATTATGCTATTAAGTTTTTTTTTTTGTTATCATCGTTGTTGTTAAGACAATATGCGACACCATTTTTTTTAATCGCAAACATAATTTTGTAAAAAGTATCTCAAAGTTTTCCAATATTACCAATGCTAACCTTTTTGAATTTTTTTTACTTGCTACTTTAACTTTTCCAATTACAATCAAACTCCATTTATTTGTTTTTCTTTTGGGTTTTCATTTTTGGATTTGCTGCTTTATACGCATTTGGGCTAGGTTTTGTATTAAATACTGTGTGCTAAAGAACTTTAAATTTAAAATATATAAAAACAAAGCGTTCGCTTTATTGTGTAATATAGATACTGGTGGTTGGGGAGAGGAATAAAAACGTAATCCTTAAATTAAATAAAAAATTTCAAAATCATTAACATTCATAAAGAAATTAAAAATAAAAGTTTTTTTTTTTTTGTTAAATAAATATTTATTATTTAATTTAAATTTTACTTTTTTAATGTAAGTTTTATAAATTTAGAAAATTTCGTTAAAGGAAATTAGAAAATGAAAAGCTTTTGTATGTTGGAATTGGATTTTTCCGTTTTTTTTATTTTGTATAACTATGTAGTTATAATTTTAATTAAATTTGTTTCTAAACGGAGATCTGTTATTTTTTTAAAGGGGAGGGTGGAAAATTATTTGGTAGGTGAAAATGTTTTGAATATTATACAGGACTGATATTGGTAGACTTGTTTCATTCGCTATTTCATCAAGTTGTTAAATATTTTATGTGCACGTCACGTCTGTGTTTTATGCACCAAATGAGATTTGCAAAATCCTAATGTTACTGTGCTGAACAGTTTTTTGCTAGGGAATATTTAATTGTTAAAAAACCTTCATAAAATTTATTTAACGTTTGTAGATTTTCTGCAAGCTTAAATATAAATTTGAATTAAACAAATGACAAACCAACGTTCAAAATTGCATGAACTAAAATTGCCACATGTACCTGATAATTAGAAATTTGTGAGCTTTTTATTAGAAGTTTTAATAGGGAAAACATCAAGCATTAAACTTTAAAATTATTTTTGCACGGGGAGTTTTCAAATAAAAAATAATTCTGTGGCAAAATGACATAAGGCAAAATAACTTAATTTTTAAAATTAAGAGTCGTTCAAAATCGTATGAGTTTTTTGAATTCGTGCTTTTTAAAATGATTATTACGGTTGTTTCCAATTGCTAGATTATTGCAAAAAACTCATACGATATGAATTCTAATAGGGAGATTTCGAATTTGAAATAATACACAAAAGGGTATAACTCGAGTTTGCCATTGAATTAATAGAAGGACAGTATGTTTGTATGTGGATTCTACAAAAGCGCTTGGTCCACTCGAGTGATTGTTTCCAAATTTTGCACGTATACGTTTTAGCAGTCGAGAAAAACATAGAGGAGTTAGTTTTCATTACCTCTTCTTCATGCTCCCCTGTGAGGAGGCATTAACAAGTGGTATTTTTAAAACTTCACCGATTGAGCTGATTTCCGGATATTTAGTGCAAAATTAAATATAAATCGACACGTGTATCATTATCTTGTTAACGGTAATGGTGATGGTGGTGTTGATGGTAATGTTGATGATGATGATGACGGGGTTGATGATGGTGGTGATGATGTTGATTTTGATTGTGGTTGGGATGGTGATAGTGATTGTGATTGTGTTTGTGATGGGGTCATCATGGTATACCACCACCATCATCATCAATGGTATGATGGTATGATAGTATGCAGTTAGGATATGGTATTACGATAGGAAGGTATGATATCAACATGATACAGCGGTGTTGTGATGGTATGATGATATAGAGGTATCATAGTGAGATGGTCTGATAGTATGATGGTGTAATCTAGCTTCTTCTATATATACAAATATAAAGAAGAAAAGTACATACATATGTTACCTGATCGACTGCGACGATTGCTTCCTTTGCTGCTTTTTGCACGAATCCTTTGTTGCAATCGAAAAGAAACATAGGGTTGTTAGTGATAAAAAATGTTACCTCTCCCTAATGCTCCTCAGTGAGGAGGCATTTACAAGGAGAATTTCTAAAACTTCACCGATTGAGCCGATTTTTGCATATTCACTCCAAAATCGAAAGAAAACCAACACGTGTATCATTATTTTTTAACGGTGATGGTAATGGTGATGGTAATGGTGATGGTAATGGTGATGGTAATGGTGATGGTAATGGTAATGGTAATGGTGATGGTAATGGGGATGGTAATGGTGATGGTAATGGTGATGGTAATGGTGATGGTAATGGTGATGGTAATGGTGATGGTAATGGTGATGGTAATGGTGATGGTAATAGTGATGGTAATGGTGATGGTGATGGTAATGGTGATGTTGTTTGTCGTTTCCAAATACGACCATCGTCCAATATCAAATAATGTAGTTGAGCTACTTTTCCCAAAACATAGCCGAAACGCCATTTTTTCTGACTTACGTATTCCCTTAGTGCAACTCTTGCGTTGTTTTATGAATTTCGTGATTTAGGCAAGGTTTCATGCTTAGTAATTTTATTCCCCGGTACCATTACATCTAATCTGGATCAAATTTGCCTGTTGAACATGATTTGGGCAGGTGATTTCCCTATAGTTGGATGAATTGATCTTCGATATTTGTTTATCTTACTTTTGCTACAATCTGAAGCTTTAAACTTTTCCTTGATTGTCCTCACGTGTCTTTCCGTCTGCCCGTTTGTGCAGGATGGTAGGGTGCACCCATCCAATGCACGATGCCATTTAAATCAATTAAATTCTGAAATTCAGCTAACGTAAACCGGGAACCGTGGTCACTTACAAATATGCAAGGTATCCCAAAACATGCGAATATTTTCCGACAACATTCAATGTGTTTGAACTTGAAATGATCATTATTTTATGCCGTTTATTTTATGATCCAAATAGGCAAAGTGCGCAAGGCGTAATCTATTATAAGTGATTTGTGTTTCTGCCAAATATCAACCCCACATTACATCAGAAGGATTCTATCCCAAGTGGAAATTTCCTATATAAACGTTGTTTAAATCCCACCATGTACAACAATACAAATTTGTAAGGGCCCACAATTTGTATTGTTGTACCTCGGTCCTCGCAAGCGCATCATCCGCCATCATGGAATTCCATGACGACTTAATGGAAAATTGGAAACGAAGTGTACAATTTACGGGAACTTGAAACTTTCTGTAAGAAGGAAAAAAACATTTTGGAATAGAAATAATTTTATTATATAGTGTTTATCATGATGCTCATTGTGACCAAGTTACTTGTATTGATTGCAAGTATCTGGCTTCAGTGATCAGTAAAATGTACACCTTAAGGCTGGTATGCCGATAACCGATTTTGTTTTCAATTTCGCATGTAAATTTTAATCGTGGTGTAAATTACCAATTACAAAAATATTAATTTAAGAGTTTGGTATAGTCGTAATAATAATGTTCAAGTTTCCAAAAAATTAAATATATCTTTAAACGAAGATGCGTCCAAAACTGTAGTCTCAATTTATGTATTCCATGAGTAAATTAGATACTGTCGGGCTAACCAAACTCTTGCTTGAATCATTCTGCGTTAAAACTATATACAGTATAACCAACGATAAATTTAACCGCCTCTACGAAAAAACTTAAATTTAATTTGGTATTACATTTTAATTGTGTATCATTTGATAATGTGTTAATCAATTTCAATGCTAAATTGGAATCCACATCTAGCGAAACTTTACATAATTTGGTGGCAAACTAAAATTTTTGATTGTGTCTTTGTGCACTTTAACAATACCATACATATCCTTGAGGTCGTCCCATTGTATTTCCTTAAGTTCTTAGTAACAAATTTATTTATTTTGCCTAATCTTTCCCAGCATGCAATAATTCGATTTAAATTTGTTTTACTGATGAAATACCAACTTTCCTTATATGCATTCGCGTTGTTGCCTGATAAGACTAATTTCATTTTCTCAATATAGGTTCTCGGTTTTTTTATGAGTACCGTAATATTAACCTTACCAAATTTCTATACGTACACATCGGGATTGTCACATAAAAATCGTTTAATTTTATGAGTTTATCGAATTTGTAGTATTTCGTATTTAGTCAAACAATTATTTGTAAGTTATTGTTAAATTTAAAGTTTTTCAACATTTTTATAAACCTGCTCCTGACACTGATCTGTATTATCTCGTCTAATTTAGAAATGTCACTTTCTAACTCAGCTACAATTTTAGGATACGGAGTAAAATCTTTCTTCATTTCTCTGCATTCGCATTCCAAAGCCCTGGACAAGGATGTTTCTTCTACAGCAATGACGTGTGTCGTTATAGTGTTGAAATATTTGGACTCTAATCCATTTTGAAAATTTTAAACTTTATCATTTGGATTTGTTTCGTTGCTTGAAAAATTTAAATTTTTTAATTTTAGAAAATATCTTCGTAGTTGTTAATCACTGTTAAATATTTTTTAATTTTGATATTTCACCGACGATCTATCAATACCTGCTTGTGAGAGCCTTCTAACTGTAGAAAAGTTTAATAATATCCATTACTTTCTATAGCCACACAAACTTAATTTAGTCAGTTTTTTTATGCCGCTTCCGTTTCTTTAAATTACCCATTTGTGTTAAAGAAAGATTCAATCTCTATGTATATTGTTTTATTTATGGCAGAAAGATATAAACAAAACAACAAATTTTAAGTGGTCCGACACTAGTGGTGAATAAAAATTCAAATTTTTTACTTTTTAACATTTTAAAAAACACCCCACACTAATATGCAAACATTTTATAAAAATGCCACTCGGTTCAGTGATCCAAGAAACTTATTTTTTTTTGTTTAGCTAAAATTAGTTTTAATTCGCAGTAGGTACCTAGTTTTATTTATATTGTTTTGTTGTTGTCGTTAATGATTAGATTTATTTTATTAATTTAATTAACAAATCGATTGATATGAAAATTACTATTTTTTATAAATAAAAAAATTCGGGGTAGGCTGTGTCTTCTACACGGCCGTAAGTGTTTTCCGTGATAACGTTTATAAGAGGTACGAGAAATGGCACGATGTATATGGGCTTATTAAAATAAATTTCTTTATTATTAGCATCATGAAATGAGAGTACTGATTGTTTGGAAATGATAAGTACTGGGCGATGGTATGAGAAGTACGATATGAAGCGCAGGGTCTCAGCGGAGATGTGCCTGATGAATGTGAGTTCCGCAGACAAGTGCCTCCCAAAGTCGTCGAGGCTAGTGTGGTGAATACGCAGTCTAGGTCAAATATATTGTATACAGAGTCCACACTGACATATGACCTATCAGATCAGGCATTCCCCCCTTTATAGTGCTCTCTAGCATTGTAAATCGCCACTTTGTAGATCTAAATTTTAATTAAAATTTATGTAAAAATTAATTATTTTAATTTACAATAAATTATCTGTCACAGTTTCTTTACGCACAAATTAGCACTAGAATTGCCTCGATCAGCAGCGCCGCGTTTATGGAAAGGCACACTAGGCACGTGCCTAGAGCCCGTAAATTTTAAGGGCCCGGATTTTAATATTAAATTTTACTGTTTATCTCAAGATTTGTATATTTTTTTTGGATAAGTTGTGATAAATTTTGTGATCACAGTTTTTGGTTACGTGGGCTATTAAATATATTATTAAATCTAGTTCTTCTAAATGTCAGGTAAAAAGCATTGTATGAATAAATTAGCGGTTGGTATTACTAAAATTTTCTTGCTTATTCTCGTTTCATGTTGGCATCATTTGAAATAAAATATTTATAATTTAAAATTAAAAACCCTTGGAAACGTCTTATAAAAGTACTTTCAAAATAAACATTTGCCAATAAAACCACTTTCAAATACTATAACTTTTAAATGGCTGGATGACTTGTTAATAAACTGGGCGAATTTGAATTTGTTTTGTTAATGTGTGTAAAGGGTATCATTTTACATCGTATTAAAGCAGTAAGTCAGTTATTATAGTAGTCCATTTCTGGTTCTCAGTGAAGTAACTTTGACGAATATGAAGCCAAGTGTGAACGCATAGTGCCAAAAGCGAACCAAAATGAAAAAAAGGCTTCTTTGGTAAAGATTTAAATAATAACATACATACTTGAAGGGAGAGAATATTTTAAAGTAAACACGTTTTATGTACTATATGATAAATTGGGGTATGGTAGTTAATCCCGATTCAGAAAATCCGAAGTAATAAAATCTCACTCCACAAAATCCCGATTGAATGATCTCTCGATCCAATAAGTACTCGTCTAAGTAAAATCCTGACTCAATAAAATCCTAATGCAATCAAATCTCGAAAATTTCGAAAAAATACCGACTTTTAAAAATAAAATCTCGCACCAGAAATATTCTGGAAAAGAGCCGAGACAATATTGTATTCTGGAAAAAAATTGAGAGAAATTCTTTAAAAATATTTTGGAAGATGGGGAATTTACTGCTCTTTCTAGTATTATATTCGCGAAAAGGGGAAGAAAATTCTATATAAATATTTTGAAAACTCGTTATTATAAGCAATTAGATTACCTTGAGATTTTCTACAGTCCGGATTTTGTTAGTCGGAATTTTGTGCAGTCGAAATTTTGTGGACACGAAATTTTGTGGATTCGGAATTTTAAAACGTTTTCTTGTCGGGATTTTATTTTTTCGAAATTTTAAGATTAGACATTTTGTCGAGATACCGATAAATTGATGTTTAATACTGAACGCAGAGATCAAATATACAAACACTTGAACAATAAATTCAAGTGTAGATAATTTTAAAGTTGCAATTATAAAATATCTTTATGATACGTACAGGGAAGTCTAAATTAGGCAGGAATTTGAAGGGTATAAATTTTTGGGCCAGAATTTTTTTTAGTGTTTTTCAATAAGAATTAAATTTTCTATGAAATCTGTAGTAATAAACAGGCGATTTAAACGCAAATTGGGACAATATTTGCAAATGCCAAAATTTATTATTAGTCGTGTCGGCCATAGCCATCGAAACCTGGTAGCAGAGTATACATTTTTGGCCCAGAATTTTTTTTAGTGGTTTTCAATAAAAATTAAATTTTTCTATGAAATCTGTAATCACAACCAGGCGACTTAAACGCAAATTGGGACAATATTTGCAATTGTCAAAATTTATTATTAGTCATGTCGGCCATAGCCATCGAAACCTGGTAGCAGAGTATACATTTTTGGCCCAGAATTTTTTTTAGTGGTTTTCAATAAAAATTAAATTTTTCTATGGAATCTGTAATCACAACCAGGCGATTTAAACGCAAATTGGGACAATATTTGCAAATGTCAAAATTTATTATTAGTCGTATCGGCCATGGTCATCGAAACCTGGTAGCAGAGTATACATTTTTGGCCCAGAATTTTTTTTAGTGGTTTTCAATAAAAATTAAATTTTTCTATGGAATCTGTAATCACAACCAGGCGATTTAAACGCAAAGTGGGACAATATTTGCAAATGCCAAAATTTATTATTAGTCGTGTCGGTCATGGCCATCGAAACCTGGTAGCAGAGTATACATTTTTGGCCCAGAATTTTTTTTTAGTGTTTTTCAATAAAAAATAGATTTTTCTATGGAATCTGTAGTAATAAACAGGCGACTTAAACGCAAAGTGGGACAATATTTGCAAATGTCAACATTTATTATTAGTCATGTCGGCCATAGCCATCGAAACCTGGTAGAAGAGTATACATTTTTGGCCCAGAATTTTTTTTAGTGTTTTTCAATAAAAATTAAATTTTTCTATGGAATCTGTAGTAATAAACAGGCGATTTAAACGCAAATTGGGACAATATTTGCAAATGTCAAAATTTATTATTAGTCGTATCGGCCATGGTCATCGAAACCTGGTAGCAGAGTATACATTTTTGGCCCAGAATTTTTTTTAGTGGTTTTCAATAAAAATTAAATTTTTCTATGGAATCTGTAATCACAACCAGGCGACTTAAACGCAAATTGGGACAATATTTTCAAATGTCAAAATTTATTATTAGTCGTGTCGGCCATGGCCATCGAAACCTGGTAGCAGAGTATACATTTTTGGCCCAGAATTTTTTTTAGTGTTTTTCAATAAAAATTAAATTTTTCTATGGAATCTGTAGTAATAAACAGGCGATTTAAACGCAAATTGGGACAATATTTTCAAATGTCAAAATTTATTATTAGTCGTGTCGGCCATGGCCATCGAAATCTGGTAGCATAGTATAAATTTTTGGCCCAGAATTTTTTTTAGTGGTTTTCAATAAAAATTAAATTTTTCTATGGAATCTGTAATCACAACCAGGCGATTTAAACGCAAAGTGGGACAATATTTGCAAATGCCAAAATTTATTATTAGTCGTGTCGGCCATAGCCATCATAACCTGGTAGCAGAGTATAAATTTTTGGCCCAGAATTTTTTTTAGTGTTTTTCAATAAAAATTAAATTTTTCTATGAAATCTGTAGTAATAAACAGGCGATTTAAACGCAAAGTGGGACAATATTTGCAAATGTCAAAATTTATTATTAGTCATGTCGGCCATGGCCATCGAAACCTGGTAGCAGAGTATACATTTTTGGCCCAGAATTTTTTTTAGTGGTTTTCAATTAAAATTAAATTTTTCTATGAAATCTGTAATCACAACCAGGCGACTTAAACGCAAATTGGGACAATATTTGCAAATGTCAAAATTTATTATTAGTCATGTCGGCCATAGCCATCGAAACCTGGTAGCAGAGTATACATTTTTGGCCCAGAATTTTTTTTAGTGGTTTTCAATAAAAATTAAATTTTTCTATGGAATCTGTAATCACAACCAGGCGACTTAAACGCAAATTGGGACAATATTTTCAAATGTCAAAATTTATTATTAGTCGTGTCGGCCATGGCCATCGAAACCTGGTAGCAGAGTATACATTTTTGGCCCAGAATTTTTTTTAGTGTTTTTCAATAAAAATTAAATTTTTCTATGGAATCTGTAGTAATAAACAGGCGATTTAAACGCAAATTGGGACAATATTTTCAAATGTCAAAATTTATTATTAGTCGTGTCGGCCATGGCCATCGAAATCTGGTAGCAGAGTATAAATTTTTGGCCCAGAATTTTTTTTAGTGGTTTTCAATAAAAATTAAATTTTTCTATGGAATCTGTAATCACAACCAGGCGATTTAAACGCAAAGTGGGACAATATTTGCAAATGCCAAAATTTATTATTAGTCGTGTCGGCCATGGCCATCGAAACCTGGTAGCAGAGTATACATTTTTGGCCCAGAATTTTTTTTAGTGTTTTTCAATAAAAATTAAATTTTTCTATGAAATCTGTAGTAATAAACAGGCGATTTAAACGCAAAGTGGGACAATATTTGCAAATGTCAAAATTTATTATTAGTCATGTCGGCCATGGCCATCGAAACCTGGTAGCAGAGTATACATTTTTGGCCCAGAATTTTTTTTAGTGGTTTTCAATAAAAATTAAATTTTTCTATGAAATCTGTAATCACAACCAGGCGACTTAAACGCAAATTGGGACAATATTTGCAAATGTCAAAATTTATTATTAGTCATGTCGGCCATAGCCATCGAAACCTGGTAGCAGAGTATACATTTTTGGCCCAGAATTTTTTTTAGTGGTTTTCAATAAAAATTAAATTTTTCTATGGAATCTGTAATCACAACCAGGCGACTTAAACGCAAATTGGGACAATATTTTCAAATGTCAAAATTTACTATTAGTCGTGTCGGCCATGGCCATCGAAACCTGGTAGCAGAGTATACATTTTTGGCCCAGAATTTTTTTTAGTGTTTTTCAATAAAAATTAAATTTTTCTATGGAATCTGTAGTAATAAACAGGCGATTTAAACTCAAATTGGGACAATATTTTCAAATGTCAAAATTTATTATTAGTCGTGTCGGCCATGGCCATCGAAATCTGGTAGCAGAGTATAAATTTTTGGCCCAGAATTTTTTTTAGTGGTTTTCAATAAAAATTAAATTTTTCTATGGAATCTGTAATCACAACCAGGCGATTTAAACGCAAAGTGGGACAATATTTGCAAATGCCAAAATTTATTATTAGTCGTGTCGGCCATGGCCATCGAAACCTGGTAGCAGAGTATACATTTTTGGCCCAGAATTTTTTTTAGTGTTTTTCAATAAGAATTAAATTTTCTATCAAATCTGTAGTAATAAACAGGCGATTTAAACGCAAATTGGGACAATATTTTCAAATGTCAAAATTTATTATTAGTCGTGTCGGCCATGGCCATCGAAACCTGGTAGCAGAGTATACATTTTTGGCCCAGAATTTTTTTTAGTGTTTTTCAATAAAAAATAGATTTTTCTATGGAATCTGTAGTAATAAACAGGCGACTTAAACGCAAAGTGGGACAATATTTGCAAATGTCAACATTTATTATTAGTCATGTCGGCCATAGCCATCGAAACCTGGTAGAAGAGTATACATTTTTGGCCCAGAATTTTTTTTAGTGTTTTTCAATAAAAATTAAATTTTTCTATGGAATCTGTAGTAATAAACAGGCGATTTAAACGCAAATTGGGACAATATTTTCAAATGTCAAAATTTATTATTAGTCGTGTCGGCCATGGCCATCGAAATCTGGTAGCAGAGTATAAATTTTTGGCCCAGAATTTTTTTTAGTGGTTTTCAATAAAAATTAAATTTTTCTATGGAATCTGTAATCACAACCAGGCGATTTAAACGCAAAGTGGGACAATATTTGCAAATGCCAAAATTTATTATTAGTCGTGTCGGCCATGGCCATCGAAACCTGGTAGCAGAGTATACATTTTTGGCCCAGAATTTTTTTTAGTGTTTTTCAATAAAAATTAAATTTTTCTATGAAATCTGTAGTAATAAACAGGCGATTTAAACGCAAAGTGGGACAATATTTGCAAATGTCAAAATTTATTATTAGTCATGTCGGCCATGGCCATCGAAACCTGGTAGCAGAGTATACATTTTTGGCCCAGAATTTTTTTTAGTGGTTTTCAATAAAAATTAAATTTTTCTATGAAATCTGTAATCACAACCAGGCGACTTAAACGCAAATTGGGACAATATTTGCAAATGTCAAAATTTATTATTAGTCATGTCGGCCATAGCCATCGAAACCTGGTAGCAGAGTATACATTTTTGGCCCAGAATTTTTTTTAGTGGTTTTCAATAAAAATTAAATTTTTCTATGGAATCTGTAATCACAACCAGGCGACTTAAACGCAAATTGGGACAATATTTTCAAATGTCAAAATTTACTATTAGTCGTGTCGGCCATGGCCATCGAAACCTGGTAGCAGAGTATACATTTTTGGCCCAGAATTTTTTTTAGTGTTTTTCAATAAAAATTAAATTTTTCTATGGAATCTGTAGTAATAAACAGGCGATTTAAACTCAAATTGGGACAATATTTTCAAATGTCAAAATTTATTATTAGTCGTGTCGGCCATGGCCATCGAAATCTGGTAGCAGAGTATAAATTTTTGGCCCAGAATTTTTTTTAGTGGTTTTCAATAAAAATTAAATTTTTCTATGGAATCTGTAATCACAACCAGGCGATTTAAACGCAAAGTGGGACAATATTTGCAAATGCCAAAATTTATTATTAGTCGTGTCGGCCATGGCCATCGAAACCTGGTAGCAGAGTATACATTTTTGGCCCAGAATTTTTTTTAGTGTTTTTCAATAAGAATTAAATTTTCTATCAAATCTGTAGTAATAAACAGGCGATTTAAACGCAAATTGGGACAATATTTTCAAATGTCAAAATTTATTATTAGTCGTGTCGGCCATGGCCATCGAAACCTGGTAGCAGAGTATACATTTTTGGCCCAGAATTTTTTTTAGTGTTTTTCAATAAAAAATAGATTTTTCTATGGAATCTGTAGTAATAAACAGGCGATTTAAATGCAAATTGGGCTAAATATTTTCAAATGTCAACATTTATTATTAGTCGTGTCGGCCATGGCCATCGAAACCTGGTAGCAGAGTATACATTTCTGGCCCAGAATTTTTTTTAGTGGTTTTCAATAAAAATTAAATTTTTCTATGGAATCTGTAATCACAACCAGGCGATTTAAACGCAAAGTGGGACAATATTTGCAAATCTCAAAATTTATTATTAGTCGTATCGGCCATGGCCATCGAAACCTGGTAGCAGAGTATACATTTTTGGCCCAGAATTTTTTTTAGTGGTTTTCAATAAAAATTAAATTTTTCTATGGAATCTGTAATCACTTCCAGGCGACTTAAACGCAAATTGGGACAATATTTTCAAATGTCAAAATTTATTATTAGTCGTATCGGCCATGGCCATCGAAACCTGGTAGCAGAGTATACATTTTTGGCCCAGAATTTTTTTTAGTGTTTTTCAATAAAAATTAAATTTTTCTATGAAATCTGTAGTAATAAACAAGCGATTTAAACGCAAATTGGGACAATATTTTCAAATGTCAAAATTTATTATTAGTCGTATCGGCCATGGCCATCGAAACCTGGTAGCAGAGTATACATTTTTGGCCCAGAATTTTTTTTAGTGTTTTTCAATAAAAATTAAATTTTTCTATGAAATCTGTAGTAATAAACAGGCGATTTAAACGCAAAGTGGGACAATATTTGCAAATGTCAAAACTTATTATTAGTCGTGTCGGCCATGGCCATCGAAACCTGGTAGCAGAGTATACATTTTTGGCCCAGAATTTTTTTTAGTGGTTTTCAATAAAAATTAAATTTTTCTATGAAATCTGTAGTAATAAATAGGCGATTTAAACGCAAATTGGGACAATATTTGCAAATGTCAAAATTTATTATTAGTCGTGTCGGCCATGGCCATCGAAACCTGGTAGCAGAGTATACATTTTTGGCCCAGAATTTTTTTTAGTGTTTTTCAATAAAAATTAAATTTTTCTATGAAATCTGTAGTAATAAACAGGCGATTTAAACGCAAAGTGGGACAATATTTGCAAATGCCAAAATTTATTATTAGTCGTATCGGCCATGGCCATCGAAACCTGGTAGCAGAGTATACATTTTTGGCCCAGAATTTTTTTTAGTGGTTTTCAATAAAAATTAAATTTTTCTATGGAATCTGTAATCACAACCAGGCGATTTAAACGCAAAGTGGGACAATATTTGCAAATCTCAAAATTTATTATTAGTCGTATCGGCCATGGCCATCGAAACCTGGTAGCAGAGTATACATTTTTGGCCCAGAATTTTTTTTAGTGGTTTTCAATAAAAATTAAATTTTTCTATGGAATCTGTAATCACAACCAGGCGACTTAAACGCAAATTGGGACAATATTTTCAAATGTCAAAATTTATTATTAGTCGTATCGGCCATGGCCATCGAAACCTGGTAGCAGAGTATACATTTTTGGCCCAGAATTTTTTTTAGTGTTTTTCAATAAAAATTAAATTTTTCTATGGAATCTGTAATCACAACCAGGCGATTTAAACGCAAATTGGGACAATATTTTCAAATGCCAAAATTTATTATTAGTCATGTCGGCCATAGCCATCGAAACCTGGTAGCAGAGTATACATTTTTGGCCCAGAATTTTTTTTAGTGTTTTTCAATAAAAATTAAATTTTTCTATGAAATCTGTAGTAATAAACAGGCGATTTAAACGCAAATTGGGACAATATTTGCAAATGTCAAAATTTATTATTAGTCATGTCGGCCATAGCCATCGAAACCTGGTAGCAGAGTATACATTTTTGGCCCAGAATTTTTTTTAGTGGTTTTCAATAAAAATTAAATTTTTCTATGGAATCTGTAATCACAACCAGGCGACTTAAACGCAAATTGGGACAATATTTTCAAATGTCAAAATTTATTATTAGTCGTGTCGGCCATGGCCATCGAAACCTGGTAGCAGAGTATAAATTTTTGGCCCAGAATTTTTTTTAGTGGTTTTCAATAAAAATTAAATTTTTCTATGGAATCTGTAATCACAACCAGGCGATTTAAACGCAAAGTGGGACAATATTTGCAAATGCCAAAATTTATTATTAGTCGTGTCGGCCATGGCCATCGAAACCTGGTAGCAGAGTATACATTTTTGGCCCAGAATTTTTTTTAGTGTTTTTCAATAAGAATTAAATTTTCTATGAAATCTGTAGTAATAAACAGGCGATTTAAACGCAAATTGGGACAATATTTTCAAATGTCAAAATTTATTATTAGTCGTGTCGGCCATGGCCATCGAAACCTGGTAGCAGAGTATAAATTTTTGGCCCAGAATTTTTTTTAGTGGTTTTCAATAAAAATTAAATTTTTCTATGGAATCTGTAATCACAACCAGGCGATTTAAACGCAAAGTGGGACAATATTTGCAAATGCCAAAATTTATTATTAGTCGTGTCGGCCATAGCCATCGAAACCTGGTAGCAGAGTATACATTTTTGGCCCAGAATTTTTTTTAGTGTTTTTCAATAAAAATTAAATTTTTCTATGGAATCTGTAATCACAACCAGGCGATTTAAACGCAAATTGGGACAATATTTTCAAATGCCAAAATTTATTATTAGTCATGTCGGCCATAGCCATCGAAACCTGGTAGCAGAGTATACATTTTTGGCCCAGAATTTTTTTTAGTGTTTTTCAATAAAAATGAAATTTTTCTATGAAATCTGTAGTAATAAACAGGCGATTTAAACGCAAATTGGGACAATATTTGCAAATGTCAAAATTTATTATTAGTCATGTCGGCCATAGCCATCGAAACCTGGAAGCAGAGTATACATTTTTGGCCCAGAATTTTTTTTAGTGTTTTTCAATAAAAATGAAATTTTTCTATGAAATCTGTAGTAATAAACAGGCGATTTAAACGCAAATTGGGACAATATTTGCAAATGTCAAAATTTATTATTAGTCATGTCGGCCATAGCCATCGAAACCTGGAAGCAGAGTATACATTTTTGGCCCAGAATTTTTTTTATTGGTTTTCAATAAAAATTAAATTTTTCTATGGAATCTGTAATCACAACCAGGCGACTTAAACGCAAATTGGGACAATATTTTCAAATGTCAAAATTTATTATTAGTCGTGTCGGCCATGGCCATCGAAACCTGGTAGCAGAGTATAAATTTTTGGCCCAGAATTTTTTTTAGTGGTTTTCAATAAAAATTAAATTTTTCTATGGAATCTGTAATCACAACCAGGCGATTTAAACGCAAAGTGGGACAATATTTGCAAATGCCAAAATTTATTATTAGTCGTGTCGGCCATGGCCATCGAAACCTGGTAGCAGAGTATACATTTTTGGCCCAGAATTTTTTTTAGTGTTTTTCAATAAGAATTAAATTTTCTATGAAATCTGTAGTAATAAACAGGCGATTTAAACGCAAATTGGGACAATATTTTCAAATGTCAAAATTTATTATTAGTCGTGTCGGCCATGGCCATCGAAACCTGGTAGCAGAGTATAAATTTTTGGCCCAGAATTTTTTTTAGTGGTTTTCAATAAAAATTAAATTTTTCTATGGAATCTGTAATCACAACCAGGCGATTTAAACGCAAAGTGGGACAATATTTGCAAATGCCAAAATTTATTATTAGTCGTGTCGGCCATAGCCATCGAAACCTGGTAGCAGAGTATACATTTTTGGCCCAGAATTTTTTTTAGTGGTTTTCAATAGAAATTAAATTTTTCTATGGAATCTGTAATCACAACCAGGCGATTTAAACGCAAAGTGGGACAATATTTGCAAATCTCAAAATTTATTACTAGTCGTATCGGCCCTGGCCATCGAAACCTGGTAGCAGAGTATACATTTTTGGCCCAGAATTTTTTTTAGTGGTTTTCAAAAAAAATTAAATTTTTCTATGGAATCTGTAATCACAACCAGACGACTTAAACGCAAATTGGGACAATATTTGCAAATGTCAAAATTTATTATTAGTCATATCGGCCATGGCCATCGAAACCTGGTAGCAGAGTATACATTTTTGGCCCAGAATTTTTTTTAGTGTTTTTCAATAAAAATTAAATTTTTCTATGAAATCTGTAGTAATAAACAGGCGATTTAAACGCAAAGTGGGACAATATTTGCAAATGTCAAAATTTATTATTAGTCGTGTCGGCCATGGCCATCGAAACCTGGTAGCAGAGTATACATTTTTGGCCCAGAATTTTTTTTAGTGTTTTTCAATAAAAATTAAAATTTTTCTATGAAATCTGTAGTAATAAACAGGCGATTTAAACGCAAAGTGGGACAATATTTGCAAATGTCAAAATTTATTATTAGTCGTATCGGGCATGGCCATCGAAACCTGGTAGCAGAGTATACATTTTTGGCCCAGAATTTTTTTTAGTGGTTTTCAATAAAAATTAAATTTTTCTATGGAATCTGTAATCACAACCAGGCGACTTAAACGCAAATTGGGACAATATTTGCAAATGTCAAAATTTATTATTAGTCGTATCGGCCATGGCCATCGAAACCTTGTAGCAGAGTATACATTTTTGGCCCAGAATTTTTTTTAGTGTTTTTCAATAAAAATTAAATTTTTCTATGGAATCTGTAGTAATAAACAGGCGACTTAAACGCAAATTGGGACAATATTTGCAAATGTCAACATTTATTATTAGTCATGTCGGCCATAGCCATCGAAACCTGGTAGCAGAGTATACATTTTTGGCCCAGAATTTTTTTAGTGGTTTTCAATAAAAATTAAATTTTTCTATGGAATCTGCAATCACAACCAGGCGACTTAAACGCAAAGTGGGACAATATTTGCAAATGTCAAAATTTATTATTAGTTATGTCGGCCATAGCCACCGAAACCAGGTAGCAGAGTATACATTTTTGGCCCAGAATTTTTTTTAGTGGTTTTCAATAAAAATTAAATTTTTCTATGGAATCTGTAATCACTACCAGGCGACTTAAACGCAAAGTGGGATAATATTTGCAAATGTCAACATTTATTATTAGTTATGTCGGCCATAGCCATCGAAACCTGGTAGCAGAGTATAAATTTTTGGCCCAGAATTTTTTTTAGTGGTTTTCAATAAAAATTAAATTTTTCTATGGAATCTGTAATCACAACCAGGCGACTTAAACGCAAAGTGGGGCAATATTTGCAAATGCCAAAATGTATTATTAGTCGTGTCAGCCATAGCCATCGAAACCTGGTAGCAGAGTATACATTTTTGGCCCAGAATTTTTTTTTAGTGTTTTTCAATAAAAATTAAATTTTTCTATGAAATCTGTAGTAATAAACAGGCGATTTACACGCAAATTGGGACAATATTTTCAAATGTCAAAATTAAATATTAATCGTGTCGGCCATGGCCATCGAAACCTGGTAGCAGAGTATGAATTTTTGGCCCAGAATTTTTTTTAGTGGTTTTCAATAAAAATTAAATTTTTCTATGAAATCTGTAATCACAACCAGGCGACTTAAACGCAAATTGGGACAATATTTGCAAATGTCAAAATTTATTATTAGTCATGTCGGCCATAGCCATCGAAACCTGGTAGCAGAGTATACATTTTTGGCCCAGAATTTTTTTTAGTGGTTTTCAATAAAAATTCAATTTTTCTATGGAATCTGTAATCACAACCAGGCGACTTAAACGCAAATTGGGACAATATTTTCAAATGTCAAAATTTATTATTAGTCGTGTCGGCCATGGCCATCGAAACCTGGTAGCAGAGTATACATTTTTGGCCCAGAATTTTTTTTAGTGTTTTTCAATAAAAATTAAATTTTTCTATGGAATCTGTAGTAATAAACAGGCGATTTAAACGCAAATTGGGACAATATTTTCAAATGTCAAAATTTATTATTAGTCGTGTCGGCCATGGCCATCGAAATCTGGTAGCAGAGTATAAATTTTTGGCCCAGAATTTTTTTTAGTGGTTTTCAATAAAAATTAAATTTTTCTATGGAATCTGTAATCACAACCAGGCGATTTAAACGCAAAGTGGGACAATATTTGCAAATGCCAAAATTTATTATTAGTCGTGTCGGCCATGGCCATCGAAACCTGGTAGCAGAGTATACATTTTTGGCCCAGAATTTTTTTTAGTGTTTTTCAATAAAAATTAAATTTTTCTATGAAATCTGTAGTAATAAACAGGCGATTTAAACGCAAAGTGGGACAATATTTGCAAATGTCAAAATTTATTATTAGTCATGTCGGCCATGGCCATCGAAACATGGTAGCAGAGTATACATTTTTGGCCCAGAATTTTTTTTAGTGGTTTTCAATAAAAATTAAATTTTTCTATGAAATCTGTAATCACAACCAGGCGACTTAAACGCAAATTGGGACAATATTTGCAAATGTCAAAATTTATTATTAGTCATGTCGGCCATAGCCATCGAAACCTGGTAGCAGAGTATACATTTTTGGCCCAGAATTTTTTTTAGTGGTTTTCAATAAAAATTAAATTTTTCTATGGAATCTGTAATCACAACCAGGCGACTTAAACGCAAATTGGGACAATATTTTCAAATGTCAAAATTTACTATTAGTCGTGTCGGCCATGGCCATCGAAACCTGGTAGCAGAGTATACATTTTTGGCCCAGAATTTTTTTTAGTGTTTTTCAATAAAAATTAAATTTTTCTATGGAATCTGTAGTAATAAACAGGCGATTTAAACTCAAATTGGGACAATATTTTCAAATGTCAAAATTTATTATTAGTCGTGTCGGCCATGGCCATCGAAATCTGGTAGCAGACTATAAATTTTTGGCCCAGAATTTTTTTTAGTGGTTTTCAATAAAAATTAAATTTTTCTATGGAATCTGTAATCACAACCAGGCGATTTAAACGCAAAGTGGGACAATATTTGCAAATGCCAAAATTTATTATTAGTCGTGTCGGCCATGGCCATCGAAACCTGGTAGCAGAGTATACATTTTTGGCCCAGAATTTTTTTTAGTGTTTTTCAATAAGAATTAAATTTTCTATCAAATCTGTAGTAATAAACAGGCGATTTAAACGCAAATTGGGACAATATTTTCAAATGTCAAAATTTATTATTAGTCGTGTCGGCCATGGCCATCGAAACCTGGTAGCAGAGTATACATTTTTGGCCCAGAATTTTTTTTAGTGTTTTTCAATAAAAAATAGATTTTTCTATGGAATCTGTAGTAATAAACAGGCGACTTAAACGCAAAGTGGGACAATATTTGCAAATGTCAACATTTATTATTAGTCATGTCGGCCATAGCCATCGAAACCTGGTAGAAGAGTATACATTTTTGGCCCAGAATTTTTTTTAGTGTTTTTCAATAAAAATTAAATTTTTCTATGGAATCTGTAGTAATAAACAGGCGATTTAAATGCAAATTGGGCTAAATATTTTCAAATGTCAACATTTATTATTAGTCGTGTCGGCCATGGCCATCGAAACCTGGTAGCAGAGTATACATTTCTGGCCCAGAATTTTTTTTAGTGGTTTTCAATAAAAATTAAATTTTTCTATGGAATCTGTAATCACAACCAGGCGATTTAAACGCAAAGTGGGACAATATTTGGAAATCTCAAAATTTATTATTAGTCGTATCGGCCATGGCCATCGAAACCTGGTAGCAGAGTATACATTTTTGGCCCAGAATTTTTTTTAGTGGTTTTCAATAAAAATTAAATTTTTCTATGGAATCTGTAATCACTTCCAGGCGACTTAAACGCAAATTGGGACAATATTTTCAAATGTCAAAATTTATTATTAGTCGTATCGGCCATGGCCATCGAAACCTGGTAGCAGAGTATACATTTTTGGCCCAGAATTTTTTTTAGTGTTTTTCAATAAAAATTAAATTTTTCTATGAAATCTGTAGTAATAAACAAGCGATTTAAACGCAAATTGGGACAATATTTTCAAATGTCAAAATTTATTATTAGTCGTATCGGCCATGGCCATCGAAACCTGGTAGCAGAGTATACATTTTTGGCCCAGAATTTTTTTTAGTGTTTTTCAATAAAAATTAAATTTTTCTATGAAATCTGTAGTAATAAACAGGCGATTTAAACGCAAAGTGGGACAATATTTGCAAATGTCAAAACTTATTATTAGTCGTGTCGGCCATGGCCATCGAAACCTGGTAGCAGAGTATACATTTTTGGCCCAGAATTTTCTTTAGTGGTTTTCAATAAAAATTAAATTTTTCTATGAAATCTGTAATCACAACCAGGCGATTTAAACGCAAAGTGGGACAATATTTGCAAATCTCAAAATTTATTATTAGTCGTGTCGGCCATGGCCATCGAAACCTGGTAGCAGAGTATACATTTTTGGCCCAGAATTTTTTTTAGTGTTTTTCAATAAAAATTAAATTTTTCTATGAAATCTGTAGTAATAAACAGGCGATTTAAACGCAAAGTGGGACAATATTTGCAAATGCCAAAATTTATTATTAGTCGTATCGGCCATGGCCATCGAAACCTGGTAGCAGAGTATACATTTTTGGCCCAGAATTTTTTTTAGTGGTTTTCAATAAAAATTAAATTTTTCTATGGAATCTGTAATCACAACCAGGCGATTTAAACGCAAAGTGGGACAATATTTGCAAATCTCAAAATTTATTATTAGTCGTATCGGCCATGGCCATCGAAACCTGGTAGCAGAGTATACATTTTTGGCCCAGAATTTTTTTTAGTGGTTTTCAATAAAAATTAAATTTTTCTATGGAATCTGTAATCACAACCAGGCGACTTAAACGCAAATTGGGACAATATTTTCAAATGTCAAAATTTATTATTAGTCGTATCGGCCATGGCCATCGAAACCTGGTAGCAGAGTATACATTTTTGGCCCAGAATTTTTTTTAGTGTTTTTCAATAAAAATTAAATTTTTCTATGGAATCTGTAATCACAACCAGGCGATTTAAACGCAAATTGGGACAATATTTTCAAATGCCAAAATTTATTATTAGTCATGTCGGCCATAGCCATCGAAACCTGGTAGCAGAGTATACATTTTTGGCCCAGAATTTTTTTTAGTGTTTTTCAATAAAAATTAAATTTTTCTATGAAATCTGTAGTAATAAACAGGCGATTTAAACGCAAATTGGGACAATATTTGCAAATGTCAAAATTTATTATTAGTCATGTCGGCCATAGCCATCGAAACCTGGTAGCAGAGTATACATTTTTGGCCCAGAATTTTTTTTAGTGGTTTTCAATAAAAATTAAATTTTTCTATGGAATCTGTAATCACAACCAGGCGACTTAAACGCAAATTGGGACAATATTTTCAAATGTCAAAATTTATTATTAGTCGTGTCGGCCATGGCCATCGAAACCTGGTAGCAGAGTATAAATTTTTGGCCCAGAATTTTTTTTAGTGGTTTTCAATAAAAATTAAATTTTTCTATGGAATCTGTAATCACAACCAGGCGATTTAAACGCAAAGTGGGACAATATTTGCAAATGCCAAAATTTATTATTAGTCGTGTCGGCCATGGCCATCGAAACCTGGTAGCAGAGTATACATTTTTGGCCCAGAATTTTTTTTAGTGTTTTTCAATAAGAATTAAATTTTCTATGAAATCTGTAGTAATAAACAGGCGATTTAAACGCAAATTGGGACAATATTTTCAAATGTCAAAATTTATTATTAGTCGTGTCGGCCATGGCCATCGAAACCTGGTAGCAGAGTATAAATTTTTGGCCCAGAATTTTTTTTAGTGGTTTTCAATAAAAATTAAATTTTTCTATGGAATCTGTAATCACAACCAGGCGATTTAAACGCAAAGTGGGACAATATTTGCAAATGCCAAAATTTATTATTAGTCGTGTCGGCCATAGCCATCGAAACCTGGTAGCAGAGTATACATTTTTGGCCCAGAATTTTTTTTAGTGTTTTTCAATAAAAATTAAATTTTTCTATGGAATCTGTAATCACAACCAGGCGATTTAAACGCAAATTGGGACAATATTTTCAAATGCCAAAATTTATTATTAGTCATGTCGGCCATAGCCATCGAAACCTGGTAGCAGAGTATACATTTTTGGCCCAGAATTTTTTTTAGTGTTTTTCAATAAAAATGAAATTTTTCTATGAAATCTGTAGTAATAAACAGGCGATTTAAACGCAAATTGGGACAATATTTGCAAATGTCAAAATTTATTATTAGTCATGTCGGCCATAGCCATCGAAACCTGGAAGCAGAGTATACATTTTTGGCCCAGAATTTTTTTTATTGGTTTTCAATAAAAATTAAATTTTTCTATGGAATCTGTAATCACAACCAGGCGACTTAAACGCAAATTGGGACAATATTTTCAAATGTCAAAATTTATTATTAGTCGTGTCGGCCATGGCCATCGAAACCTGGTAGCAGAGTATAAATTTTTGGCCCAGAATTTTTTTTAGTGGTTTTCAATAAAAATTAAATTTTTCTATGGAATCTGTAATCACAACCAGGCGATTTAAACGCAAAGTGGGACAATATTTGCAAATGCCAAAATTTATTATTAGTCGTGTCGGCCATGGCCATCGAAACCTGGTAGCAGAGTATACATTTTTGGCCCAGAATTTTTTTTAGTGTTTTTCAATAAGAATTAAATTTTCTATGAAATCTGTAGTAATAAACAGGCGATTTAAACGCAAATTGGGACAATATTTTCAAATGTCAAAATTTATTATTAGTCGTGTCGGCCATGGCCATCGAAACCTGGTAGCAGAGTATAAATTTTTGGCCCAGAATTTTTTTTAGTGGTTTTCAATAAAAATTAAATTTTTCTATGGAATCTGTAATCACAACCAGGCGATTTAAACGCAAAGTGGGACAATATTTGCAAATGCCAAAATTTATTATTAGTCGTGTCGGCCATAGCCATCGAAACCTGGTAGCAGAGTATACATTTTTGGCCCAGAATTTTTTTTAGTGGTTTTCAATAGAAATTAAATTTTTCTATGGAATCTGTAATCACAACCAGGCGATTTAAACGCAAAGTGGGACAATATTTGCAAATCTCAAAATTTATTACTAGTCGTATCGGCCCTGGCCATCGAAACCTGGTAGCAGAGTATACATTTTTGGCCCAGAATTTTTTTTAGTGGTTTTCAAAAAAAATTAAATTTTTCTATGGAATCTGTAATCACAACCAGACGACTTAAACGCAAATTGGGACAATATTTGCAAATGTCAAAATTTATTATTAGTCATATCGGCCATGGCCATCGAAACCTGGTAGCAGAGTATACATTTTTGGCCCAGAATTTTTTTTAGTGTTTTTCAATAAAAATTAAATTTTTCTATGAAATCTGTAGTAATAAACAGGCGATTTAAACGCAAAGTGGGACAATATTTGCAAATGTCAAAATTTATTATTAGTCGTGTCGGCCATGGCCATCGAAACCTGGTAGCAGAGTATACATTTTTGGCCCAGAATTTTTTTTAGTGTTTTTCAATAAAAATTAAAATTTTTCTATGAAATCTGTAGTAATAAACAGGCGATTTAAACGCAAAGTGGGACAATATTTGCAAATGTCAAAATTTATTATTAGTCGTATCGGGCATGGCCATCGAAACCTGGTAGCAGAGTATACATTTTTGGCCCAGAATTTTTTTTAGTGGTTTTCAATAAAAATTAAATTTTTCTATGGAATCTGTAATCACAACCAGGCGACTTAAACGCAAATTGGGACAATATTTGCAAATGTCAAAATTTATTATTAGTCGTATCGGCCATGGCCATCGAAACCTTGTAGCAGAGTATACATTTTTGGCCCAGAATTTTTTTTAGTGTTTTTCAATAAAAATTAAATTTTTCTATGGAATCTGTAGTAATAAACAGGCGACTTAAACGCAAATTGGGACAATATTTGCAAATGTCAACATTTATTATTAGTCATGTCGGCCATAGCCATCGAAACCTGGTAGCAGAGTATACATTTTTGGCCCAGAATTTTTTTAGTGGTTTTCAATAAAAATTAAATTTTTCTATGGAATCTGTAATCACAACCAGGCGACTTAAACGCAAAGTGGGACAATATTTGCAAATGTCAAAATTTATTATTAGTTATGTCGGCCATAGCCACCGAAACCAGGTAGCAGAGTATACATTTTTGGCCCAGAATTTTTTTTAGTGGTTTTCAATAAAAATTAAATTTTTCTATGGAATCTGTAATCACTACCAGGCGACTTAAACGCAAAGTGGGATAATATTTGCAAATGTCAACATTTATTATTAGTTATGTCGGCCATAGCCATCGAAACCTGGTAGCAGAGTATAAATTTTTGGCCCAGAATTTTTTTTAGTGGTTTTCAATAAAAATTAAATTTTTCTATGGAATCTGTAATCACAACCAGGCGACTTAAACGCAAAGTGGGGCAATATTTGCAAATGCCAAAATGTATTATTAGTCGTGTCAGCCATAGCCATCGAAACCTGGTAGCAGAGTATACATTTTTGGCCCAGAATTTTTTTTTAGTGTTTTTCAATAAAAATTAAATTTTTCTATGAAATCTGTAGTAATAAACAGGCGATTTACACGCAAATTGGGACAATATTTTCAAATGTCAAAATTAAATATTAATCGTGTCGGCCATGGCCATCGAAACCTGGTAGCAGAGTATGAATTTTTGGCCCAGAATTTTTTTTAGTGGTTTTCAATAAAAATTAAATTTTTCTATGGAATCTGTAATCACAACCAGGCGATTTAAACGCAAAGTGGGATTTAAACGCAAAGTGGATTTAAACGCAATATTTGCAAATGTCAAAATTTATTATTAGTCGTGTTGGCCGTGGCCATGGGAGTTTGAACATTTTAATTTCATTGCACAATCTGAAAATTTAATTTCGGCTGGAGAAAAAGTGAAATTTATGCACATTTAGAAAATAATGGAAGCTAAAATAAGAAAGCGCTTACTAAATAAAATGATTAAACATACATGTAGTTTGTTTTATTTATTATTTTTGATTTTATAGTAGATCCGTGAAAATTATATTGATATTGGCTTCTGGTTGTGATCGTGTCATTACACATCGATACACATGTAGAGGCCCGAATTTAATGTTTATGCCTAGGGCCAGAAAATGTGTTAATACGGCCCTGTCGATCAGATAAGGCATGAGGGGTTGCCTCGCTACAGTGATCTCAAGCATTGTAAATCGCTATTTTGTAGTTTGTAATTTTAATTAAAATTTATGAGGAAATTAATTATTTTAATTAACAATAAGTTATCTGCCACAGTTTCTTTACGCACAAATTGACACTAGAATTACTCCGGTCAGATAAGTGATTCTCATATGGTTGGTTGTAAATGGCTGTTTTGTACTTTGTAATTTTAATTAAAATTAATGTAGAGATTAATTATTTTAATTTAAAATAAATTATCTGATACAGTATTATTAAGCACAAATTAATAACCGAATTGCTCCGATCTGATGAGGCATTCTCTTGCTATAGTGCCTTCAATCTCTATAAATCCCTATTTTATAGTTTGAATTTTTAATTAAAATTTATGTGGAGATTAATTAATTTAATGTACCACTGATTTTTTACGCAAAAATTGACACCACCGGATCTCCGATCGGATAAGCCGTTCCCTCGCTACACTGGTTGAAGCATTTAAATCGGCCGAAATCAGAGGTTCGCGGCGCGGGTTCCTGGGCCGTCCGATGACGTTATTGCGAAAATATTATGCGTGACACATAAACTCGAAGGACCAATCTAAGCCATCATATCTTTAAATTAAAGGTAGTGCTTATAGTTGATGTGTAATTGCCCCCGACCAAGGGCTAAATTTCGGGTCAGTTTTCTGATCATGCGGTGTAAAACGTTATCACGTCAAAACTTTCAACAAATAATCTTAAAATTTGACTTTTGCCTTAAAAACACAATTCTTGTATAAAATAAAATTTAACTATTTCGTGATGGCACCGTTTTGTATGATGATCGGCGATTTTGGCACTGTGCGACAAAAACGGAAATTATTAAACTATTCGAAATATTTTAATATGTTTCAAAATATTGCACTTAATCCAACAAAAAACAAAGCCCAGGATAGGGATTAGATATGATTCCAATTTAATTAAAATTTCTATTTAATTCAGCTCAATTAGTTTTTATTTCATTCACTTTAAAATAAAATTTGAATTTGATCTATATAAAATGTGCATTGATACGGATACAGAGGCAAACCACAAAAAAAAAAAAAAGTTGATAAAAAACTATAAATTGTTATTTAAAAAAAGTTTCGTAATAATATACCAAATTGTCATTGAACTCTAAATAATATAAAATTCCAAACAAAAAGCTCATATAAGCCAAACTTGAACACAAACACGTAACAAAATTTTGAGGTTTTCTGATGAATTTTTCTGATACAATACGAATAAAACAAAAAAAATTTTTTTTGGCTTCATGGAAAATTTCATATTGGTTTTTCGGGTTTTACGAAATATTTATGTGCTTATATACTCATATATCCCAAAAAAAAATATATAGATCAAATCATTTATTTGGATACACATGTAGGTATCTCTGTATTATGTACATATGTATGTATTGTATATGAAACCTTTTTTTATTCTACCAAATTTCATCTAACCACACACACATAAACAAGTATAGTTTATATCGTTCCAAAAACATATAAAGTTTATTTTTTTTTATATAAACATATATAACAGAATGCAGCAGTTTGAGGTTTATACATATATACTCCTCATTGCCTAGCTAAATGTTTTTTATTTTATTGATTTTAAATATTTAAGTTTTTCGATAAACAAACACACATCTATATAGCATAATATGTACAGATACACACTATGCTTTGTATAAACAAAAAATGTATACGGGAAAAGCTTTTAAAAAATGTATAAAGCTTCGACAAGTGCATATATATAGTATACCAAAAATCAATCGCCCCATCATGCATTTAATTTTAACAATTTTTCAAACACTCAAAAATCATTTTTTTAATAGTTGCCAGTGTTTACTGTTGTTCTCATTCTCGAAAATGAATCACAACTTTTATTTTTTTTACAAAAGTAAAGCTTTCATTATATATTATTTTTAATGTATATAATCTCCGATACATTTATTTAATAGAAAATAAATCAATTTATATTATCAGAAAAACACAAAACAATTGATTGATTGATAAGTTATATGTGATAATGTGATAAGGGCTGATATAAAAAAAGGATTTGCAGAAAATTGATTTAAATAATTCAATGGGACACTTTTTTTAAAGTTTTATAATTAATTTGTGTTACAAAAATAATTGAATCATATGCAATTATACAATAATTTATTCAACGTAGTTTCTTTGCTTAACATACAAAACAAAACAATTAAGTTTGAGGTACAAAAATACAATTTTTATTTAATTTTTATTATTTTATGATGGCGGTTGTTGATGTAATCTGCTTGACAATTTTTTCCCAACAAAAAACAGAAAAAAAGACAAAACCAAAAAAAAATATAATCAACTTTTCGTTTTGTTGTTTTTTTTTGTCTTTTATCACTATGTTATAGCAACGATTATGGATATAAATGGCTAGTGACATCTAGATGTGATATAATGTAATTGATACATTCTCTTGTAGCAAAGACACCTTACATTATTTACATACAACCGATAGTTTACCAAACAATTTGGTTTTAGAGTTTTGTAAAGCTTTTTATCTGGATATAAAAAAAAGTTCGATTTACACAATACACAATCAATTCTGATTATAAATTCTAAACTAAGTTGAAAATTGAACTTTTTGACACAGATTTTTCGGTTTTAGTGTGTGTAAAGTAATTTAATTTGTTTTTTTGATACTTAAAAAGTTTTTCTTCCACACTAGATTTTTAGTTATTTTGTTGTTTATAATTTCTTATTTAAAAGCATCACATAACCTACTTAATCAACAAGCACATAAAAATGTCGTGGAAATTATCAGCAGTAATATCCCAAGAGCATTGATAATTTTCCGAAATAATTTTATTATACTTTTCGAAAGTACGTTGCTTGGTAACAGCCCGAAGCCGTAGGCTGAGGGCTGGTACCTAAAAGCAACGTGCTTGAGGAAAATATAATAAAATTATGAGATATTTATCAATGCTCGAGGGGTATTCGACGAGAAAATTTTTTGCAATTTTATTTTATTCTAGTAGTAAGGCTGCTAGATTGTAAATTGTTCTATGAAAGTGTCATTTTGAAACAGTATTTATTGTAAAATACCACTGTGAATTCTTTTCATCTATAGTAGCCAGAGTATGTTTCAAAAATAGCAAGCCTATTAAATCGGTCAATTTCGAGTCACGTGTACAAAATAAACCAATCAAAATAACATTACACTGATAACTTCCCTAGGGAAATTATCAGTGTAATGTTATTTTGATTGGTTTATTTCGTACACGTGACTCAAAATAGACTGATTTAACAGGCTTGCTATTTTAGCAAAAAAAATTCAAGTTAATAGTTCAGAACATATAAATATAGTGTAGGTCAGAAAGCCGATTTTTTTTTAATTTTAAGTTAAGTTAAAGCTTCAAAGAGCTTTTTTGAAAATTAAGATGCTATTATCATCACATTTGAAGAAAGACAATCCGAGAGACAGAATTTCGTTTCGTTGAAAAAAAGAGATATTACGTGATTTAAAAAAACAAAGAAATATTTTATGTCAAAGGCGTATCTACATTCTTATTCAGAAGAAACAGCTCATGTCCGGATCAATGACAGTATTGTCATTTAATTTGAAAAACATACCTTTAGTTTTATTGTTCAAGACATTCAATCCGACTTCATATTTTGAATATTTATACTGCGAATAGGGTGATTATATAGAAACTCAAAATCGTCAGCGTAAGCTATCAACCTAGAGTTAAAATTATTTGGAAAATAGAATTTAAATTAATTTAAAACAGCTCTAGACCTAGCACTGACCCTTGCGGTACACCATCAGTAATTCTAATGCCTTGACTCAAAGCACCGTTGATTTTAACAACCTGTGACCGACCAGACAAATATGATTGAACCCACTGCAACGTAACACCACGAAAACCAGCATAGAAACATTTTTCCAGTAAAACATCATGGTTTATAATATCAAATGCTTTCGTTAAATTTACAAAAATACCACCTATCAAATTTTTTTGATCCAGACCCTTATACAGAAAATTTCTAAATTCCAAGGAAGCGCATTTTCCGTACTAATAGATTTTCTAAATCCATACTAACTAAGACTTCTAATATTTGGATGAACCATAAAAAGGTTTGATTTATTCTTCAAGTTGTTATTATTTGAAGATATTACATCTACATTGGCTTTTGTTGGTTTGGTTGACGTACTCCTAGAAAAAGAATGACAGCTTTTCAGAATCGGCATCCGAGACTCATATTTTAAAAGACGAGTAGTCCTGTGTAAAATTGTCTCGAATTTTTTGCGTAAACCGGTGAATCACAGCACAATCTAACTTAAAGTGTATTGTCTAATATTTAATTCATTGACACTTTTAGCGACAATGAAACTTTTAGAAAAATTACTAGTTTTCTTACCATATCTTGATACGATAAAGGATTGATTAGTCGACGAAGAACTAGGGCTCGGAATAAGCGATGCAGGCTGACAAATCATAAAGATGGTTTATTTTTCAAACTAAATTTGACATTAGTTACAAATGCAACCGGTTGTGACCCCGGGTACGCAAGATTTGGCACAATTTCTAATACGGGTTCATTGGTATTTGTATTAGCCTAGAATGGTTATGTCAGTCGTGCTTGAATTTTTGTTTGTCTCCAATCTCAGATCCGGTGTTAGAAAGGCCGGGGAAAGGTTCTACTGCATGATTGATTGTAATAATATTGTTATTAACTGAATTCGTTGGAAGCGGCATAGCTACGTTATGGCTCACAACACTATTTAGCCTAGCTGCCGCAGAACTGTCAGTACTCGATACCGAATTAGTACATAAATCCCCATTTGACATATTTTTAATTACACTTGCACACTTATTTAGTTTGTTGACAGAAAGTTTAATTCTAATGCATAAAGTGGTTAGCTCTGCAAGCTTATCATTATGTTATGTTATGGCAAACGAAAATCCAACACTAAATGAAAAAAAAATACAACAGTAACACGAAAAAAAAAAACACAATAAACTAAACTAAATTAAATTATTTGTATATTCAACATGCACTTTTTCATGTCTTGAAACAAGTTACAATCAATCGTTGATTTAACAAAATTCGTATAGTAAAAATATATCATTAAAACAACGATAATTAACATTAGATTTTATACCAAAGTTGTTGTGCCAAACTAATTTCGTAAAATATTTTTTTGTTTTTTTTGTAATGTGTTAGTTAACCTTTCTGCTAATCGCATTGCTCTGGTATTTACATACAAATTCAAATGAATAAATTTGTTTCATTTTAGTGGAGTGACAATTACGAGTGGCCAGATATCCTGGTTTCTCCGGGCAAGTTCTGCTTTTTCAAACTTCTGCGGGAAAGGACAGAAAAATAATAATTTTCATACAATTTAAATATTTTAATTAAAAAATCAAGTTGCCGCCCAAATGATATGGCCCAAAAATTTCTTTAAGACGTGATTTAATCTCCATTATAGGTGCTGGAGGTGGCAAAAATTGACCGCATTGGCAGTGTAAGGAAAACCAAAATTAGCCAATCTAATTTTTTATTTATGGTATCGACCGTAACACTATTAGTACGAATAATGTTTCAAAATATTTTTTGCAGTTGGGACTTGTTTAAATTTATAAATTCTGATATCGGCTCAACTTTAGGGCCGAAAAAATCATTCAGGCCATGTAAATAATAGGTTTTATATTTGAAACTATTTTTAAAAACAACAAAATATTTCAGACATACAATTTCACTAAAATCCGTCAACAAATGAGCTTGATGAGAAGATAGTCTGAATTGGCTCAGTATGTAAAAATAAATTTGGCGAATATATTAATCGATTTAATTTATCAACCGAAAGAATTCTTCATAACCGGAATTTTTTAATTTTATATTAGGAACTACTTAAAGAATCGACTTTACATATCAAATCTTAGATATAAAATTTTACTAAAATCCATCTACAAACTTCTCACCTAGTTCGGTCCTCAATTGGCTCTTCATGTAAAAAATTATTGGTGCAACAATTTTTGATTAATGGTATAATATTAGTAGAGGTGTTCCGCAATATTTCTTGAATTTAGCTCTTACTTTATCTAAGAAATCCGTCCCCAAATTATATAACCCGAGAATTTCTTCAGATCGTGAATATTTCGATTTTATATTAGGAACTACTTACAGAATCGGCTTAATAACGTAGATATAAAATTTCACTAAAACTTATTGACGAACGTGCCTATTCCATTTGGCGCTGGAAGTATATAGAAAAGGCCAGGTTTGGTCATGTATTTAAAAAACAAGTTTCTCTTTAGCAAATTATTTTTTGATTTATGGCTTGTATTTATGCACCAAAATACTATTAGCAATGTGTTGGAATATTTGTTGAATTATGACCATGTTTCATTTAAGAAACTTCATTTCTGCCCAAAACGGAATTTTACAATTGTGCACCAATTCCTTTGTAATTTGGTATCTGACTTAACTAACAAATTTGATGATAAATGAATTGGTTTCAGCACATCCAAATGATGAATCATGGTGGCAGCTTGTGAAACTTTTCTTGAAGAGGTTTAACTACAAATCTGTTTTCTGACCTGAAATACATACAACATAACAAAATTCGAGACTTTAAAACTGCCCTGGTTTTTTTAAGTCGAAATTTTTGACTTTTTCAAATTTGTTCAGATCGTTCAAGTTTAGTTGTTTTTGGCCAGGTCATCCTATAGTGACAATTTCCATTGGCTATCCTTTCCTTGTAACTAATACCAACGCATATCCTGAACTTAAACTACATAAGTCAATGAAGAAAAGATCGCGCTCGTTTTGAAATATTTCGGTATCTAACTAAAATAATTTCAAATGGGTTTCATGCATGAATCGTGTGGCAGTAAAACCACCTCCGAAATTGGTAAATTTTGACCAAAAGCAGTGCCGAAGTGCAGAAATTGCTGAATAAAGTCAACGATGATCCAGAACTGCTCAAACGGGTCATAACTGGTGATAAAACAGGAGTTTACGAATATGATATCGAAAGTAAGACCAAAAATAGCTCGTCAAGTAGTGTAACAGGAGTTCTTAGGTCGTTCGATTAATAAGAGTAGGTACTTCCAGAAATATATACGCTGTTTGGGTGAAGCGACCCGAACGAAACGTCTGGATTTGTGGGGAAACAACTCGTGGCCATTGTAACACGATAATATATCTGCTCACACTTCTCTACTTTTTATTCAAATTTTTGGCCAAAATCGACACCATTAATGGTGCTGAGCACACCAAAACTGTGTAACCTTTTCGACAGCCAACAATAAACTAAGCATACAATATGTATAAGAGTTACAAGGAATATTGAAATTCAGAAACTGTCCAATGCACTATAAGAAACAAAAGATCTTACTAAAAGATTGAAAGAATCATTGGCCACTGATTCAAATGAATCTCTAGAAGAAGAAAGCAGTGAAGAATCAACAGACGGAAAAATTAAAGAACAGTTTCCAGAATCGATAGAAGAAATAAATACAAGCACAAATAATAATACGTTAGCTATAGAGCAAAACCGAGACATAAAAAAGAAAATTGCAACTAAAAATGTGTTTTTTTTTAAGATGTGGAAGAAGCATTAGAAAAGTTTGATGGTGAAGGTAACAAAAATTGCAGAAAATGTCTTAAAAAATTTGAAGAAGTAGCAAAAGCATTTGAATGGAGTGAAATTCAAAAGTTTTTATGCTGTCGTAGATTAGTAAATGGTGCAGCAAAAATTGCAGCTGAATCCGAGGGCTGTGTTACATGGCTATCTTTAAAAGAATTTTTAGGAAAAGAATTTAGTGCTGAATTTTGTAGCGTATACCCATCAAAAACTGTCCTCAACAAAAAAAATTAAATAATGAATCTTAACTAAACTATTTTTATCGGATGAAGCAAATAGAGAATGCAGGGGGCATAGATGAACCTGCATTAATAGAATATGTCATAGCAGGAATTAACGATTCTCCAGCTAAGAAGTCTGTGTTATATACAGCGACAACGTGTGTAGAGCTGAAAGCTCGCGTTGGTGCATATGAAAAATTGAAGTTAAAGGAATTTGCATCTAGAAGAATTTTTCAACAACCACACAGCAGCAACAATAATAACAATACTGGTAAACAAAACAAGTTCAGTAGCGGGAACAATAGCGGTAATCAATATAATAGCAGTAGGAGTAAAAATAAATTTCAGCAGAAACAATTCAGATCACAAAGTCAATATCGTTGCTACAATTGTGGGTCTAAATATCATAAGACATTAAAGTGGATGACGTTGAAATGGCGGTAAATTGCCATATTGTCACAAATAACACCATTAAAGTGGACTTAATTATAGGAAGAGATTTTATTTGGCAAGTCGAAATGGTGGTCGAAATATGAAGCAGTAGTCGATGAATCGTTAAGCAGTTAAAATTGGCATGGAATTGTCAGATCTTCAACATCCGAATACAGCAGTCAACGGGTAGTTGTAAAAAAAAGACGACACTGCTAGGGTATGTGTGGATTACGCAAAATTGAACTCGATTATTATAAAAGATCAATATTCGATGCCAATTTTAGAGGAACAGCTCCATAAATTAAGTGAATCCAAAGTATTTTCCACATTATAACTTAGAAACGGAGTTTTTCATGTGCCTGTAGAAGAGAGATCGAAACAATACATTGGGTTTGTAACATATCAAGGACATTGGGTTTAATCGAGTTCCATTTGGTCTCAAAATTGCACCAGCCGTTTTTGTGAGATTTATAAACATTATCTTCATGGAGCTGATAAACAATAATGACATTATCATATAAATGGACGATATAATAATTCCATCAAAGAACGAGGAAGAAGGATTAAGGAAGCTGAACAAAATCTTAAATCACGCAGTGGAACATGGTCTACAAATTAAATGGAGCAAATGCATGTTTTTAATTAGAAAAAGCCAATTGTATAAAGCCATCAGCAGATAAAACTATTGTTGTAAAAAAAATTCCTGAGCCGAAGAATGTGCCAAGTGTGCAATCATTTTTAGGATTAACCGGTTACTTCCGGTAATTTATACATCATTACTCTATTATAGCCAGGCCACTTACAAATTTACTCAAAAAGTCCAGTACATTTAATTTTTTGTGAAGAACAGAGAGATTTTTATTCAAAATGTGCCTACTGAGTTGCATACCGATGCAAGTCAAAAAGGATTCGGTGTAATCTTAATGCAAAAATTTGAGGACGAAAACCTGCATCCGGTTTACTATATGAGCCGCAAAACTTCGGAGTCGGATAAAAAAATGCGCAGTTACTTCTTAGAAGTAAAAGCCGTATATTTAGCATTAACAAAGTTTCGCATTTATCTTTTAGGGATTATTTTCAAGCTTGTGACGGATCGTCAGGCAATAGTCATTACGATGAAGAAAAATGATGTGCCGGCCGCAGTTGCAAGGTGGATTTTACTTTTTCAAGAATACACTTTTGAAATTGACCATAAAAGAATGATCGAATGCGTCACGGGGATGCCTTGAGTAGGTGTTACTCAATTTTTCCAGTAGAGGATAACATGTTAGTACGAATTAAAAAAGCACAGAGGATCCGTGTGTGGAGGCAATAAGATAAATTCTAAAGTCACAAAATTACAAAGGTTTTTTTCATGAAAGCTACAAGACTGACGAATACTAATAGTAGTTTCAAAAACATTGAAAAGTAGATTATCGTGAATAACCATAATAATGGTCATTTTGGACCTGCTAAAACTGAGTATGGTAATCAGCGTTTATTTCTACATTTCCAATGTAAATAAAAAGATCAACAATAGATTAGCTAATTGTATACAATATATTCTATCAAACAGAAAGCAAGAAAAACAACAAATTCCTAGAACAATTAGCCAAGTGTGGTTATACCCAACTAAAATATTATCAGTAGCAGAAGTACTTAGAAAATTATCAGATCAGCAGACCTGTTTCGGAAACCCTGCAAGAATTGTTAGTGATCACAGAACCGCATGTACTTTAATAGAGTTTAAAAAAATTATTGTCAAGAAGAAGGAATTCAACATATATTAGTAACAACAGAGTGCCTCGCGGTAATGGACAAGTGGAACGTTTAAACCGAATTATTCTAAATGTTTTTAACAAAATGACGCTAAACGAACCAAACAAATGGTACAAACATATATCAAATCTATAGCAGACGCCTAAAGAACGCCTTTCGATGTGATGTTTGTAGTCAATAATAAAAAACAAAATTTTAATATAAAAGAACTTATTCGACTTGACGCAAAGCAACAAATCGAAAAAATATAACAAGAAAATAAAAAGACGTACAACAAACCTGAGTGGTAATATTTCGACGAATTTAAATATAAAAATATTTTAAAAAGTTAAAAACGTCATGGACTAATAAATGATTCGATACGTCTAAACATGTGGGTTGCACAAAAAGCTCATTAAAAGTTCTCAAGACAAAATTATGATGTTTTATAAAATAACCATATAAATTTGATGAATTGTAATTTTTTATTAAACAAGACACGATTCATTTGAAACTTACCGAAAGCTCGTTTTATAATTCCATAGAAATGAATCGAAAAAAAGTGTATTTGGTATGCGATTTTTTTTGGAAGCTTATTAAAAAATTTTGAATTCATTGTTATCGTATTGATATAAAAAGATCATTGTAATAATATCGTTTAAGAAACTGCGCGCTTAATCTTAATCGCTGTTGTTTAAGGAAAATTCCATAGAAATTAGTCTTGCTAAAAGCTTTCTAAATCCCTAATCTCGTTATTATTTTTAATCCTACTCAATACATAAAGCTATTGAGAAACAAAAATTTTATTAATTTTTCAACTGATTTGGTTAGAGCTCTGTTAGTAGCCAGGCGAGATTAAGTAAACTTTATGTTTATTATTGTTGCCTGTATTGTTTGTTACAAAATTTAATTATGGACTAAAAATAAAAAACAAATGTGGGTGGTTTATTCATAATGCCTAAGGATCTATAACTTTAAGTCAAGAGTAATGTTTGCCTGAACATGGTATCTGAGAGACAAATAACCCCCCTTATACGACCGTAAGCCTACTCAAATAACGTGACAGTCTTCAGATGTTCAGTAACAAAATTGCGCCCGAGCAGGAACCTGAAGGTCATTGAGTAATTAAGAATGTGGCCCGAAGGTCAATTTACACGTGTTTCAACTGACGCTGAGCAGGAAGTTGAGTGTAAAACTAGAGGGTTAACAAGTAAAGCATCTGATGCTAACCAATTATTGGCAAACGCACTGATTGCTGAGTGTGCTGAGAAAAGTTTTAAACCATGAGACAAAGAATCCTCAAAACGAGTTTCAAAATTGTGTTAATAGATTTGACGAAATATCCAAAGCAGATGAGGAACAGGGAGTGTCACCATCATATGAATTTATTATTATTGGTCTCGCTAAAATAATTCACTATAAAGATCGATTAGAGCGGCTAATCACTACTTTTGGTGAGGTTTCAAACAGCAATTAATTGTTCAGTAATTATTGCAGAATTTTCAATCGGTACGTTAAGCTATTGAGGGAATACGAAATAATTAAAGTTTCCAAAAACGGCCCACAGCATCGAGAGATGTCCACCTCAATCCCAATTGGAGGAGAGGGTCACACAAATATCGGAGGTCAACAACCAGTGGATAAGAAAATTATTATTCTTCCAAAACACATAACAAACCAGAATTTCAGCAAGGGTACGTTGATCATCAATATCAAGATTTGATAAATGAGGCGAAAAACCTAAAGAATTCCGTGGCAGATTTTCTTTTTTAAGAAATTCTAATATACGAAATTGAAATTTTCATATATTTGCGGATATGTCAGGAAGTAATCTTACCGAAGAGCAGCAAAGGCATTCAAATAACAATCTGGCAATTTCGTCACGAAATACTAGAAGATCAGTACTAAATCCAAATCCGTTACAAAAACCAGAATCTGTGTTTCGAATGTCCGATTTCTATAAAATTCGGCAGAAGTGGAACTTGTCATTTGACGGTAGCGATACCACAAATGTTCATGATTTCGTTTATTGGCTAGAACAGATGGCAAAAAATGACGGTTTTCCAGAAACACAGTTGACAAAAGTTCTTCACCTATTTCTATCAAAAAAGGATGAAGATTGGTTTTGGGTATTTAAACTCGATTATCTTGAAGCTTCTTGGAAAGATATGAAGTCTGCGATGCTTGCATACTTTAACTCTTCCGATTTTGAAGAGGAAATTCACGAGCAGATACTCCGCAAACGCAAAATAGAGAAAGTTTTTCGGATTTTGCGTTGAGTGTCCAGAAACTAAACGCTAGGCTTCAAAATCGTTTAAACCACAGGGAACGTTTATATAGACTTTGTCAAAATATGAATCCGGCGCTTAAGAACGTTATTACGCCGTATCATAAAAATTTACCCTCTGTGGAATAATTACGGGTTTTGTGCCAAAGATATGAGAGAATGTGGGACGAAACTGGATATGACCCGAGGCGTTTCGTTGACTCTTCTCTACTAAATGAATTAACGAACAGTATGGAACAAGTAAATATGTATGAACCATTCATTTTGGCAACGAACAATCAGCAACAGTATTACCTCAACCAAACCTTGATAGGCCTGAAACGTTAGAAGTAATCTAGAAAATGCGTGATACAGCAAACTATACCGATGATCACCAAATAAATCTAATTTGCTGGAATTGTAAGGAAATTGGCTATAGGTATCAAGATGGCAACGAAAGGTTCCAGATTATTTTCTGTTTTGGCTGTGGAGCTTCAAATGTGCGCAAACCATCCTGTAGGAATTGCTTGAAATTTACTCAGGAAAATCCCACAACCGACTGTGAGTATTTTGAAGGCAGCACGCTCGGTAGTAAATCAAAACACATCAACCAATCCCTCAAATGCCTAGGACGATTGAATTCAACAACAAATTATAATGCTTCTCAAATAACTAACTCTGGCTTGACTCAAAAACCACAAAATTCCAACAAAAGGAAAATTCGCTGAATTAAATATTTCTACAATAACAGAAAGATCGTTTATCAAAAAATGCATTTCTTCAATCTGAACCAAATATGGATATACTCAAGTATATACATTTTTCATATATTTGTAGTTTTATAAATTGCATCACATTATTTCACGAGAAATATATTCGCCCGAAGCGTTGTCAGAAGCTCTTGAGTTGGTAAAATATGGAACTATGACTGCATATAAAGCATCTAAAATTTATCACATATCCAAACAGACATTCTTAGATAAGGTCAAAAATAAATACACAAAGCAGTCATCTGCAGGGGCGCCCACCATACTCAGCTCATCTTAAGAAGAATTTATTGTAAAATGGGTGCAGCATTTAGCAGAAATTGGATTTTCAATTATAAAAGATCAACTCATTTACGCACAGTATCAAAACTCGTAAAAAACCTTAATCACACGTCAAAGAGTCACACAGCCATTGACTACGGCGCATCTTTCTGTTAATGAAGGACAAATTAAAGCATGAAGTACTGCAAGAGCCTTCGCGAATTTTTAGCTGCGCTGAATCAGCAGTTTTCCTTTGTCCAAAAGGTCAGGGTGTTTTAGTAAGGAAGGGTGCTAAGCAAGTATATAGCAGGTCAGGCATTGTTTCCGTATAAAAGGATCCCACAACATATACTTGCAAAATATCCAAAAAAATGGGCAATCGGTAGATCCGATAGTGGATGGATGACATGTCAAACGTTTTACGAATATGTCACAAATGTTTTTCACCCATTCCTGATAAAAGAAAATATCAAGAAACCAATAGTTTTATTTTTGGACCCCCATTCATCTCATTTATCTTTACATTTGAGTGAATTTTGCAGAGATAACGGAATCATTTTAACAGCTCTATTACCAAATTCGACCCAGCTAGTGCAGCCCATGGATGTAGCTGTTTTCCACAGTCTCAAGAATTCTTGGAGAAAAAAAGTATATTCTTGGAAAATGGAAAACGATGGACGTCGTTTAAAACGTGAAGAGTTTGGCCCACCCTTGAAGGTTGTATTGAATCAACACTCATACCGGAAATAATTCAAAATGGATTTCGTTCATGTGGATTATTTCCGTTCGATGCAGACGCGCTAGATTATGCAAACATTTTAAATTCTACGGCAAACGAAGGTTCGGGTGCTAACACCTCCACTAATGCAAATAACAATGGGCGACCACCATTAAACCAAGGGAACTTATACGAATTTTCAAACTTATTAGATAAAAGGTTAGGAAATGTCAAATTAAATACATTTTTGAATTGTGTGATGAATGGGTAGGAGATATAAAAGATGAGAATTTATATTACTTCTGGAAAAGCGTTAAAACTGATTTGGATAATAATACCCAGAATATTATCGATCTAGAAGTACAAGAGAATGAAAGCCTAGTCATTTCAACTCCGAAAAGCTAACAAAACCTTACTCAAATCGAATAACGGTGCCACAATAGAAAATTGTATAATTATAGATGAATAATTAGGCGAAAATGAAACACCAGATCTTCTAGAAAACAATGAAAACAATGCGAAAAAGAAATAGTCAATGATTGTTAAAAACAGCCCACGAGCTGCACCCTCTTCTTCAGGAGATATGAAAACCACAGTTGTATCCGTATCCAGGCAAATAGCTGAGGAAAACATACAAGCGAGTGGTTCGAAAGCATCAGAATTTCCAACTCCATTTAAAATTGCATTTTTTTGGCCACAAACTTCAACATCAAATGATGTAAAGAAACGAGTTAAAAAAAAATTGATTCAGCCGTTAAATACAACGTTACCAATTGTGATAAACCACCTTGTGATTTATGCTCATTGAAGTATCACACTCTTCTGCACTTTGAAACAAATTCATATTTCAAAGGTTCAAAATACAATTCGAATAATTCACTTCGGTCTTTAAATAAACCAAAAATTGATTCAACAGTTCAGAACAATCACGCAGAATCAAATATTGTCCACACTACAGGAGTTTCATCGTGCAATTTGAAACATTTAAAAATACGTAAATCTTCGTGTTCAAAAGAAATAGAACAAATTTTAATTGGAACCGCTTTAATCAATGCCACTTCCGAATCCAACATTCAGTATTTGTGTATAGAGCGTTGTTGGACAGTGGATCTCAAAATTAAGAAAAGAGTCAACAAATAAAATAATATCTGGTATTGACAGAAAAAAAACTTCAATTAAAAAAAAGATGTTTTTAACTATATCCTCTAGAGTGTCAGATTTTTCAACATTTTTGGAATTTTATGTTATTCCAAAAATTACGAATTACTTACCAGCAAGTCCAGTTAATGTAAAGATAAATGTAAGGCCAAAGGATATTGAATTAGCAGACCCATATTTCCATATACCAGATAGAATTGATATTTTAATTGGCGCAGAAATTTATAATCAGTTATTCACTGCATCTATAACAGTTTTAAAAGATCTTTCACCGTTTTATCGCAGTGTTTTTGGTTATGTTGTAAGCGGCAGAATATTGTCATCTTACACTGTTCAAGAATGTACACCCATTTCATTATGTACCATTGAAACTCTAAATAACGACATAAAAAGATTTTGGGAGATAGAAACAATTTCTGCTAAAACCAATTACTCAATAGTAAATGCCAATATTAATCAGTTAGGCCTTTTATGCCATTGAAAGAAGATTAATCCGTCAACCAAATACCTATAAATTATACAGAGACTTCATGAAAGAGTATCTGGCTTTAAATCATATGACATTAGTCCAATACCCAAATATCATCACTTATTCTGATAATAAATTATATTATTTGCCACATCATTTTGTTTTTAAATACACTAGTACCACCACTCAGTTGATTGAGAGTAGTTTTCAATGGGTCAGCTAAATCTTCGTCAAAATTATCCTTAAATGATTGCCTATTTACATGTCCTACAGTGCAACAGGATCTGTTGTCTATAATTTTAAGATTCAGGAAACAAATCGTTGCATTTACAGCCGATATTGCCAAAATGTATAGGCAAATTATGGTCCATGAATCTCAACAAGATTTACAGCTAACGTTGGACGAAGTCAACTCGTTTCCTTAAGCATCGCAAATTTTAATGCAAGATTTTTATGTCGATGATGTCCTAACAGGACCTGATACGATTGAAAATGCCCGATTCAGCAATTCGAGTACAACACTGAATTTCAAGTCATTAAAAACCACTCAGCGATACAAAAATCCGCAGCAATCTAAAATTGTTATCTCCATTTATTGACGAAATGGGACTTCTTCGTGTTGGGGGCCGGCTTCGTAACTCAACATTACTTTCAACTACTAAATTTCCACTGATATTAAAAAACAAACATAAATTCACGATATTATTAGTTCAAGCAGAACATAAATGTTTATTATATTGTGGCGCTCAAACATGATTATACAATTTGAAGTCTCAATATTGGATCATCGGAGGTCGAAATTTGTGTAGACAGGTGGTAAATCAATGTATTCTTTGTTTTAGGAATAAACCATAGTTATCTCAGGAAATAATGAGCGATTTACTTGTTGACCGTGTAACACAATCAAGACCATTCTCAGTTGTTGGTATATTTCTGTGGACCATTTTTCGCCAAACCAACCACAAAGTCAAAAATTAAAATTAAAACCTATATTTGTCTTGCAGTGAAGGTTCACTTAAAAATTGTCATGGATTTGTCGCCGGAATCATTTTTGGCTTGCCTTGATAGATTTTTTGCCAAGATATACTCAGACAACGTCATTAATTTCATCGGATGTCGGAAGGAATTACGAAAGTTATTTTTATCAGAACACTTTAAGAATGATGCAAAAATATTCTGCTCAACTAATCAGATCGAGTGGCTAACAATCCCTCCACGTGCACCACACTTTGGTTGATTGTGGGAATCCGCCATCAAAAACGCCAAATGGCACATGCAACGTATGTGTCATAGATATACAGCGTAGAAAGTATCCTAAAAGACTACGAGATAGTGAAGGATAAACCTGTATATAGAGCCATATTACATAAGTATGTATAAGACAGAAAATACGAGGAACGGCGGACGCAGCTCTCTTATCATATAACATCTTCGACGAAAATTGGAGCGCGATAAAAGGATGTTTGTCGTTACACTATGCCGACAAAAGAGATGTGAGAACACTCGAATATCAAGTGGGCAGCCTAACTCAGGGCAAGAAAAGTATCGACGAATTTTACACAACTGTAAACCACCAACTATCCCTCATTATCAACAAAGTTAAAACCGAAAACTACAATCCAGACACAATGGCAGTGCTAATAGACACGTATAGGAATCGCGCATTAGATGTCTCCGTTAGAGGTTTAACTGGGGATATATCAAGAATGCTGACTATTCAGAGACCAACGAATCTCCCAGAGGCGTATTCATCATGCCTGGAGATACAAAATCTCAGTTTTCGAAATATGCCAATACATAATAGAAATTTTAACAATTCAATCACGATTCCCGTAAACCAAATCAATGCGAATAGAATTCAACAATATACGAAACCCATACCGCTACCAAGAATATCGCTTCAACAGAGAAATATGGGGTACGGTATGCAGTATCAACAACAGCAATATCAACAATCATACCAGCAACAACCATACCAGCAACATCAAAATTACTTTGTAACACCACCAGCAAGGCCAGTTCAACCGAAACCACCAGTACCAATGTCCGTTGATGAGTCGGGCAACACGAAAAAAATTAATTACATGAATCGACCAAGTAACAATGAACTTAAAACCACACCGGGGCAAACAAAAACTTTATAAGACCGGAAATTGCCAGGAATGCTAAACCAATCGAAAAAACAATTTAACATTAGATCAGCGGGAGGTGACGTCAAAATCCGACAGAAAATATCAACACAATTCTTTAAAAATATGGGCAATGACATTCTGCTAGATTTCTATGTTCTGCCAGGACTAAAAACATTTGACGGAACAAACACTTTGATAATCGGAGACGACACCCTAAAGAGATTGGAAGCACTAATCGACAGGAAAAATAATATCCTTAGAATAAAACCGGAAATCAGGATCCCCTTGAAAGCCAAAACATACATTCAAGTGAATACTATTGAGATAAAAAATGATCACCTGAATAACGAAACAAGATTAAAACTGAGAAAGATGCTGAATAAATATCTACCACTCTTCGGAGCCATTGGAGGCCAACCGACCATTGAAACGAACGTGAAGGCGGAGATCAAAACTACTACCAATGACCCGATCTACACAAAATCATATCCATACCCGATCAACATGAGGGCCGAAGTGGACCAACAAATAAAACAACTGCTCAATGACGGCATTTTAAGACCATTGAAAAGTCCGTATAATTCACCTATTTGGATTGTAGATAAGAAAATGGATGCATCGGGAGTAAAAAAGTATCGAATGGTGATAGATTATAAAAGATTGAACGCAGTTACCGTATCAGACACCTATCCAATACCACACATCTCTAACACCATCGCCAATCTGGACAACTCCAAATTTTTCACAACGATAGATCTCACATCCGGATTCCACAACATTAATATGATGGAAAAGGATATACCTAATACGGCATTTTCGACAATGAACGGGAAGAACGAATTCATCAGGTTACCGTTTGGACTGAAAAACGCACCAGCGATTTTTCAGAGAATAATCGACGACGTCTTAAAGGAATACATCGATAAAATATGTTATGTATACATCGATGATATTATTATATTTGGGGGACAAAATGAAGAGGAACACCTAAAAAATGTCCACAAAATTCTAGACAGACTATGGAAAGCAAATCTCCGAGTCAATTTAGACAAGACAGCATTTCTAAAAGAGGAAACCGAATTCCTAGGGTATCTAATAACGAACAAAGGAATAAGAACGGATCGAAAAAAAGTAATGGCTGTACAGAAACTAAAACCGCCTGAAAATCTTAAAGAATTGAAAAGTTTCCTTGAACTATCATCTTACTATAGGCGATTCATCAAAGACTTCGCAAAGGTAGCAAAACCTTTGACGAATCTCACGAGGGGGGAGAACGCACAAATAAAAGCCAGCCAGTCAAAAAAGCAGACATAAACTTAACAGACGTCCAGTTGAAAGCATTCCAACATCTAAAATCACTACTTTCATCGGCAGACCTATTAATATTTCCGGACTTTGACAAACCGTTTATACTAACAACGGGTGCGTCGAACCACAGCATCGGGGCCGTACTCTCGCAAGGAGATATTGGCAAGGACCAACCTATAACGTATATATCTAGATCCCTCAATAAAACCGAGGAGAACTATGCTACGAACGAGGAGGAAATGTTGGCGATCGTTTGGGCTCTAGATAACCTAATGAATTATCTCTATGGAGCGAAGAAAATCAGGATTCTTACTGACCATCAGCTACTGACCGTCGCTCTCAGCAACAGGAATAGCAACAGGAAGCCGAAAAGATGGAAAGCCAGACTAGAGGAGTACAACCACGAGATTGTCTACAAACCCGGAATTACAAATAAAGTACCGGACGCACTATCAAGACTGAAGTTGGAGGTCAACACACTTTCGTCATCGAGCGATGAGACCGTACATAGTGCAGAAGAAGATGGCACACAACTTATTTCGCATTGCGAAGCCCCAATAAACGTCTTTAAAAATCAACTAATAATATCCGAGGGAAACGGAATTTACGCTTATGAGCAACCACACCAGAACTATCATAGGCATTACATCTCCCTGTCAGAAGATCAGGCGAAGGAAAAACTTATCAAACATCTAAAAGAAAGACTACACCCAACATCTTTAAATGGAATCAAAATTCCAGAAAGTATATCTCCAGCTACTTCAAGAAATTTACGCAGAATATCTTCACAATTACAAGTTGCGGATAACACAGAGGATAGTAGAGGATATTCGCAATGAAGACCATTAATACCGCATTATACAAGAAGAACACCGAAGAGCGCATCGGAATGCAAAGGAAAATAAGGAACAAATACTAGAAAAGTATTATTTCCCTCAGATGACCAGTTTAATTACGCAGAACTGCGACATATGCAACCAAAATAAATACGAACGTCACCCTAATAAACCGCAACACCAGGAAACACCAATCCCAACGTATCCTGCTGAAATTTTACACATCGACCTGATTGGCATAAAATGCGAGAAGTTTATAACATGCAGTGATAAATTTTCGAAAGTCATCCAACTATTTCACGTCGAGTAAACGGAACAGTGGAAAGGGTTCACTCCACCATAATCGAAATAATCCGATGTCTGCAAAATGAACACAAGGATTTCACGACTAACGAATTAATCAATATAACGGTCGATAGGTATAACAACTCAATACACTCTGTTGCTGGAAGGAAATTTATTAAACTTCAAGGAAAAAGTAAATGAAAATGTAATACAAAGGATCAGAAATAATCAGAGGCTTAAATTACAAAGAGAGAACTTAAAAAAGAACGTGCCAAGAACATACGAAATTGGAGCACCAATATACACAACTGTTAAATAAATTAAAGAAAAAACTAAACCTAAATTTCGAAAAGAAATCGTGGCGAAGGATAATAAAGTCACCGTGACCGCGCTCTCGGTAAAAAGAATTCATAAAACTCATATCAAAAACTCACCAACTTAAATCACTTACGTATATCTTTCCAGCTCATGTCTATTAAAAATAACGACATCTTTGAGCATACACAAGTATGACACTCCAATAGTGTCTGTAAAACAAGGAAATGGAAATATAATAAGCGGAAACTTCAAGATCATACATCAGATTGACCTGCAGAATTACGTGAAAATATTTGCAAATATCAAATCGGAATTAAAAGAAATTGATTCAACAAACATCATGAAATCCCAACTAACATACCAAATCAACGAAACAGAAAAACTACTGGAAGAACTTCAAGGTTCATGAGGACGAAATGAGCAATCAACTGGATTGGCTCTGCTTAGAAGTGGATTGCCGGCTCATGGGACGAGATCCTTAAAAGTAAGAATCGCATTATTGAGAACAGCAACGAGCAGTATAGAATAAACACTGCCATAACGAACAAGATTCAAAAACTTCTCGATCAGCATAACGAAATATTGCTACATCTGGATGACCATACAAACGAGGTTTTTCAACAAATGATGTTCAACCGCCTACAAATAGTTAAAGAAGAAGTAAAAGAAATTGTAAGAGCTACGCAACTTGCTAAAGGTGGAATAATCAACTCCAACTTATTAGACAAAGACGAAATTGCACGTCTAGTGACAGAAATCGAAACCTTACCCTACGCTAACGAAATCGAAGCCATCGAATATGCCGAACCTGCAATGATCATCAAGAACTCAACGATTTTATACGTCATATCAATCCCCAAAACCAGCAAAGAAGAATTCCATCACATCAGAATAAGATCTACAATAAAAGATAACAAACAAATTCATTTGGAACACAACGAAATCCTTATAAACCAACAAAACATATATGGGATTATTGGCAAATGCCAAACCAGGAGAGAAACTATTAATTGTGACCTCGGCCAACTACAAGAATTGAAACAAAATCATTGTATTACCAAACTACTGAAAGGATTGGATGCCGGGTGTGAATTTACATTTAATGAAAAGGAAGTAATAGAACCCATAACTGACAACACTATCTTCCTAAACAACTTCCATGGCGCAATAACATAAAAACACTTCAATCAAACATCTAGAAGGCAACTATTTGATTCAATACCAAACCGAATCAGTAGAGATAAAAGGATGGATCTTCACCAACAAAGAAATGCGAACATCTCAAATATTACCACCAGTATTGCAAACAAGTATTAAAGAACAAGGGATGAAACTTAATCTAGAATACCTACATGACCTACATGTAAACAACATAGGGAAACTCCAGAAGTTATCAAAATACCATCAGATAAATAATTTCCCGGACACTATCATTATAATTACCATAGTTATAGTAATTATAGGATTTATAATAAGATCAAGGTGCCGCAAGGGAATAGCCCTGTTCAAAAACAATGAAGTGACGAATCAACATCCTGTACCGCTTGGAATACAACCAGTCCAATTGAATTTTTAAATCCACGGGGCGAGGATTTTTAGAGGGGGAAGAGTTAAGACAACATAATGACCATCATCATCAATATTTAACATCAGTCAACATGTTTAGTTAAATCGCAACATTGCATATTTTGCGTAGAAGTAAAATTCCTAACACTTAATGTAATTTTCCATAAAACTTGTATAATCAGCATTTTAACGATATAGAACATTTTGTAATTGAAAAATTGTAAAAATATGATTAGTTTTAAGAAAGATTTAGAATAAAACGGACGTAGTCCAAATAAAAAACATTTTTTTTAAAGATTAATGAATTATTAATCTTAACTTGCATTTATTAATATTTTAGATATACATACATGTATTTATTGTTATATACCTTGTAAAACATTGTTAAATACACATTTTAAAGATATACAATGTCAACTGAATTATATTGTTTTATATAGAAATTTTTTTGAAATTAGAAATTAAGTTCGATGTGCTCACTTCAATTTTGTTGCTCATGTGATTTACATCATTTAAAAACAGAATTCTTCGAAAGTTAATAAATATCATAAAAAATAATAAACTACAATAAATAAATGGAAATCGTTCACGTAGTTTTATTAAACAATTTTTTTTTTTATTAAATGAGATAGTTCTGCTGAGCTTGTTAGTAGAACTATCTTTCAGAAATATAAACCAGAAAGGAAATAAGATATCCCCTGAAACATCTAATATCTGACAGAGAAATAACCCACCATATACGACGAAAGCCTACCCAAATAACGTGACAGTCTCCAGATGTTCAGTAACATGTCTTACTTAAATAATTTACAAAATTTGTTATAATTATGACAACCCCTAAAAAACATATTCAGTCCCTAACCGTTCTCTTCATTATTCCCGAGCTATGAGAATTTAGGTAACCGACATAGATACACCATAAATATTTTAAAGGCTAAAAACAAAATAATTAGTATTTAAATTGTGTACCTGATTTTCGTAATATTACGTTATGTCCTGGCTGAAAGCTCTTATTTTTTATATGGCTTATTTCACAAAAAAAAAAACACAAACACACACAATAATTACCATATGTATGAATTAATATAAAACAAACAATAATACTTTTATAAAACACTTTTCAAAAATTATTTTTTTTTTACATTCCTTTTCCTGCCCTAACAAATCACTTTCATAAATCACTTTAATTTTTCAATTAGGCCATTTAGACTTCATATATGAGGAAGAATACACAAAACTTTTTTTTTTTTATATATTTTTTCACATATATTATATATATATACGAAGAACTTAAAATAAAATAATAAATTTAATTTAAAAAACAAAAATATTTATAAAATAAAAGCACAAAAAGCACACACACACACAAAAAAAAAGTAAAATTCTAAAAATATGTAATTTACTATGTAACTACAACAAAAAAATGTTTTTCGTGTATTGTTAAAGTATGTTTGGGATTTTAAATTTAATGTTGAATGATAGCCGCAGGGAGATTTTATTTTTTTTTTTTGGGTTACATACAAAAGCATACATGTAATAATTGGATTAAATTTTTGTTTTTTTTTGTTTTGTAATAAATATGAACACTCACACAATAACAACAACGTTAACCAAAATATATAAAAAATTTGTATTCCATTTTTATTCCAAGAGTTCCAAGTTAATTAACAATTTTTTTTTTTTGGTATGTATAAGAGCTTTCTTAATAGATTTTCATTGCGCTTTTATTTTGGTTTGTTCGGCTTGTTTTTCTTAGATCTTAATTTATGTGTACACTAAACACTAACACATATATATTTTTGTTATTATTATTATTTTTCATAATTTTAAAACACGTTTTATTTAATTCATCTCATCACTCATCTTGTACACACTCGTCGTAACAAAAACACAACACGTTAAAAATATAAAAAGCTAACCAACAATCGACTATATATGTATATTCTCTGCCTATTTATATAGATTCGTTAAGCTTGAGCACGTAATACTTGGCAAAATAAATAAAATGTTTGAAAATTTCGAAAAAGCACACAATATGTATTTACATATAAAACACGAATTGGAAAGTGGTGCGGGAAAATAAATAAATTTTCAGATGACTTTTTTAATATTTTATTCTCTAAATATCATGAAACACATCTATAGTGACACCGCGAACCGTTAGAAAAATTGTCTTTATTATTTATCCTACGGTATATATAAATTGTGTTCACACGCAACACTTATACATACGCACACACTTAAAATGTATTTCGCACTTTGCTATCCACTTTAATAAAACAATCGAAAAATTTTAAACATTTTTTTGTTTGTCTTAACTGTAAGCACAAAATCCCGTAAAAATATTTTTTTTTTTATCAAACAACAACAACAACAACAATAAAAATAAACGTAAACGACCCGCGAAGATGCGATCCGGTTAAAGTTTCTCGCGAAACTAACAAAATTTTCGATGGGATAGGATAGTTCGGAAAAAATCGTGCAAAATTTTTTTTTTTTGTCTTTTGACATTCGTATTCGGTTTGAACGAATCGAATGTGAGGGGAAATCGAATGGCTGCCAAATTCGAATATCTAAATGCAAAATATAACATATAATTTTTGCAGCATTAAAAATCATTCCAATCAAATTGTTAAAAACTAACAACAAATAAAAGCTTTAAAAGCTCTAAATTATTTATTATAGTAAAAATATATATTTTTTGATTAAGCTTTTTAGAACGCACTGTATATGGAGCATGCGCGTATTGTGTCATAAATGCCAACCGTACAATATGGAAAAACAATATTTCGATATAATCTGCATTATCGACTTGAGAAGAGAAATCATTTGGGAAATGCGAGAAAATTTATTTCTCGTCGTACGGCATACACGGCTCGCAATGCGATGGGATAAATCATTAAATTTATTAGCTTGGAAGAAAATCGGTTTTAATATGATTTTTCTTATTTTCATCTTAGTTTGTGTATACTTGGATGTTATATATGAACAAACACACAGACAACCAAAAAATAATGAAAAATTAATTTTTTGAGTTTTGTGGTTGATGTTTTTTTTTTTTTTGATTTGGTACTCTCTTTTGCCTATGAGCACTATGTGTATATACCACAGTACACACACTGATCAAACGGAACCGTATTGAATCGATTTGTTTTAATTGATTGATTATTGTTTCTTGTATGTATGTATAACATAGTTCCAGTTTTTCCACAAAAAAAAAAAAAAAAAAAAAATTGGAAAATTAATTGTGGGTTTGGAGTTTTATTTTTTATTTTGTTACAACTTTTCTGGGTGAGAGTTGACAATTTAATCGAAAAGATATTGTGTGTGTGCTATTATATTTGGGTCTCTATGATTATATGGTTTTGTGCTATACCGTTAAATGATTTGTTATCATCACTGTTTGATCGATCGAACGATTTTTTTTTTGGTTTGGTTTTTGATTGTTGTATGCGAATTAGCTTTGTATTTTGTCGTATATACACTATAGAGCAGATTATTTGGCACAACTAATGTTTATTGCTTTTTTGGTGTGGGGCGGTGCTAAAACTTTATAAAAGAAAATTGATTTAAAATCAAATTAAATTACAAAGTATAAGAGATAATTGTTTTTACTTTGAGGATTATTGAATTTTTGGCAAAAGTTTGGATGTAATCTAGACGTACTTAGGACGATGGCGTATTTTGTAATGTATAGTGTTCTTTACCATTTTTTGCTTGCCGGCTTTTGACTTAATATAAATTGATAAATGGTACAAAAGATGAAAATGAAAAATTGAAAAATGTAGGCCGTATCCTAAATTGGTACTAAAATACTTAAAGTTGGAATATCTTAAGGACTGTAGGTAGCCAAACACAATTAACACTGAAGATGTACAACTTTTAGAAAATTTTAATGGATAATTCATAGATCATATTTGTTGGGGATAGTGTCCAGCCACAGAATTAGTATACGCAGATGATATATAACCGGATAATATGATGGTTTCGATGTAACAGATGATAATACAGCCAATTGTGGTGGGAATAATTTGTACTGCAACCAAGATACCCGATTGAAATATTTAAATAATCAATGAAACAAACCATACTTACAATAATAATAAATATTTATGGTATAAACTATTACCGAAATCTATTAAACCGTCGACACCAGAAGAATTACGCCCAATCAATATTTTACCACCGTATGAAGCTATAATGGAACGGGTAACTAAAAATCAATTAATCAACCACATATTAATTGTCCCAGTGTTTATGGTTATCGCCGATATAAGCACGTATTGCCGAGATAATCGTGCGATTCACTCTCTCTGACGAATTAGATTGCGGAGAATACTTTGGCGTGAACTGTTGCACGACCCCATACGATTTTAAGAAATCACCCAGTAAATTCAAACGAAATTGCTTCCCATTATCCGAAACTAAATATTCTGGAACACCAAATATATTAAAAACTTTGGATTTTAGAAACGATACCACGCAATTGGTGGTGGCGTTCCTCAAAGGTTCCATGAGAACAAATTTGGTGTAATGATCTAATAAAATCAACACATATGTATTTCCATTATTGCTTCTGGGGTATGGTCCTAAGAAATCTATAAATAATCGCTGAAATGGCCGGTCTACTTCTCGATACTTTCCCATTTCAGGCTGGGTAATATAATTTACAGGTTTCACTGTTTTACAAATCTCACGGGACATTGAAGGCCAATAAAAATGCCGCTGCAACACTTTCAAAATTTTCGCAACTCCGTGATGAGCACTTGTAGACGCATTATGGGCTTGTTTTAAAATACTTGACACTAAAGGTTGGGGAATAACCAATTTCCAGTGTGAAACATCAGATAGTTAGTCTTAATCGCCGTTAAGAGGTATATATAACCTACCCTCGAATTCTCGGTAATTGGATTTGATGTTTAGATTTTCCTTTAACGCCCTAATTCTGCCAACGTAAATATCATCATTAAATGCCTCATCGTCAAGGTCCACATGCAGAGGAGGCAAACTCGCCCCACCATCACCGACAACATCAGAGTTTATGAGAGCTTCGAGATGGATTCTGGATAGAGCATCCGGAACGACGTTTAGAGATCCCTTGCGGTACTCAATATTAAAATTAAAGCCTTGTAACTTGAGACTCCATCGCGCAAGTCGTCCGGATAAATCCCTTTGATCCATTAACCATCGAAGACTCGAGTGATCGGTGATTATGGTGAAAGCGTACCCCTCTACATATGGCCTGAGTTTTTTCACGCTCATTACCGCGGACAAACACTCGAGCTCTGTTACGCTGTATTTACGCTGGGCAGAGTTAAGTTTATGTGAATAATACGCGATAGGATACTCAGTACCGTCATCCAAACGCTGAAACAAAACACTCCCGATTCCACAATTACTGGCATCACATTGGATGTAAAAGTGTTTCGTGAAGTCAGCATTACGAAGGACAGGTGCCGTTGTTAAGGAGGTTTTCAGCAGATCGAATGCCTGTTGGGCTTCATCATTCCATACCAATTTTTGATTGCGTTTTAAAAGATCAGTAAGAGGAGAGCATATCGTGGCGAAGTTTCAGATAAATCGATGATACCACCCTGCCATTCCCAGAAATAGTCTTATAGCTGTCGGGTGGTTTTGGGAGTTGGATAGTCCGTTATCGAGGTCACCTTTTCCGGATCGACGCGAATGACACCATTCCCAATCTCATGACCAAGGTATTTCGTCTCCTTTAAGACAAACTTGCTTTTCTCGACGTTTATCGTCAAATTAGCAGCTTTGAGTAAACGCGCAGTCTCTGCAAGTAGCGAGAAGTTTTCATCAAGATTTGTTGAAACTACAAGTAAGTCATCCAGGTAGACAAAAACCCGATCATGTAAATGGTATGGGATCACCCGATGCATCAGTCTGCACATTGTTTGCGGTGCATTGCACAGACCGAAGAGCATTACGGTGAATTGGTATAGAGATCGGCCCGAAATAGTGAATGCAGTTTTATTCCTTGAATGAGGATCCAGCGGGATCTGCCAGAAGGCATCTTTAAGATCTATAGATGAGATGTACTCAGTGTGGTCTAACCTACTAAGTAATCCAGCTATTAGTGGCAATGGATAAGCATCCATGACAGTGACTGAATTCACCTTCCGTACGTCAAAACATAGCCTTACCTTACCAGTGCTCTTGCGAACAAGGGTGACGGGTGAAGACCATGAACTCTGACATTCTTCTATAACCCACAACTCCAGCATTCTATCCAACTCCTTATCAATCTCTGCCTGAATCGCGGGTGATACTTGATAGTAGCGTTGTTTCACTGGCACAGCATTCCGAACATCGATGGTATGAGAAACAAGACTCGTCCTTCCTAAACCATCTTTAGTGGAACATGGGAACATTGCGATTATTTTGCCTAGTTGGTTTTCTTGTTCAGGCAGGTGTTCGTGACGATTACTTGGAATGACAGTAGGCTCTTGTATGTCTAAAGAACTAACTATACTAGGCCTAAGGCCAAAAGCATCCCAAAAATCCATACCAAGATAAACCGGTTGTAATAGACCAGGAGCTATATGGAAACGTATACGCTTCACTGTTCCTTGGTAAGAGACCGGAAGAACAACATGGCCCAGAATGGGTTGTTTTTCGCCACTTGCGGTTTGTAAGAAAGATGGTAGCTGATGAACTTTTACTTTGGTTTCTTCCAAAAACCGTTCCGAACCATTTCCTAGAACGCTGACATTAGCTCCACTATCTAATAGACCCGTGTAAAGTGTGCCGTTGATAAGAACCTGAGCATAAGGTCGCTTGTCGTCCTGTAAATTAAAAACGGATTCGGAAATCATTTTTCGGATTTCTTTTCGTAAGATCCAGTAACGAATAGATCGACAGTTAAGGTTTGTGTTGCCTGATCAGCCGTAGCTTGTGAAGGATACCCCGAATCGTGCTCGGGATTAAATAAATTTGACGAGTAATTAGGTGAATGGCTGTTATAGGTTCGCTGGTAGAGCTCGGGACATGTATTGGAAGCTGCTTCCTCTGATTGAGCCTGGGTGTCTGTGTTGATTGGGCAAAATGAACTCCAGGTTGTTTCATTTGCCTGCGTTGGTTTTCCGTAATTAATGCGTTACAGTTTTGACAATTCAGTTTTAATACATTGGGTGCACCGCATCCATAACAATAAGTTCCCAGCCCAAGACGTGAATCAACCCTAGTAGAACGAGGGTCATAACCTTGTCGTGCTTGCGAATTTGATGGAAACTTTGGCGGAGGTGAACTGTATCTGGTGAACGCTGATTGACTAACCTCTCGATCGCCTGATATAGCATTAACAATAGGAAGCGCCTGCGATTTCTCCACACTATGGTATAAAGGCTGATAGTTTTGCGGTGTGTTGAAATGATTAGTAAATTCCGATAGGTTGGAAACATCTACAATTTCCTGGACAAACTTACGATGCGCTTCATGGTACTGGTTTACTCGCTTCGAGGTATCTTCGATGTCGATACACTGATTAACGAGGTCAGGAACTGATGATATTTTCCGACCGGCCAATTTTAACTGCAATCCAGGACTCATATTTTGGCGTAATATAAAAAACATCTCTGAGTCTGGCAATGGTTGATTAAGAGACAAAGTTGCATCTAGAATTTCAGAATAAAAATCCATAAAATTTTCTCTCGGCTTTTGTTTTCTAGCCACAATGGCTTGCCGAATTTCAAAATCCGTTCTTCGGTCTTGGAATCTATTACGCATGTCGATTTTCAAATTTCCCCACTGAACGAAACCATTGCGTTCCAGGTATGACCAGTACCATTCCAGTGCGGATTTCCGCAATAAAATATGTAAATCGTTCACTATGTAACTTCTTCAATGGAATTTTATTAGACCGAGCTGAATGTTCCACCCGATATAAAAATCTATCGATGAGTCCATCGAATAGTACGTTTCATTTATGAATAGGTAGCAAGGCCGAATGAAAATTACCAAGATAATTTGGTGATTCCTGTGGTTGATTGAGAGATCTCTGAATTGGCACTGCAAAATCACCCTGCTGAATATTTTCGTTAGGTGATAAATTAATCCCTGGAGTACTATACGGATTAATGAATGTGATGGATTTGTGTTATCTATAGGTGACTTATTGTTACCGATTGAAATTTTCCGAGCCAGCTCCACGAAGTTGGCCAGTTCTTCTTTCGAAATAGGACTTATCATCTGGTTTGAAGTAATCGCAGATATTGCACCGTCTTTATAATTACGAGAATCAATATTATCAGAATTCGTAGGGATCAATGACTTAGATTGTCTTTGGCTAACCTGCGACAACGGGTTGGACTTACTGTGAAAATATTAATAGCAGCCAGTGGATTGCTGACATGATGAAATTATAACGAGAATTGAAAAAAGGTCAAACAAGAAATGGACTGTGAGATAAAGGTAAAAATAAGATGCGTTATAGTGGACGAGGTAAATAAATATTATCAGTGTGTGAGGTTGTAGAGCCCGAAGAATTTCTTGCCATTGCTAATCGGGGGTTTCATGAAGGTTGAGTGGTCTTACGTAACGTAATTATCGTAGAATTTATTTTGTATACCCTTTTTGAGTTGCGTTTGTTGAGTATTGTGTGACCACATATGCTTGATCACTCTGCCGGATTGACTAAACGCGCAGTTTCGGGGAATGAGTTGTAAGGGTTGAATATTTGTTCTCGTGTTGGATAAATCGCACGATGAAATGAGTTACAATGGTTGCACGTTCGTGTCAGTGTTAAAATATATTACGTTAAGTTAAAAGTGAATAAATACCGATTGGAATAAAATTAGCTTGAATAAGCTTGTGAAATACTAAGTAGAATAACTGATGGTGACGGTTGGAAAAATTAATTGTTGTAAATAAGTGATCCGATTAGCCGATAACATCTCAATTGAGGTATGAAGTAGATAATTTGAATAATATGATTGAATTGTGTAAGGGGCCTGTCAGTTGTGTGAATCAGAATTAGAATGGTTGTGTTGTCAAATTTTGTGTTGTGATATTGTGACGGTAATGAAATTTTATATAAGCAACTTTGTAAGTAGTACCGTATTTTCTTTTAGTGTCAATGCCCAGGATAACGACAGACCGTTTCCTAGCCGGATATATTAGGGCCAAAATGGAACAGTTAAGAACCATCATAAAGAAATTGGACAACAGAAATCAAAAATATAACCGCTTCTATCTGGCGGAGGTGCAAGAGGAAGTGGCTAATGTAAACCATGAGATACAGAGCCAGACGGGGCTAGTAAAAGACCCCGATCTCGGAACCATCAATATTAGCTGCGGAACGATTGAATGAGCGATTTAAGGAGATACAGGATGACAGTGAACGCATGCCCAAAACCTGAAAAATCCAAGGCCAACACCCAAAAAATCAAAAAGTTGAAAGGCGAGGCAGGGGGAATTAGTACTTCAGATGGAAGAGGAAAACGCCGCATGAATCCATGGCTGCAAAGTGCCTGTCAAAGATCGAACCAAGCAGGGAATGAAAACCAATAACTTTTGGAAAAAGGATGCTACCAACAAGAAGCCACTATCGTACAGAGGAGGGCAACCGTTCTGGAGAAGGGTTCCAATATTCCGGATTGTTAATGTTCTCCTTTGTGATCTACCGATCAACAGAATAAGAAATATTTAGCGAACCGAGGAGTGGGGTCACATATCCATCAAAAAGGATCCGTCCGTAATTGGCATGTCCGAAATATACACAAATAAAATGGAAAATGATGGCCGATGCACAATATGTAGGGGCAACCATAAGATGTATAGATGTAATAATATGTTACGAGCAGGATTGCAAGAAAGAAGGTACATGGCTTTTAACAAGGATAAGTGTGCTTTCACTTCCTATATACACGGCACACCTCGTTAACATGAAAGGAGCCGGGTTCGTGCCACAGATGTAGAACAAGACACAACAGTATATTGTGTCCTAAAAATCCTATGAATTTAGATCCACAGGTAATCGACCATCTTTGTAGACCATCAAGCTAATTAGTAATGCCACGTTGTATCGAGCAAAACGTGTATGAGAGACTTAGTAGATGAATTCGGACGGCTTGACTGGTTTCGGTATAGTTTTGTATTTCGTATTATTTTTTATTGGGGGTTGGGGTTTATTCGATCGATTCGAATATGCGGGTTGAATTAATGATAATTTTAAGTAAAACTGTAACAAGTGTTTGCATGAATAAAGAAACTTTATGCTTAGTGTAGAAAAGGAAAAAGGTAATATTTTGATTAAAACAGCATGCGGTTTAACATGTTCACCCTAACAGCATTGAAAATGGAAGATGTTGTTTAAATAAAAAATTGAGTTATGAATGTGTTACTGACTTGGAATTATGAATAAAGAAGTCCAATAAAAGGACTGGCTATCACTAATTTTTTTTATTGAGTTATAATTTTATAGAGTAGCACAATGGACGATGAAGCACCTCCAGAAATATCGAATGAGGAAGGTTTTCAACTAGTGACGGTTACCGAATTGAATATACGTCAAGAAAGACTGAGACGGCATTTCGAATCGTTCGAGAAGGCAGACCTGCGCTATCGGTAAAAATCAGGATGGTGTAAGGCCTGCAATGGGTAAAATTCTGGATGGTGTAAGGAAGCAAGTTAGTATTGGACAAAGTGGTAGTTCATCGACAGTAGAAGACAATGGAGGTTGATTACCCGCCGTGATTAGGATGAAACCTGGTTTGTCACTAAGGACAGGGAAGTTTGATGTAACCCATGATAAGAGCTATGACCCAGTCACCAAGTTGCTTTGTTCAAAATTGCTATTAATTGCTTTATTTAGGTACATGGCAACTTATTTTTGATAATTACGTAGCAGCATGGGAAATTATGATGGAATCATACAATGACAATTATGATATCATTCAAGGCATTTTAGGCAGAATGTATACTGTTTGCAACCAGGATCGTGAAATTCATAATTCGGTATGGGTTTTATTAGACTCCTTAAATGGTGGAATCAGACAACTAGAAACCATTGCGGGGCCAGAGCAATTGTGGGATCAATTTTGGATCCATTATGCGAAACAACGTTTAACTAAGTGCGCATTGGATGCATGGGAGCAATATCGTAATCAGGAAAGTGCAGCCCGACTGCCAACACTGGGCTAACTCGGGCAGTTTTTGGTTGTCAAACCAAAGGGGCGATTTGAACAGATTGGCATGAATGGTGCAAAATGAAGTGGGTGGTAAAAATGAAGTAATGAGTCGCCGGTTTAAACCGTTCGATATTGAAAGGCCGAATGACGAAAGGCCGAATAGGTCGGAAGGCCGAATGTCGAAAGGCTGAATGTCGAATGGCCGAATGTGTCGAAATGCCGAATGTCGAAAAGCCGAATGGGTCGAAAGGCCGAATGTGCCGAAAAACCGAATGTCGAAAGGCCGAATGTGTCGAAAGGCCGAATGTCGAAAGGCCCAATGCCGATACTATTCCTTTGATCTGTGTCTGTGCTCCTACGAACTACGGATCCTACGTCCCTCGAAGTTCAAATCTAAAGCCCCTCGGAGGGCTAACCGGGGGTAGCGCAGTAACCTCCCACGTTCCCGTGACAGTTAACGAAGCCATTAGCCTCTACAATCCTAAGTTAATTTAGTCGATGTCATTTTTATTTTCATCAGAACTGTTTATTTATGTTAGTAATGTTGTTATTTATCCGCGCGAGTTACATTCTATACCAAGAATGCAAGCATCGATAACGAGTAAGTAACACTTGATACCAGAAGTGCATAGGCATAAACAAAAATGCACATGATATAATTTTATATTAGAATATAAGTTTTCGTAGAATTAAAATAAACCATACTTACCATATATATAATCCAATTTACCAAATGTACTTCTTAGAATTAAAATTGCTAAACCAAAACTTACCATCTGTAAGTTCTGTTATAATTAAATATATGCTTCTCAGAATTAAAAGTGTTAGTAAAAACCTATCGAGAAGGGGAATTAAAAAAGTATAAAATAAGAAACATTTGTAAAGAAAATGGAAGTTAATAACTGGCACTCTAAAGAGATGCACTAAAGTTGTAATTCAAACCCAAAAATTATATCTAAAGATATAATTTAATAAATAAATAAATAAAGATTCGTTTTATTAAGAAATAGAGAGCAAAAAATAAAATTCGCGCGCGGCAAGATTTTGAGAAACAAGATTTTCTCCAAAAAGATGTTTGGTGACAAGATTTTGTAAAACAAAGTTTTGGAGAAAAGATTTTAGAAACAGTCTCTTGTAAACAGTCTTTTGAAAAACAGTGAGACGTGGAAAACCCGTGGAAAGGTTGATTGGGTCGAAAGGTCGAATTTTCATTAAATTTTCGTTCACTTTATTAATTGACATCAATATTTAAAACCATTGAATTTATTTCTTGAAGTACAATAATTTAAATAAATTAATTGAAAATACGTGGTAATAAACCTGTGTATGTAGCATATTGATGTGATAAAATGTATTTATTTTTCTATTTTTATTATAAATAATTAATTTTTAAAAACACAAAAAAAACAAAAATTATACAAAAATTTTGATACAAATATAAATTTTGTTTTGTATAAAAATATAAATTTTGAAAATTTCATTCATCAAAAGATGAAAAATTAAAATCAATTTCGACACAAACGGCCTTTCGACATTCGGCCTTTCGACACATTCGGCCTTTCGACATTCGGCCTTTCGACATTCGGCCTTTCGACACATTCGGCCTTTGGCCCATTCGACTTTTCGACATTCGGCCTTTCGACACATTCGGCCTTTCGACATACGGCATTTCAAATCTATTCCGTTTTAACAAGACGGAGGTTCATTTGAGTTGGTCAGCAGATTAGATGCCGATTGTCTCAATGCTACATTGACTCGGTTTGTGAATTTGAGAGCAAGATCAATCCATCATATGTATGTGGGTACTGACCGAATCCTTCATGAGGCGGTCGAATTATGGGAAAACGCAGGCGTACTCTATCCTGTGGCACTATAAGAGCCCTGCACCAATGGGGTCTTTGGGAAGCAGAAGTTAAATCGGTCAGCCACCACTTGAAAAGGGTAGTTAGATCACAGTTGTATACCATTGAGAAATTGGCCAAGTTGTTAATAAAAATCGCTGCATGCCTGAATTCAAGATGTTTGACACCAATAAGTAATGATCCAATTGATTTATCAACATTATTATCACCGGGTCATTTTCTAACTGGCCAACCGAATATCACATCTTATGACATTATGTTAGCTGAAATACCATCGAACCGGTTATCAGCTTGATGGGGAGTCCGGAAGACGCAGCACGAATTTTGGGCAAGATGGTCGCAGGAATGTATTACCGAACAGCAATGTCGCAACAAATGGGCTAGCGAAGATACATAAGCCGTTGAAGGTGGGAGATCTGGTGTTTGCAAAAAATGAAATAACGCCACCTAATCAATGGATGATGGCCAGAATTATCGATGTATTTATTGGACGAGATGACAAAGTGAGATATGGAAGGTAAAGACGGAGAAAGACGAATTAGTACGGCCAATTACTCAATTATATTTACTATAGCAATGGATAAAGGAGCAGTCACATCTGATGATAGTTTTTTAAGGTTTCTTAACGAAAGTTTTCACTAAGGTTTACCCAGTGTCCTAGAGCAAATTATGGAGAATCAACATCCACCATTTGGAGTTGTAAGAGAACTGTAAGAAAGGTTTATTTTCTTATATTAAATTTATCAAGGTAAATTCAAAATGTGTGTGACGACGTAGACAATTCTTTGCTTTATCTTCAATTCAATTCATATCAAGACTTATAGATAGACTGATTTCGGGTATTTTTTGAGACTTATCAACAAAGAATTGAACTTATCAACATGGAGATTTCTAATGAAATCGTCTTACGCAAAAATCAACGAAATTTCTTAAGAAATGACACATCGTTGCCCTATCTTCAATTGAATGTATCAAGATGAAAAAATTCAACAAGATTTTTGATTTCAAAACTTAACAAAACTGGTATTTAAAAAAAAAAAAGTATGGCGATCTGGTCGATTATTGCTTTATTTTCCATATTTATCAAAATGGATAAATTGAACGAGATTTCTGACAACCAGGCCGATTAATGCTTTATCTTCAATAGGATTTATTCCTAGACTAATGGAGTTCTTTATCGATATCCAACCTAAGCAGACGTGTTTATTTAAATAAAATAAAATACATTTATTTGTGTTTAAAAATAAATATTCAAATTAATATTTTACTTTATATTTATAATTTATAGGCCATAGTTAGTGATAGTGGTAGTCAGTGAATTCATAAGTTAGATTTATCTAACTTATGTACAAAAGACGATTTGGTGATTATGTGATATCAATCATTGCTTAAAAAAATACAAATCAGTTATATCTAATATAAGTTCAATTGACAACGGTACTGGATACCCGTTGTCATATACTGTTCCGATTAACAACACTTACCAACATTTTCTACAAAATAAAAATGAAAACAATGATCATAATAAAAATAAACAACCGAATAAACGTGAACAACAATACAAGTTACCTCCGATCGTCACCAAGTTGAACTCAGCCCAAATTAGAGATAAAATGAAGAAACTTAATGTAAGCAAATTCGACATGAAGCTTACATCTATTGGTCTGAGGGTAACAAGTTATGACAAAACTAATTACACTCAGCTATTCGAGGAGCTAAAACAGAATAACGCAGAATAAAACTTCAAGATTCGTATTGTTTGGTCTACCGTCCATGCCTATTGAGGAGGTGGAAAGTTACATTAAAGAAGCCGGTCTCTCGCCATCGCGTATTACAAAAGTTCTACGTATAACGATAGTGCAATGTATTTTGTATCGTTTCCAAAAACAACTACTTTTAACCATTTAAAAAAACCATCGATTTATTGGACATATTGCTTGTACTTAGGATATTCCCCATAGAAAACCGGAGCGACTCACACAATGCTTGAAGTGTTTCAGGCTCGGTCACACTTCGGAAATTGTAATATGAAGCCACGTTGCGGATATTGAGCCCAAGCTCATACGGCTGATGAAGAATGCCCATTTAAAAGTGTTGAAACAAAACATATATGTGCCAACTGCGGAGGAAACCATATTGCCAACTCAATGATTTGTCCAAAACGGAATGAGTTTTTACGTATTCGGGAACAGATCATCAAACGTAACCAACCTACACTGAAAAAAAAGATTGCTCATATTATGCAGTTAAGGCATAAAATCAAGCAGAAAACTTGCTTAAATGTGCGCTAAGCAAAGATGTTCTTGTAGATAGAATAATTTTTGATGATTTGTTAGTATTTTTATTTATTGAAATTATGAATTTAAGATATAATTCAAGAAACACGTGTTTCTCATTTCTAGCATTTTACTCTTATTATAATGAAAATTTAATTTAAAATATTCATAAAACTATTTTCGATTTAATCTCAATTTGCGAATTTATTGTTGTTTTTTAGAATAAATTAGGGCAATTTATAACTAATTGAAGAGTACTGTATTGTCAAGTTATAACCAACCATTCTCAAAAGAAGTAAATAAAATATAACTCAAGAATAATTGAAGACCAATATTCTTCAAATTAAGAAAAATAGTTAAATTTGAGAATAAAGTGCATAAAACCAGAATAATTTCCAAACTAACAATTCACAAACTAAGTAGGAAACTAAAAACTTGAGAATAAAGTTCATGATTCCAGAATAATTTCAACGTACTTAATTCTCAAAATATGTAAACAAATATCAGCTTGAGAATAATATGCATGATTGGATAGTACATTCAAGGTCAATTATTCTCAAAACAAGTAAAAGAAATATAAACTTGAGACTAAAGTTCATGATGCCAGAATAATTTCAAAACCCGTAATTCTCCAAAATATGAAATCAAATATCAGATTGAGAATAAAATGTATGATTTAAGAATATATTCAAAGCCAGAAATTATCAAAATAAGTAAATAAAATTATATGCTTGAGATAAGTATTTGGGTGTGTACGGTATGGACAGCCTTTCGGAACTCGCGGACTGTGGAGTGCGAGATTTATTACGCTATATAAATAGCTCTGGTTGGTTTCAACGGGAGTAATGGGGAGATGGGATCCTGTGGTATCACAACGGGCCATTGCTGGCCTAAGTGTGCGATAGCAGCCACTTCAACCTAACCTAACCTATATGCTTGAGAATAAATTCTATAATGCTAGAATAATTTCTAATCACACAATCATCAAAATAAGTAAATAAACATAAATTTGAGAACAAAGATTATCACTTTATTCTCAAATTGATATATCTTTTTAATTATTTTGCGAATGGTTTATTCTTAAATCGTGGTTTTTTGTTTCCAAGTCCAGAATTCTTACCTATTTTACGATTCTCATAATGATTAAAGAAATGATCAATTTTAGAGTGAAGTCTCTGATTCCAGAATATTTAATTTAAAAACAAATTACATATTAGATTTTTATTTTATTTTATTATTTAAAAAAACTCTCTGGAATAAAATTTTTATATATTTTATATTATTAAAAGAAATCATATTATTATTAAAAAAAACTTAATTGTTTTACATTTTATAGAAATCTTATGTAAGTAATTCAACATTACTTAAATCAAAAAATGTAAATTTTAATAATTCTTCTCCAACTAAATATATTTTGTAATGATTGTCGAATTTTCTTATATTTATAATATGTTCTCCAGCTATAACTATTTCATTGATTTCAACGAAAATATTTATAATTTTAAATAATTGTTTCTTCTTTACATCGTTTTCATAAAAAAATAATTATTAACCTTAAATTGCGTATTTTTATACTCTACATGAAGAACTGATATCATATTTTGATATTTTGAATACTGTTCAGAGTTACAATTGTTTCTAACAAGTTCATTAATATTATTATCAATTTGTTTCTTAATTATCTTACAACTACTTTTAACATGTTTTTTATTTATAATTAAGTACACAAATTTTATGTTACATTTTTTAGCAATAGACCAAGGTAAATTTACCCATGAAAAGTTTATATTGGTATAATTTTTGATTTCCTGGTGTTTTGCCTCATACCGCATGCACCAAAATAATCGTAAAGGCCCTGCCATTTTAATTATATTTGTATAGTGTATTAGTATGTGATGCTTCGGCTTTAAATTTGCTTCAAACGTCTCAACACATAATTTATTATGCAATGTTGTGACTGGCGACCTCCAAGACAAATGACGAAATTGAATCCCCAATTGACGGCTTCCAGGATTGCTTTTTGTTATCCTTCTTTGAAATCCTTGACGTAGGTGGCACTGCGTAGTGAATTAGCTTTAGCAATTTCAAGTTTTTCTCGTCTGTTGAAATATTAAAATACATAAAATATTAGAACATTTTCCAATGTGCTTTAAACAAATAAATTTTACCTATATGAATTATATTTTGTAGTTTAGGAATGTCCTTCCTAATTTTATGATCCTTTATATGCTTCTGCAGAATGCTTTGAGCTTTTTCTGCAAAATCGTACCACTTGGACATCAGCAGCGTGCTCTTTTCTGGATATATAATCTCAAAATCTATCTCAACCTGAAATTAAAATGAATTATTGTTTTTAGTGGAGACATTTATACATAAGTAGTCAAGGAAATTTACCAGTCAAAATCCATTTGCAGATGTATAATGGCCAGTCCTGCAAACATTTTTTAATTTTCCCTCCCGATGACTCAATCGCATCAAATTCTTAATGTCTGCCTTTCGATGTAGCGCTCCATTTAATTTCAACTGTGTCTCACGGTTCGTGGAAACAGCTCAACCAGTTTTTATTTCCAAAAATAAATTTTGATCCTAGATAAAAAAAATGATCCCGGATCATTTCAGGTTTTTGAAGGAAATCTTTACTTTTATTCAAAATCAAATACAATCCACAAAGGGTCTTGTTTAGAAGTACAACTATTCAATTTGATTTTTTAAACTCCAACAAATATCTTGGGGTTTCAAAAAGATAACGGATCAAGAAAAAGTAAAAATTCTCCTTCAAAAAAACATATATGATATTTAAACTGTTTGATCCGGAATCTTTTATTTATTTTAACATTTATTTTAAAATAATAAAATAAAATAAAATCTTAACTTATTTGTCATAAACGTAATAATACCTTGATTTCCCCAAATGTATAAAAAATGAAAACATTTAAAATGTTTTCAAAAAAATCACTTCGTTCAATTTATTTTAGCTATATTTAATTTATTTAAAACACTTACAAATCGCTAAGGTTCAAATTTACTAACGCCTACACAACACAAAAAAAATATCCACTACAATATTTTTCTTTAAACAAAAAGTACTCGTGTAATTTAAAAAAGTAACAAATTCACTATAAATTTTAGCACCACACTTTTTATGATAGAACACATACAATTTTGGTTTATTTTTTAATCACGATTTTATGTCCGTCTTACTCCAGAATTTAACAAGAACTGAATAGTAAAAATAACATATCTATAGTAAATAGTATATCTATAGTAGTTTATAAAGGAAAATAAGGAAACCATAAATGTTTAATTTTCGCTGAAGAATAGTATACTCAAAGTAAGAATATGAATTCAGTAAATTCGAGAAGGTATAATTTGAAATGAATTCTAATATTCTCAGTTTTTGTTAAACGTTATTTTTATTCTTATTTTTAAATTAGTATATATAAATCAAGAAATATTTATTAATTTTATTTATGTATTTTGTGATTAACTAAACTTAAAAAATATACGAATATTCTCAATTTGAGAATGGGAATTTTTCGAAAATAACTGTATAATAATCAATTGATTCGTCGTATATATTTCTATTTACAAATTCACAATGAAATGACCAAGTATAATCCCTAATTATACTTGTTTAATATTCGCTTAAGAATACTATTCTCAAATTATAAACATAAATTCAATTAACTCGATTAAGTATAATTTTAAATCAATGATAATATTCTCAATCATTGATAAAACATCATACTTACTCTCGTATTTAAATTAGTAGGCATGAATCAAGAATTATTTATTAATTTGTGATAAACTTTACTTCAAAATATACGATTATTCGCAATTCGAGAATTGCAATTTTGGGAAAATAAACTTTTATTACCGAATCGATTCGTACATACATATTTGCAATTACACATTCATAATTACCAATTACCATTACACATTCATAATTTCCTTATCGTATGTACTTTTACTTATAACTGAAAATCACCAAATTTAAATTATATTGATATATTGTTGAATGAAAGTCTGTGAACGAGAAATTAGAACTAGAATCGACTTATTGTTGCTGTCGAAGTTTGCCTAAAGTTTTTTCAACAAATTATTCATTTTCAGAAAGGAAGTTATCTGCATTTTAAATTATTGCGAAATGAACTAAATTTGCAATAAAATATATACATATTTTTTGAGGTGTTTTATTTTCTTACAAACAATATATTTTTAACGGATTTTCTATAAAATACATTTTGGAAAAGGGTGTTGTGTTAACCAGATGTATGATCTTCTTTTGTGAAGGCTGACCCATCTTTAAGTGCAGTCATAAAAGTACTCTAAAATGAAATTTTAACATTCCGCCCTTCTATAATAAATAAAGGGTGTTTTTTTTATAGGTTCACAACTTTGAGTTGGCAACACTGCTTTATTTGACAACCCATTTAACAGCTGATAGTTGCATTTTGTTTAGTTTGGTTTGACATTTCATCGTATGCGTCGCCAATTCGAAGCACAAATTGATATTGATGTTGAATTTCCATTCAAAATTTTGTTCTCCGATGAAGCCCATTTTTGGTTGAAAGGGTACGTAAATAAGCAGAATTGTCGGATTTTGAGTGAGGATAATCCACAAGCTTTTATCGAAACACCATTACATCCACAGAAAATTACTGTTTGGTGCACTTTATGGGCTGGCGGGATCATTGGTCCATATTTCTTCAAAAACGATGATGGTCATAATGTTACTGTCAATGGTGAGTGAGTGGTATAGGGACATGATTAGACATTTTTTCGTACCTCGATTAGCTGGCATTAATCTTGCTGGCATGTGGTTCCAACAGGATGGAGCCACATGCCACACAGCGCGCGCTACAATTGATTTACTCAAAGAAACTTTTGATAAAAGAATAATTTCGCTTAATGGTCCAATTAATTGGCCACCAAGATCGTGTGATTTAATCCCATTTGATTATTTTCTTTGGGGTTATGTAAAGTCACTTGTCTACGTCGATAAACCAGAGACAATTGAACACCTGGAAATCAACATTCGAAGAGTTATTGGCGAAATACGGCCGCAAATGCTGCGAAAAGTTTGTGAAAATTGGTGTTCCAGATTGCGCTTTGTACGCGCCAGTCGTATAAAATTTTCTATCCAATAAAGCCCGTTTCATTGATATTAAAAATTTATTTCTTTGTTTTATTATGATTTAAACTTGTGTAACTCTATAAAAAACACCCTTTATATTCATATGTATATTATACCTCTTTAATTACTAGAAATGTATTTTCATTTTGGTATTAAGGGCGTAAAATCGAAAAGAATGGAATATTATACACATTCTAGCAGGTAAAAAAAATTCATATAGATTACAATGCCTTAAGAAAATTGTATTTGCGAGGAAACAAGCAAATGTAAACTTGCCGAAATTTTAGTTTTATATCAAAACTAACATTATGTTATGGTTTGTGAAATATGAGAATAAATGTATCAAAATAAAACATGACAAATGAAGAAACTTTCCATCATTTGATTATACGTTACTGGAATTAAGAATAAATTTACCAAGTTGTAAAAACCAGATTTATGAAATTTCAAGCATACACAAATTCTTTAATTGATTCTATTTTTTTTACTATAATTAAGAATAAATATTAAACAAATCCATAAATTATTTTCAAATAGTATTTAAAGCATAATTTTCTTTAATCAATATCAAATTGCTTGTAACAATGGTGAAGATGAGTTAAATTGTGAATTATAGACAAAACTAAAATGAAGAACATAAATCATATTTTGTAAAAGTTTCTAATTACTAGTATTGAGCAACTTAGTGTTAATTTATGAAAATAAATTTCATATTGCGCAGTATATTTATTAAATTATAGAAAATTTAGAATTCGTGTTTTTGAGAAAGTACTATTCTTAATATTGGAATAATATTTCTCTCAGTGTAAATCTACGCAATCTTTCAATGGGGCGGCATCAACATTTTCCAGTTTGTTGAATTATAAGAATCAGCAATTCAATCATCCAACTAATATAGAAGCCTCAACTTCTCAAATTCAGTGGGCAGATTTGTTTAAAACAAATACAACTCCTATAGTGCAACAATCTGAAACTCCAAAGAATATGTACTCTTCCAGTGAATTATTATTAATTTTGGAAAACGTCATGGATGGACTCAGGAGATGTCGTACACCAGCGGAACAGGTCCAGATCATTCTGGCAACAGCTATTCAATATATCTGTAAATAAATATTTGAATATCTGCATCTGGAACGCTCACAGCGTAAAAAATAAGAAACATGAGGTAATTCATTTTCTTGATAAATATAACGTAAACACTATGCTTATTTCAGAAACATACCTTAAACCAGACACAGCTTTCCATATTCCACATTATCTCATATACAGAGCTGATCGCGATAATCAAGCTGGTGGAGGTGTAGCTATCATCATCAAAAACTCCATTCCACACACTCTACTTCCCAATTTAATTCTGTAAAGTATTGAAAATATCTCTATTCAGTTGGAACTTGCTGATTCCTACTTAAAATTAACTTCTAGCCATTGCAATTTTCGAGGGGATCTTAACCGCTTATTCAATTCTAATAGCCCATTTGTTCTTGGTGGGGATTTTAATTGCCGCCATTCATCTTGGAATTGTAGTAGATCCAACAAAGATGGATGTACCTTATTTGACTTACTTAATAGCCGAGCGAAAGTTGTCTTGCACTCTCCAGACACACCTACCTACCATCATAACACTAGAACCAATAGTACTCTTGATTTTTATTTAGCAAGTAACGAAGTTCCTGTAAACTATATTGGATCCAAAAATGAACTAAACTCGGACCACTTTCCTGTTTTGTGTTCTATCCGCTTACAAACCTGTCGCATAAATCCATCAATTCACTCTTTCAATTTTAAAAAAGCACACTGGTACGCATTTCACAATTTTATTGATAACAAATTGAAGTCATACGATAGCAACCAAACTATTACAGACTCTAGACAAATTGACTTGATGACAATTCAGCTTACGGATACTATTAATGAAGCAGCAGCGGTGTCTGTTCCTACTATTGCTGCTTCAAGTAAGTATAAGTTAACTTTATCTGACGAAATCCTAAATTTTATCAAGCTTCGTAATGTGAGGCGCAGACAATGGATAAGGAGTCGAGATCCCTATCTTCGCAATATTGTTAATTTGCTTAACGCTGTAATTAGGCAGAAAATCTATGATATTGTTGTTAACGCTAAATGGCAAGACAAGCTAAAAGCTTTGGACAAACGATCTAAATCATACTGGCACACGGTGAGATTACTTAAAAAAAAATACTCTTGCATACCTCCATTAAACCATTCCGATGGCAGCAGTAAAATTATTGAGTCAAATGAAAACTGTCAAGCACTTGCTCAAAATTTTCATAAAGCTGTCGGAACAGCGGTCAACATCCCAGAATCAGACGAGATTAAAAACAGTATGGAACATATAAATAAATATGTGGTAACCGACGCTTCGTTGTTTTATGTATCAGTTGAGGAGGTAAAAGGGATTATAAATAACAGCCATCCTAACAGCCTTCAATGTTTTATTGAAATATCTTCCAGAATCTGGACTTAAATTTCTAACAAATTTATTGTCGCATTGCATTAGGCTTTCATATTTTCCCTCTTGCTGGAAAATAGCTAAGGTGGTTGCAATAATGATGCAAGGTTGTAATCCATGCGAAGTAGCCAGCTATCGACCAATAAGTTTGCTTAGCTCGGTTAGTAAAGTATTTGAATGTATCGCAACAATTCGGTTTCCGTTACCAACATTCTACTATCCACCAGGGGGTCAATTCTCGTTCTGTGAAAAGTACAATGAAAAGTATTTTCAGTGAGAAATAGAGATTTCCGATTCATGTTTCATGAGAAGGAAAAAAATGACGTCAAAATCTTCTCATATGAAAAAAACTTTCTCACCGAGTATTTTGGTCGTGGGAATATAAATGAATATAGAAATTCAGTTTTATAACACCTAAATTTGCAATTTTAATGGTAAATGTGCAACCAAACTATAATACTACTCACTTTAAAACTAATTTATAAGCAAATTTATTAAACAAATTTCAATTCTTTAAGAAAAATCCCTAAATAATTAGTTTCGTTTAGTTTAAATAAAATTTGGCCATTTTAGTAATTTATTTTATATTTTGACAAGCAAGGACGAAAATTGGTTTAACTCTCTATTTACCTCTCTTTGAGAGAGTGATTAAATATTATTATAAATTATAATCTCTTTTATCATTTATTTAGCTATTATTTGCACCATTTACCTAGCGCACCTAGCGGAAATATATGATATATGAAACTTGATAAAATACGTTTTGCTGTGTTGGACAACGAGAATCGCATATTGCTGTTGCGTAAAAAGATACTAATGAGAAAGACGTGATGGAAACTAAATGGAAAGATTTTTTTCATTCCATTTTTTCATAGAACGAGAATTGACCCCCAGGTCGATCGTATAACTCAGCATGTTAAATTCCAAAGGAATTTGAATAAATCCACTGGCATGGTCCTTCTTGACCTAGAAAAAGCATTTGACTCAGTCATGGATTAATGGTCTTTTGCATAAACTTCATAAATATTGCTTCCCGATGCACATAATTAAACTTTTGAAATCGTACTTCGAAAATTGAAAATATTTTGTTCAGATCCGAAATTCCAATTCTAGTCTAATGAATATCAACTCGGGGGTTACTCAAGGATCGGTAATAAGCCCTATTTTATTTTGTATTTTTCTTAATGACATACCCTCTAAAGATAATTGCGAAATCGCACTATTCGCTGATGATACATCTATCTACACCTCCGACATTTACTCTCAAGTCATAATAAACAGACTCAATGATTATATCAACGTACTGGTAGCTTACTTTAAAAAATGGGGCCTTAAACTGAACTCTAACAAATCACAGGCTATATATTTTTCACGGTGTAGGGTGACAGCTAAACTACCTCAATCAAATCTGTTTATATAAACGGTCAACAATTAACCTGGGAAAAGCAGGTGAAGTGACATACCAAAATCACTTAAATTTTATAATAAACAAAGTAAATAAACTTTTTTATGTGCTATATATCCTTTATTAAATAAAAAAAGTTATCTATCATTTGATAACAAAATGTTAGCTTATAAGACGGTTGTACCGGCTGTAATCTTGTATGGATCTCCCCTATGGTGGAATGCGGCTAACACCCACAAACAAAAAATTCAAATCTTACAAAATAAATTTTTAAAATTAATAATAAATGTCCCGAGGAGATACCGAACTACAAGATTGCATTCACGAACTAAATTTTTTGATTCATGACTTTGGTCTAAATCTATTTAAGCATATACTTATTTTCATATATTCCGTAGCAAAGCTTATAGCTAAAACTCGGAAAATTATATTGTATACGTAAAGCAAAAATTAAAAAAAAAAAAAATTCCTAGACTAATAAATCCAAAAGATTTCTGATTTCGATAAAATGGCAGATTATTGGTTTTTGTTCAATTCAATTCGATTGAACACGGTTCTTCATTTGAAGTTTTATCAAGACGAATAAATTTAAAGAAATTTCTGACGATATGGCTTATATGTGGTTTTATGTTTAATTGAATTTTTTGATTTTTATTCGTTTGAATTTATCAAGGCGGATAAATAGTCCCAAAACAAATTTTGATGATAAGGTCGAATGTTGTTTTATTATATGTATATGTCATCATCAAAATCTAGATTTTAAATTCCTGCAATCTTCACATCACATATGCACTGCTTTCAGGTCTCGCAAAATGTTGGCTTTGAAAATTTACTGATGAAAAAAAAACATTTACCACAAAAATTTTAACTGATTCTGAGGCCATAGTTAAATATTTGTCCAATTGTTTTTCGCAAACAAAAATATCAAACGAAAACGTCACAATTTTAACCAGATGCAATTAAAACACCAAAGCGGTTAAAAAGTGAGATAAACATAATATTTTTTACCAAAGTTAAAATATTTAACTTTTTAGCTGATTGAAACTAAGCCCAATACAAAGAAAAGTTCCCTCGGTATTAAAATTGCACAATAGATTACTTAATCTGTTTCAACTTTTAACGTTTTCTACTACAGCAAACGCCAATGCCTATATTTAATATTTATTTTATAAAAGGTACAGACTTTCTTATATCGTTACCTAGGGCTAGTTTATATTGACTGTTGCCTTCGTGTGATAAAAAATTAAGGTCAACGAGAGTTAAATTAGAAAGCGGGATTACATTTTGTTATCTAATAATTTACTATTTTATTTTTAAATTTGAACACATATGTTGCAGATCAAATTTATCTGAAATCACTAAAATGAACGGTATCAGTCATCGGAAAACATAAAACATATAAATACATTAAAAACACATCAAAATGTATGAATTTAATACATAAATGCCAGATATTATACAAATATACGTCTATCAATACAAAATTTATAGCCAACCATTAAATCCTGTACCCTTTCTAAACGCATCAACAACAACAACAACTATCCTAAAACCCTATTCATGATTTATTAAGATACATTTAATTTAGAATTTTCAGAATTAATCAAAATTTCAAATTCCACTGTACATAATACATAGTATACTATACATCCACAATTCATACGAAAAGTTATACCATGATGATGCCTACAAACAGTATAAAATGATCAAAAAACGGAAAAACTAAAAAAAAAATTTAATCGGATTGAAAATGGATTATCACAGTGCTTTACAAACACACATACATACGTTTTGAATTATATAAAATATTTATATTTACGAATATAAGAGCCTAGTATTGATAAGCTGATTTAAACATTTAATTGTTAAATCGTATCATAAAAAAAAAAAAAAAAATCGCGCAACTGGAGGATATACCCCAAATCCGTTCGACAATTTGCACTCACAGTTGTTTTTGTATACAGAAAAAACCGAAACATCCTTGATTAGTATGATTATGTATACACATATCTTAAATTGTATACTAAAACGGAAACATTTGGAATTCCTTATCGTATATAAATTGTTTATCCTTAAACATATACGATATATGTACCTATAGTCTATATAATATCTAAATGGAGGGTATGATGTGTTAAACCGCACTCACCGAAATAGAAAAAAAAAATTCTAATAAGGAAACAGAAAAATTATAATTTGAGTTCTATAGGAAAACCAACATAACGAACAATGACTACATCCTGTTATGTTTTTTACTGTATCTCATTTGAAAATCCTTTCATATTATGTACATACAGATACACATATATACGATTTTATCACAAACGTAATGATATAAAGAAGAAATAAAAAATTCCTTATGTGTATTCAAACATCATCTTTATATAATATGTCTGAGCTTCTTGTATATAGATGATAGTATAAATATAAAGTTGAAATAAAAATATTTTTATAAAACTATACAGTTGTGTACAGACTACAATTGAAAAACTTAAAAAAAAAAAAGGAAAATTATTTATAATTTTTGTGAACCACAAACAATATCTTAGCATTCTGCTATTAAGAATTTTATATGAGGTGCACATTTTCCCAATTCGAATGTATAGTACAATAGGATAAAAAACTTTATGATGAGTTAACCTCAAAGGAATTGATTTCAAATTTAATTGCCTTGAATGGTTATGCCCCTTTCTGACATACATATACCATATACCGTAACGAATCTGTGGTGATATCGGTTTCAAATTTTTAAAATTTACTTGAATCCCATCCGTTATTCGGTGTGGTCATAGTTAGCCGGCTAGAGCTCAGGATGGTGGTTGGACTTTCAGAAGATGTAGATTGCCATATATGACTCGTATTTCCATTTACTTTTATTTGCTTGGGCTCAAGTTTCAGTAAATAAACGTAAAAATACTTTTCTCTTATCGCACATGCTTTAGTAAATGTGTGTACAAAATTATTTTTGTGTAGTTTAATTTTCTTTTTCGTTTATTCAACCAAGGTCATTGTCGACCAAATTCAATTCCACCAGGTGAATAAACGTGAAAACATATTTTTGCAATTTGGGTAATTCATGTGTTTACACATGCAATGAAAACATACCTCATTTTTGCGATTTTTTTTGCAGATTAGTCAATAATCCATAAAATATTTGGGGACTATTTTTTTTTTTCAATCAGCAGAAAGATAGTATAAAAATTTCACCAACATTTTATTGGGCCTTGTTTTTTTTTGCTTTCTGTCTTTTTGGAAGATATTATTTGGATTTTGTAAACGTTACAATTGATATTATTACGGAAGGAAAACCTATCAGGTAAATGGCCTCTAACACAATATACTAACACCTGGACACCGACTGGTCGGAAATATGTAAGCAAGCCCGCAAGAGGCGGCAAGGGTATACACCATGCTCGCCTTTCCGCCAACAACGTCCCCCAGCCTAAACTAAAACTAACCCCAATTAGACATCAATGGCATTAACAACCACGGCCAGACGTCAATTTTTTTTTTTAACAAAGCTGAGAGTAGCCGTATGCTACCCTAAGCTAATTCATATTGTTTTCACTATTTCCTGCCTAGTTGCAATTGGCAATTCATGATTTTGGTGTTTCAGCCCCACCATAAATTCGTACTAACTTTGAGCAATTAGGTCACATTTATTTCAACACATGCGGCTAACAAGACCTTACTTGTGGATACCTTTACCACACTATTTCCCTCTACTTGATCGAGCTGCAGGAATCATGCCGCATGTACCTAATAAGCAAGTAAGATACACATTTTTCGATGTAATTAGTGGAAGCCGGCTTTCAGCCCAAAGCTACTTCTTACACGTGTAGTGATTTAAAAAAAAAAAAAAAAACTAACGGTGCTCTCAGGTATCGTTATACAGGTATTTTCGCATCGCACGCATTGGAATACATATGTGTGATGATAAATTGTGTAAAATTATTTCTTTTTACTTAATAAATAATATTACTTGGGCAAGGGAAATTTAGGTAGCTTTTTGTTTAATAAATATCAGGTACATAGGGTATAAAAATGTACATTGTGGTATGTTCGTGTTAGTATTCTACGGTAAATACTAGTTATTATGAATTTCTTTGTACTACATAAAAAATGAATTTCATTAATGATGTTGAATGTATTTTGTGATTGGAGCATGTGTGCGTTTAACCCTTTGTGCTCCAAGCTGTTTTCCTATAGGGCTACCACCAACTCCATAATAATATATTTTTAAAGAAAAAATCATTTAAAGATTGATTTAAAATTTTATTTCACTTGTTTTTTTTAAGCAAAATTTATTAATTAATTAAAGATTAAAGATAAGATTAATAGAACAGTATGTAAACGTCAAGGTTGAAATTAATAAAAATTATAATATTGTGATGGTGAGTGAGACTCATCATTGGAGTAGAAAGGGTTAACTATTTATTGTTGTATTGTTCATGAATCTCGATTGTATTTTGGATGTGTTACTTCAAAACCAACACTAATGTACTACAAGCCTGACTCCGTAATGAAGTACACAGATCCCCTCTTACATTTAATCGCTTATTCTTGAAAGTGTTGGTGCAAAAATTCTTAGAGAATTTATTCTCACTCATTTATATAGTGTATCCGATCACCAATACTTTCATGTATAAGCGAAAAATTAAATTCATAATATTGGTGACAGTCAGGCTTGTAGTACATTATTGTTGGTTTTGGTTACTTACTTCTAGAATTACTGTTATTCAAAGAAAAAAATTCCGTTGGTTTTGTGTGTAGAAGTACACACATTTTTATAAGTTTAAACAAACCCATTTAAATGCGGTTGTGTTTGATTTTTGTTTACTGTACAGTGGCAATCGAGTGCGATCGATGCAAGTAGATATGTTGGGGCATGGATTAAAAACAATTTTTATTGGATCAAATGCGTTAATAAAATTTATATTTTTATTTTTATTGTATTTTATTTAATCGTCTAAAATACAGGAGTTTGCAAAAGTTCAAATATATTAGTTTGTTCAAACGATTTTCTTTGGGGCAAATTTGGTAAAGTTTTGGATTCCTAAACCATATTGAATCTGAATTTAAATTTCGTTGCATAAGTTATTGGTTTGAATTTTAATTTAGTGTATGAGTCAAATCATAGATTTTATGCTAATTGTTTTTTCAATTGGGATTTATATTTGAGTTACGTATGTGTTATAATTTAGTAAGGCAACTTTAAGTTGTTAGTATTTAATGTGTCCTTGATTAATTTAAACTATTGTCTAGTGGGATTTAAATGAAATAGAGTAATAATTAAATAATTAATTAATCAATTTGTCTTTAGAGTTTAGAGGGTTTGCTGGAATTGGCTAATTAAGTTGTAAATTTGAAAATTAAACTTATAAAGTTTTAGGTTTTGGAACGTTTTTAGAAGTACGAAGTTTAGAATTTGTTTAAAAACTAAATAATTAATTAAATTTTGTGTGTTGGGATTTAATTGATAATTAGGAACGGATTTAATGCGTGTGATTTTCAGATGAGAAACTGGGCTCGGCTTTATTGCCCATCTATTATTGTTCATTATTTTAATTATTTATTATTGGATTTTTAGAGTAGAGAAACCGGGCGAGGCTCTTTTTATTTTATTTTCTGTTATTTATTTGTATACTTAATTTATTTAATCCACTTATTTTATAAACGTACATACATGAATTAAAATTTTATTTTAATATTAGTTTTCTCGTCCTTATAGTGAAATATTTAAATTTTAAAAATAAAAAATATCGATTTCGACAGACACGGCTGTCATCCTTTTCATTTATTTAATCTAATTTTGTATGGCAACTTTGAGTTATTCGTATTTAATTAGTTCCAGTTTAATTTCAACTATTTTGCAGTTTCTTAAGCAGAGAAAAAAATAATAAACAATTAATTATTTTATTTTAATTTTGGTGGTATTTCTAGAATTAGCTAATTAATTTTTTTAATTTCTGGAGTCAGTAGCTAGTTAAGCTCTAGATTTGGAAATTAAATTTTATAAGGTTTCAGATATTTTAGTTCCTGATTTTAGTTTTTAAAAAAATTATATTTTGTATTTAATATTCTTAACTAAAACAAATAGAATTAAAATGTGTATACATCTTGAATTTCAGTTTATATAGTTAGTGATTAATTTGATGTCTTTTCAATTTAGAAGCCGAATTGAATTTAAGTTATTTAAGGGGTTAAGGGCTGATTTAAATCAGAACTAATGGTAAAGTAAATTACGTTTTGGGTTTCACTGAATTTGATGAAATTGAATTAAATTTAATGAAATTAATTTATCGAATCGTTAATGTGTATTTAATGTTAATGTTAGTATTGATGTTGGTACTGGTATTGATGTGGATATTGGTATTGGTATTGTTGTTAATGTTCATATTAGTATTCATGATAATATTAGTTTTGGTATTAGTATTGATATTGGTTAGAATGGTTTTTACTCTAAAAACACAATTGATGGAATTTTATAGGTAACATGGAAACGGGATTGTTAAACGATTTTTTGATGAAGGTTATAAATATGCAAACTTAGCTTGTTAATTGGCTATTTTTAACCGATCATAATGAAATTCGACAGGTAATGGGTTGAAATGGGATTCTCAATTGAATTTTGAAAAATGGTCGATTAGCTTGTAACTTGGTTATTTCTTAAACGATAACGATGAAATTCGAAAGGCACGATGGAAATGGGATTCTAGTACACAATACAAAAATAATTATTAAAGTAGGCATTTGCTTAATTAATATCCTCCGTACTAATAATTTTATAAATATTATTTATTTTTTATAATTCATATACAAACATAATAATAATTTTATTAAAAATATATAATATTAAATTCTGTTTCTTATAAATTCGTACTTAAATTAATTACTTAAAAACTTTAATTTCAGCCTTATTTAAAATAAAAATTCATCACATAATATCAAAATAATCTAAACTATTGTAACTATAGAAAATTATATCTAAAGTAAGTTAAAAAATGGTTCTATTTTTTTGTTGTCGTCTCCGGCGATCTTTGCATATTGGAACCATTTTTTAATTATCTGTTCCACGTCGCCGGCACGTACTTCATTAAATTTTAACATATGGTTTCTTCTACAATACAATTTGAATTTTATTATTTCAAAAATTTAATTAAATGTTATGAATTACTAAACATATACCTTTTAAAATATTAATGATGGTCAATGCTTTTATAGGAAAGTTATTATTTTGTCCACGCCACGAAAAGCTTGATGTTGCTTCATCTGTTACAATTTTTTTAAGGCAACCCCTCACGTATTTATCGTATGCAATATCTGTTACCTTTCTGAGAACTTGAATCTGTAGAGTTAATAAAATAAATTTTACACTAAATGTGTAAAAGGTATCTTGAAATGAAAACATACCAGCATCTTTTCCTTTTTGCCGTCGCTCTTGATTTCTGTTTACAATTTATTGAATTCATCAAATGCTTTTGGCAGGCAGTTTTAGTTTCCCAGATGGCACGACTCTGGTTGCTATTAAAGATGTACATTGACATTTGTTTTCTTTCACTTCTCGTCTCAAAAGTTTAATTTCTCTGAACATTGCCTTCATCAGAATGACTAAATCTACTTGTGAGTTATCACTGTAATTACATTTTGTATTTGAATTAGATTTAGGTGGGTCACCCAAACTAATAACGCTTGTGGTTCCGTTTGATTGATATAACAATGATGATGAAGGCGCATTTGGTAAATGAAGTCTGGTAATAGATGATGTGAGTTGATGAAAGTGTTAAACGGTTTATAAATAAATTTATTGGACGTTGTTGAAAAATGGTTTTGTTCCAAGGCTTTTGTTTGGGAAGATGTTGGAGGTAGTGTTGCTAAATTAAATTTTTGTTAAGCTATGTTGTGTTGAATGTACAGGTGTAATCGTATTTAAACGAATATTTTCTTTTGTACTATTTGGTATCTTAGGGGTTGAGGCTGCTGGATTAATAGGACAATTAATTTTTCAAAAATGTGCAAAAATTTAAATGTATCATAAATTCATAAATGTTGCTTAGGAATATACACAAAATATTATTTAATTTTAAATTTAAATTGATTGAAACATTCTGTATATCAAACGTAAATGTTTCCTCGGTATACATTTCAATATCACTACAAAATATTCCTAAATCGGAGGATAGTATAGGGTATTTAAAAAAATTTTAAGATTAACAATAAATTTTCCATTTAACTCAGCATTAAAAATTTCATCTATTTTAAAAATTTTATTGTTTATGCAACAATAATTATTAGGGAAGCAAGTGGATAATGAAAAAATGGGTTTAAAATTATACTCGCGAAAATTCTCATTAATATGACTTTTTTCGCTTAACCTATTATTAATTTGTTCTAAGGGTTGTGAGGCTTTTCAAACTAATTTTTTTATTTGTTGCATAAAATTTTCAAATTTAAACGTACCTGTAAGAATCATTGTGTCCGAACTTTTTAAAATCTGCTGCCAAATGCAATAAATTGTGTACATTATATGAAACATTTTCATTCCCGTATAAAATAGAAAAATGTTCACAAAATGTTCCAAACATTTCTGCGGCACATGCATTATTTTGTATACAATTTACTGGTTGGGCCAGAATTATAATGGAGCAATTTAACAAAACAAAATGTTCATAATATTTTTTCTCTAGAATATTATGAAAAGCTACGATTCCAATATAGCAAAAGGAACGTTCTAAATTCCGAAGCTTTCTACACTTTCGAAGTACTTCCAGATTGCTATTTATAGCCTCAATTGCATTTTTATTAATGAATATTTTTTTTCTATCTTTTAACAAAAGGTTAAGCAATTATCGCATAACGCCCAAACACACGCAATGTATGTAATCGACCGGGAATTGCGAAACACAGCCGATTGGAAGATTATCCATCGCAATACTTAATTTAATGTGATGATCGGTATATTTTTTTATTCGAAAGTCATCATCTGTTTTGCCTAAACTGTTTAATCCCGGAAAGCAAATTTTGTGTGCCATTTGGGTTCCTTTTATAACGCATTTTGGACAACCGTAGTATCCCGAATTGCCTTTTATACCTAATTTAATTAGAAACTATTAATTTCAAATTAAACAATAATTTAATTATAATTTTACTTACCTAATAAAAAAAACCTTTGCTGGTGCATCGCATACGAACGCTCGAGTTTTCATAGTCAACACTCGATTATTATGCACAATATTGATTTCTAACAGATGTTGAACCTCTTCAACGCACGGTGCTACAAATTTAACAGCTGAATGTGGCTTTTTGTAGCCGTGAGAAACAATATTACCAAGTGTCGGCCACAACCGACTTTTGGAACCTTTCGTTAAAGGAATTCCATCTATCCCCACATCAATAATTATCTCACTAATCTGATAATTGATTTTATTTAGAAAAAAGCCTAATTTGATGGTCCAAACCGACATGAAAATACGACCCATGGGTATTACGTTTGTAATTTTTCTCGGTGTTTTCTTTAACGATCGACCATCTTTTGGTAAGTTTGGGTGATATTTTTTTTTTTTTTTTTTTTTTTTTTCATTTTATTTTATTACGACTGAGACTGCGCTCATCTAGCAATTTTTCTTTCAAATACAAATTTTTATATATCTAGTAAAATTCACGTTTGTTGGGGTGTAACCCACTGGTTAGCCCCATAATCAATTAAACCTATTTACTAATTTTAGTTTGGTAAGTTCACTAGGTCAAGTGGCCTCGTTCTTTGGAGTCTTCTTTCAACGACAGGGTTATCTATCATATGGCGAATATAGGGGTTTCCATGTTCCTGGAGCCTTATTTCGTGTTTTGCGGCATGCGATTTTATTTCCTCTTTGATGTATTCCATCCGTAGGTCCCTGTGAAGGTCTTCATTTCTTGCGTACCACGGAGCATTGACGATGCTACGAAGAACCTTGTTTTGAAACGTCTGTATCATTTTGGCGTTTGTTTGCTTGGTACATCCCCAGAGTTGTATACCGTAGGTCCATATCGGCTTCAAAATTTGCCGATATAGCAGCAGCTTATTGTGAATTGTAAGCTCAGAGCCTCTACCTATGAGCCAATACATTTTTCTGAACTTTATGTTAAGTTCTCGAGGGTCATGCCAAGGTATTTAGCTGTATTTGCATATGGCACGAGTCTCGAGTTAATTTCTATAGGCAGGTGGTAAGCCTTTTGATAAGTAAAGTTAATATGCGTGGATTTTGTCTCATTAAGTTTGATTCGCCAACGCTTTGTCCAGTTACAAACCGCATTGGTCATCCTCTGGAGTTTGCTCGTTGCATCAGCGACATTATTTCCAACTGCCATAATTGCTGTGTCATCTGCAAAGGTGGCTATGGTTCCTTCATTTGTGGTTGGTATGTCCCTTGTATATAGTAAATACAGGATTGGTCCTAAGACACTCCCCTGCGGGACACCGGCAGAGATTTTCTTTAGCTCAGAGTATTCATCCTCATATTTCACTTGAAAGTGTCTATTGGATAAATAAGATCTTAGTATGGCATAGAATTGTCTCGGTAGATCTCTATGCAGCTTGTATTCCAGATCACTGTGCCAGACTTTATCGAATGCTTGCGCGACGTCCAGGAATATGCTTGAGCATACTTTTTTACGTTCTAACGTTCTTTCAATTATGTTGGTGATTCTATGGACCTGTTCAATTGTAGAATGCTTTTCTCTGAATCCAAATTGATGTGGAGGAATTAGTTGTCGGTCCTCAATTATTGGTTTAAGTCTCTTTAGTAATAATTTTTCAAAGAGTTTTGACATAATTGGCAGCAGAGAAATTGGCCTGTATGATTTTTTATCGTTAGGTGGTTTATCAGGTTTTGGTATCATGATTACTTCTGCTACTTTCCATTGATTCGGAACATATTTTAACCGAAAGCTCGCATTGATTATGTGTAGTAGCTTACGAAATCCTTTGTTAGGTAGAGCTTTGATAATTTGGCAAGTAATCAAATCATACCCTGGGGCTTTTTTAACATTTATGTTACTTTTCACTTCTTCTTTTAATTCTTTGAGAGTTACTGGCCGTATTTCAAACTCATCCAGCTTGTGAATAGATATTATATTTTCATTGGCAGTTTTTCTTGGTAGTGGTTGGAAGGTTTCCTGGAGATACTCCGCAAATAGATCAGCCTTCTCTTTGTGGCCTCTTGCCCAGGTTCCATCATCCTTTTTAAGTGGAGGCACTTGCATTTTGGGTCTTTTGAGTCCCTTCGTCGCTTTCCACAGTGAGTAATCAGAATTTTTTTCATCAGTTAGGCTAACTAGATATCTGTTGATTGATTCATTTTTAACTTCTTTAAGAAGGGATTTGAGGCTGTTACATAAATTGTTAAGAATTGTTTTGTTCTCCGGTGTTCGATTAATTTGCCAGGTTTTACGAGCTCGTCGTTTTTCTCTTACCAACTCTCTAACTTCCATTGGGTAGGATATGTTAAGCGTCTTCTTATTTTGTAAAATGGGAGTGCTTGCCAATGCAGCATAGTGAATTATTTCATTGAGTTGCTCCAATTCGTCTTCCAACTGTCGAGAATTTCTTATCGGTACCTAGAGATTGATTTTGTCCTCCATTATTTCACGAAAGAGATCCCAGTTTGTTTTTGAATTTGTTAATCTGGGTGCACTTTCCTTTGAATTACAGTTTCTCTGACTGTCATGATAACCGGTGAGTGATCCGATACTAGAGAATTGCTGTTTTCAATGTGAATATAGTTCTGAGATATACCTCTTGCTACATAAAAGTCGATTAGGTCCGGTATCTTAGCTTCGTCACTGGGCCAGTATGTTGGGAAACCACCAGAGTAAAATTCACATTTTGATGTCTGGGCTGCTTGAAACAATTCTTTACCCTTTGACGTCATAAGTCTAGATCCCCAATAGGTGTTTTTTGCATTAAAGTCTCCTCCAATAATAAAATCACGTCCTAATGATTTAAATAGTTTACTGTAGTGGGTGATATTTGCGCAAATATTTAATAATGAATTTAAACAAACTCTGGTAATATTGTGAGTAACGCTCCATTCACAAATATCATGCTCGATATTATTTGTTTCGCAATTCCCAATTTCACTATCATATTCACTAAAATCATTAAAATTAGAGTCGCCGACATCTTTAAAATCATTTAAAAACTTGTTGTTATAACTTTCCATAATTTCTACATTTTGTAATGGCGAAAAATTTGGTGCAAAAACATTGTTTGCAGAAATATTATTTGTTTTTGCACTATCAAATATATTATTAATTTCATTTCGCACATCTCTATAATTTAAAAAAAATATAAATATTAAACAAAATTAACAAATAAATCACACTATTTGACGAAGCGTCCTTTCCCATCACAAACAAAATTAAAAATGGACTATTTGATGAATATCGTTTAGTGTAATGTGTATGTGTTCATAACTGATAGCAGAGCCTTCTAGAGTATAGAGCCATAATCATTATGACATATTTTTTGGAAGCTTTTTTAGTGGTATAACTTTTCACTGATTTCCATAGGAATCCATAGTAAAAATAGTGTTTTTTAGCTTCAAGTTTTGCAATGAAAAAAGCAAAAATGTTACAAAATTTTTATACAAAAGTGTTCTACATATCTTTAGCAGCAATATACAAGAAAGGTATATTGGTATTAAGTAAATATTAATTGCAGAAATATTAAAATTAAATTATTTCTAAAATATATTTTTCAAACTTTCATTTTGAAAATACATCAAAGTTGGCTCTGACAAATTAAAATAATACTTGCTAAATTTGTCTTTAGTTTTACTAGTATACGTTAGATGTCTATAATTGTTGGCAGAGAAATACGAAAAAAAATTATTTAATCACACAATTGTGGCACGTTCTTAATATTTTCTGAATATGTTTTACTTTTCCTACAATTGTTGAACTAAAATTTCCCCAGGTCGCAGTTTTTGCTACGATTTTTCAAAATGTTTACTACCCACTGCCATCTATGTATATTGACTTAATGCACACGATTTGTAGTAAGCTTTTCTTTTTAATTTGACCAGAAAGCTATTGTTATGTACTTTTTTTTATATTTTGGTTTAAATAAATCAATTAATACAAGAAAATGAAAACGATTTACTTAAACGAGATTTATATATGTTGAAATTCAAACATTTATGAAAATATTTCAGTAATCATAATTAAGAATTTGCAACGTTTTCATTTACAAATTTGTCTTAAGAAAAAAAGTGATTTCCCATATGTTTTATGTGTTTTACTATGGAAATTTTGGTTTTTTCCTCGTTTCTAATTCCCTTATAAAAGCTTCGTTTTTTAGATTATGGCTTGTATAATCAAGGTTGCTTTGATTATATCTAAGAACAATACGCATACATACTAAGATTTCAAAATTTATTTTATTAAATGCACAAACCAAAATAAGTGTTGTCAACCCAAGACTCGAACCTTAATAAGGTGTTCTCGGTCAAATTGTTTAGCCAAGACTCAATCTAAAATATAGTTCACCCTTTTTCCGCATTTTAAAAAATTGTGTTTTCAAATGGTATGCTCTGCTAAAGCTATTCCTTGATTTTTAATGTTAATCCTACTTCCGATGCCTCTATGAAAAACACAAACATTTTGGTGGTTGTCGCATTAAACGAAGAGATCAATTAGTTGGGCTCATAAAAATGCTCTTTTATTATAATTAAATTATTTTATTAACAAAGTATATTTTACACACATATAAATTAATTAAGTATGTACATGTATTTGATTATAAATTAGTATTTACACGCAAATGTCAAAAAATAGTTTATATTCCTGTGGTGAAGATTTAAAAGGTGATAAGTTAATTTTTACACTTTTACAGATTATTTCAATTTCGAAATCTCCGTATTCAATTTCATATCATGTCAATTTTTTTTAATAATCTGGCAACTACCAACAACCGTAATTACTGTTTAACCCTTTTACTACCACGCTATTTTAGTAACGTAAACTACCTAGCTGTGACTCTGAGACACACAGTCAAATTGTTCATTTCATATGGCGAATTCATTTTTTTTATTTTAATATTATACATTTACAAATAATTCAAGATCAATATTTAGGATTATACATTTTTGATTATTTTTTAAAATGAAATAGTGACTCAGAGACACAGCTAGGTAGGAATAGGGTTAAAACACTAAAATTAAAAAACGATTTTGAGTAACTCCTAAGTTTAAAAACATTTTCCTGAAAAATTGCAAATTTATAAAGTTATTACCTTTTATATCTTTACCACAAATTCATAAAAATGCACCGATAGGCATTTGATTATACACTGAAAAAAATGATTGCTCAGTTTGTGCGACTTACGTATAAAAACGTGAAATAGAGCTGCGCTAAGCGTAGTTATTCTGTTACTTAGAATAAAACGATGATGATTTGTAGATGTCTGGATTTATTGAAATTAAAAAATTAATACATATTTCATGGAATAAGGGTTTCGTATTTCTAATCGAAGCATTCTTACTTTGAATATGTAAGTTATAACATAAATAAGTGTTAAACTATTTTAAATTTAAATTCAATTTGTGATTTTGTTGTTCATTTTTAGAACACATGACTCAATAACATTCTAAATTCAAGAGTAGCTTAGTTTCAAACTGTCAATATTTCGATTATTTTAATTAAAATAAAAATACGAGATATTTTTTATTAAAACCAAAAAATATTAAATAACAAAACAGTTAAAAATTAATTAACATTTATGTGATATTTTACATAAAAAAATGTTTTTGTCCAAGGACCGGTTTCAAGTGTTCACTCTTTGTCAACTTGTTTTTAACTACTGATCGTTTGAGTATTCTCGGTTTTTCGATAGCTTAATTTTTGGTTATTATAGGTCCAATATTTTGTTTGGCTTTGTGTTTATTTTGCAATTTAATAAAAACGAGTTATTTCTTTGTTTATAGATTTCCAGCTCCTCCAATATATTCATCATGTTCCCCTTTTCCAGCCTATGCAATATTTGTAAATTATTGTTAATATTAGTGTATTGGTAGTTGTCCGACACTAAATTAAATGCATAATTTGATTTATAACTGCTTTTTGTTTGTGTGCTCGTGACTTCGTCGGTATGTTCATTGAAACGAATTTCAAATGATTTTTCAGTTTTGCCTAAATAAAACTTTTTACAATCATTACAAGTTAGTCTGTAAATACCGCTCTCAAGTTTTCCTATGGTCTTATTAGTTTTTAGTATTCGTTGTATTTTGTTGCTAGTTTTATATGCGGCCGTGTATCCGTCCTTTTGTAGAATCTTTCTCATAATGGCAATATTTGTTCTTTTTAAACTCAAATTAAGTATAATTTTATTAAGATTGGGTAAAAAAATAATCAGAACTATACTGGTTTCAATGTACAGTTACAGTTTTCTTGATATTTATTTTCAAAAAACCTAAACTAAGAAAATTATTCTTCAAACGCTTGCAAATATTCTTGAAATATGACTTAAATTGAGCATATAATTTGAGCATTGTAAGGGTTTAAGTCTTGATTTAAGACCAATTGTAATTATTTTCAGACTATACATACACTCAAAAAAATCCCGTAGGTCATATTGATTATCCGATTTCGTTGATGTTTGATGAAACAATTTTAATCAGTTTAACAGTAAAATTTTTGAATGAATTATAAAATCTATCGATTTGAAAATAAATTATTCAAATCATCATAAAAAATGTTTACATTTTCGTTTATTCAAATTGATGAAATATTTCGTCAAGCTTGAATGTAAAAATAAATGAATAACGTATAATTATCGTTCGTAACCACCGTTATATCGAACATTCTCGTCAGGTGTGCCTTCGTATGTTTGCATTTGTCATTTCAATAGATATTTCGTCAATTGTATGACAATAAACATAGTAAATTATTTATTTAAGTTAAATGAATTTCGTCGATTCAATGAAATTGATTAATTTAGTAATCATTTTCATTGAATCGACAAAATATATTTAATTTAAATAAATTGTTTACTGCGTCTACTATAAACAATCTTACATTTGAAGATGCATCTATTAATTTGATAAATGGATAGTAAAATAGAAATTGCACAAAGGCAATTAAATGTGGTTTGGTTCAATTGTTGCGTATAAGTTGACTGGACCAGTTGAATATAGTGAAACAAGTGATCAAAATTATTTTAAAAAAAGGTTTGAAGTGGCATCCAATATAAAATACGTGTTACTAAAGGTGCGTAAGTTAGACAGGTATTGTAATTTAGATAAACATTTTAAGTACAGTAAAAATAAAACGTATAAACCTTTTTATTTTTAGTTAAACTATACCAAAATAATTATATTTATAATTTTGTTTAAACTTCCTATTTACAATGAAGTGTTTTTTATGTAATAAAGATAAGTTTAATTTAAAATCGCTAATTGTACATTTAAAAATTATTCATTCATATTCAAACTACAGTACATGAATGTTATGAAGGAGCGTGTGTTAACAAAACCTTTACTAATGTTCAAAATTTTAGGCAACATGTTAAAAGAAAACATTTAGATAAAACTATAATTTCAGATAATAAAACTCCATCTCAATCTAATAATAATATTTCTTTAAACAATGAAAATGAACCGGCCAAAAGCATCCCAATAAAAAGTGGCTCAGCCAATGTAAAAACTAATTCAAATGTTGATAATAATATTTGTCATGGTTTAATGGATTCAATAGATTCATTATCAAACGCCGCTGTTAAGTTCACACTCCTTCTTCATAACAATAACAATTTTACAAGGAAACACGTAGAAGATATACAAAAATTAGTTGTCGATACAATTTTAGCCCCTCCAACTTCTTATTTAAAGGAATTCATTGCAAAGAAAATAGAGGATACTGAAAACAAAAATATTTTGCTAAACTACATTGATAAATTAAGAGACCCGTTTAAACACTGTAAAACCGATCATTTGCTACACAGTAGGTTAAAACAGAATGATTTGCTGGGAGACTTACTTCAGTTTTCTATAAACGAATCTGTAGGGGTGTCGATGCAAAATGGTGAGGCTGTCTATGAGGAAGAAATTACGAAAGGGATTGTTCTCCCGATTAAATTTCAAATAAAAAAATTATTTGAGAAAGACAATACTCTAAAGGAAATGCTTGACAATATGGAAACTTTAAGACAAAATCCAGAAATTGTGGCAAAAGAAAATATCTGAATATTATGGTGAAACGTGTATACCTTATTTTCTGTTTATCGATGATTTTCAAATAAATAATCCTTTAGGCACCCAGTGCCAGTCCGTCTGCGGGATTTATTACAGTTTTCCCTTAGCAAACAACCTTTCTAAACTAGAAAATGTTTTTGTTGCCGCTTTTATCAAATCCCAAGACATAAAACAATTTGGCAATGCCGCTTGTTTAGCTCATTTAATCAATGAGTTAAACGATATTGAATGCAATGGTATTTCTATAAAAACTTCCACTGGGATTGTGAATGTAAGATTTATTTTAGGACTTGTACTAGGAGACAATTTGGGGATTAATTCGATATGTGATTTTAGCAAATCGTTTTCAAGCTCATTCTTTTGTCGATTCTGCAAAGCGCCAAAATCAACGACCCACAATATGGTAATTCAAGATGAAAGATATATGCGCAATATTCAAAACTATAAAGTAGATGTCGACAAAAATTGTTTCGGAGAGACTGGAATAACTCAAAATTCGCCTCTAAATAGAATTCATTCGTTTCATGTAGTTGAAAATTATGCTGTTGACATGATGCATGATTTGTTTGAGGGAATCTGCCATTATGATGTTTGTAAAATAATTCATTATTACATTGACGTAGTAAAAATATTTTCTTTAGGAACATTGAACTTGCGAAAGCAAACTTTTAACTACGGTTGTTTAGAAATTGGAAATTTATCAAAACCAATTACTATTGATCAAATAAAACGTTCTCGTTTAAAAATGACAGCGAGTGAAATGAAAACATTCATCCGTCTTCTACCGCTTATGGTAGGAGATTTGGCTGTTTTATACCTTCTTATAGAAATAATTGAATTACTTCTCAGAAGTAGTTATACCACCGAAGACATAACGCTTCTTCGTCATTTAATTTCAAACCATAATAAGAAATACATAGAGCTTTTTTCAGATACCCTTAAGCCAAAACATCACATTTTAATTCATTATCCAACTGTCATAGAATTTTCCGGACCACCTAAAAAATTTTGGTGTTATAGGTTTGAAGCTAAGCATAAAGAAATAAAGGCCTATGCAAACGTCATATCATCAAGAAAAAATATTTTATTGAGCCTTGCTAAAAAATGTAACTTAAAATCTTCACTTCTTTTAATGACACGAAACAGAAACACTCTTGTTTTTAAAGATCAACATCGTATTAATAGCAATAATTTAAATTTGATTTTCACGAAGGTTAAAATTAAGCCACAGGAATTAATAGCTTTGAGTCAAATTGACTATAAAGGCACCGTTTATAAAACGGGACTAATTCTTACATTATTTAGATTCGAGCTAAGCGTCTTTGAAATTGTAGAGATTTTCGTTTTAAAAGAAAATTCCGAAATATTTCTTTTAGTAAATGAACTTTTGGTAGACTCATTTAGTTCGCATTTTGGCGCTTTTGAAATAAATCCCCATAAAACTTTAATTGCTGAACATTTATTTTATAAGATTACAGATATTGAGGTATTTCCAACAAACATTCATCGTACTGTGAACGGAAATTTAATGATTAAGTTAAAAGAATACTTGTAACTTTCTGAATTTTGTATATTAATTTTTTATAAGTTATAGACATTTTTAATTATAATCTGTGTTAAAATAAAAAAAATGGAAGACAATAAATTAATCGAATTAACAGTATTGCCCTCGGACAATAACGAATATGAAATAATAGATAGAGCTACACAGATTTGTTACAACACTCGTCACAGTCCTCAATGTCAAAAGCAGACCAGGAACAACTACAACGACTATTAAACAATTGGAACCTAGGCTATTTATTTTCAATATTTCGAGGTAAATTTATAAATATATTTTTTAACCAAATGTGTACATTGAATATATGTCCAAAGTACTTTAATAACAATTTTTTAAAATCCCATTTTCAGATGAATGTATTGATATTGAAAGTATCTTGCTTATGAATAGCCATCATATTCAAAAAATAGTAAATAAATACGACATTAAACTTAGAATTGAGGTTAAACTTGAAAAGCGCATTAATGATTATAAATTATCTCAGAAAAATTCAGCCACTTCCTCGACGTTGGAGTTTGACAATATAGCCTCTTCTTCGATGTTGGATTTCGAAATTCAGAAAGAACAAAATGAAGCACCTTTAAATCGGGAAGAACAAACTTTAGATGTCAATGGTATATTACAAAACTCTGTCCAAGGTAGAGCAATATAAAATAAGTTTCAAGAAAATCCAAAACTAAATGAAGGCTCCAGGACAATAATGGTGGAAATAATAATTAATAATATGATACAAAATGGAATACGAATGACTGTAGCAATGGCCCAAGATATATCTGAACAAATTCTTAAAATATTTCATTCAGAATTTATGGTAATTAATTATATTATAAATAAAATAAAATTGTCGTAATATTTAAAATGCAATCGATTTTTTTTAATAGGCATATTATTATTCAAAACAACCTGGAAAAAAGCCTCAAGGGAAAATTTACGACAAATATTTTAATTCCCAACGCCAGCTAAAATCTAGTGGAATTCTTTCGAAACGAAGATATTCATTAAAAACAGAAAACTTCGACCAAAGTAATAATGTTCAACTAGGTTAGAATTAAATTTTATTTGTTAGTTAATTAAACTTATATTTACATATTTAATTATCTTCTATAAAATTAGCACCACCCGAAACTAACATAATGGATCAATTGGAGGCTATTTTCACAGACAATTGTTCATGGGCTGAATTAGAGCACCATTGGCAAGCAACAAAAAACTATCGCTTGAATGAAGTCATAAAATCGGACTCCACCACCAATATTTTAAGTAAATGGAAGCATTACAAGAAACCGATGGGCTACAAACTGGTAAATAATATGTCCTAAGTTTATATTTGGATGGTCTAAAAAGTTTCCGCAGTTTTGACAATATATGTCAGTAAAGTTTTATATTTCATTTGTTTGAAGATATCATGGCATTTTTAAAATGCCATTTTGAAGGTTACAGTTCATAGATTATTATAAAAAAAATGATATTTCTTTATTCACTGAAAAGTTATTCCGTGTTAAAAATTAATAAAATTAAAGAAGAAATTAGATATATTTTCAAATTCTATTGCAAAAAAGCGAAGAATGGAACGCAAGCTGCTAAAAAAATATGTGCCGTTTATGGTGATGATGCCTTATCAGAAAGAACAGCCCGTGAATGATTTACTCGATTTCGTTTAAAATGTTTTAATAAAGTTATAAAAAAATAAAAAAGTGATTTTAGAATTTAAGTAAAAAACGGCAGAAACTTTTTAGACCATAAAACTTTAGATAATATACAATAATTCACCTAGGTACATGAACATGATGAATAGATTAGTCTATTGACATAAAATTGAAAGATTTGGTTGCCCATGCTTAAAAGATAATTTAAGTAAACCTACATACATGCCGACATTAATATTACTAAAATTTATTAACCTCTAACCTAAGGTGCATGTTGTGTTTTAGAGACTAAACTTTTAAACCATTTTAAGACCGGTTCACTCTTCAAAGAATTAAAAAGTTTTTAAAAAAATCTGTCAGTAGTCTTTATCAGTCTTTTCAATATTTTTCTTGATCAGTCTGCTCAATATGTGCTTTATTTACATAAATCACAAATATATTAAGCAATTTAAAAATTATTCCATATTCCATCCGATATCTTGGATGTCATTAACGCATATTTTATTTTTTAGTTTCAAGAAAAGGGAAACCAAAACTATTTTTTTACAGAATTAAAATATTTCACAAATTACGAAAGATAAACCTAACTTTGCCGATGATCAGAATGAATCATATTACACATTTGCTTTAAAAATTATACCTATTTTCATCGATAAGATCAAAGACCCGAACTCAAAAAAACTATTAGATGAGCTGCAGCAAGCACAACATCCTACAGAAAGTAAGTCGCTAATTAAAATTGATTGAAAAAAATAAAAAAGTTTCATATTTATGTATATTTCTTTTTATTTAGGTGGTAGATGCTGCGTAATTTTTCAATTACTACACAGCGTGTTAATTCCACCCACAACAACTATTGAAGGGAATAACAATAAAAAGATAAGGATTAAGTATTCAATTAGTGACTCCCAAGAAAGTTTCCTAATTTTGGGAAGCACGGTAGGGGAATGTGAGGAAGAAATTTTGCGAAGAAATTCTAGTAAAATACCTATTCAGCCCCTCATAATGGTAACTGGAACAATTTTTGCACCAAAAGAATTTCTAGTTTATTTTGATGGTATCAAATACATATTTAATTCCTTCATTGATGCTGTTGATATTTGCTTCAAAATATTTAACGTTTTCAATTTAGAATACCCAGTCGAATCTAATTTAGTATTGAGATTTATACAAAAATATTTTTATGGTATAAAAACTAAATACGACAAACAAAACATTCACGTAGATTGTTTAATGTTGGCATTAACCCTTAGCGGCCACACTTCGCTCCCGTAACATAGCGGCCACACTTCGCGGCGAAAAATCACCCCAGTCAAAAAATCGGTCTAGAAAGACAAATTTTAAATATTGAGACTTCAAATAATTCATGGATATTCTGAAACATGTTTTTCAATTTCTAATATGGTTTACAAGAGAAAATATCAAGATAATTTGACAAAAAAAAATTATATATGCTCAAAGTCACGAAAAATGACGTTTTTCAGGAAACAAATCATTACTATTGAAAAATCATTACTCCTTCCGAAATTCATCGTTTATACGCGCTACTAATACTTTTTTCTTCTTTCTATGTGCCATGCAAGTAACCTACATTCCTCGGCAACCTATATATGGCGCGACAAGTATGATTTTCGTAGTTTTTGATAATTTAAATTAAGGTGATTTGGCCTGGGGTACATATTCACCCCTTGTGGCCGCTAAGGGTTAAAATAATTAAATTTTTGTATTTTTTATTTTTATAAGTTGCATAATATTTTATTTTTTGATCTTGTTAATCAAGTAAAAATTGAATTTTGAAATAAATATAATTCAAATTAAAAATTAACAATTTTGTTTTATTTTTTTGAAGATATGACAATACAATATATTATTTATATATATATATATATTATTATATATATGGATATATAAGTATATATATATATATATATATATATATATATATATATATATATATATATATATATATACATCGTTTAATCGACTAAAAAATTTGTTGAATTGATTAAAATATTCTTTCAATTTACTTTATATCAAATTGACGATTTACTATTTAATTCAGCGATATTTTTTTCATAAAATCTATTAATTAATTTAATTAATTTGAGAAAGTTATGTTTAAATCAACGAATTTTTTAAGTAAAATGATGATAATATTTCTTTAAATGAACAAAAATTTTGTCATTTCGATAAAAAACGTTGTTCAATTAGTTGTGTTCAATTGAAGAATTATTGTCAATTAGACAGAAATATTTATTTCACTATTTCAATCGAATCAAAGATATTTCTTAGAATTGAATAATTGAATTTTAAATTGTTAATTTGAATAAAGCATGATCATACTGAACAACTACCTTCGTTGACGCTATTTTAAACGCTTTTTCTTTAATTTAGATGTGATTTTCGTCAAATTAACTACTTTATTTTTTTGAGTGTACATATGTTGCATATTTTATAGAAACATTTATTTCTTGTTTTAAGACTAACTATTATTGTACTATGTTGTTACTATGTATTATACATTTTGTACAGATGGAATTCTCGTGTTAAGAAGAAAGTGCAAGAATTTCGAGTACAGTGTATTATTATAATAAATTAAATTTTACATATAACTTTCCATACTGCGTGTTCCGCAAAGTAGGTTATTTTAATCGACCAAACGACTCAGTGGCTAAAGCTGTGGCGTTTGGATCGGGAGGGACCGGGTTCGAATCCCGATAGGGGCGGCGGATGCAAAAGGGATTTTTCATCATCAACACAACTATGACCCCCTGTTGAGAGTACAGAATCGATGGGCCGACCCACCTTTCATGTCAGCACTATAGGCTGGCATGAAGCAATGCAATGTGCAGGTGGTTTATACAAAACGGATATATAGCCGTACGTCCTCGATTTGGCAACTACTGCGTAAAGTAGAACAGTAAAAGTTAACTGCGAAAGAGTTGAGAGTGCCTTGAGCCCCAGAAAAAGATTGCATAGAATAAAACGGGGGAAAAAAAAAGTTAATTTTAAAAGGATTTCACTAAAATCAAAAAGATGTAACTCCATTAATTCTTTTCCAATTAAATAGATTTTAAAATAATTGTCAAATTTAATTATATGTATCTATTTTTTGTGCAGCTATAATTAATTCATTGTTATTATTTATTATTTTAAATAATTGTTTTTTCCATTTGATATCATTTTCGTAAAAAAGTAATTATTAACTTTCAATTCAGTGTTTTTGTAGATTACAAGAATTGCTGATAGCATTTTTTATATTTTAACCTCAGACAAATAGTGTTGTTTCTAATAAGAAGTTTTTAAAAAAATGTGTTTTTGCGCCTTTTTTAAAATTTTTTATCATTGTTGTGATTAAGATTGTTTTTCTTCGAATAAACATTACTTTTGTATTGATAATGACCGACAGGTCGAAATATTTGCAATTAATATAACAATAATAATAGAAACTAATTATTGTTTTTAATTCTACATATTTTATGTAGTTTAAGTGTGACACACACAAAGTATGTCTATAATAAGCAAAAATTTAAATTACAAATAAATTTAATAAAATTATTTATATAGCCGTGTAAAACTATTTTCCGATAGAATGAAAATCAAAAATATTATGTAAATCAGATACTCGTAAACATATATATCGGTTTGTCGGACCAGTTGGTATTTTATCGAAATTGTGATTAAATAAAATTATTTTCTTTAAACAGTTAACAATGAAATTCAAAATATTAAAATTAAATTTAAAATTGTATGATGATTTAATCTTGTTAAATTACTAACAAGTTACTATTTTTTAGAAGATCGAAAATCCGACATTAAAATTAAAAGTTTGGAGTCGTTAATATCGTATTTTGTGAAAATTTCATAAAAATATTGTTGGAAAAATAGACAAACTTTAGATGATTCCAACGGATATTTAACGTCAAAAACAAAAAACAACTTGAAGCAGCAATCTACTGCCGATAAAAGGTTTGAGAATTTATAAAGGATGAGGATCCCATCAAATAAGGTAACATATTCCTTTGGCGCGCCGTCCTCACCAACAATAACAATCAAGGGCTGCAGAGTCAAATTATGTTCGGCGTATTTTGCTTTTATCACTTCTATTGCGTGATTGGATATTTCTAGTATAAATGATGAAATTGAATTATAATTTTATTTTTCCAGAACTGCTTCTTATTGCCCGATTCTGCAACCCTTGGTGTTGGTGGCAGCGCATAGTGAAGAAATTTAATTAATTGACTGTTTCATGTGTCTGCGAAAATAGACAAAATAATTAGATAAAAAATGTTAAAATATATTTGTTTATAATCAATTTAGCTAAGTTATTGATTTTCTTAAGGTTGCAAATGTCTTTTATCTGCTTATCTTTTCTGGTGTGTTTCTCTAACCGATGGTAGGCTGCTTCCATGAACCCTGGCCACTTTGAAATTAACAATGTGCTTTTATTACTATGTAATCCCTCAAAATCTATGTCAATCTTAATAATTTTTCAAACTAGATATATTTACTTATGTGTGTTTCATTTTTCAATCAACTTACCAGTCTAAAACCATTGGATTCGTCTTTTGGCACAAACACGTGTAGGTAGTTATAATATTTATTATACGTATATAATTGCCTTTAACACATTATACTTTTTTAACCTCCAGTATAGGCATTAACTTACACTATACTTTTTGCTTTAACACATTGCGATACACGGTTCACTCGAAAATGCTATTGTATGAACTTGATTTACAAAAAAATGTACTCCTTTCCAATTTTATCAAAATATGATGTTTATGTGTTCAATATTATAGTAATCAATTATTTAATTTATTATTACTTTTTATTTATTATTCACCACTTCAAAATTTTTTTGTTTTCGCAAAGTACTATTTTAAAGTTTCATAAAATCAAATCACTATTTTACTTATTTTAATTGATTGATTGATACGGATGTACGACCAAGCCTAAGCAAGATTCCCGGATACGCCGGATCCACCGTACACCACCTTACATACATATAACAAGACCGAAAGGATAGGAAAGGAATGTTAGCATTATAGAGTCGACCCGGCCACCTATGCAGTCGATAGTTAGCAAATTTTTGTTAGCATTTTTTTTTTTTTTTGACAAGTTGTTAATCACAAGACAACACAATCTCCTAATCAGCGTTCCCCATTAGTGCCGCAGGTTTTCTGAAAAGCTGTAAGAAATTTCTACTATTATTTCCATCGGCGGTTGTGAGAAGGGGAGAGATTTCGTTCCATCAATCTAATTGAATTTTGATATAAGATATGGAATTCTTTGATATATCATCTCACGACTTTTATAACTTGATATATCATCAGAATATAACATGATATATCCAATTCTGATAAACCCTTTCGAATTCTGACAAAACATGTCGAATTTTGACAGAATAAGTCGAATACGGAAAAAGTTAAAATATCGACGTGATATAAAATTTGACTTGTGATATCGAATTCCAAACCAAAAATTGAAATTCTGATATAACCTATCGAATTCTGAGATAACATATCGAATTTTGAGATGATGTACGGAATTCTGAAGATGAAGCCTTCAGATATATCAAATTATGAAAACCTTTCAAATTCTGGAATGACATACATAACTGGAATGATATATTGAATTTGGATATAAATAACTCAAATTCTGGCTTGACATATCGAATTCTGTCATCATTTATCTCATTTTGACATAATACCGTAGACAGACATAAAATTGATCGCGATTTTCATTTATCCCAATTATCAAAAATCGCGTTCTGAAAATAAAATAATCCTGGTTTTGTGAAAATCGTGTAATGGCAGACAGGCAAAAATCCTTTAATAATCTAGAATTCTCATAATATAAGACATACAATTCTGGATAATATAAATTCTTATTCTGACGTGTCATATCGAATTTTAACGTCGTATGTAGAATTCTGATATATAGAATTCTGACACCAAAAGTTCAAATTCTGATTTCAGACATATCGAATTTAGGCAGCACTAACTCTAATTTTGACAGGACAAATCGAATTCTGCCATCGAATGCCATCGAATTCTAAAATTATTTATTGAGTTTTCCCTTGGAATATCAAATTCTGACATGATATACGAACTACATACTACATCAGAACAATACATATCGAATTCTGATATGATTTACCAAGTTTTGGCATAATATATCGAACTCTGCTATCAAAAATTCAAATCCTGACTTAACATGTTGAGCTATGCCATACATTTAAATTCTGACATGATGTATCAAATTCAGACGTTATACCTATATCAATTCTGACATCATAAATACAAATTCTGATATAGCATATCAAATTCTGACATAAAGTATATGGAATTCTTCATTATAACTCGAATTTTGACATCAAAGATTTAAATTTTTATAAGACATAACGAATTCGCCTATGATTTATCGAAGCCTGATATGAAGTATCTATTTTTGGCATCAAAAATTAAAATTCTGACGTAACATATTGAATTTTGACATGATATTTCGATTTGTAACATAATTTATTTTATTCTGATGTGGTGTATCGACAAGATATACCGAATTCTAACAGAAGAAAAATTCAGACAAAATATATTAAGTTCTGACATCAAAAATACAAATTCTAATATTGCAAATCTAACTCTTACATCATTTATTGGATTTTAACATAATAATTCGAATTCTGGCATGAAAAATTCGAATTCTGACATGGCTGGGATTCTGGCATATTATCTCAAATATGTATTGTATTGTATCAAGCCGTTAGAAAAATATCCAATAAACCTAGGAACTTTAACATGGTTTCTCCTGGTCAAATCTCGCTGTGGATCCGCTGTCAGTTTTTCATCCCAGGATACCTTTCGTAACCATAAAGTTTGCATAAATATTTTAATGTTGATTATAAACGGATTTAACCAACCTAAAGGGTCGACGATTTTCGACGCTACCGATAAAATGTTTCGTTTAGTGGAAATATCGTGTTCCATGTTATTGATTTTGAATGTGAACTGGTCTTCCTGTTGGTCCCATAATTAACCTAACATTTGTGCCATTATTCCGTCTTCGACTATTTACATCATCACTAGTAACATCATCAGAATCGTTTAACGTTTGTATGTTGGACCGCCACTTTCTCAATTGAAAACCACTCGCGGCTAGTAGAGCTGTCAAATCGTCCTTAAGTTGCAAAGCACTCCTTTCGCAGGCTGCACCGGCTAGTAGATCGTCAACATAAAAGTTACTTTTGATAATTTTGGATGCTTTCGGATGAGTTAGTTTGCACTCTTCTGCGCTTTGATATAGGACCCGAATTGCCAGAAATGGTGCCGATGAAGTCCCATACGTCACGGTTAACAATTCGAACTTGGTTATTGTGTCTTCTGGATGTTTTCGCCAAAGGATTCTTTGAAGTGATGTGTGCTTTTCGTTCACGAGAACCCCAGCAAATCTCCTTGTTAGATTCCCTTGAATCGTTTTGTACTGCTCGCATATGCTCTAGATTAAGATATTCCTCCATAAAATCTCTGTACATTTTTCCGAATTCTTGATATCGATGCATTTTGCGTTCCATGGCTAATAGTCGCTGTAAGGCTAACTCAACAGTTTTTAAGAGGTTCGAATGCTGCATAGTCACATGGCTGCAAAATTCTTGTGGCATTGGGAATTATTATACTCAAACGGACACATAATTTGCTTACTTTTAAGATCAAGTGAATGCTATGGCCATCGACAAAATATATAACTGGAAACGTTACATTACTTTTAACATGTATGGAAATGTTTCGATATATATTCATATAAAATTCCTTCCGTCATCCATCTATTATCTGAGCAACCTAACGCCCAACTAGAAGGTGCCGATTTCGAATCTCCTCAGGTGCTCTTTTGTATGGATAGATTTCTATTGGCGAGATAGCTAGACCATCTGCACCAAATGTGCAAATAACCATTAAATTTGACTTAACCGCCTCACAATCGACCTCGTAAATGTTTCGTGCACCCTTTGCTGCTAAAACTTAACGGATTTTGGGACACAACATAAAATTTATTTAGTCTCAGTTAAAAATACGATTTGAAGACTCTAAAATGATTAAACTGTTCGATTCATAGAATCAAACCAACGTTTTATGTCACTAGCGCGGAATTTGAACTCGCGAGTCTAACCGGATCTGGAACTCTGATTGCTATTTGCGAATTTCTCTGAAGAAATCTGTTAAACCTCTATCTGGCAGGTTATTTTTAAAAGTCGTTTTTCTTTTGTCGGCCTCAGTGAATAGTTTTACTGTATCCAAAACGTCTTCTTTGCGCTTTGGAAAATCAGTTTTTTGACACATGATCAGCCAATTGGCAATAATTTCCTCTGTTGTTGTTATTGTTAGAATAGGCGAAGGGCCAGGTACAACCTTTTGAAACTTTTTCCCTAAACAAAATTTAGGGTTTTTTTTTTTTTTTTTTTTTCGCTGGCGCTACATCCCATAGAGGGATTTGGCCGCTTCATATTGAAGTTTTGTAATCATTTTTTTAACGGATAATGAGTGATTAATTCATTGATCCAACATTAACCAGCCGTGATTTTTTCATCACCCGCCGGGAATCGAACCCGGGACCTCCGGGGCTTAAAGCAAGCATGCTAACAACTGTGCCATCGAGGTATATTGTACTTTATTGATGGCTTTTTTAGAAATTTGTTTGTTTCTTATTTCATTCAAAACTTAATAATAAAATAAACATTGAAGTGGTGTTAAACCAACTAATAATAATATTTACTTAGTGTCGATATATCCAGAATTTATTGTATAGTTAAATCTAAAATTGAAATAATTATTGTTATTAATTTGGTTGTAGCCGCTTATTTATGTTTACCTCAAAAAAAATATCAACATTTTGACAATTCATGTCGGTAAAGTAGTTAATGTAAAATCAACAATTTGTAGTGAATGTACACGACCAAATATCATCTTTTGTAGTGACTGTACATATATTTTTGTCAATAAAATCGAGCTGTGACGAACCCAAGCGGTCGCATCAAAAATATTATAAATAAAAACTTGTAATAAATAAAATTGGCCATTTTATTCTTTCGGCATATCGAAATTTGGTTTTGCTCGTTTGCTTTCGTGTGCGTTGTGTGTTGTTTTAATACGGAATTGTGCTGCGTCATTGTGATAAATAAACGATACGTGTTTATAGTGAGGTGCGATCCAAATACCACAACACAAAATACAGTCCACTTGCCCGGTTTTATACACTTAGCTATGTTTTAACTAATCTGTTTTTTATTTAAATATTTATTTTCAATAACTGTATCAACGACCAACGTAAATATATATTTTGAACATTAGTGTCAATCAGTTTTGCATGGAAGTATCAGTTATTGACATGCTAATGTCTATAATTAAAACTATGTATTAGGTTGTTCAGAAATTAATGCAGGTTTTCAACCATTTTATTTAAAACGACATATCTCAGTTTAGAATAAATTTTATTATTCGAAATAAGAACCATTAAAACCTACACATTGTTACCAACAAGATACAAGTTTATTAATTTCAGTAGCATAGAATTCTGAAGTTCTGGAAGCAACGAATTCTTCGAAGGCATTTTTTGCGGCTGTTTGGTCGTTAAAGAATTTTCCTTGCAAGAAGTTGTTAAGATGCTTGAAAAAATGGTAGTCGGTTGGCAAGAGGTCTGGTGAGTATGGTGGATGAGGCAGAGTTTCGTATCCAAGTTGGTTCAACTTCTGCAGCGTCGGTTGTGCAACATGTGGTCGAGCATTATCGTACAGAATAATTGGGCCCTTCCAACGACCACCAAACAGTCACCATAGTCTTTTTTTATACAGCTCAGATTGGCAGAAGTATTTAGGGGCTTTGCCTCAATCCAACCACTGCGCTGAACGTCGTCGAGTATCGTGTAGAATCCACTTTTCATCGTTCGACACAATGCGATCCAGAAATGGTTCGTTTTTGTTGCGCAAAAGAAGTGAAGAGCAAACTTCATAACGTGGATTTTTTTGGTTTTTGTTCAATTCGTATGGCACCTATTTGTCGAGCTTCTTCAACTTTCCAATTCGACTCAAATGTTCCGAAATTAATCCAATACTTACGCCTAGGTCCATTACAAGCTCTTGAACAGTCGTGCGTGGATTTGCTTCCACCAAAGCCTTCAATTCATCGTCGTCAATAGCAGAGGGACGTCCGCGACCCTTCTCATTTTTAAGACTGAATTTACCACGACGAAATTTTTGAAATCAACGTTGAATTGTGCATTCGTTAACATTGCCTTGGCCCCAAACTTCATTGATGTTTCAAGTCGTTTGTGCTGCAAATTCATACAAGTAAATTTGGCGAAATTCTTGTTTTGACATCTTAACTTCAAAGGTCTTAAAATAGATAAAACTACAATTTAGATTAATAATAGATTATATGGTAAGAAAGAGCATAAAATAAGCTTAAAGATGACGTGTAATGTTAAATCCTTTGCGTAATTCTTTATTGTTAAAAATTAGTTGAAACAAATAAAATCATAAAACCTGCATTAATTTCTGAACAACCTAAGTTAATTAAAATTTAGTTGCAGTTATTGACACCGTAGTTATTTATTTATTTATCATATTTTTCACTAATTTCTTTATTGGTTTATAGAATTAAGCTTATATCTTGATAAATGTAATAAAACACTAATAAATATCTAAATTAAATATTATTTTAAAAGTACTTATATTTACCGATTTCCTTGTGTAAATTAAGTCAATTTTTACAGAAAAAAAGAAAAAATCCGATCCAATGTGTTCGCTTTGACACTTAACGAGAGACTAAAAAGCTAACGGGAAATTTTATTGAACCGGGAAAGAAAATGATGATTCAAATATTGAGTCCTTAAAGCTAGTGTATTGCTAATTATTCTTAAAAATATATTTTCTAAATTATATATTTTTTCCATAAACTTTGGCGTGGGTTTATACAGTCCTCCTTCCGATATTTCATCCACCCAATTCTAAGTTGATTGACTGGATTGTTTTGACTTTTTGCCTAGATTATCTTGGATGAGTTTTTTGATAAGGTACCCAGCGATATTTTCAAGTGCATAACTATGTATTTCATTAAATTCTATTGCTTGAAAATTCACCTCAGTCGAATTTTCGTTAAAATTGAAGTCTATCGGTTCATCACAGTTAGTTTTTTCATTCGTGTTATTATTATTATCATAATATCATATAAATTTTGTGTTATCCTAATTTCTTTAATTTTAATTGATTCATTTGAATCTAGTAGTACTAGTACATGGTTTTTGTTATTATTTGTATTTCCATCTTTGGTTGCACTATTGAATTACAGGCAGCAATACAGCTGAATTTTCCTGCACATTGCTACTATCAGCTGTGTGTAGCAATGCTTCATTTTGACCTATAAGTAAAATGAACCAATAATCAATATAAAATTAAACGGATGATAACAATTTGAACTCAGAAAAATTGTGTTCCTTAAAAATATAAAAATGAATGAATCTAAAGCGGCCCATACATTATTCAACATGTTAATCAACTTAGTTGATAAACTTAGTTGAACGTTTGCCACACACTGTTCAACAAGTTTAATAAACATTGCCACACACTATTCAACCCAAGTTGATCAACTGAATTTTTTTGACAGTTTTGTGATAAACTGGTTAAAAATATGGACAAATTATCGCTTTAACTGTGATTGCGGAACTGTGTGATGAAAATGAAAAGGAAATGTATAATCTCAAGAAAAGAGAATGGCGAAAAGAGTGGCTAGCAGATACGGAAGGATTTTCAAATTGCAGTTAAAAAAAATTGAACATTCCGATCTTGACTACAGAAATTATATGAAAATGAACAAAAAATATTCCATGGATCTTTTGGAAAAGATATCACCATTTATAAAGAAATCGGGCACCTTTATGCGTGATTCAATTCCCATAGAGACAAGACTTACCATTACATTAAGATTTTTAGCAACAGGGAATGCATTCGAATATTTGAAGTTTGTCTATGCAGTTTCGCCACAAACAATCGGCTTTTCTTTAACAGTATTTAAAAAATCTCGCCATTCTTCATTATTTGGCACCGTCATATTTTGATTTTGTTGATTTGGTTTAAAAATGTTGGTAAAAAAATCGAGTACCAATCGCAATAATTTTCTTACGACTATTAAACGTCAATTTTATTTGTAAATTGTTTCAAGGCACACATTTGACAATGTTTCCTTTGTTAGTTGATACAACATTGCCATACACAGTTCAACATGTTTATCAACCACTAGCTCCGCCTCCATAAAATCAAAACGATTTGATTTTATTTCAACCGATTAGACAACTGTCAAATTGGTCGATAAACTACACCATACATGATCAAACTTTTCCGTAGACTCAACCAAGTTGTTCAACAGGTTGAATAATGTATGGGCTGCTGGAACAATACGCCTACTAAGATTTCAAATTTTTTAAGCAAAGGCACGAACCAAAATGAGTTATTTTTGTCGTTTTGTAAGGTATTTTGACCCAAGATCCAATCCAAAATGTAGTTTACTTTTAATCCCGCTGTTTAGAAAAATAGCGTTTTGAAATTTTAATACCTACTAAACGTGTTCTTTATTAGGAGTTTATTAGATGATTAGTAATATGTGTATTTCACATAGTACACGGAGAATTACACTGCAATGCAAATTGCATTGAAGTAAATTTCGAACTTAATGCTTCTTATTATTTATGACTTGCAAGTGCTGAATTTGTATATTCTGGAATATTTGATCTATAAATTTGTGTGTTCTCGAAACATATTGCTCTGTTTACACTTTTAAACTAGCAACCCAAACTTAATACAAATTCCATTATAACATCATATTGGTTCGCTTAATTTAAAAATTTGAATACAAATCGAAATTCAATCAAACCGCAAATTTGAATATAATTTTGATAGAAAATTAAATCGAGCTTCATTGAACTTTAAGTTGTTTTTCACCTATATGCTTGTTATTATAATAACATAGCGGGATGTTAACCTCCGCCGAAATATATTCATATCGGTTTTGTACAAAAAAAATGAAAAATGCCATCAAGTCATGAATAAAATTTCACAGTTTTAAAAACATAAAATTATATTTTATTTTTGCTCTAAACACACATAAACATCGTATAACAACACATAATCAATTCGGTTATTTATTTCTTACCTGCGCGCGTGTGAAAACTCGCAGCATTGTTTTTGCATAAAATTGTGATACAACATATAAATAAAATTTCATTCGCTTAATTCAAATTATAATGTTTAGAAGAGTATTCCCATATGATGCGAGTGAATGTGCGAACGCGAGATGAAAGAAACATTCAATATTATTATTACACAAGAAAATGTATAACATAGAACATTACACAAAAAAAAAAACTCAGCATAATTTCATAAAGCTGCATAAATAAAATACAATCAACATAAATTTCTTTTTTTTTTCGTTGGTTTCTAGTTTATCTTCTATAGAATTTCTTGTGTTTATTTTTTATGTCTTATCTCATCTAATCATATCTCTTTATGATAATTTTATTATTATTATGACTTTTTGTTGTTGTTACTGGCATACAAATATTCATATATAATGTTTATATGGCTTATACACATAAGACAACATCACAAAACAATAATAAATTTTCAGATACTTATTTTCAGAAGATGTTGCTGTTTAAAAGTCTAAATCTATATATAAAAAAAATCATATAAATTGTTTAAAATATGTTTCTGATTATGTGCGAAGCTTCGGGGGTAATTACAATGTAAAATTACATATTCTAAACCTTTGAAAAAAGAGCACATTACTTTGTCAAAGTAAAACAATTTAAATTAATAATCGGGTTAAGATATTTAAGAAATTTGGAACTGACATCGCTCGCGGAGTTGGAGTAAATGCACATATCCTCGCAAACATAAAAAATTCTGATTAAACTGTAGTCAAATCAATTGAAAATTAAATTCTGATGATTTTTAAACCCTGATGCCCTGAGAAGGAAGCGAAATAAACCGTTTTCATCATCTGATTACCACCGTGAGCACAGATTTTGATAATGTAAGGTAATAAAAGCAATTAATCACATCCCAAATGACCAATATTTCAGGTCCACAAAAGGCAAAAATGAGCTCATGGCAAAAGTTACAACAACAACATATGCGATGGTTTACTCAAAGTTTAACATAAAATTGGTTTTATTTATCATGCTACAACCTGGAACAGAATTCCTTTGTTTTTAGTAAGTTAATTTATTCGTTTTTTGCTTTAAGGGTTTTCTAAATTAAACAGCCCATTAAGCTCTATATACACAATACCTTACAAATAATGGAAATATTATACAACTTTGATCAAATTATGGTATTAAATCTCTAAAATAACAAACATTTTGAAATTTAATATATTTCACAGCAACAACGTATCAAATAGAATTTTGACAAAAACAACAACGACGGAGATTTAAAATTTTCATATAAAATCTTAAACCAAAATTCTTCATAAATGTTAAGTAAGATAATTTGTTCTTTGTTTGTGTTAATCTCTCCAAATTAAAAAGCCCACAAAGCTCTGTAAACGACAGGCTAAACGTTGAATACCTCGAAAATCACCATTTGCATTAAAAACAACACCGTCTCAAATAAAATTTTGACAACAACAGGATTTTGTGAAGTGATATTTGAAAAAAAATAATTCTAAATTATAAAGCCTAGAGGCTAAGTACACATTTTTAGATCTAAACATTAAACAAATTATCAATGCTGTTATGACATATTTCAGGTTATATTTGTGATTTTTAATCCTAATTCTATGACTTTTGATATGTGGGAAGTATTGACTTTATTATTTTATTCAGATCATGTTTTAGTTTGACAATTACCAATCCTAACGTTCTTCGCGGAAACTATTTCACAAAAAGCTTTATTACAGGGAGGCTAAATACAACTGGAGGGTATCCAGAGTCCGCATATATGGACTGGTTAACCTATTGGCCATTCATCCATCGGCATATGCTGTTCTAACTTAGGAAAGGGTTTTTTGTCAAGTATTCTCCTTTAGTGCCGTACTTTAGCTTGAGCCAAATGGTCACGATATGCCAAATGGCCTTAGTTACCGTAAGTACTGTAAATGTAACACATTTTGTGGAAAATTTAATTTAACTGAAAATCAACTGAACAATAGCCCACAAATTCAGAGCTTTAAAAATCAAAAATCTGCAATTGTGCTCCGATTTCGATGATTGATACCTCGATCAATAGGTGTTGAGACATGTAATTGTGATACCAACGGGTATTTAAATCGCTCGAATATTTCTACACATTTTGTGGAAAATTTAATTTTATTGAAAATCAACTGAACAATAGCCCACAAATTCAGAGCTTTAAAAATCAAAAATCTGCAATTGTGCTCTGATTTCGATGATTGATACCTCGATCAATAGGTGTTGAGACCTGTAATTGTGATGCCAACGGGTATTTGGATCGCTCGAATATTTCTACACATTTTGTGGAAAATTTAATTTTATTGAAAATCACCTGAACAATAGCCCACAAATTCAGTGCTTTAAAAATCAAAAATCTGCAATTGTGCTCCGATTTCGATGATTGATACCTCTGTCAATAAGTGTTGCGACCTGCAATTGTGATACTAACAGGTATTTAGATCGCTCGAATATTTCTACACATTTTGTGGAAAATTTAATTTTATTGAAAATCAACTGAACCCACAAATTCAGAGCTTTAAAAATCGAAAATCTGCAATTGTGCTCCGATTTCGATGATTAATACCTCTGTCAATAGGTGTTGAGACCTGCAATTGTGATGCCAAAGGGTATTTAGATCGCTCGAATATTTCTACACATTTTGTGGAAAATTTAATTTTATTGAAAATCAAATGAACAAAAGCCCACAAATTCAGAGCTTTAAAAATCGAAAATCTGTAATTGTGCTCCAATTTCGATGATTGATACCTCTATCAATAGGTGTTGAGACCTGCAATTGTGATGCCAAAGGGTATTTAGATCGCTGGCATATTTCTATACATTTTGTGGAAAATTTAATTTTATTGAAAATCAACTGAACAAAAAAAGCCCACAAATTCAGAGCTGTAAAAATAAAAAATCTGCAATTGTTTGAGACCTGTAACTGTGATGCCAACGGGTATTTAGATCGCTCGCATATTACTTCATATTTTGTGGGAAATTTAATTTTACTGAAAATCAACTGAACAATAGCCCACAAATTCAGAGCTTTAAAAATCGAAAATCTGCAATTGTGCTCCGATTTCGATGATTGATACCTCTGTCAATAGGTGTTGAGACCTGTAATTGTGATGCCAACGGGTATTTAGATCGCTCGAATATTTCTTCATATTTTGTGGGAAATTAAATTTTATTGAAAATCAACTGAACAATAGCCCACAAATTCAGAGCTTTGAAAATCGAAAATCTTCAATTGTGGTCCGATTTCGATGATTAATACCTCTGTCAATAGGTGTTGAGACCTGTAATTGTGATGCCAACGGGTATTTAGATCGCTCGCATATTTCTATACATTTTGTGGACAATTTAATTTTATTGAAAATCAACTGAACAAAAGCCCACAAATTCAGAGCTTTAAAAATCGAAAATCTGCAATTGTGCTCTGAATTCGATGATTGCTACCTCTATCAATAGGTGTTGAGACCTGCCTTTGTGATACAAGCGGGTATTTAGATCGCTCGAATATTTCTATACATTTTGTGGAAAATTTAATTTTATTGAAAATCAACTGAACCCACAAATTCAGAGCTTTAAAAATCGAAAATCTGCAATTGTGCTCCGATTTCGATGATTAATACCTCTGTCAATAGGTGTTGAGACCTGCAATTGTGATGCCAAAGGGTATTTAGATCGCTCGAATATTTCTACACATTTTGTGGAAAATTTAATTTTATTGAAAATCAAATGAACAAAAGCCCACAAATTCAGAGCTTTAAAAATCGAAAATCTGTAATTGTGCTCCAATTTCGATGATTGATACCTCTATCAATAGGTGTTGAGACCTGCAATTGTGATGCCAAAGGGTATTTAGATCGCTGGCATATTTCTATACATTTTGTGGAAAATTTAATTTTATTGAAAATCAACTGAACAAAAAAAGCCCACAAATTCAGAGCTGTAAAAATAAAAAATCTGCAATTGTTTGAGACCTGTAACTGTGATGCCAACGGGTATTTAGATCGCTCGCATATTACTTCATATTTTGTGGGAAATTTAATTTTACTGAAAATCAACTGAACAATAGCCCACAAATTCAGAGCTTTAAAAATCGAAAATCTGCAATTGTGCTCCGATTTCGATGATTGATACCTCTGTCAATAGGTGTTGAGACCTGCAATTGTGATACAAGCGGGTATTTAGATCGCTCGAATATTTCTATACATTTTGTGGAAAATTTAATTTTATTGAAAATCAACTGAACAATAGCCCACAAATTCAGAGCTTTAAAAATCGAAAATCTGCAATTGTGCTCTGATTTCGATGATTGATACCTCGATCAATAGGTGTTGAGACCTGCAATTGTGATACAAGCGGGTATTTAGATCGCTCGAATATTTCTATACATTTTGTGGAAAATTTAATTTTATTGAAAATCAACTGAACAATAGCCCACAAATTCAGAGCTTTAAAAATCGAAAATCTGCAATTGTGCTCCGATTTCGATGATTGATACCTCTATCAATAGGTGCTGAGACCTGTAATTGTGATGCCAAAGGGTATTTAGATCGCTCGCATATTTCTATACATTTTGTGGAAAATTTAATTTTATTGAAAATCAACTGAACCCCACAAATTCAGAGCTTTAAAAATCGAAAATCTGCAATTGTACTCCGATTTCGATGACTGATACTTCTGTCAATAGGTGTTGAGACCTGCAATTGTGATACCAAAGGGTATTTAGATCGCTCGAATATTTCTATACATTTTGTGGAAAATTTAATTTTATTGAAAATTAACTGAACAATAGCCCACAAATTCAGAGCTTTAAAAATCAAAAATCTGTAATTGTTCTCCGATTTCGATGATTGATACCTCGATCAATAGGCGTTGAGACCTGCAATTGTGATACAAGCGGGTATTTAGATCGCTCGCATATTTCTACACATTTTATGGAAAATTTAATTTTATTGAAAATCAACTGAACAATAGCCCACAAATTCAGAGCTTTAAAAATCGAAAATCTGCAATTGTGCTCTGATTTCGATGATTGATACCTCTGACAATAGGTGTTGAGAACTGCAAATGTGATGCCAACGGGTATTTAGATCGCTCGAATATTTCTACACATTTTGTGGAAAATTTAATTTTATTGAAAATTAACTGAACAATAGCCCACAAATTCAGGGCTTTAAAAATCGAAAATCTGCAATTGTGCTCCGATTTCGATGATTGATACCTCTGACAATAGGTGTTGAGACCTGTAATTGTGATACAAGCGGGTATTTAGATCGCTCGAATATTTCTATGTATTTTGTGGAAAATTTAATTTTATTGAAAATCAACTGAACAATAGCCCACAAATCCAGAGCTTTAAAAATCAAAAATCTGCAATTGTGCTCCGATTTCGATGATTGATACCTCGATCAATAGGTGTTGAGACCTGTAATTGTGATACAAGCGGGTATTTAGATCGCTCGAATATTTCTATGTATTTTGTGGAAAATTTAATTTTATTGAAAATCAACTGAACAATAGCCCACAAATCCAGAGCTTTAAAAATCAAAAATCTGCAATTGTGCTCCGATTTCGATGATTGATACCTCGATCAATAGGTGTTGAGACCTGTAATTGTGATGCCAACGGGTATTTGGATCGCTCGAATATTTCTACACATTTGGTGGAAAATTTAATTTTATTGAAAATCAACTGAAGAATAGCCCACAAATTCAGTGCTTTAAAAATCACAAATCTGCAATTGTGCTCCGATTTCGATGATTGATACCTCGATCAATAGGTGTTGAGACATGTAATTGTGATACCAACGGGTATTTAAATCGCTCGAATATTTCTTCACATTTTGTGGAAAATTTAATTTTATTGAAAATCAACTGAACAATAGCCCACAAATCCAGAGCTTTAAAAATCAAAAATCTGCAATTGTGCTCCGATTTCGATGATTGATACCTCTATCAATAGGTGTTGAGACCTGTAATTGTGATGCCAACGGGTATTTGGATCGCTCGAATATTTCTACACATTTTGTGGAAAATTTAATTTTATTGAAAATCAACTGAACAATAGCCCACAAATTCAGTGCTTTAAAAATCAAAAATCTGCAATTGTGCTCCGATTTCGATGATTGATACCTCGATCAATAGGTGTTGAGACATGTAATTGTGATACCAACGGGTATTTAAATCGCTCGAATATTTCTACACATTTTGCGGAAAATTTAATTTTATTGAAAATCAACTGAACAATAGCCCACAAATTCAGTGCTTTAAAAATCACAAATCTGCAATTGTGCTCCGATTTCGATGATTGATACCTCGATCAATAGGTGTTGAGACATGTAATTGTGATACCAACGGGTATTTAAATCGCTCGAATATTTCTACACATTTTGTGGAAAATTTAATTTTATTGAAAATCAACTGAACAATAGCCCACAAATCCAGAGCTTTAAAAATCAAAAATCTGCAATTGTGCTCCGATTTCGATGATTGATACCTCGATCAATAGGTGTTGAGACCTGCAATTGTGATGCCAAAGGTTATTTAGATCGCTCGAATATTTCTACACATTTTGTGGAAAATTTAATTTTATTGAAAATCAAATGAACAAAAGCCCACAAATTCAGAGCTTTAAAAATCAAAAATCTGCAATTGTGCTCCGATTTCGATGATTGATACCTCTGTCAATAAGTGTTGCGACCTGCAATTGTGATACTAACAGGTATTTAGATCGCTCGAATATTTCTACACATTTTGTGGAAAATTTAATTTTATTGAAAATCAACTGAACAATAGCCCACAAATTCAGAGCTTTAAAAATCGAAAATCTGCAATTGTGCTCCGATTTCGATGATTAATACCTCTGTCAATAGGTGTTGAGACCTGCAATTGTGATGCCAAAGGGTATTTAGATCGCTCGAATATTTCTACACATTTTGTGGAAAATTTAATTTTATTGAAAATCAAATGAACAAAAGCCCACAAATTCAGAGCTTTAAAAATCAAAAATCTGCAATTGTGCTCCGATTTCGATGATTGATACCTCTGTCAATAAGTGTTGCGACCTGCAATTGTGATACTAACAGGTATTTAGATCGCTCGAATATTTCTACACATTTTGTGGAAAATTTAATTTTATTGAAAATCAACTGAACAATAGCCCACAAATTCAGAGCTTTAAAAATCGAAAATCTGTAATTGTGCTCCGATTTCGATGATTGATACCTCGATCAATAGGTGTTGAGACCTGTAATTGTGATGCCAACGGGTATTTGGATCGCTCGAATATTTCTACACATTTTGTGGAAAATTTAATTTTATTGAAAATCAACTGAAGAATAGCCCACAAATTCAGTGCTTTAAAAATCAAAAATCTGCAATTGTGCTCCGATTTCGATGATTGATACCTCGATCAATAGGTGTTGAGACATGTAATTGTGATACCAACGGGTATTTAAATCGCTCGAATATTTCTACACATTTTGTGGAAAATTTAATTTTATTGAAAATCAACTGAACAATAGCCCACAAATCCAGAGCTTTAAAAATCAAAAATCTGCAATTGTGCTCCGATTTCGATGATTGATACCTCGATCAATAGGTGTTGAGACCTGTAATTGTGATGCCAACGGGTATTTGGATCGCTCGAATATTTCTACACATTTTGTGGAAAATTTAATTTTATTGAAAATCAACTGAAGAATAGCCCACAAATTCAGTGCTTTAAAAATCACAAATCTGCAATTGTGCTCCGATTTTGATGATTGATACCTCGATCAATAGGTGTTGAGACATGTAATTGTGATACCAACGGGTATTTAAATCGCTCGAATATTTCTACACATTTTGTGGAAAATTTAATTTTATTGAAAATCAACTGAACAATAGCCCACAAATCCAGAGCTTTAAAAATCAAAAATCTGCAATTGTGCTCCGATTTCGATGATTGATACCTCGATCAATAGGTGTTGAGACCTGTAATTGTGATGCCAACGGGTATTTGGATCGCTCGAATATTTCTACACATTTTGTGGAAAATTTAATTTTATTGAAAATCAACTGAACAATAGCCCACAAATTCAGTGCTTTAAAAATCAAAAATCTGCAATTGTGCTCCGATTTCGATGATTGATACCTCGATCAATAGGTGTTGAGACATGTAATTGTGATACCAACGGGTATTTAAATCGCTCGAATATTTCTACACATTTTGCGGAAAATTTAATTTTATTGAAAATCAACTGAACAATAGCCCACAAATCCAGAGCTTTAAAAATCAAAAATCTGCAATTGTGCTCCGATTTCGATGATTGATACCTCTGACAATAGGTGTTGAGACCTGTAATTGCGATGCCAACGGGTATTTGGATCGCTCGAATATTTCTACACATTTTGTGGAAAATTTAATTTTATTGAAAATCAACTGAACAATAGCCCACAAATTCAGAGCTTTAAAAATCGAAAATCTGCAATTGTGCTCCGATTTCGATGATTAATACCTCTGTCAATAGGTGTTGAGACCTGCAATTGTGATGCCAAAGGGTATTTAGATCGCTCGAATATTTCTACACATTTTGTGGAAAATTTAATTTTATTGAAAATCAACTGAACAATAGCCCACAAATTCAGTGCTTTAAAAATCAAAAATCTGCAATTGTGCTCCGATTTCGATGATTAATACCTCTGTCAATAGGTGTTGAGACCTGCAATTGTGATGCCAAAGGGTATTTAGATCGCTCGAATATTTCTACACATTTTGTGGAAAATTTAATTTTATTGAAAATCAAATGAACAAAAGCCCACAAATTCAGAGCTTTAAAAATCAAAAATCTGCAATTGTGCTCCGATTTCGATGATTGATACCTCTGTCAATAAGTGTTGCGACCTGCAATTGTGATACTAACAGGTATTTAGATCGCTCGAATATTTCTACACATTTTGTGGAAAATTTAATTTTATTGAAAATCAACTGAACAATAGCCCACAAATTCAGAGCTTTAAAAATCGAAAATCTGCAATTGTGCTCCGATTTCGATGATTAATACCTCTGTCAATAGGTGTTGAGACCTGCAATTGTGATGCCAAAGGGTATTTAGATCGCTCGAATATTTCTACACATTTTGTGGAAAATTTAATTTTATTGAAAATCAAATGAACAAAAGCCCACAAATTCAGAGCTTTAAAAATCAAAAATCTGCAATTGTGCTCCGATTTCGATGATTGATACCTTTGTCAATAAGTGTTGCGACCTGCAATTGTGATACTAACAGGTATTTAGATCGCTCGAATATTTCTACACATTTTGTGGAAAATTTAATTTTATTGAAAATCAACTGAACAATAGCCCACAAATTCAGAGCTTTAAAAATCGAAAATCTGCAATTGTGCTCCGATTTCGATGATTAATACCTCTGTCAATAGGTGTTGAGACCTGCAATTGTGATGCCAAAGGTTATTTAGATCGCTCGAATATTTCTACACATTTTGTGGAAAATTTAATTTTATTGAAAATCAACTGAACAATAGCCCACAAATTCAGAGCTTTAAAAATCAAAAATCTGCAATTGTGCTCCGATTTCGATGATTAATACCTCTGTCAATAGGTGTTGAGACCTGCAATTGTGATGCCAAAGGGTATTTAGATCGCTCGAATATTTCTACACATTTTGTGGAAAATTTAATTTTATTGAAAATCAACTGAACAATAGCCCACAAATTCAGAGCTTTAAAAATCGAAAATCTGCAATTGTGCTCCGATTTCGATGATTAATACCTCTGTCAATAGGTGTTGAGACCTGCAATTGTGATGCCAAAGGTTATTTAGATCGCTCGAATATTTCTACACATTTTGTGGAAAATTTAATTTTATTGAAAATCAAATGAACAAAAGCCCACAAATTCAGAGCTTTAAAAATCAAAAATCTGCAATTGTGCTCCGATTTCGATGATTGATACCTCTGTCAATAAGTGTTGCGACCTGCAATTGTGATACTAACAGGTATTTAGATCGCTCGAATATTTCTACACATTTTGTGGAAAATTTAATTTTATTGAAAATCAACTGAACAATAGCCCACAAATTCAGAGCTTTAAAAATCGAAAATCTGCAATTGTGCTCCGATTTCGATGATTAATACCTCTGTCAATAGGTGTTGAGACCTGCAATTGTGATGCCAAAGGGTATTTAGATCGCTCGAATATTTCTACACATTTTGTGGAAAATTTAATTTTATTGAAAATCAAATGAACAAAAGCCCACAAATTCAGAGCTTTAAAAATCAAAAATCTGCAATTGTGCTCCGATTTCGATGATTGATACCTCTGTCAATAAGTGTTGCGACCTGCAATTGTGATACTAACAGGTATTTAGATCGCTCGAATATTTCTACACATTTTGTGGAAAATTTAATTTTATTGAAAATCAAATGAACAAAAGCCCACAAATTCAGAGCTTTAAAAATCAAAAATCTGCAATTGTGCTCCGATTTCGATGATTGATACCTCTGTCAATAAGTGTTGCGACCTGCAATTGTGATACTAACAGGTATTTAGATCGCTCGAATATTTCTACACATTTTGTGGAAAATTTAATTTTATTGAAAATCAACTGAACAATAGCCCACAAATTCAGAGCTTTAAAAATCGAAAATCTGCAATTGTGCTCCGATTTCGATGATTAATACCTCTGTCAATAGGTGTTGAGACCTGCAATTGTGATGCCAAAGGGTATTTAGATCGCTCGAATATTTCTACACATTTTGTGGAAAATTTAATTTTATTGAAAATCAAATGAACAAAAGCCCACAAATTCAGAGCTTTAAAAATCAAAAATCTGCAATTGTGCTCCGATTTCGATGATTGATACCTCTGTCAATAAGTGTTGCGACTTGCAATTGTGATACAAGCGGGTATTTAGATCGCTCGAATATTTCTATACATTTTGTGGAAAATTTAATTTTATTGAAAATCAACTGAACAATAGCCCACAAATTCAGAGCTTTAAAAATCAAAAATCTGCAATTGTGCCCCGATTTCGATGATTAATACCTCTGTCAATAGGTGTTGAGTTGAGACCTGTAATTGTGATGCCAAAGGGTATTTAGATCGCTCGGATATTTCTATACATTTTGTGGAAAATTTATTTTATTGAAAATCAACTGAACAATAGACCACAAATTCAGAGCTTTAAAAATCGAAAATCTGCAATTGTGCTCTGATTTCGATGATTGATACCTCTATCAATAGGTGTTGCGACTTGCAATTGTGATACAAGCGGGTATTTAGATCGCTCGAATATTTCTATACATTTTGTGGAAAATTTAATTTTATTGAAAATCAACTGAACAATAGCCCACAAATTCAGAGCTTTAAAAATCAAAAATCTGCAATTGTGCCCCGATTTCGATGATTAATACCTCTGTCAATAGGTGTTGAGACCTGTAATTGTGATGCCAAAGGGTATTTAGATCGCTCGGATATTTCTATACATTTTGTGGAAAATTTATTTTATTGAAAATCAACTGAACAATAGACCACAAATTCAGAGCTTTAAAAATCGAAAATCTGCAATTGTGCTCTGATTTCGATGATTGATACCTCTATCAATAGGTGCTGAGACCTGTAATTGTGATGCCAAAGGGTATTTAGATCGCTAGCATATTTCTATACATTTTGTGGAAAATTTAATTTTATTGAAAATCAACTGAACAATAGCCCACAAATTCAGAGCTTTAAAAATCGAAAATCTGCAATTGTGCTCCAATTTCGATGATTGATACCTCTATCAATAGGTGCTGAGACCTGTAATTGTGATGCCAAAGGGTATTTAGATCGCTAGCATATTTCTATACATTTTGTGGAAAATTTAATTTTATTGAAAATCAACTGAACCCCACAAATTCAGAGCTTTAAAAATCAAAAATCTGCAATTGTGCTCCGATTTCGATGACTGATACTTCTGTCAATAGGTGTTGAGACCTGCAATTGTGATACCAAAGGGTATTTAGATCGCTCGAATATTTCTATACATTTTGTGGAAAATTTAATTTTATTGAAAATTAACTGAACAATAGCCCACAAATTCAGAGCTTTAAAAATCAAAAATCTGCAATTGTGCTCTGATTTCGATGATTGATACCTCTGACAATAGGTGTTGAGACCTGCAAATGTGATGCCAACGGGTATTTAGATCGCTCGAATATTTCTACACATTTTGTGGAAAATTTAATTTTATTGAAAATTAACTGAACAATAGCCCACAAATTCAGGGCTTTAAAAATCGAAAATCTGCAATTGTGCTCCGATTTCGATGATTGATACCTCTGACAATAGGTGTTGAGACCTGTAATTGTGATACAAGCGGGTATTTAGATCGCTCGAATATTTCTATGTATTTTGTGGAAAATTTAATTTTTATTGAAAATCAACTGAACAATAGCCCACAAATCCAGAGCTTTAAAAATCAAAAATCTGCAATTGTGCTCCGATTTCGATGATTGATACCTCGATCAATAGGTGTTGAGACCTGTAATTGTGATACAAGCGGGTATTTAGATCGCTCGAATATTTCTATGTATTTTGTGGAAAATTTAATTTTATTGAAAATCAACTGAACAATAGCCCACAAATCCAGAGCTTTAAAAATCAAAAATCTGCAATTGTGCTCCGATTTCGATGATTGATACCTCGATCAATAGGTGTTGAGACCTGTAATTGTGATGCCAACGGGTATTTGGATCGCTCGAATATTTCTACACATTTGGTGGAAAATTTAATTTTATTGAAAATCAACTGAAGAATAGCCCACAAATTCAGTGCTTTAAAAATCACAAATCTGCAATTGTGCTCCGATTTCGATGATTGATACCTCGATCAATAGGTGTTGAGACATGTAATTGTGATACCAACGGGTATTTAAATCGCTCGAATATTTCTTCACATTTTGTGGAAAATTTAATTTTATTGAAAATCAACTGAACAATAGCCCACAAATCCAGAGCTTTAAAAATCAAAAATCTGCAATTGTGCTCCGATTTCGATGATTGATACCTCGATCAATAGGTGTTGAGACCTGTAATTGTGATGCCAACGGGTATTTGGATCGCTCGAATATTTCTACACATTTTGTGGAAAATTTAATTTTATTGAAAATCAACTGAACAATAGCCCACAAATTCAGTGCTTTAAAAATCAAAAATCTGCAATTGTGCTCCGATTTCGATGATTGATACCTCGATCAATAGGTGTTGAGACATGTAATTGTGATACCAACGGGTATTTAAATCGCTCGAATATTTCTACACATTTTGCGGAAAATTTAATTTTATTGAAAATCAACTGAACAATAGCCCACAAATTCAGTGCTTTAAAAATCACAAATCTGCAATTGTGCTCCGATTTCGATAATTGATACCTCGATCAATAGGTGTTGAGACATGTAATTGTGATACCAACGGGTATTTAAATCGCTCGAATATTTCTACACATTTTGTGGAAAATTTAATTTTATTGAAAATCAACTGAACAATAGCCCACAAATCCAGAGCTTTAAAAATCAAAAATCTGCAATTGTGCTCCGATTTCGATGATTGATACCTCGATCAATAGGTGTTGAGACCTGCAATTGTGATGCCAAAGGTTATTTAGATCGCTCGAATATTTCTACACATTTTGTGGAAAATTTAATTTTATTGAAAATCAAATGAACAAAAGCCCACAAATTCAGAGCTTTAAAAATCAAAAATCTGCAATTGTGCTCCGATTTCGATGATTGATACCTCTGTCAATAAGTGTTGCGACCTGCAATTGTGATACTAACAGGTATTTAGATCGCTCGAATATTTCTACACATTTTGTGGAAAATTTAATTTTATTGAAAATCAACTGAACAATAGCCCACAAATTCAGAGCTTTAAAAATCGAAAATCTGCAATTGTGCTCCGATTTCGATGATTAATACCTCTGTCAATAGGTGTTGAGACCTGCAATTGTGATGCCAAAGGGTATTTAGATCGCTCGAATATTTCTACACATTTTGTGGAAAATTTAATTTTATTGAAAATCAAATGAACAAAAGCCCACAAATTCAGAGCTTTAAAAATCAAAAATCTGCAATTGTGCTCCGATTTCGATGATTGATACCTCTGTCAATAAGTGTTGCGACCTGCAATTGTGATACTAACAGGTATTTAGATCGCTCGAATATTTCTACACATTTTGTGGAAAATTTAATTTTATTGAAAATCAACTGAACAATAGCCCACAAATTCAGAGCTTTAAAAATCGAAAATCTGTAATTGTGCTCCGATTTCGATGATTGATACCTCGATCAATAGGTGTTGAGACCTGTAATTGTGATGCCAACGGGTATTTGGATCGCTCGAATATTTCTACACATTTTGTGGAAAATTTAATTTTATTGAAAATCAACTGAAGAATAGCCCACAAATTCAGTGCTTTAAAAATCAAAAATCTGCAATTGTGCTCCGATTTCGATGATTGATACCTCGATCAATAGGTGTTGAGACATGTAATTGTGATACCAACGGGTATTTAAATCGCTCGAATATTTCTACACATTTTGTGGAAAATTTAATTTTATTGAAAATCAACTGAACAATAGCCCACAAATCCAGAGCTTTAAAAATCAAAAATCTGCAATTGTGCTCCGATTTCGATGATTGATACCTCGATCAATAGGTGTTGAGACCTGTAATTGTGATGCCAACGGGTATTTGGATCGCTCGAATATTTCTACACATTTTGTGGAAAATTTAATTTTATTGAAAATCAACTGAAGAATAGCCCACAAATTCAGTGCTTTAAAAATCACAAATCTGCAATTGTGCTCCGATTTCGATGATTGATACCTCGATCAATAGGTGTTGAGACATGTAATTGTGATACCAACGGGTATTTAAATCGCTCGAATATTTCTACACATTTTGTGGAAAATTTAATTTTATTGAAAATCAACTGAACAATAGCCCACAAATCCAGAGCTTTAAAAATCAAAAATCTGCAATTGTGCTCCGATTTCGATGATTGATACCTCGATCAATAGGTGTTGAGACCTGTAATTGTGATGCCAACGGGTATTTGGATCGCTCGAATATTTCTACACATTTTGTGGAAAATTTAATTTTATTGAAAATCAACTGAACAATAGCCCACAAATTCAGTGCTTTAAAAATCAAAAATCTGCAATTGTGCTCCGATTTCGATGATTGATACCTCGATCAATAGGTGTTGAGACATGTAATTGTGATACCAACGGGTATTTAAATCGCTCGAATATTTCTACACATTTTGCGGAAAATTTAATTTTATTGAAAATCAACTGAACAATAGCCCACAAATCCAGAGCTTTAAAAATCAAAAATCTGCAATTGTGCTCCGATTTCGATGATTGATACCTCTGACAATAGGTGTTGAGACCTGTAATTGCGATGCCAACGGGTATTTGGATCGCTCGAATATTTCTACACATTTTGTGGAAAATTTAATTTTATTGAAAATCAACTGAACAATAGCCCACAAATTCAGAGCTTTAAAAATCGAAAATCTGCAATTGTGCTCCGATTTCGATGATTAATACCTCTGTCAATAGGTGTTGAGACCTGCAATTGTGATGCCAAAGGGTATTTAGATCGCTCGAATATTTCTACACATTTTGTGGAAAATTTAATTTTATTGAAAATCAACTGAACAATAGCCCACAAATTCAGTGCTTTAAAAATCAAAAATCTGCAATTGTGCTCCGATTTCGATGATTAATACCTCTGTCAATAGGTGTTGAGACCTGCAATTGTGATGCCAAAGGGTATTTAGATCGCTCGAATATTTCTACACATTTTGTGGAAAATTTAATTTTATTGAAAATCAAATGAACAAAAGCCCACAAATTCAGAGCTTTAAAAATCAAAAATCTGCAATTGTGCTCCGATTTCGATGATTGATACCTCTGTCAATAAGTGTTGCGACCTGCAATTGTGATACTAACAGGTATTTAGATCGCTCGAATATTTCTACACATTTTGTGGAAAATTTAATTTTATTGAAAATCAACTGAACAATAGCCCACAAATTCAGAGCTTTAAAAATCGAAAATCTGCAATTGTGCTCCGATTTCGATGATTAATACCTCTGTCAATAGGTGTTGAGACCTGCAATTGTGATGCCAAAGGGTATTTAGATCGCTCGAATATTTCTACACATTTTGTGGAAAATTTAATTTTATTGAAAATCAAATGAACAAAAGCCCACAAATTCAGAGCTTTAAAAATCAAAAATCTGCAATTGTGCTCCGATTTCGATGATTGATACCTTTGTCAATAAGTGTTGCGACCTGCAATTGTGATACTAACAGGTATTTAGATCGCTCGAATATTTCTACACATTTTGTGGAAAATTTAATTTTATTGAAAATCAACTGAACAAACAAATTCAGTGCTTTAAAAATCGAAAATCTGCAATTGTGCTCCGATTTCGATGATTAATACCTCTGTCAATAGGTGTTGAGACCTGCAATTGTGATGCCAAAGGTTATTTAGATCGCTCGAATATTTCTACACATTTTGTGGAAAATTTAATTTTATTGAAAATCAAATGAACAAAAGCCCACAAATTCAGAGCTTTAAAAATCAAAAATCTGCAATTGTGCTCCGATTTCGATGATTGATACCTCTGTCAATAAGTGTTGCGACCTGCAATTGTGATACTAACAGGTATTTAGATCGCTCGAATATTTCTACACATTTTGTGGAAAATTTAATTTTATTGAAAATCAACTGAACAATAGCCCACAAATTCAGAGCTTTAAAAATCGAAAATCTGCAATTGTGCTCCGATTTCGATGATTAATACCTCTGTCAATAGGTGTTGAGACCTGCAATTGTGATGCCAAAGGGTATTTAGATCGCTCGAATATTTCTACACATTTTGTGGAAAATTTAATTTTATTGAAAATCAAATGAACAAAAGCCCACAAATTCAGAGCTTTAAAAATCAAAAATCTGCAATTGTGCTCCGATTTCGATGATTGATACCTCTGTCAATAAGTGTTGCGACCTGCAATTGTGATACTAACAGGTATTTAGATCGCTCGAATATTTCTACACATTTTGTGGAAAATTTAATTTTATTGAAAATCAACTGAACAATAGCCCACAAATTCAGTGCTTTAAAAATCAAAAATCTGCAATTGTGCTCCGATTTCGATGATTAATACCTCTGTCAATAGGTGTTGAGACCTGCAATTGTGATGCCAAAGGGTATTTAGATCGCTCGAATATTTCTACACATTTTGTGGAAAATTTAATTTTATTGAAAATCAAATGAACAAAAGCCCACAAATTCAGAGCTTTAAAAATCAAAAATCTGCAATTGTGCTCCGATTTCGATGATTGATACCTCTGTCAATAAGTGTTGCGACCTGCAATTGTGATACTAACAGGTATTTAGATCGCTCGAATATTTCTACACATTTTGTGGAAAATTTAATTTTATTGAAAATCAACTGAACAATAGCCCACAAATTCAGAGCTTTAAAAATCGAAAATCTGCAATTGTGCTCCGATTTCGATGATTAATACCTCTGTCAATAGGTGTTGAGACCTGCAATTGTGATGCCAAAGGGTATTTAGATCGCTCGAATATTTCTACACATTTTGTGGAAAATTTAATTTTATTGAAAATCAAATGAACAAAAGCCCACAAATTCAGAGCTTTAAAAATCAAAAATCTGCAATTGTGCTCCGATTTCGATGATTGATACCTCTGTCAATAAGTGTTGCGACCTGCAATTGTGATACTAACAGGTATTTAGATCGCTCGAATATTTCTACACATTTTGTGGAAAATTTAATTTTATTGAAAATCAACTGAACAATAGCCCACAAATTCAGAGCTTTAAAAATCGAAAATCTGTAATTGTGCTCCGATTTCGATGATTGATACCTTTATCAATAGGTGTTGAGACCTGCAATTTTGATGCCAAAGGGTATTTAGATCGCTGGCATATTTCTATACATTTTGTGGAAAATTTAATTTTATTGAAAATCAACTGAACAAAAAAAAGCCCACAAATTCAGAGCTGTAAAAATAAAAAATCTGCAATTGTTTGAGACCTGTAACTGTGACGCCAACGGGTATTTAGATCGCTCGCATATTACTTCATATTTTGTGGAAAATTTAATTTTACTGAAAATCAACTGAACAATAGCCCACAAATTCAGAGCTTTAAAAATCGAAAATCTGCAATTGTGCTCCGATTTCGATGATTGATACCTCTGTCAATAGGTGTTGAGACCTGTAATTGTGATGCCAACGGGTATTTAGATCGCTCGCATATTTCTTCATATTTTGTGGGAAATTTAATTTTATTGAAAATCAACTGAACAATAGCCCACAAATTCAGAGCTTTGAAAATCGAAAATCTGCAATTTTGCTCCGATTTCGATGATTAATACCTCTGTCAATAGGTGTTGAGACCTGTAAATGTGATGCCAACGGGTACTTAGATCGCTCGAATATTTCTATACATTTTGTGGAAAATTTAATTTTATTGAAAATCAACTGAACAAAAGCCCACAAATTCAGAGCTTTAAAAATCGAAAATCTGCAATTGTGCTCTGATTTCGATGATTGCTACCTCTATCAATAGGTGTTGAGACTTGCAATTGTGATACAAGCGGGTATTTAGATCGCTCGAATATTTCTATACATTTTGTGGAAAATTTAATTTTATTGAAAATCAACTGAACAATAGCCCACAAATTCAGAGCTTTAAAAATCAAAAATCTGCAATTGTGCCCCGATTTCGATGATTAATACCTCTGTCAATAGGTGTTGAGACCTGTAATTGTGATGCCAAAGGGTATTTAGATCGCTCGGATATTTCTATACATTTTGTGGAAAATTTATTTTATTGAAAATCAACTGAACAATAGACCACAAATTCAGAGCTTTAAAAATCGAAAATCTGCAATTGTGCTCTGATTTCGATGATTGATACCTCTATCAATAGGTGCTGAGACCTGTAATTGTGATGCCAAAGGGTATTTAGATCGCTAGCATATTTCTATACATTTTGTGGAAAATTTAATTTTATTGAAAATCAACTGAACAATAGCCCACAAATTCAGAGCTTTAAAAATCGAAAATCTGCAATTGTGCTCCGATTTCGATGATTGATACCTCTATCAATAGGTGCTGAGACCTGTAATTGTGATGCCAAAGGGTATTTAGATCGCTAGCATATTTCTATACATTTTGTGGAAAATTTAATTTTATTGAAAATCAACTGAACCCCACAAATTCAGAGCTTTAAAAATCAAAAATCTGCAATTGTGCTCCGATTTCGATGATTGATACCTCTATCAATAGGTGCTGAGACCTGTAATTGTGATGCCAAAGGGTATTTAGATCGCTAGCATATTTCTATACATTTTGTGGAAAATTTAATTTTATTGAAAATCAACTGAACCCCACAAATTCAGAGCTTTAAAAATCAAAATCTGCAACTGTACTCCGATTTCGATGACTGATACTTCTGTCAATAGGTGTTGAGACCTGCAATTGTGATACCAATGGGTATTTAGATCGCTCGAATATTTCTATACATTTTGTGGAAAATTTAATTTTATTGAAAATTAACTGAACAATAGCCCACAAATTCAGAGCTTTAAAAATCAATAATCTGTAATTGTGCTCCGATTTCGATGATTGATACCTCGATCAATAGGTGTTGAGACCTGTAATTGTGATACCAAAGGGTCATAAGATCGCTCGAATATTTCTACACATTTTATGGAAAATTTAATTTTATTGAAAATCAACTGAACAATAGCCCACAAATTCAGAGCTTTAAAAATCGAAAATCTGCAATTGTGCTCTGATTTCGATGATTGCTACCTCTATCAATAGGTGTTGAGACCTGCCTTTGTGATACAAGCGGGTATTTAGATCGCTCGAATATTTCTATACATTTTGTGGAAAATTTAATTTTATTGAAAATCAACTGAACAATAGCCCACAAATTCAGAGCTTTAAAAATCGAAAATCTGCAATTGTGCTCTGATTTCGATGATTGCTACCTCTATCAATAGGTGTTGAGACCTGCCTTTGTGATACAAGCGGGTATTTAGATCGCTCGAATATTTCTATACATTTTGTGGAAAATTTAATTTTATTGAAAATCAACTGAACAATAGCCCACAAATTCAGAGCTTTAAAAATCGAAAATCTGCAATTGTGCTCTGATTTCGATGATTGATACCTCTGACAATAGGTGTTGAGACCTGCAATTGTGATGCCAACGGGTATTTAGATCGCTCGAATATTTCTACACATTTTGTGGAAAATTTAATTTTATTGAAAATTAACTGAACAATAGCCCACAAATTCAGAGCTTTAAAAATCGAAAATCTTTAATTGTGCTCCGATTTCGATGATTGCTACCTGTATCAATAGGTGTTGAGACCTGCCTTTGTGATACAAGCGGGTATTTAGATCGCTCGAATATTTCTACACATTTTATGGAAAATTTAATTTTATTGAAAATCAACTGAACAATAGCCCACAAATTCAGAGCTTTAAAAATCGAAAATCTGCAATTGTGCTCCGATTTCGATGATTGCTACCTCTATCAATAGGTGTTGAGACCTGCCTTTGTGATACAAGCGGGTATTTAGATCGCTCGCATATTTCTATACATTTTGTGGAAAATTTAATTTTATTGAAAATTAACTGAACAATAGCCCACAAATTCAGAGCTTTAAAAATCGAAAATCTGCAATTGTGCTCTGATTTCGATGATTGATACCTCTGACAATAGGTGTTGAGACCTGCAATTGTGATACAAGCGGGTATTTAGATCGTTGGAATATTTCTATACATTTTGTGGAAAATTTAATTTTATTGAAAATCAACTGAACAATAGCCCACAAATCCACAGCTTTAAAAATCAAAAATCTGCAATTGTGCTCCGATTTCGATGATTGATACCTCTGTCAATAGGTGTTGAGACCTGCAATTGTGATGCCAAAGGGTATTTAGATCGCTCGAATATTTCTACACATTTTGTGGAAAATTCAATTTTATTGAAAATCAACTGAACAATTCTCATACACGCATTTCCAGGTATCCCGCACAGCACACATACGCTTTAAATGTGACACGGAACTATACCTAGAGCGTTAAGTAAAATAATTTATTTAGCTATTGTTTATTTTTTCTAATTTTAAGCTCTGGAAAAATGCTAAAGTTTGACCAAATTAGGCAAACAATTGTGTTAAAATCCAAAAATCACAACTATTTGAAAATTTAATATATAACAACAACATTTTGTAGTGATGTATACATAATCAAAATTTCATGTGAAATTCTTTTTTAACACAATGATAAACCGAACTTCTTAGTGTGTTATGTAGGAAATTGCTTCGTTTTTCGTTTTCAGCTTTTCTCAATATAAAAAAATAATAAAGCTCTATACACTTTATTAGGTCTAAACAATACAAATATTATAAAAAGCTAATCTTCAACCAAATAATAAGGCCAAAAATGATTTTAAAATTCGAAAATCGCATGTATTCAAAATTTATTAGATTTGACAACAACAACGTCTCAAACAGTATTTTGACAACAACAACATTTTGTACTAGACATTTAACATTTTGGCGTGAAAGAAATTCTAGATTCTGTCACATAACTATCTCTAGAGTGTTAAGTAACATAATACACATTTATGGTTCATTTCTAGCTTTTCCTAATTTAGAAAGCTCAGGCCTACAATACAAATATTACAAAGGGGCAAAATTTCGGCTACACTCGGCATAATAATGGAGTAATTGCCCGAAAATCAAAACTTTTTGAAAAATTAATTGGTTTGACAACAACAACATTTTGTACTGGTGTCACGTAAAAAATTTACCTATTTTTAGCTTTCTGTAATATTAAAAGCCTTTAAAGCTCTAAGCACATTTTTAGGTCTTAGCAATACAAATGTTATAAATAGGCTAAACTTTCACCAAATAAGTCAACACATCGTGTTAAAACTCGAAAATCAGGACTATTTGAAAATTCTATAGATTTGACAACAACAATAACGTATCAAACAATATTTTGACAACAACAACATTTATACTGATGTATTTAAAATTTTGATGTGAAAATAATATTTTAAGAATTATAGAGCCTGACGCGGAACTACGCAAAGAGCATTAAGTATGAATATTTATTTATTGTTTGTTTTTAGCTTTTCTTATTTAAATAGCGCAATAAGCTCTTTACACATTTTTAGGCCTAAATAATAGAAATATTATAAAGTGACTAAACTTTAATCAAACTAGGCACAAAATGAAATTAATCCTCGAAAATCATAAGTATATGAAAATCTAATAGATTTGACAACAACAACCAACTTCAACAGTATTTTGACAACAACAACATGGGCTCCTGATAGCTAATTTTAGATGTTTAGATCTAGATGCTTAGTTTAAACGTTACGGTACCATCCACAACCTACAAAATCCCTATACCGATTTCAACAATATTAGACGTTTAGCTACATGAAATTATCATATCATAACATAAAAAAAACAACAAGTATTCATACCTTTACACATCCACTTCCCAAAAAGTAATTTTTTTATTTTATTTTTTTTAATATCAACAAATTTTATGGGAAACTGTTTACATTGCTGTTATTATTACTTTTCTTTAGCTCAAGTATGATTAATCATAATGTAATTTAATCCCAACCATTTTATATTTGTTATACTAAACACAACAATAAATGCGAAAGTACACAACGATTATCTTGGTTCTTGTGGGAGTCAAAAGGCTCCTTCTTATAAGGTATAAAAATTAATTTGTTACAAAGAATAATCATTCATTGAATGGTTTCTGTCAAAATCATAAAAAATAATCTTATTTATTAAAAAGTTAGAAACACATTAAACTTTATAGCTTAATTTAAAATTTAAAAAAATAAAAAAAAAATTCAGCGTACCCTCTCCCCCTCCCCCCTCCCCAACTTGTATATAAAGTCACGAGATTTTACATGTATACAGTTTAGGCAAATAATACACAAAATTATTTTAAATTTTAATAAATATTTTCCTCTGCTTTTATTTCTCGTATACGAAATCTCACCACATTTTTACCAACTCCCCCGTAGCACTATACCACCTCATAGCCACCCAAAACAAATTTATTTTTCCTTATTATTTTCCATTCATAACAAACAAACATTTTATATTTTCCACCAATCCATTGAGTATGAAAATTAATCCAAATTATACTGTACTTACATGGGTATATACACAAAACGGGAAAACACGGTAGATTTTCATGCGATTTTCATTCGTTTCATCTTACATAAATGATTATTTATTGGGTGTAAATGAGATTTCGTATGGATGTGTGCCGATGATGTTGTGTATACCCAAAAAACAAACATCGACACATTAAGACAAGTAAAACATCTACAAACAATTTAATAAAACAGGAAATATTGTTCCTGTGCAGAGAATGCGGGGGGTTCAGTCAGTCAGTGTGAAATAATTTAAATTACGTAAAGTTATATTGAAAAAAAAATATAAAATAAGGGTGTTATTGAATGTTTATATACGACAAACGAAGATACATTTTAACAATATTGACATTTTGACAACAATTTTGTATCGATACCATTGACAATGTTATGATTGTCTGGTGTGTGTGTGTCGCCCAATTAGAATGTGAAAAAGACTTTGTTGCTATATATGTTAACTTAAAAAAGCGCTGTAAACATTAAACATCAAACTGGTGTAGACAAATAACGAACAAAAAAACGTTAATAATAAAATAAAATCAAAAACTATAAAGCATGACAAATATTTATTCATTTGAAAAAGCTCAGTTTACTTATCTAGGTTGTTTTCTTTCTTCCAATATTTGTGGAGAGGAAAAGGGAAGGGGACCTTTATTTTAGAGTTACAAAATATTACAAATAAATATAAAATTTAATTTACAAACATTTTGTTTGAGAACTAAACAGCTTTCAAGTCTCTAAAGTTACTTTACAAATTACTTAGTTGATTGCAAATATTATTGGAAAAAAATAGAAAAAGATAGTTAAGAGAGCTTGGACAAGAATACTGTTAAATCTTATGGTTAGGTTGAATGTAGCTATTATTCGCTTTAAATTCATTATTGAAATACATTTTATGGTAAACTTTTGATGCAATTATTCAGGTTTTTACTATGTAATCGCTCATTTCACCATGTTTGTTAGCAGTCAAATAACGTGCGAAAGGGAAGTAGGCGGAGGCCATTATAGCCACCTCTTTTCCTCTTTTTCCCAGAACCTCCACCATTACCGTAACTAAGTCCCTGGAGATTACCTCTGAAATGGAAATAAAATTATTTGCGAGCTGGCCAAAATGGCCGCTCTTGGACTCTCAGTTCCGTTACAATAAATCAACTCACCCACTTGTTTTGGTATACCTTTAATTTGGTTACCTATTACCCATGGCTCCTGTATTAGAGCCATGCCAATTTTCTGGCAGATAAACCTACGACAAAGGACGTCCGAAGGCGCCTTTGCATGATGCAGGTTTATCTGTAGGCAGGTTATGTGTGCCTTCATTCTAGCGACATCTGCTGAAGGGCTGGATTAGCCTCCTTACCCGCACCGCCATTGCTAGATGGCGAATCGATCTTCTCCATCTTGCTACTGCTGTCCATGGCTGACTGAGAGCCACCAGACCACCCCAGTGGCTTGTGCGGGGGAACCCTCGCGGGGCCATTCCCCGTACAACCGCTAACGCCTTCCTCTCTCTTTCCCTCTTTTCCATCGCCTGTCTCCTGGAAAGGGCCGCCACACCAGTGGTTTTAACCACAGGTGCGGCTACGATAGCCGCTACAGGTACCGCCACGATCGCCTCCACAGGTGCAGCCATGATAGCCTCCACAGGATTGACCACTTGGGGCCCGCCCACAGAACCTGGCTTTCCACCATCCTGCCCCCCCCCTTGGGGTGCAGTTAGACAATTCAATTCCAAACTTAAAATTGACTTTAAAATCAATTCGTATGAGCTTCTCAACCGAAGGGTGGTCCATGGAGAAGGTGCAAAATCTGAAGTGCCTTTCGCCTATCTCCTGACCGCTCTCCAGCTGATCGCCTGCATGCCCTCGTTTTGGCTTCTGATAAAACCCAGAAACTTATCCGTGGGTAGTTCGGCATTGTTTGGGAAGGTACCAAACACGATCCTAGCTCGAGGCAGGTTTCCCGCCTCAGCCAAAAACAGCTCTGCACCCTCCCATGGCTTGATAGTGCCTATGGTCTCCCTGAGCCACTGTACAGTGGCCCGGTCGGCAAAGGTCACTACCAGCCAACCAAGCCGAAGCTGACTGCCAAGGAACTTAGGTTTAAGCTCCTTGGCCTCCTGGTCCAGCACCTTATCCAAGATTCCCTCCGGGACAGCTTCTCTAATTCAGCAACCTTCCTTGAAGGTAGCTCCAGACCGAACCGCAGAACCCGAGGCCACCAGGACAAGTTTTTCCCCCTGGCCTTTTTTTGTGCCGGTGAAGTATCGTCATCAGAGCTGTTTCTCTTCGATGGTTGGGCCGTCGTAGGAGCGCAAGTCTCCTTCCGTGACGCACCGCCAGAAGCCTTGTCTCGCTAACGGGCGCTTTGCCCTCAGTCAGGAGCTTCTTGTACCGCTTTCTTGCAGCCCCACACATTTTCACGTGAGGCGCGACAGGTTTGTTGATGATGTCAACCTGACACTTCCGATACTCTCAGTAGTCCGCACTTTCCCCTGTTTTCACAGAGAAGATCCCCCCACCTGTGGGGGCCAAACCCTCATCTCCTGAGATCTCCATACCGGAATTGAGAATTAAGTTCCGGGGTCCTCGAAAACCGAGGACGTAACGCTTTAGGAGCGTTACCATCCTTATAATTAATATTATTTTTAGGCATTTTATTCCCACGAGTATTTGGGAAATGAAGGTCACCTGTGGGATATCCAGCTACCACAGGAATGCTAAATAAAACTGGAGGGCGCCTGGTATCCAGAGTCCGCATATTTAGGACTGATTAATCTATCAGTCATTCATCCATCGGCATATGCTGTTCCACCTTAGATTAGGGTTTTTTGTCAAGGATTTCTCCTTTAGCGCCATACTTTGGCCTGAGCCTAGTGGTTCAAAAGTACTAGAAGACATCAGATACCAGCGATTGCCACGAGGAGGCAGTACGTACACTTGCGAATTGTAGCAAGGTTACCCCTAGCACAATCGTAGGTACTCATCCCGCCAGCTGCCTGAAACATGACCAGAACAGCTCACGTGATGAGCACCCTACTGAAGGTTACGAAGCTGATCTAATCAACTGATCCCCCCACCAGCAGGCGCTAAATCGCCGCCATTTTCCGTAATGGCAACACTATTTCTATTTCCCGGCCCACACCTGGTAGTATCTCTGGGGTAGTGTAGCAGTAATTTCAAGGTTTAATCTTTTTGACAATTTTCAAGAATTTGTCTAACATGCCCAACCCTTTTTATCTTAATAGCAAAACTCGTCGTTATAATAAATCTATACCCACAATCACACATATTCTGTATATTTAAATATCAACATAATACACCGAAAATAAATAACGAGAATTATTCATGGAATCTATATCATCGAGCAAAATTAATATCGATCTAAACCATAATCGAATGTTCGTTATAGATCAGAATAATAAATTGGTTAACATTATTTGTAATCAGAAGCTGCATCCTTAAATATTACCAAAATTGGAAGTTCCATCATTCCTACATCGAGATTGAATCATCGTCACTCAACATCATCAATTTGGATGCATGTTAGTAGATTATTTGCAGTTTCATCATTGGATCATTCCCGATTTGAATTGAGTCGCATATATAAATTTTTGGTCTATTTCTTAGTCAGAAAAGGTTGAGTTGACCACCATCATTTATTTGGTCTAAAAGTATTAAGCCTTACTTTTATCTTTTAGTTAATTTTTTATTTAATCGTTGTTAATTTTGTCTATCATACCGAAAAAACTCTAGGACCGGTTAGTACGCATATAAAATCAAATCTAGAGTGGGAACTCGAAAAGTCAAGTAAAATGTGAAGAACTATCAAGGTTAACCTATGCGCAAGGTGTCACGCATTTAAAGAGTCGGTAGAGCAGGAATTAGTCAAATTGAAAAATAGGGGTGTGATTACTCACGTTCCAACGAATGACTGGGGTACGATTGGGGTAGATGGGGAATGACTGGGGTAGATTATGTGCAGACTACAAAGTGTCTGTAAACAGACATTTGACGGATAATAAGTATCCGTTGCGGTGGTGAAAAATTTACAAAGTTAAACGCGGAAGCCGCCTATCACCAGGTTGAATTGGATGAACAATCGCGCAAATTAGTAGCATGGAGTACGCAAAAGGGGGTTTATTTAGTGAATATTTTACCTTTCAGTATTCGCCCCGCAACAGGGATTTTTCAACAGGAGATATAAAAGTTGCTTTTGGGTATTCCGGGCGTGGGTTACTTACTGGATGACATAGTTGTCACAGGAAGAAATTTTAAGGAATACCTTCAAAATTTGGAGAAGGTGTTTTCCAAATTATCAGAAGCCGGTTTAAAATTATCAAAGGACAAATGTAAATTTTTGCAAGACAAGATTTCTTATGGGGTCATATTGTCAATAAGGATGGTTTATCTAAAACGTCTGAGCGAATAGATGCGGTGCTAAACTGTGCGATCCCAGCCAATATAACAGACATTCGGGCATTTTGCGGGATGGTAGATTATTATAGCAAATTTTTACCAAGTATGTCTACTAAATTAAGCCCAATTTATCAATTGTTGCCAAAAGATTCGGGGGTGGAATGGAATGACGATTGAACGTCCGCTTTTAACAGCATTAAACAAGAGATTTGCAATAAACTAGTGTTGGCTCATTTCGACCCAAAACTTCCGATAATAGTAACCACGGATGCTTCAAATTTAGGAATATCTGGAGTCATTTCCCACCTAATGGCCAGCGGCGAAGAAAGGCCGGGAGCATTTCGTAGTAGAACGTTATCGCGATCTGAGAAGAATTATGCCACGTTTCTCGTTAAAAGAATGGTATCACTATTTAATCGGATATGAGTTTACGATCAAAACAGATCATAAACCACTTCTCGAGGTTGGTTTGAAGAAAAGCGTGGTAGTACTCCGCAGATGGCAGCAAGCCGTGTCCAATGGTGAGCAAATGGGCTCTCAGCATTAAGATACAAAGTGGAATACGTTAAAGGAAAAGACAATCAGAGAACCCAACGAAGAGACGTCCGAAAAGAATTACGTTAATTTTATTGCGAATGCAGGCAATAAAATCGATTATGAATTGATTTTGAAAGAAACAATGTGTGATCCGATTCTCTCAGAATTAAAGACAGCCATTTTAAAAAATCATTTTCGTGATCTAAGGGAAGAAAAATTTACGCCATATTTGAGACGACAGGAGGAGTTATATGTGGAGTCGCATATAATTATGCGGGGACATCGTGTGGTAGTGCCTACACACTGCGGAATACTATGTTAGAAAATTTACGTCTAACTCACATGGGCATAGTCAAGTGCAAATCAATGGCACGATCTTATATGTGGTGGCCCGGAATAGATATATCCACGTCTATTCCGGAACAGACTCTTGTAAATGCATGTGAAGCATGTTTGGTTTTGCGCCCGAGTCCACATAAATCAGAACTTATACCTTGGTCAGGAATACATATCGATTTCGCGGGGCTTAAAGATATTAATAATTTTTTGATAGTAACGCGGATTCTTTCTCTAAATGGCGAGAAGTTTTTATAACTAAAACCATAACGACGGATTTCACCATCGCAAAATTGAGGGAAACCTTCGCAAGATTTGGGCTGCCGGAGACAATTGTCTCGGATTGTGGAACGCAATTCACTAGCAAGGATTTTCAAAATTTTGTACAATGCAACGGTATTCGACACGTAACTATTCCACCGGGCTATCCACAGTCAAATGGTGCGGCGGAAAACGCCGTAAAGACTTTTAAAAAAGGTCTTATGGCCACAATTTCTCAAAGTAAGTTGAGGGGTCAGAATGTATCAGTACACACGGCGATTAGTAGGTATTTGTTTGATTATAGAGTGGTGCCACATAGTTCTACGAGTGTTCCACCATGTGAGATGATGTTTGGTCTGAAAGTTAGGACTATAGGTTTGAGTTAATCAGACAATGCAAGGGCAACTTGGTATCGAGAACCACGTTTGTTACGGCAAATAAAAACTTCAATAAGAGCCAAGAAAATCAAAAGAAATATTTTCCGGGGGAAGGAATATAGACTACAAACAAAACGATAACGTATAATAATAAGGGATTACACACACAACAAGAGCACATGGATTTCAACCCTTATTGTAAAGTTTCTAGGACAAAGGTATTATTTATGCAAAATATGCAATACGGGCAGAACTATCGCTAAGCGGCATGTAGACCAGATTATTCACCGGCAGGTCAAGGTGCATTATGTGACAAAAACAAGCGACAAGCGCTTCAAAAATTAAATGGGAGACTTCAACAACGCATATCTGAGAGCCGGTTAGTTTACCGCCTGTGCAAGAACAAGATACCAGCATTGCAAAATGTAACCTTGCCCTATCAGAAATCGATCAAAACAGTTGAAGACCTGAGAGTTCTTTGCCAGCGTCTTGAACAAATGTGGGAGCAAACTGGACACGATCCGCGGAGATTCATAGATGCGTTAACCCGCATTGTTGATATGAATATTAAATGAACTGTCACACGAACTGCAAAGAATGGATCTGAAGCCACAGACCTACGTCGGACCAGCAACCATCGTACCCGTACGGCCAAATTAACGAAAAATTACAAGACATTAATGCATTTAAAAAGATACAATATGCTTCAAATTCAATTCAGCTTATTTGTTGGAATCGTATATAAAGATTTAGGACATCGCTATCAGGATTGTCCACAGGAGTTGCTTAATATGTTTTGCTTCTAATGTGGCGCGGCTAAGGTGCGAAAATCAAACTGACCTGGATGCCAGCTAAAAATTGGCAGGGAAAACTGCCGGCCTTGTGTGAACATGCCGAGAGGATCGCGCTTCGGGGGGAATTCAGGATCAAGAGATCAGAATTCAAAACGCTCAAATTAGAAAATATTTTGCAGTCAACGATCCTCGACCGTTTGTAGATATGATTATAGATAATAAACGAATTAATGGACTTTTGGATAGTGGCACAACTGTGAGCGTATTAGGAAAGTGCGTTTTAGATTTTTTGAAGTTTATAAATAAATATTTTAACAAACTGGCTTCTAAAATTAAAACCGCTGACGGAACGTTAAATACGATTTTAGGCTATGCATGGTTACCAGGAACGTTTGTTTTTTTTTGTTGTTGTAAGTTTGTAATAAAACAAAATAAAATATTTGTGTTACCTAGTGGGAGAGTCAGGACTAAAACCAGACCCAAGCAAGGTAGAATCAATTATAAACTGCCATTTGCCAGCTAGCGTGAAATATTCTTAGGCTTGTCAGGATGGTACAGGAGGTGTATATGTACCTATTCCGGTATTTCAGCTCCAATGACGGACTGTCTGAAAAAGACAGTCTCTAATGCAAATTTTAACCTCAGCACGAGTGTTAAGCATTCCACGATATGATGAAAAATTATTCATCCGGTGTGACGCGAGCTCTGAAGGTGTAGGGGAATATTGTAACAAAAAAAACAGGGAAAGGAATAAGAAACCCATTTCTTATATGTCGCAAAAATTAAATTCAGCACAACTTAATTATACCGTGGCCGAATTAGAGTGTTGAGCTGCGGCACTAGTGGTAAAAAAATTCCGGGCACACATCGAGGGTTACGATTTTACAGTAATAACGGACCACGCTAGCTTCTAATGGCTAATGATCCAACGCGATTTGCATAGGCGTGAAAGAGTAAGGTAGTATACTGTATTACACGAAACTTAGAAGGTATTATTTTTGGCCCGGTATGGCAAAAGAGGTACACGAGCATGTAACACATTATGTTACCTGCAAAACCACAAAACCAACCAACCAGCGGACACGACTTTAATGAGCCCATAGCCTCGATTAAGCCACGGAAAAACCACGATATTGATTGTATTGGACCATCTAACAAGATTTATGCTGCTCTAGGCATTAACAAAAGGCACCACTCAACAAATTAACGAATTTTTAAGGGATGAAATATTTTGTGTTTATTGTGTGCCGGAGGTCATTCATTCGGATAACGGAACGCAATTCAAAAGTGCAGAATACAGAGATTTATTAGCCGAGTTTGGGGTGGGAGACTCAAAAACAGCAATTTACAGTCCACAATCAAATACATCGGAAAGTGTGAACCGCTCCATTATTTGCGCGATATGGGCATACATTACCGACAAACACAATAGATGTAAGAAATAGTGTGTATGAAACTATAAAGAACACTTCATTCAAACATTTCATTTGAACTGAATTGAGCTTGACTGAAAATGACCAATGAAAAGTTTTTTTAGAAAATTGTGAAATTAAATATGAAATAGTTTTTTTATGGGTAATGATTTGGGAGGGGCTTGTGGTTCAAAATTGTGAAGTGTGTGTACATGAAATTCAGAGATATTGTTCTAACGAATAAAGAATATGGAAATTCATTTTAGCTCGATCGCTACACTTTGGCCGATTATGGGAACCGGCTATATTAGTTTAAAATTATTTATTAAAAGGGTTTTGGGTCAATCATCTTACAACTCTTAAAAGTTGTATACGCTAGTCGTACAAATTGAAGCCAGCTGGGGAGCTATTTGTGAATTCGATTCGAACGTATTCGAATCTTCGATTAATAAGATTCCTATTTGATTTAAATAAGAAACGAACGAATTTGATTCAATTCAAATAAGAATCCAATAATCGAAGACTCGAGTGCGTTCGAATCAAATTCCCAAATAGCCACCCAGATTTCACGTCCATTAATTCCAATTTCAGTTGTTTCATGGAATATGTCATCTTTGACTCCGTGGTAGTACAATGCTATTTAAGCTAACAATTACACCAGTTCAAAAGGTTTGGTTCTTTTAAGTCTGCGTACTAATTCATGTTGCTTAGAAGCTGAGTTATTTCATGTCTCTGCGTTTTCTCCTGAATTTCTTTTAAGATGAGGTTCATTTCAAAGTCCCTATGGAGGTCATTGTTTCTGACATACAAAAATGAATCAACGATGTTCCTTAATACCATATTCTGAAATCTTTGAATGGTATTTCAGTTGCTCTGTTTGGAACAACCCCAAAGTTCAATACCATAAGTCAAAACTAGAAGCTTGTTGCATGTTGATAAAGAAGAGCTCATTCCTTATGTATTTAAGTCTTAGTTCTTCATTTTTATTCTTTACGTGTGCTTTCCATCGTAGTTAAGCATCCAGGGTTAAAATAAAAATTGACTGTTTTGAATTTCGATCAGAAATGAAACCAAATTGTTTTTGTCAAAAACTAATATTTCTGACGATTTGAAGGTGTCTGTTTGAATGTCTGAATATCTAGATGTCTGTGGCCGCTGAATCTTGGGTACGGCTTATCTTATTTGATTTTTTTTTTAAATCTGTTCCTATGGTCAAGGCGATAATTGGAAAGTTTTCGGGACCTTAAGGTCAAACGGAAGACCTCAATTAATGGGAAACGTTAGAAACATTTCAAAAGTATTAATATTTATAATGCTATTAGCTGTCCTGATGAACTTTGTACCACCTAAAATTGATGTGATTCTAACTCTTCATAAGTGATTATGAATCCCAATCAATTTTTCAACTGAAATTGCGGAACATTTGTACGAACTGCTTCGGCTAATCCTTCGGTGTCGTAATGTTGTTCCCTTTGTAATTCGTGGTTGAATGCATCGTACATTGGACGATTAGATGATATCATGCCCAAATTCGACAACACTTTATTCGCCATCAATACCACATGTCTTCTATCATGATCAATGCCTCATTGTGAATTTCTGCTATCATTTGCAATGTCGGATTTGAAGTTTGGCGACGCACACAATACAAGATTCATGTTCGGATTCGATGGGGGCACATGTGGATATAATAATCACAACCAATGTGCGAATTTGATGCTTTGATGGAGATATTGTAACGGAATGATTACCATAAAGGTAAGGGGTGAACTCCGTTAACAGAAATCCGAGGTTTCGTCGTTGGTTTTCTCCTTAGCAGCCATTAGCCTGCCAGCTGAGTCGGTATGGGGGTGGGATTAGGAGAGAAACCTCGGTTGTGATCAGCTGCTTTGAAAGAGAGTGTCGTAGTCAATAACCAAAGAATTAATTCAAAACATACTTAAACTTTCCGTGCCGTACAGCGGAAGGTGCTCTCCATGTCAAGACCCCCATTATTTCCCCAAAAAAAACTAGCTCATATTAATATACATTATAATTTATCACTAAATTACAAAAAAAAACATTTATTATTTAAAATCGAAAATTAAAGAAAAACAAAATTCATACCAATAAATGGTACGATGGCGAGACAATGCCCCTGCTTATCCATTCCAACCAACACCCAAAAGAAGAAATATTATGAAATGTAATATGAAAAAAAACTTACCCCAAACACCGGCAAAGCGCTCCACTGGTGGTGGCTGATACTATGCTAAGATAAATTGTTATTAATTAGAGTAGGATAAGCAAAAACACCATATCCCGTTACAATATCCGATTATCCAAAAAAAATTTAATACTTATGTAAGATAACACTAAATCTATATATACAAATTAGAATTTTAAGAATTAATTTTTAGAAAAGCAAACTAAAGCAAAAATAACATATGTATATGTAACGAAAATGTTGTACAACTAGATCTAACAATTGCAGTATGTTAAGAACATCCTGAAAATTGCATGATTGAATGATCACTTGGGGAACACACACACGATTGTCTCTTTTAGTTTTTTCCACTTTAATGCTCGTCACAAATAGCACAAAGCACACACTGTAATGAGCCTCGAATTAAAACGCCCACGGTATAACCACCAACAGCAACCAGCCCTCACTCAACAACGGCACCAACACACGTCCGTTAGGTGACGAACGGGAATAATGCGCAATCACACGGAAAAATGTCAACGTATGACGCTGCACATACTCAGCCACGCACGGTTAATACAAAAACCAAGGCCTGTCAAACTGGCCACACCTTAAAACGCACAGAATAAAACCAGTTATTTTACTGCAGAAGTATCATAATTACAATTCGTAATAATTACCTTTAATCAGGAAAGGTTACACAATCCGAGCACCAACTATTAATCCTAGGGTATGCCACCAACTATCAATTAAAAGCACGATCACTATTTGCTAGAGCTGGTCCCGCAATTTTACACTCACAAATTACGAGAAAATAGAAACTTTTTCCACAAAATGATTAACAATAAAGCCACGAACACGTAACTTCAAATTTTTGCGTTTTATTATTATTATTTTTTTATGATCTTGTATGTTACAAAAACATGAAATTATCACAGCTAAAGTGAAATTCGGTATGATCAACAAGGTAATCAAAATCAAAAAAAATTCAAAACCGAGTACCTTTGCAAACACAACAGGTACAAATGTTAGGACGTTACTCATGTCACGTAGCCTCGCATTTATCAAGTTGAAACGTAAGTTCGTTTCATTCGTGGGGAAACCTACCCCTGTGATGTCTCATGCCGGGCGTAAAACTTACCAGAAGTTAGGTATGTTGCAAATCTTTAACATGGTAAATGCCAAGGCTCTGATTGTTTTCGTCACAAACCTCAAAAGCAACTTTACCAATATTTTTCACAATACGTGCTTTTATCGATTTAGGCGCTAGTTTCGCCGAATACTTTTTTGCTGCATCGCTTTGTGTAAAATTTTTGACATATACTGAATCACCGGGCTGGAAGTTTCGTGTTCGAGATCGTAAATTATAATATTTGGCACTATTGTCGTGAGATTTTTTTAAATTAACAATTGCATTACGACGTACAATGCTTAATATGTTGGTATTGTTGTTAATGGAAAAATATCCGTCTTCCGTAAAACCCAGAAGTTGATAGAGTTTATACTCTTTACCGTGTAGGATTTGGTTCTGTCCAAATACTATAAAATGCGGGGAATATCCAGTACCACTATGCTTGGCATTGTTCAATGCTGATTCAAATTCAAAAAGGTGAGTATCCCACAATCTTTGATCGTCTTTTATGTAAGATCTAATGGCTGATAGCAAGGTCCTATTCACTCTTTCAGAGGCATTACTCTGTGGTGAATATTTAGGCGTTAGGACATGATATACACCACATTGGTCTAGAAATGTTTTAAACGCGATTGAACAAAATTGGGGTCCATTATCAGTAAACACTGTTTGCGGCACGGAGAATCGAAGAAAAATTCTTCCTAGAAAATCAATGGTGGACTGAGCGGTGGCCTGCCGTAAAGGTTGGAGACAAACGAAACGGGATAATTTATCTAATACAATTAGAATATAGCAATTCCCTGATTTAGATCTTGGATATGGCCCCAGAAAATCTAAATATAGGAATTGAAAGGGCCTGAAAACTTCCTGGAACGAACCCATCAAAGGTCTGGTTATGTAATTCACAGGTTTACAGGTTTTACAAGTTGTGCACTGCTGGATATAGGTTTTGACATCTTTCGTCATTCCACTCCAATAAAATTGACGCTGTAAACGTTCCAGAGTTTTAGCAATTCCTAAATGCGCTGAGGTAGGATCATCGTGCGCTTTTTTAATTAGGTCCGCGCTCATAGGAGTAGGAACGATTAGTTTCCAGTCACTTGGGATAGAATCATCGTAATCAGAACCTGAATTGAAATTGATGAGCAATTTACCGTTTTCCAGTTTTAGGTTGGAAGTATTAGTTCCACTTTCTAAAAATTCCTTTATTTTATTTTGATACTCTTGATCATTAAAATGATCGGACGATAGATCAATGTAAAGTGGAGATGTAAACCGAGCAGTAATTTGTTTCAACTCAGAAATACCTTGAAACACTAGTTCGTCTGCATTAACCCTCGACAAAGCGTCAGGAACAACATTTTGTGACCCACTTCGGTGAATAATTTTGAAATTGTACGGTTGCAGCTTTAAAGCCCACCGAGCAAGACGACCAGCAAGATCACGCTGTGACATGAGCCATTTTAGTGCTGCATGGTCAGTAACGACAGTGAAAGTGTAACCTTCTACATAAGGGCGAAATGTCTTGATTCCATGTACAACAGCATAACATTCCAGTTCTGTAATGCTATATTTCTGTTGTGTAGAATTAAGTTTTTTCGACGTGAAAGCAATGGGGTGTTCTCCTCCTTCTTCATCATACTGGAACAACACGCTTCCAATGCCTGTAGTACTGGCATCGCATTGTATGAAGAACTCCTGTGAGAAATTAGCATGTCTTAAGACCGGAGCTGTGGTCATCGATTCCTTTAGAGCTTCAAACGATTGTTGTGCTTCTGGTGACCAATGAAATTTTTTTTGCTTCTTCAATAGATTTGTCAAAGGAGCGGCGAGGGTTGAGAAGTTTTTAATAAAACGTCGGTAGTAACCAGTCATACCAAGAAATTGACGAATTTTTCGAACAGTTTTGGGCACGGGGAAATTGCTGAGTGCGACAACTTTGTCCGGGTCAACCCGAAGGCCTCCTTCACCAACAACATAACCCAAGAATCGAGTGGATTTTAGCGCAAATTTACTCTTGCTCACATTAATTGTCAACGCTGCCTCCATCAAAAAACGACTGACATCTTTCAATAATAATAAGTGCTCTTCCCAAGTTGCGGACGTAACCAGCAAGTCGTCGAGGTAAACGAATATGCGATCATGGAGATGATATGGAATCACCCGATCCATTAGTCGGCACATCCGTTGTGGCGCGTTGCACAACCCGAAAGGCATAACCGTAAACTGGTACAGCGGACGACCGGGTACCGTGAAGGCAGTCTTATCCCTAGACCCAACATCCAGAGGGATCTGCCAAAACGCGTCCTTTAGATCAATGCTAGATATATATCTAGTTTGATCTAGACGGCTTAGCAGACCATCGATGTTAGGTAAGGGATAAGAATCCTTCTTAGTGACCTCGTTTACCTTCCGGGCGTCCAAACACAGCCTGACCTTTCCGTTGGCCTTTCGGACCAATGTCACGGGTGAATTCCACTCACTCTCATGGCACTCCTCGATCACTCCCAACGCGAGCATCCTGTCAATCTCAGCGTATAAGTCAGCCTGTTTTGCTGGTGAGATGGGGTAGAAGCGTTGCTTAACCGGAACAGCCTGATCAACCAGTTTAATTTCATGTGAGGTCTTTGTAGTGCTTCCCAAGCCTAAATTCTCTGAAGAAGGAAAACCACGAACAATTTTCGCTAATTCTTGCCTTTGAGCCTCATTGAGCTCATGCACATTAGTGTCAGAAGAAGAAGGAGTTAGCGCGGAAACAATAGTTGGCGCTATTCCAAATTCTTTCCAAAAATTAATTCCTAAGTATAATTGTTCGGATAAATCAGGAGCCAACAAGAATGAAAATGATTTGGTTATACCATTAAAAGTGGTGGGTAAAGTAATAAAGCCTAAAACGCGCTTCTTTTGACCACTGGCCGTTTGAAGATACGATATACGCTTGCGGAAGTTAATATTGTTTTCGGTGATAAACTCTTCACATCCTTTTCCCAATACACTAATATTAGCTCCGCTATCAAGAAGACCATAAAAATGTTTGTTGCCTAATATTACTTCCGAACGCGGTCGACCATCATTCGAATCGTATAATATCGAAGAGGTTACTAATTTGGTTAGAGCCTTGCGTTGATGCCAATAGTTAATCGATCGTTTTCGATGAGCGGAAGGATTACAATTACCTTCAGTTATGGATAAAGGGGAATGAGATGGCATTGTTTCGGTTGGGTAAATACTTGGTTGGTTAAGTTTCAGCGTTTTTGGTTCTGATCGAGCCACGTATTCGTCGCGGCATCTTCTTTCTTCACACTGGGATTTTGTAACGATTTCACCGGAAGATGACTCCTCCCAGACATAGACTCCTCCGTTTTCGCGTTTCCCGAATATAGTTTGCATCGAGGACAATTAATTTCATCAGCATTTGGAAATCCACATTTCTTACAAAATGTATGTAGAAGTTTTCCAAAAGGGCATTTTATAAAATAATGACCTTGACCAGCACAATTCCAACAGTAAATAGTGGGTTTTGGGACAAACGCACTGTTATTCGCAGCTGTGGATGATGATTTCATCATCGGTGTTGGATACAATTTATGATACGCAGCTTCAACCTTTGGGTTGGTGGTATATGCATGATCAAAATTAATATTATTATTTAACTCGTTATGAGCGGTATTATACGTGGTCAAAGTAGGTGGTAACATTTCTTTGCCTACGGTACCAGAAGTACCAAGGGAGGTGCCAGTTACATGATTTTCGAATTGTACAACTTCATTTACCTCCGCCTTACGTGGGATTGCACGCGAGGTTTGTTTTTGTAAACCCAATTCTGGAACGAAACCTTCCTCAGACCAAACTTCTTCGAGATTTCGGCAACGGGCTATTAATTGGTCAATAGTTGAAAAGGTTTCACTTATTGTGTTTAACTTCAGTCCAGGTCGCATATTCTTTCGGACAATTCGAATGAACTCCATGTCAGAATATGGAATATGTAGTCCACTGGAAATCATAAACATATCGCTAAAGAATGACATAAAACTTTCGTTTGTTTCCCAACGTTGGATGCGTCGATCTAGCTGAGTTTTAATATTGTCATCAGTTCGGGTATCTTGAAAGTAACGTTGCATTTCACTGCGAAGTTGATGCCAAGTAATTTCGGAATGAACATTTTTGCGGAGAAAAGCCCAATACCATTCAGAAGCTTCTTTTTCTAAGATACATCCCAATTCTTTTACCAGCCTATACTGTGACACATTATATGTGTTCGCCAGGTATTCAACTTGGAATAAAAATTTATCAACAGCTCTGTCTGTTCTACTGCCATTGTACTTAATATTAAAATGTCTTAAGGTTTTTATTCTAGCATCGTCTTGATTGTAATTGACATTCGAATAATATGGACCAGATGCCATGCCAGAATTTTGGACTGATCGAAAATTTGGTGGGGCAGTTTGATATGACATGTGTTGAGCAGCGGGGTCCACATGCGGTAATTGTGATTGCGCTGCGCCTGAGGGCCTAGCGAAATTAAATGCGGGCGGCAGTGAAGTATCTGACAACAAATTCTGATTATTACTATTGGGATTAAACAAATTTGGTACAGGTGTATGTTCCGACGACATATCCCTCAATCTAGAGTTTTGAACGGAGTGGTTTGTACCAAAAGAAAAATTTGGTTGACGATTCGTATCGCAGTTATCAAATTTCTGATTCAGGTTGAAAACTGCCCGTTCAGAATTTGATGAATCTTCCTTAGAAATAAACAAATGATTCTTTGGTTCCAAATTTCTCAATGTCAGAGTTAGTTCGGTAATCTTATCTTGTATATGTTGCCGTTGAATCTCATTATTACTCACGGACTTCTCGAGGGTTTGGGAATTAGCTCTTGCACCGGAAGATGGCCCTGCCTTGACAGGTTCTTCAAAATGGACCGTTCTACGGGGTTTATTTTGCATTGATTTTAGTTGTTGCATTATTGAATTTGTGCTCATCACTTCATTATTCAAATGTTGTGTGGCTATTTCATCTGCCTGCAAAATTAGAGCGGTTTTATTAACTAAATCGGCATTGCTAACTATTGTTTCTGATGATGAACTCGTATCATTTGGCCTCGGAGTTTGGGAAGTTTGAAGACCACTAGATGCACCGTATTCACCGGAAGTCTTTGATTGTGTTAGTGATTCATCAGAATCAGATTCATCATCAGTTAAATCTTCATCAGGTGATTTTTGGAACGATGAATTTTGTGCTAATTCTTTAATTGTATCTTCATCTAAACTTTTACTATTAATGTTAGCCTCATGGACGAGTCCGAGGAGTTTTTCGCAAATATCAAGAGCAACGGAAGATTCCTCTTTGGCAACTCTAGAGCTAAAAATGCGGGTTAATCGACCTCTAATATGAAGTAACCGCACTTCTGCCTGAAAAATGCTTTGTTGGTCGTCAAAATGCTCCATAAGTGTACTCTGGATTTGTGACAGTTTCCTATTACATAAATTAACTTCACGAAGGGGATTTTTCCTAGCGCCTTCATGAGCGCGAGTAGGAGTTAACACCGGCGCACCCTGTTCTTTAAGTATCGATGCTTTCAAGGTTTCGTATTGTTCAACCGGGGTGCCCTTTAGACTTCGAATTTTGCATTCGACCAAATATTCGTCGTGTTCAAGATAATCAATATTCATCATTAATTGGAATTTCAAAAAAAAATTAAACATACAAAATAATAAGAACACAAAATATAAATTAAATAACGAAAAAAAAAATTCAAATAAATATTAGAACAATGTATAATAAGTATATATAGATATATATATAATATATAAATGCTAGAGGGAAGCGAAGGTCTCAACATGGAAAAAAAAACCGCTGCACTACGGGGCAAAAAAAAAAATTAACAACTAATAATGGCTAAATATTTATCAAATAAAATAAACTACAAGGTTCAAAACGATGACTTTCCACCTTTATTCAACCCATTTCCTAAAGGGGCATAAGAATGTATGTCATGCTTTGAATTTCTAATAAGAAAAAGACAAAAAAAATAATTATAGGAAAATTTACGAAAAATATTTGAATTGGATGATAGTAGTAACACACTAATTTAAATCAAAATTCATTGTCTTCAAACTTTTATTATAAAAGGAGCAATGCACTTAATAAAATCAGAAATGCTAGCCTTGTAAAAGTTCTAATAAACGCTCAACCTAACCAGGGATGCGTTTATCATCCACCATCACGATAAATAAAATAACTAACGGCTAACAGCATCACCAACAACATCCTTTATCAACAGTGATACTGGATTAAACGATATAATCGTATCATAGCAATAACTGTCTGAAGGCCGCAATTACCTGTTATCATCCAATTCAAGGCAGAAAAATTAATGTAATCTGATGAAATAAACTACTAAATGCGACGTCTGAAATTTATTATAGCTGTGTTGTATATCATGCGACGAAACTGATAGACTCTTGCGGTAAAGCTATTATTTACTCTAAATTCAACACTAGCAAGTGGATATCTAGAAATCAAAAATATACCAATATAAAAAAAAATGAATCATAAACTTATAACGTCGCAATTATTTGCTTACCATAGTTTGGGCGCCACTGTAACGGAATGATTACCATAAAGGTAAGGGGTGAACTCCGTTAACAGAAATCCGAGGTTTCGTCGTTGGTTTTCTCCTTAGCAGCCATTAGCCTGCCAGCTGAGTCGGTATGGGGGTGGGATTAGGAGAGAAACCTCGGTTGTGATCAGCTGCTTTGAAAGAGAGTGTCGTAGTCAATAACCAAAGAATTAATTCAAAACATACTTAAACTTTCCGTGCCGTACAGCGGAAGGTGCTCTCCATGTCAAGACCCCCATTATTTCCCCAAAAAAAACTAGCTCATATTAATATACATTATAATTTATCACTAAATTACAAAAAAAAACATTTATTATTTAAAATCGAAAATTAAAGAAAAACAAAACTCATACCAATAAATGGTACGATGGCGAGACAATGCCCCTGCTTATCCATTCCAACCAACACCCAAAAGAAGAAATATTATGAAATGTAATATGAAAAAAAACTTACCCCAAACACCGGCAAAGCGCTCCACTGGTGGTGGCTGATACTATGCTAAGATAAATTGTTATTAATTAGAGTAGGATAAGCAAAAACACCATATCCCGTTACAATATCCGATTATCCAAAAAAAATTTAATACTTATGTAAGATAACACTAAATCTATATATACAAATTAGAATTTTAAGAATTAATTTTTAGAAAAGCAAACTAAAGCAAAAATAACATATGTATATGTAACGAAAATGTTGTACAACTAGATCTAACAATTGCAGTATGTTAAGAACATCCTGAAAATTGCATGATTGAATGATCACTTGGGGAACACACACACGATTGTCTCTTTTAGTTTTTTCCACTTTAATGCTCGTCACAAATAGCACAAAGCACACACTGTAATGAGCCTCGAATTAAAACGCCCACGGTATAACCACCAACAGCAACCAGCCCTCACTCAACAACGGCACCAACACACGTCCGTTAGGTGACGAACGGGAATAATGCGCAATCACACGGAAAAATGTCAACGTATGACGCTGCACATACTCAGCCACGCACGGTTAATACAAAAACCAAGGCCTGTCAAACTGGCCACACCTTAAAACGCACAGAATAAAACCAGTTATTTTACTGCAGAAGTATCATAATTACAATTCGTAATAATTACCTTTAATCAGGAAAGGTTACACAATCCGAGCACCAACTATTAATCCTAGGGTATGCCACCAACTATCAATTAAAAGCACGATCACTATTTGCTAGAGCTGGTCCCGCAATTTTACACTCACAAATTACGAGAAAATAGAAACTTTTTCCACAAAATGATTAACAATAAAGCCACGAACACGTAACTTCAAATTTTTGCGTTTTATTATTATTATTTTTTTATGATCTTGTATGTTACAAAAACATGAAATTATCACAGCTAAAGTGAAATTCGGTATGATCAACAAGGTAATCAAAATCAAAAAAATTCAAAACCGAGTACCTTTGCAAACACAACAGGTACAAATGTTAGGACGTTACTCATGTCACGTAGCCTCGCATTTATCAAGTTGAAACGTAAGTTCGTTTCAATATGACCGAATCTTTGAGCGTATCGTCCCAATGCGAATCGTTCTCGAGCAACTGTAAGAGTTGACACGCCTCACGGTAAGTGGCACACAGATGCCCATTGACGGTTCTATGTTGTTGAAACGACTCAGACCACGAACATTCGCCAACGTCGTTATTTGGGTGCACAGTGTAGATGCGACCCAGAGCGTCTGAGGTAAATACATTTAGATGTCATTCAACTGGTGTCCCTTCGAGTAGTGTCGCATTTCAGCATACAGCAAAGTTCGAGCGAAAGAATCTGCTTGACAAACCGCTAAGAAGCTTATTAATGTTGTCGACGGTACGGCTGTACCGCTCTGTCCGCTACATTTGTAAAACTGTAGGGTGTCTTTCATGAGTCACATAGCGACCCATCTGGTACTGAGATACTCATCGTTTGCATTTGTCACACCGAAAACAGCCTTATCGTTGCCTTTGTTTACATATTTGCACATGTATATAATCTAGTTGACGGAGTTACAGGATACCACATTGATGGGAGCATCAAAAGCCTTGGACAATATCGGCAAATTTGGTACAATCCAACGATTGTCCACAGAAATATTTTGCCCTTAACCTTCACAACTAAAGATCGCCCATTGTCCGCAACTGGTCGCCTAAGGTACCATTCGGCATTGATAGGATCCCGAATATTGCATTGAAAAAGCTACCTTTAGTAATAATTATAGAAATTACAAACCTATTCAATCATTTAATAAATAATCATTATTTTCCCCAAAAATGGAAAGTTGCAAAAATATTTCCAATTTTGAAAAAACATAAGGATAAATCAAAACCCTTAAATTACCGACCTATTAGTCTTTTATCAAATCTAGGGAAATTGTTTGAAATTATAATCTATGACAGGTTGTCTACATTTGTGGATCAAAATTGTATTATACCCGACAATCAATTTGGTTTTCGGTATCAGCACTCTACTGTACATGCAATAACCAAATTCATATCCGATACTACCAGACAACTAAATATCAACAGTTCTACAGGTGCAGTATTGATAGATGTACAGAAAGCTTTTGACTCTATTTGGCTAGATGGTTTGATTTATAAATTAGTAAAATTAAATTTAAATAAAGATTTATTAATGCTCATAAATAATATGGTATGTGGTAAAAAATTTATTGTAACTGATGGAATCAATACGTCAGATAAAGAGTTCTTCATGACCGATGGATTAATGCAAGGTACTATAACGGCACCGTTACTTTTTAATATTTATATCTCCGACCTTCTGTCAAAAGATATTTTAAATACCATAAATTGTCAAGTATTGGCTTTTGCAGATGACCTACTATTATATTCACATGGTAATAAGGTTGTAAATATTAGAAACTCACTACATGAAGGCGTAAACACTATAGAAAATTTCTTTCATAAATGGAAAATCAAATTTAACACAGAAAAATGTGAATCTATTTTATTTAGAAAACCTTTATCTAAGTGCAATAATAATATAAAATGTAACTGGAAAAAATTAGACATAGTTATTAATAATGAACCTATCGAACAAAAAAAAATAGTGAAATATCTAGGTATAAATTTAGATCACCTATTATATTATAATGACCATATAAAAATTAAATTAAAGAATGCTCGTGCTGCATTTCATATGTTGGCAAAATTATTTTTCAGTAAGCATGTTGGAAGCAAAATAAAAGTATTATGCTATAAGCAAATAATCAGACCAATAATAACGTACGGCTCCGTGATCTGGTATAATATAAGTCCCACTTACATGGAAAAAGTAAGAATATTCGAAAGAAAATGCTTAAGAACTTGTTTAAATCAGCATCGAAGTAGTAATTACATACATTTCATTTCAAATAAAAAAATATACAATATGGCCAAAATAATCAGAATTGATAATGTCATTTTAAATAACATTCGGAAACATATACATCGATCTACTTTGAACATTGAAAATTCCCACATCTTTGCACCATTTTTGACAGAAAATTACATATTAGATGAAACAGTACAGAACAACATCACCCCACCTGAGGCATTTATATATTTAGATACTAATGGTTATATACAAAATAATGAAGGAATTCCTTTAATCTATCATGTAAAAAGAAGACCAAACGTAAAATATTTTGAGAAAGATAGTTATTTAGATCAGTCAAACCTTAGATTTCAAACAGATATCTCTGATAAAGATATAAAAAAATATAAATATAGCATTAGACAATTTTGGTGGCATCAATGATTTCGGAAGGAAAAAAAAAGATATTGTAAATTAAATTATAATAAGATATATAAAAGAATTTCCGTCCAGATGTTCAATACGTTTTTTTTGTTTTTGTAAAGTAGGTTTAGGTTTAGAATAGGATAATAAATAAATTAATTGAAATAATTCTGTGTTTTATAAAAAATTCAGAAAATTTTATCAAAATAGCTTATTTTTGGTTGGCCAAACCTTTTTGTAAGTAAATTTAAAAAAAAAAAATATTGTTTGTATAATTTAATATATAAACTGTTCAGTAAATAATAATAGAAATATTTGTAAATAATATAGCATTATATTATACTTTTACCAAATTGTAAATTAATATTTTGGAACAGATTTTGTAGATTACTATAAAATCTAAATAATACAAAAAAAATAGTGAATTGTAGTATATGGTTTTGTAAGATTTTATATAATACAGTAAAATTGAATTAATAATGGCAAATAAAAATCTTATTAAAAAAAAAAAAAAAAAAAAAAGGTACAATGGATATCCGTCATTGCCTTTGATGGTGTCGACAAACAGATCTCTCGGGTATCGCTTGAAATACTTGCCCTCGATCATACCGGGTGAGTCTTTGTTGAAAACTCTGTAAGCCCCATGGATCATATTCTTAGTCGCCACTGCATGCAATTTCGGATCAACAGCTTCATCCGGGATTTCGGCTGAGATGATGGAATCGATTTCGCCTGATCTGATTTTGTCAACAAACCAAACCAAAATGTGCGCATGAGGCAAACCACGTTTTTGCCATTCAACGGAGTACATCCAAAAACTAACTTGGCCATACACACTCGGTACTTTATGATGAAATCCACCAGCTATTTTAATTTTGGTTTAAAAACTCTGGCAGTGATGTGAGGTCTGTCTACTGGTTTTTGACTGGGTAACAGTTACTTCTTGATTTCGATTCATTGAAGGTTAAAGGCGAATGTTATCAATAAGGCTGGGCGGCCATATGGCCGTGGGCTTCCGAAGTAAGTGGCCGGCAAAATTGTCATTCTTCCCACGTTATTTGCATCGCCGGGCATTAATCGCATCGTGGAGATGAATGTATTTTTCAGATCGGAGCTGCTTTTGATTAAAACGAATATACGTTAGTCGTTCAATCCGAATTTAGACATACATGTCAACCGCGAACTGATAGAAAAGACGGCGATACTTCAAAGTGTGATTTTCTTCACCTTCACGGATCACAAGTATGTATGAATAAAAATTCATATCACTGATTTTTTTATTGGTTTCGTCACCTGCAATCGGAATCAACATACGGTTCTATATAAGAAAATCAACAAATGAATTATTGAAATTGTTACATTTACCTGTTACCTGTGCATTTTGAATGAGATCAATGAGATCAATGGACATTGTAGCGCATCGTAAGTAAAAAAAATGCAAATTCGCATCCGGTGCGGTGGCAACAGCGCTCCTACAAAATGAAATATTTGCCCTTGAATCTGCAATAGTAATGTGAAATTGACTGTGTTAACTGATTTCAATGTGTTTTCTGATGCAATGGGGAATGATGCGGAAGAGAATTGTGTTGTAAAAACCTTCAAAGTGGACATGAAATTGTCCCGTACAATATGCGTTGCGCCAAACGACGTCATTTGGAAGCAACTGTTGTATTTTTGGATGTTGGCTCGGAAATGGGTAGAATCACTTCATATCCTAGCGACCAATGAGCAAACTGAATTTAACGCCTTACAATGTGGACAAACGGCTGACATTTCTCCAACCGATCCTGATCTGTCTGCTCTCTAATCGATTTTCGAATTGTAATTTAATACTATTCGTTCCTGGTTTAAAGGAGCACCGCGTCAGCGCAATCGGACATGTTCATTGTGTTATGCTCGCTGGTGTTGTATTTGATATGTGCACGAACTTGTTGCATTCTAAATCTATTCGCTTGTCGTTCATCTTTAGTCGCTCGCAAACGTAATTGGGACATGCCAATACCACTATTTTGCTGCTTATCAGTGCGGTTCGCACGTAAAGTAAAGATCATTTCGAATTTGCCTGACTGCGACGACCTATAATGATAGCTTTAGGCATTATAATGGACAAAGTAAAATTTAACTGATTTTATTTAAGTATTGACGATTTACTGATTTTTATTAACTTTCACTAATTTTAACTCTCTATTTTAAATTTTGATTCAACGAAACGGATTTTACCAGTCCTTAACAAACGGAATTGACCAATCCTTACAATATTCTCATATTTTTTTTTTTTTTCGCTGGCGCTACATCCCATAGAGGGATTTGGCCGTTTCATTTGAAGTTTCGTAATCATTTTTTTTTAACGGATAATGAGTGATTAATTCATTGATCCAACATTAACCAGCCGTGATTTTTTCATCACCCGCCGGGAATCGAACCCGGGACCTCCGGAGCTTAAAGCAAGCATGCGAACCACTGTGCCACCGGGGCGGCCGCCGGTGTTTTGTATATTCCCATATACAAAACTCAAATTTCGATTTTACGATTTTTTTGATTTTCTGGCTTTTCCTTTGGGGTTTTCCGAATTTTATTTTTTCCTAAACCACCCCAATATTAGACGAATAAAACAAAAAAAAAATTTATCCAAATCGGTCGAGTGTTCTCGAGTCTGGCAGACTAACACACGGCAATTGATATAGATTTACGTTTGTATTTCACATACTAAAATAAAAACCTCTCCAAAGCTGCTTAGCGTTCGTTCATTTCTGCGTAAGGATGACAAGAAATTATGTAGGTTCCTTTTGTTTTTATATTGTAGTTAACAAAAATTTAATGGTGCGTTCATTTTTAATGGAGTACGATATTTTGCATTTTTTTTTTTTTTTTAGTATAATTCCAGATAATTGAGAGGAATGGCGGCATTCCTTCAAATTCATATAAATATGTTCAGTCATTTTGATGATCAGCATTCATTACAATCCAGCAACCATCAAAATTACTGAAATAATACCTGAGATACACGTAATCGTCATATTTTATTGGTTTTCGATTGGATTCAATTCTGAGATTTCTAAGCTTTGGCAAATTTAAATGTTAAATCGATTGTAAGTGTAATAGATTTCAAAAGTAAATTGTGTTGCCTGAAATAAAATAATCAATACAAAATCCATACACGAATATTAAAGGAGAACCTATTAAAGAATAGTGTAGCATTTTGTTCCGATCACGGCATGAATAAACATTTGAAATTAATTAATAAATTCATTAGAATGCGAATTAATGAAAAAAGTTTGGAAAGCAATGAAATATAAAAGGACGAATGGCAGGACCAACACCAATCAATTAGATTGATTACAAATTTTTTTTTTATTTTCTTGATGATGTTGGGAATTGGAACACACCTAAACATTATTGCTAATCACTGTTCTAGACTGTATATTTATTATTGTAATCCTAACACATATCGGTATGTCTATATGTATACATATCTCAAAACTTACATAATATATGTAAGCCCTATAAATGATTTCCAAGAACATGAACTCTGGGTTAAGCGATTGTGGGTATATATATGTACATAGATGCTTAAAATTTATACAGTTACCCACAGAATAAAGTTTTTACTTTTATAGAGAAATCGAAAACTTTTCTTACGACGAATCTCACAGTATGTTGACAAAATTATATACAAATATGTTCTTGTTCTAGTTTTTAACTGGAAACCAATTAAAATATCTTAATTATGTTACAAAACTTTTTATTTATGATAATTATAATGCTTGGGGCCAAAATACTAGCAGCTATGTATTATTAGGGTATATACAAATAGTTTTCTAAATAAAAATGTAAATTCAACTGTGTACACATATTGGCGAGAGATCGTAATGACGACTATTGCCAATATGCCTTTAAGCTGTCATACATAATATCGATAAAACGTAATTAAGGCAACATATTAAGTTTATTTTTAATATGTAAAGTTTTAAAAATGATAAGGGATGACATCAAAACTGAATAAACCTTTTTTTTTTTAAATCCTAATATTCGTATCTCATAATATAAATTATATTATTTCAATTATTATCTTGTGTGACATAATGTGCCAAAAACATAATAATGCCAATAATACTAATCATAATTTACACTCATTTTGCTTCGACACACGAACGATATATGAACGACACATATGTATACAACATAAATTTAACACATACAAACAAGGAAACAAATTTTATCCAATTTGATTTGTGCCGGGTGGAACGATGTGACTCGATCTCACATACAAAAGGTATAAAATTCGTTGTATGTACATCAACATACTATGTAATCCTATATAAATTTCATTTAAATAAATTTGACATTATATTTAATAAAATCGAAATATTTATTTATCGGGATGATAATGATGAGAAATTTGTTGGATTAGGTGATATAGGGTTTGAAATTGTCAACCAAGTTGATTCTAATCCAATATGGTAAATTTATTGAAGATAATTTATTAAAAACATTTTTATTAGTACGGATACCGCGAAAATTTATACTGGGCATTTTCAGTTGTTGCTGTAGGGGTCGTCCAGGAATGACGCATAAAAATTAAACAAGTTTAAAATCAAGATGTCGATTATTTGTTGGTTATTTGCGCCCTAAACTCGGCGCACCTTGGCTTGCGAGCTCTTTCATGAGGAGCGTAAAGATGAGGAATGAAGCATTGATGGACTGAAGGATTTGGAAAGATTAAGGATAGCAGAACGGAAGGACGGAAAGAAGAAAATTTAATTGGTTGAACTATTCGAATGAAGTTTTTGCCAAATTAACAAAATATACAAACTATCCCAAAAGTATATCAATTTTCATTGAACAAATTTTTACTGGTGACCTATATTTCCTAAATGAAATAATTTCGCACGGATTTAATATAGTTTTTGAAAGGATAGTGTCACAGATTTAATTCATAATACAAAATAGTTAAATTGGCGTGGAATAAATTCAAAATTATCTGCGAAATTAAGTTATTTCCCAGATGTATCTGCATAAAATGCTCGGCAGCCTGTTGCAATCTCGAGACGGTGTTTCGTTCAATAAACAGTGATCCTAGTTCTCTGTCTGTCTGTACGAGTAAAATCGTGGCCAATAAAACCGTTGGTCCATGTATCAGTACAACGACAAATAAAGTACTAGTGAGCCACTAATTTACAATCTCACATGTTGTTAACATATTGTTGTTATCTAATCAATTACTGAAAATTTGTATTGTTTCTCTAGAAAACTAAATAGAAAGTAACAAGAAACTACTCAATATAATGGGAAGCTGACATGTCTTTAAAGTCGTGGCTCAAAAAGAGCGACAATAATTTTGCATATTGCACAATTTGCCATAGTGAATTGAAAGCAGCTGGAGGAGCAACAGATTTAAAAATGCATTCAAAAACTAAGCATCGTGAAAAATCAAATGCAATCAATTTTAATGCATGATCCGAAAATTTACTCCAGCAGTTCGTAAGCACGGAGGTATCTAAATTTAAAATTCAACTCGCAGCATTTTGCGCAGAACATAATTTAGCGTTTAAAACTATTGATGATTTGATCTCACTTGTAAAAATTATTATTCCTGTTTCTGAAGTTTTAAAAAAAGTGCAATATTTTATGAAATAATTTTTTTCCAATGAGCGTAGATGAGTCCACAGACATTTTAACCATCAAATTAATATCCATTGTAGTACGAGTGGAATTCCGAAAACAGGTAAAATATTTTTTTTTACTCTTGTCAAAGTCGAAAAATGCGATGCAATTGGCATATATTAAAAAAATTTCTAGATATTTCAGCAATACCAAATTAACTATAAACGCTATTTAGTTGGGTTTGCAGCCGATGGTGCGAACGTCATGACGGGTTCCAAACATTCAGTTGCTCAGCTGCTTAAAAAAGATTGTCCTAAATTATTAATATTTAAATGTACTTGTCATTCATATACACTTTGTGTAAGTCAAGCAATTGATTGTTTACCGAAACATGTCGAAACCTGTGCCAGAGATATTTATAATCTTGTGCAAAATAGTCCCAAATATTATTTGAACAAACCTTACACGACGTCTAAAAATTTTGAGCACACTAATTTAATGTTCAAAACGCTTAATTTTACAATGTACAAAAAAATATGTCGAATCGGCGTTTTCGGAAATAGATTCTGAATAACTTCAGGCTAACCTGCGACCATTCAACTTATTCACCTATTTACGAACAAAAAAAAAAATAACTTCAGAATAATTTAGATCAATTATTTTGTATTTCTTTGAATTATCTCTCAAAATTCATTTTCGACCTTTTGCTTTCATATCAACATTTATTCTTAGCTTTTTGTATGCGATGGATAACTTGGATACTTTTTTACCTATACATGCGAATAATTTATTTAGACGGTGCTCTGCTAATAGATTGTTTGTTAATATAAGTAAATGCAGTGGTGTCATGCCGTTCTATAGGACTTTTAACCCTATAATTTCTAACTATTATTTTGACGGTAATCAACTTAGCAGAGTAACTTCAATAACGGATTTGGGAGTTATATTTGATACCAAAGTAACTTTCTGTTTACATATTGATAACATAATACGTAAAGCTAATTCTTTAGGCTTAATTATTCGAATGACAAAGGAGTTTCATGATATATTCTCATGTGTAAGTCGATTTGTCTCTTTGGTTAGATCACATCTTGAGTTTGCTGTGGTTGCATGATATATTCTAAGGAACCTAGGTGGAAACAGATATGTGACCTGCCGTCTTATGTTGATAGGTGACATGATCTTCGTATTGACACTTTAGAAAAACGTCGTAAACTTGCCGCGGCTATGTTTGCGGGAGATTCCTTATGTGGACGGGTTAATTGTTTAGACCTCACTTCTGTACCTGGTGCATTTATGTTCCCGAACGAAATCTACGCCAAAGGGAATTTTTATATGTCCCATGCCACAGAACTGATTATGGAAGTAATGAACCGACGGCTTCTGTGTCTAGAATATTTAATGAATATTATATTTTTTTCGATTTTTCGAGGTCAAGAGAGATTTTCCGTGTTGCAATTCGTAAATGTGATTGTCAACAACCAATTTTGTCTGTAATATTCATTTGTAATTAGTATTTAAGTTAAAATTTTATTTTCTATCATAAATTATTTCGTGATTTTAAAAGTTTTTATGTTACTATTCATTAGGTTGTTTTACTGTAGAATAGTTTGTATATAAAATAAAATAAAAATTAAAGTTAGCCTGAAGTTATTCTGGATCTATTTCAGAAAACGCCTATGTTTAAGTTTATACCATTGAATTAAATGATAAATTTTGTGAAACTATCTATATTATATTTGGATATAAAAATTCCCGAAGCATTACTTTATTGTGAAACTATAAATTCCCTAAAGGCTACCTATGTGGGGTTTTAAGCAGAATGGATTAACATGCGATTGTTTGTTTTAATTCTGATTTTAGAGGTATTTTCTGGAATCTAGCTATTAATTACTTATTGATTTAGAAATGGAGATTTTATAGGGTTTCAGTGTTCTTTTTGAAGATTTTTATAGATTAAGATTTTAGAATTTTGGTGTAAAATATTATAGATATTCAGAATTTTAAATATCGAATTTCAGTCTTATTTGGAGTTTCGGAGTGCAGAAAGTTCAGGCATCCAATGGAAATTTAATTGGTTGATGGGTTTTCTTGTGCTAATTTTTTGTCATATATATAGTAATTAAAATTTATCGTTGTAACGAAATTTTCTTATAAATTTGAATTAATGATGATTTCATTATTAGAAATAACGAATAACCGACTAATTTGATTTAATTTTTTAGAGGTTTTAATGACCATGATGACGAATTTAATTAAGTACATATACTTAGCAATTTTAACTGTTAAGTGGCACTTGTCTAAGTTTTACAGGTTTTACTAAGTGATGTGTATATGTCAGGTTCGCGGAAAAGCTTCAATTATAATAGAAGTTTGAGCTTAACTGTAGTTTTAAGTCGTGACAGTGAACAGTACGTAGCTAATAAAAATTTATTTGTTAGATCGTCTCCGAGCTAGTGATAATTAATTAACTTCGATTTGGATTTTCAGAAATATCTCTAACCGGGTCGTTAAAAAGTTAATGTGAAAAAGGTGTATGTAAGCCCGGCGTCATATTCAATTACCGGGAGATCCTACACTCAAAATCATACACTTTACGCTTTACGCTTGGTCATACACTCAAAATCAATCAATCAAAAAAAGGGCCGAAAATCACAGAAAGAGATAATTAATTCAGAGAGACAGTTGTAGATATAGTGCCCAACCTAAACCCAATTAGTGTCGGGTCTGCCAAATGTCTCATTTGGCAACACGTGTCACTAATCCCATTCACACCAACTCCCCCCTCCCCCCCCCTTAAAGGGAATTCATTTTCTTACACAAAATAGATATAACTCAACCTTAAGGTCGCCACACAACTACGGTTACTGATGCGTTAAATGGGACTCCAATTATGGGTCCGAAAAATGTTTCTTCAAAAAAATAAACCCTTTTTAAAACCTTCTTTGAGCCAAAGTCTTGTACTTTTGTTCCCCAATTTCCTGTACTAATGTACCTCTAAAGGCTTTGAGCTCGACTTAAAGCGGTTGGAGACAAGTTTTGTAATTTGTTGTTTATTATATTTTATTCAACATTAAGATTTAAGACAGCAGAACAATATATGTTAAAAATGGAAATAAACTGGAAATAATTATGAAATTAAACTTAACAACTATTTTGTCTGACATTAATTCAACTTGTTCGGCGAGTTAAAATGAGCAACTCTGGGGAGTTTAACACGAATTTTTTACTAGTTTAATTTATGTGACTTTATTTAACGGAGCCTGGCTCACAAAGCTTGGTTTGTTTGAGAAATGAAAATTGATTCCCTAAATATTCTACTTTATCGACGGCTATTTCAATCGCTTATCAGTTTTTTCTGGCCTGCCCTAAAATATTAGCTAGATTCTCGTTATATTCCTTCTTTCGATTTTTCGAACACCAATACATCATCATTATAAAGTACTACCCCTGACAAATCACCGAATATCCTATAATTAAACATTTTTAAAACTTCTGCTGCTATAATTTAGCCCAAACGGAAGCCGACGAAATATGTAACAGCCAGTGAAAGGTGTTGAAAATTCACAAATCTAGATCGACCAATCGTCAAGTTGATAATTCTATAAAGACCCTCATACCATCCATGTGATTCATTTCTAAAATTACTTTAATAATAATTTTTTTATAAAATAATCATTATCTACAGTATCACTCAAATATAATTATATCTGTTGTCATAAGCCATAATAGCTTAAGTCAAATTTGATAATTTTTTTAGAGAAGTAGAAAAAGTTGAACAAAGAATTCATTTTTATAACAACTAAAGCTTGCTGCGGCTCGCGACCACAACCTTTCACCACAAGGTATTACCACTTCAGTAAAAGTTAGAGAAACGAATAATTAAAAAAAAACATTTCATAAGTCGACTTAAGCGACCGCAGAATATAATTTTGATTTTTGCAATTTAAATCCTTATTTTTAAAGGCTGTGAAATACTTCCGCAACAAAAATGCCAAATACGTATAAATTTTATGTATGTGGTAGTAATTTATTCGCCTAAATGACATTTTCCAAAAAAAAGATATACCAAATAATATTCAATTATTGATATAGGATAGGTCTTTCTTAAATTTTTAATTACATATTATAGCTATAATTATAGACCTTATTTTTATTTTTAATTTAACATGTATTTACTTATTTAAAAAATTGCTCTAGTCGATATTTCGATGTTTTACATCATTTCCCAGGCTGTTCTTTAAGTTTATAAATTTTTTCCCCCCTTTTATTTTCCACGATTCAAATTTTTTTTCCCCAAGGCCACCAATTTAATAATTTATTTGTTGTCCTTGACCTAATATTTATTTACGAAAATTGAAAAAACAGCTGACCAAAGTTCAAAATAAAAATATTATGACGTCATAATTTAAAGGCTACATGGATTTCTGAATGAAAATTTTGATTGTGTAGTTTTTAATAATATTAACATAGACATTCATAATAGATATCTCATTTGACTAAAAACACAAAAAAAAATAAAAATTTTCCGTTCAAATTTTATCGATGTATTGCATATACGTATTATATTTGCAACGCATTCTAAAATCATTGCCTTATAAAATACACAACACAACGATACATTGGAATTATCAGAAGTTTTTTGTTTTTTCCTTTAGTTACTATGAAATGAGAAATCTAGTATGAATGTCTATGATATTAATATAAACCGATTGTAATTTATTTGTAACTACTTTGTACAATTACTGGATTCTTTACCAAGATATGGCATGCTTCCTTAAATAACCTTTGATTCGTACTCCAATGTGATTGCTGTATCAATATCTAACTCATGATTCATATCGTTCACATGTTTTACAAGAGCTGATCTACATATACGTCGACGTTTGTGTATTTCTTTGTCAGTTAATATGTGCAACTTCTCTTTTGTGTTGAATAATTCGCTTTTGATTTTTCCCGTTTCACCAACATAACATGCGTCACAGTTTTTGCACATTCCTTTATATATTAGATGGTCGGTCGTTGACATTCAAAGAGGAACGACGTGTTTTTGTTGTCCTCTTAGCAAATTTAATTTAATTTAATTTTATTATTTGTTTTAGTCATAAATAGAGTTTTTATTTAATTAATTAATTAGTGTTTATTTTGTGTCTATTTAATTAATTAATTAGTATGGTGCTAAGTTGTAAAATCAGTGAAATCAGTGAAAGTTTTAATAAGTGAATATGGAAAATGCAATCCACCGGGATGCATTTGTCAGGTTATGTTTTGGATTTATAGCGAAGAAGTCTAATTTCTTGATTTCTTGCTTAATAATGCATGCTTTAATATTTGTGGGGGCCATTATGTAGATCTAATTAAAATTAAAATCGGGAAAATTGTATAAATGCAGTTGAATTTATGTACATTTCATGCACGGACGCGTCTTATTTTTTATTATGTAGACTAGAGAATACCAATACATGTACGCATTGGTACTTCGCTACTGCGCAGGCGCACATGGAAGATTGTATGAAAATACATAATGTATGAATGTTTGATGTATCTATTTTCTCATGTGTGTGAGCGGTTGAGTATGTAGTACGGTTCTATTATGTGGTTTATTTTACTTGTCTCATTCTCTGTATTCGATGTATTCATGAACGAGACAACTGTGATGATTATGTTTGCCGACATGAGGCATTTCCATCTCCTTCTCGATCGTGTTTGTGTTTGTTATGTGTGAATGGGTGAGTTATATAAGTACGAGCGCGAGGCAAAGAATGCAGGAGATATAGTATAGTTGGTCTTTCTCTTATCGTAAGAACGTGAACATCAAACATGTCATTTGGTTCTTATGATTTTATATGCAAGGTAGATGTGCGTGTGTAGCTAAAGGGGAATTTTCGTTTGGTATTGAGCGAACTATGGGCTATCTCATTTACGCAATACCTAGTGGAATTTGGTATAGTGTAAAGAAGGAGAAAACCAAAATGGAAAGTACATAGTGATGATCGTTATTGCTGTCATGACAGTGTCGCGATAGTAATATACAATTTATGAATACATATTTGTGTTATCAAAATGTACATAAATTGTAAATTTTTATATAAATCACGTAATTTAATAATTAAAATAGATGTGAATTACATTCATTTTAAAATGATCCGTAAATTGATTTTCGAGTTGTATGTAGAAATTGCCCATATACCTGCGGTGTTCTCTAGTAATGTTTTAATCGTGCGCCGAATGACTAGACTAAGCAATTTTTGCTTTTGATTGTATTTTGTATTCTAAAAAATCTAAAAACTTTATTATGATATGCATATAAAAAGTTTTTCATAATTATTATTAAAAATGTATTTGTATTAGATTTGTAATATGTAATTACAATAATGTCAAATAATTTTGATGATCAAAATCCGAAGCAGAACACCCAATGCGCACAATCAGGAAATGCCACTGCAAGATTGGGATTCAAATCGGACGTTTTCTACAATAGTGTTTACTTAAATTTCTAATCGAAATAAGACGTAACTTCGGGTGAACTGGTGAATTGGATTATGACTTAGTAATCTAACAGGAGCTGAACCAGCACTAGATTTTCGGAAGTTGGAACCACGACCCTAAATCAGCTGGGGAGGATACTTCTGATTTTTCACAGAGATATTAACTTATACTTTGTTTCAGTGTATAAACTTGAATTTAAATCTTCCAGTTCGGTTTATTGGGGGTTGTTTGGGACAACTGATTAATTTGATTTCAATTTTCAGAGAAATTGAATAGGGAATGGATCTGAAGTAAATTTGTTAACTTATTAACCTTTAAATTGGTTCACATTTTGAAAGTTTTAAATATTTAATTTTGACTTTTAAGTTGAGAGTTCTGGAGTGCGATTATTGGGTGGAGTGGGGGGGGGGGATAAATCTCGATTGTTTTTCAGGAAGGCGCACAGAACCTGGCTCAACCTTCAGAATCCTCAAGTATGGATGAGTGGAGTGAAAATTGAAAGAAATGCGGTTGAATTGCTGGTGTGTGTGGGGGATTTTTTTCATCATGCACAGTGTCTTAGAGGATGTGTTGGCTAAGCTGCTGTGGAGTGATCTTAGTTGATGTTTTGTCAGTAGTTGTGGTGGTCCGATGACACAAATTTGATTTTTGTTTTTCATAGCATATCATATAAAAACAAATTGGATTATTTTGATTAATATGTTAGAAATAAATGAATAATTGATTGCTGTCATCTTTATTCTTATCTAAGTTGTTTTATTTTATTTCGTTTTAACACATTTTTGTTACACTTTCATCACGGGGTGAACTTCTGTAGTTCTGTAGTTTTGGTGGAAGGGTAACGACTGTATTTTTGAGATGAAATGGTGTCTGATGTAGCGGGGAGCTTTTGAGTGGGTGAATGATACTGTTCGGATTTACTATACAGGTTATATTGGAGCTGCTGTTCTATAGGTTTTGAATGTAGTTTGACTTAATGATGATCACCTACATAGAAATAGCAAATAACTGATTAATTTTATTTAGATTTAAATTTTCAGGGATATAATTGACCATGATCATAATGATGAATTTAATTAATTACTTATGCTATAACAATTTTAACAAATAGACCACGAGTATTTCGGAGCTGAATTTGTGGAGAAACCCAAGGCAGATTACCAGAAACTTTAGGCATTCAAAGGTCAGGCAGCGGATACTAGTTATATCTATTAAAATAATCTGATTCAGCAACTTTCAAAGTTCAAATAATTTTTTAGTTTATTTTTTAGTTTTTTTTAGTTTATTTTACAATAGTAGTTAGCGATAAATAAATAATTAATTTAAACCAAATTTTAAATAGTTAATGGGGTTTCACCCTTGCTTGCTGAAAATAACGTAATTTATTTCAGAATATTACACAGTTCCAGAATTAATCATGTTTATTAAATATTTAATTTAACCCTGACTTTCAGAATAAGGTCATATTTTGACACATCTCTACAAGATCAACAAGAAGCTAAAACTAGTAGTTTAGAAATTGTGATGTCCTGTGCTAACTAATTTAATATATTTATTACTAACAAGTTTACTAACTATCGACTGCATAGGTGGCTGAAACCGGGCCGAGTCTCTAATACTAACATTCCTTTCCTATCCCTCGGTTTTGTTTTATGTAAAGGGTGTACGGTGGATCCGGCGTATCCGGGAATCTTGCTGAGACTTGGTCGTACATCCGTATCAATCAAAATAAGGACAGCGTTCATCACAGATCAAACTTCTATATCTGAGTGGCAGGTTAGCGGATAAATGCTTCATGTGTAAGATTAGTTTAAGCTAAACTTTAGTTTTAGGATTGGATTGGAAACACTTTGATTTCAGAATAAAGAAACCAGGAATGGCAGCTTTTTTATTTTATTCATCAGTTATTATTTATTAATATAAATGTGAAGAGTATATATACTTTTAGAGTAGTTTTTTCCTCGGTTTACTGATAAATAAATTAATTTTCAGAATACAACATAAATCCAGAATTAATTATTTTTAAGGAATAAAGTTAATGCCGATTTTCAGAATGAATCAACTCTCCAGGATCAGCAAGAAGCTAATGTAGGAGTAGGTAGCTTAACTGCAGAATGTGTGCTTCATGTGCTGAAGGTCTCTAGTTCGGATATCTTAAACAAGAAATACTTTTATCAGAAACTTTAAGCATTCAGCGCTCAGGTGGCGGAAACTAATTTTATTTATTAGAAGGGCTCGAAAATTTGATCTAAACTTAAAACATCATTTTCAGAGGCATAATTATTTAGTTTATTTTAAAGTAGTAGTTAGCTATAAGTAATTAATTTCGATTTAAATTTTCAGAAATAGAGGAAAAACCTCCCTCAGCATCCAGAAAATTCAAGCATCCAGCGAACATGTAATTTAGAAATTGTATTGTCCTGTGCTAACTATTTTATCATATATATTACTAACAAAAACATACTAACTATCGACTACTTAGGTGTCTGGAACCGGGTCGATTCCTTGTTACTAACATACCTTTCCTTTCCTTCGGTTTTGTTATATGTAAAAAGGGTGTACGGTGGACCCGGCGTCTTACCGGGAACCTTGCTTAGTCTTGATCGTACACCCAAATCAATCAATCAATCAATCAATCAATTCCTTTATATATTAAAGCATTTTTCTGGTCCGTCGGTATTTTATCCTTTAATTTAGTGTAGGTATCAGACATTTTACTTATAATTTTGTTGGGTATCAATAGATTTTCCAAATTTGTTTTTAAAGTTTTGGTAATTTTTCCGTTAAATGAGGTAGGTACGAATGGTAATATTCCACATTTAATTTGGTCATTATTTTGTCTTCGTCTCTTCGAATAAAGTTTTCGTAATAAGATTTTTAATTAAATTTATTGGATATTATTTATCAGAATGGTTTTTATTTTATGCAGATGTTTTTTCTAAATTCCTTATCAGTGAGATATGTATATCGCCCTTTTAATAAACGAAAAGGCTACTTTTCGAAACTTTCGAACTGATAAGATATTTAATACTGTATTGGACGCTATATCATTCTTATAGAACAGTATGAAACATATATTGATATCAAAAATATATTGATCATCATTCAAAGGACGTATGGGGAAAAACCTTTGGTTTAACAAAAAATTATCCATATCAAAACAATAAATTAGTTACCCTTACCATCCAGAAGTTACAGACTTCCAAAAATACACAAAATTAATGTACCATTGAGGCCAATTGTTTCAACTACACTACTCCAAAAAATTAAAGGATTTTTTTCAATTTTTTTAGTGTTTTTTGAAGAGCTGTATTTTTGTAAAATACGGTCGTACAGAGATGAAAAGAAAAGCATTTTAAAGCTTCAAATCTCTAGTTTTGAGACTTTTGAGCGGAAAATTTTTGTGAGATACCGTTATCACGCAATCATAGGAAAGAGCGCGAAGAAAAAAAATTTCGCTATTGCTGAACCGATTTGAGTGAAATTTGGTATGGGCGATGGAAATGTGATTCTATAATGAATTTTTGCTAAAGTTCTGGAATATGGCCAATTAGGTAGGAATTGGCCATTTCTTGTAAGATTTTGATGAAATTCAGCATGTGTAATGAAAATGTTTGCCGCCCCTGTGGCACAGTTGCTAGCATGCTTGCTTTAAGCCCCGGAGGTCCCGGGTTCGATTCCCGGCGGGTGATGAAAAAATCACGGCTGGTTAATGTTTGATCAATGAATTAATCACTCATTATCCGTTAAAAAAAAATGATTACGAAACTTCAAATGTACCGCCAGCGAAAAAAAAAAAATGAAAATTGGGTTTTAAAATTATGTTTAGATGAAATTCTCGAATAAGCCGGATTAGGATGGAACTTGGCAATTTTTTATCCGATTTTAAACAAATTCAGCATGTACAATAGAAATAAAACTGTAAAATTATTTTTGGTTAAATTTATATGGTTAAGTTGGAAGGCGCTTGCCTATTCTTTAAACGAATAAAAGAAATTCGACCTGTGCTTTAAAAGTGAAAAACTAAAATGGTTATTCCATGTATTTATTGATTTATTTTATCAATAATTTAAGAATCTCATTTTCATTGTGAATGCTGAAATTCATAAAAATAGGATACAATATTTCCAAGTTCCATGACAATTTGACCAAATTCTGGAACTTTATCCAAAAATCAGTTTAGAATCCCATTTCTAAGGCACGTGCTGAATTTCATCAATATCGGATAAGAAATGGCCAAGTTCCACCCTAGTTGGCCATATTCCAGAACTATATCCAAAAATCAGTTTAGAATCCCATTTCCATCGTGCATATCAAATTTCATCAAAATCGGTTAAGAAATGGCCAAGTTCCATCCTAGTTGGCGATATTCCATCACTTTATCCAAAAATCAGTTTAGAATCCCATTTCCATCGCCCATACCAAATTTCACTAAAATCGGTTAAGCAATAGCCAAGTTCCATTCTAGTTGGCCATATTTCAGAACTTTATCCAGAAAACACTTTAGAATCCCATTTCCATCGTACATGCTGAATTTCATCAAAATCGGATAAGAAATGGCCAAGTTCCATCCTAGTTGGCCATATTCCAGAACTTTATCCAAAAATCAGTTTAGAATCCCATTTCCATCGCGAACACCAAATTTCACTAAAATCGGTTAAGATATAGCCAAGTTCCATCCCAGTTGGCCATATTCCAGAATTGTATCCAAAAATTATTTTAGAATCCCATTTCCATCGTGCAAACCAAATTTCATCAAAATCGGATGAGAAATGGCCAAGTTCCATAATAATTGGTCATATTGCAGAACTTTAATTAATTTTCTGTCGTCTCTTATGGGCGAGTATTGCAAAAAAATCTCACGATCGTTAAGGGTTAAGAAATAACTAACGCAAAATGTGAAAAAGGTCGTTTTTTTATTTTGAAGATCATTTGTTGATTTAATTGTTTTGTCCGGAAAAACGGTTGGATGGATCAATTTGAAAATAATACAGGGCTATTAGGAGTACATTAAACTGTAAAATGACCTGGCAACAGTAGTTTTTTCATCAATATTTGTAAAGTAACGGTAGATTTACTAAGACAACCTAAAAAGTCGTTTTTTTTGTACTTTTTTCAAATCAGTATTGAGGTTGACAAAAAAAATTTGTTCTCAACTAATCATTAAAGGGTCTTGTAGGAAATTTACTGAAGTTTGTTTTTCAGGCTGCTCTAAAGTTTACTGTGCAATCATTGGTTGCTGAGATATCGATGATCAAAGGCAAAAGGATCTTTTATGATTTAATGTCAGATATCTCAGCAAAAAGTTGACATAGAGAGACCAGAATGAAATTAAATTTACGCCTAATTAACAGGCTAACCGACCTATGCATTGGTTTAACTTAAAAAAAATTTCCCGAGCCCGTGTCACCTTACAAAAAAAAAAAATTCGAATTTTTTTTCTTCGCGCTCTTTCCTATGATTGCGTGATAACGGTATCTCACAAAAATTTTCCGCTCAAAAGTCTCAAAACTAGAGATTTGAAGCTTTAAAATGCTTTTCTTTTCATCTCTGTACGACCGTATTTTACAAAGATATAGCTCTTCAAAAAACACTAGAAAAATTGAAAAAAATTAGTGTTCCTTTAATTTTTTGGAGTAGTGTATATATTCCCCAGGTTATAATTTATCAAAATTTTGTTGTGAAATTTTAAAACCCTTAACACAGATAAGTAAATTTAATATAAAAAAAGTCATTTACGTTTCAGGACATTTTAATTGATGTTACATTAAACGAAAATGACATATTAGCATCATTAGCCGTAGTATCTTTATTTACAAATATATCATTACAAATTACTAAAACTGCTATATCGGAAAGGTGGAAAGAAATTTCAAATAGTTGTAAATTAACAAATAATGAATTTATGAAACTTTAAGAGACATGTGTAAGTGATAACAATTATTTTAAATATCAAAACATTTTTTACAAACAAATATTCGGATTATCTAAGGGAAATCCATTATCTCCTATTTTAGCTGATATATTATTGGACAAATTGTTTAATGAGAAATTAAACCGTCTTTTCTATTTAAATCCATATTTAAATATGTTTTTTGTATATTATTTCATTTTTAATGATTTTAAAAAATTAAAAATACAAATTTTATTTTATATTTATTAATTTTTTATTTTATAAGTTTATTTCCTTATAGTGAAATTCTTTATTTTATTTATTTTGATTTTTCAAAATCGATTTCGATATATACTGTTGCCCGCTACTTAAACTTAAACTCAGGGTTTCCTTTGTTCAATTTGAAAATTGTTCCGCTTACTTATGATTTATGAATTTAAAATAAAATCATAAATTTTATTGGTTGTTGTATTAATTTTAGAGTTTGACATGAACGGGTTGTTTTTATTTTTGTAAATTGTTATTTCTTCCATCCAATCCAAAAAGTCACCGTTCCTCAAACGATGTAAAAGTTCCCAATTTTTGTTGATGGCTTGGTAATTGTGCTGAGTATCATTTATGTGTTGAGCGAAATTTGATTCGGTCCTTATTTTACCAATATCACTTGTATGTTCCCTAAACCGTTGTCCAAATGATCTTCCAGTTTGCCCTAAATAAAACGAAGGGCAATCTGAACATTTTAATTTATAAACCCCGGTGTCCAAAATTGAACCATTCGTAGGTTTTATTTTCTGTTCCAAGGAATTTTGTGTTTTATAAGCAATTTTGTAACCGTAATTTTGAAAAAATTTTGAAGATGTTTACTAGAATTTTTATTATACTCTACGCTGACATTATTTGGTTGAACATCTTCGTCAAAATGCAAATTAGTTGACTGTCTGTATTCCATTTTGTTTCGACAAATTTCATTCATCAAGTCAATTTTTGTCGACTTGTAACCGTTTTCATTCACAATGAACTTGATTGTATTCAGCTCATCGTCCATTTCTGACATACTGATGCTATTTAGCCTGTGAATCATATGGTTGTATGCTGAAACCTTGTGTTGGTATGGATGGTTTGACTTCCCATGGATCGTGTGGCTGGTTTGGGTTAGTTTTCTAAAATTTTTATTTTTTTTTTATTATATTATGCGTGTGCGAGTTTGGGATGCTGATCCGTCAAGGGGTGATTCCTAGGTTTATTCTGAGAAAAAAATCGTATGGGGATGAGGGGGGGGGGGGGGTCCATTTTTGATGTCCTTTGAAATGCAGGGTGTTTAAAAAATTTGGTTCAGAAAAAAAATACACCTAAATATTAAACTGTAACTTCCAATATATTCATCGGAGAGCAACAAACTTAGTCTTATTTGAATGGTAATTGTATACGCTATTATTAAGATTTAAATGGTTATCTTGCATCTGCATCCGTTTGAGAGCTACGATGCTTTAAAGAAAAAAAAAAATATTTTTTTTTTATAAAATTGAGTTTTCTCAAAAAAAACGTTATAATTTTTATTGTTTTTTTTACTTAATTTTAATTCGCCATTTTCTCCCATACAATCCCCCAATACATTATTTGTACCCACGTGTGATAGGTGATAGTTTTCTTCGTATTCCGTTTATTCACAATCTAATTAAGAGATGTTATAGTGTTAATATTGTACCAATTTTTTTTTTGATCTGTAAAACAGTAGGCGATGATTATCAACTCATTTGTTTAAATGTTAAAAAATAAACTAAATATTTTCAGATTGCAGTCATTAGTTTCGAGATATTATCTACTGTTGTATCAGTGTTGTGAATCAACATTTTAATTAATTTAATAAAATTAACATTATCATGGCACAGTTCTCAGGTGAGGAGTACATTGATATCCATTTTGTTTACGGATTTTGCGATGGTAATGCAGCACGAGCTCGCAATGAATATCAACGCAGATTTCCAACACGTCCCATTCCTGACGCACGAGTATTTATAAATATTCATATGGGTTTGGTTGTTTGTCTGTTTTTATTAAATTTATTTGTAATTTCAATTTCTTGCTTTTTATAGACAAGCTTTGTGTATATCACCATAAAACTATGTAGAACTGAAAACCATAATTGGTTTTTATTATTATTGTTATATTAGTTGTAAATATTTCGACCTGTCGGTCATTATCAATACAAAAGTAATATTTATATGACTAAACATAGAAAATTCCTGAAATTTTCATTATTTAAATTTTAACCTCAGACAAATAGTCTTGTTTTTAATAAGAAGTATTTTGGGAAAAAATGTGTTTTTTCGCGTTTTTTAAATTTTTATCATTGTTGTCATTAAGATTGTTTTTCTTCATTACATTTTAAATTAAGAATAAAAATAAGGTTGATACATATGTAAATTATAGCTAAAATTAAAATTTAAAAAAAAATAAATAATAGTCATTTAGGAGAAACCCAATAATCAACTTTATTGAAAGATCCCATTTACACAGTTTTTATTAGTCACAATGACTAAAGAACTACATTTGGATTTTATATAAAATTAAATAAATTACGGGCACCTCCATACATATTATGTATGGTCAGTTGCACTAAATTAGCAATTTAAATAACAGGCAGGCAATACATGTTGCCCTAAATATCAATATTGTAATCTGTCCCACAAAAATCAAAAGATAGACATACGAATATGATTTCTGAGATCTCTAATAAAAGAGATAATCTTAGAAACCATAGTCAAAAGTCAGTCTTTTAATTTTTGTTGAACAGATTGTGTCGTTGAAATTCGGTGCAATCGAATTTATTTAAAAAACTTTTTTTTTAGGACCAGCACACCTTTGCACCATAACGCCGGTCTTCTACATTTATTTTGATATAGAATATTACAAAATTTGTTTATAATACGTCCCATTTGCATCAAAATGTACAAATATTTTAGATGGTGCATTACTTGCAGAAACTCTCTGTTCTTATACATATAACATAGATTTGGTTGTTTATATTCTCAATTCTTAGATAAGACAATCAGCCCCACATTCAATAAATCGTTGAGCTCCATTGTTGCGCTCAGAGTCATTTACATTTTTCAAAAAATCTCATTACATCAATTTTTAAAGTAAACATAACATCCGACTCAAATCGGAATCCAATTTCGAACAAGTACAACAATAAATTTTGTAAATTGAGATAATAATAAAAATATGTAAATATCATTAATTGCCACCCACATAAAATTGTCATGTAGTGTAATATATACGGCAGATTACCACCCCTCTTAAAGGAATACAAGTTTTAGAAATTTTTTTTTATTTTAATTAAACGTTACCACATCATACACAAAACATTATACGGCAGAAGATACTGAGTAGCAATGAAATGAAATTTGGAATTTGTTTTGTTGTTTATTATTTGCCATAACAATAGAATATAATTAAAATGTAATGATGATGACAAAATCATATTTAAATTAGAAATTTTTGATATTTTTTTTTTTTGGAAGTATATATGTATGCCTAGACACAAAAGAAACATGGCATTGTTCGAACTAATTAGGTGGAAAAGAATTTATAAACGTTATCTAGGCTTTTTATGTCTTCTTATATACAAATGTTGTTCGTAATTTTGACAAGAAAATTTCTTCATAGTAACAGGATAATAGCTAGAAATAAATTAAAATAGATTAAATATTTTTCGTTATATATACAACATAATATAATTTAATTAATTTGCTTGTAATTATAAGCTATTTTAATGCTTATTCTGTCGATATGATAAAATTAATTAAATGTCTGTATACTTAATACATATGTATGTATGTATGTATACAACAACAAAATCCAATTATAAAATCATCCCCAATTTCAAATTAAATAAAAACGTATATCTATATGTATGTATATCTTCATTAGATGTTGAAGGGGTGAAACACACGTAAATTATTTGCAAATAATAAAATATTCATCCAGATTAATCCACTTGTTAGGAGATGAGGAACAAAATATTTTTTTTTGTTTTTTTATCTTATTCTGTTTTTTGTCGCGAATTAATTTCTGTTTATGAGGGAAATTAATATTTTAAAAGTTTTTTGTAAAAATGTTGAAATATGGTAAATGGGGCATCTTGTACATTTGTATACTTTAGTCAAATACATTTTTGTGTAATTTGGACAAATACTAACTTAAGTGATTAATTCCTTTACGAATACTTACCAAATTATGTTTACAAAACATTTAAAGGGCTAAATTTTGCATTTACTTTACTTGATGAGAGATGGCGGCAGGAATGATGTAATCTCCGTCGCTTGCCATTGATGATTAGTCACCGCTTATTGCTAAGTGTGAACAATTTGTAAGGTAATTTAATATTAATACAATTCAGAGGAGAAATTTAAGTTCGCACAATGAAACAGAAAGAGATGAATCAATTGTTGACTCGTTCTTCGTAAAAAGTAAAAAAATTGTTTAGTCCAATTGGGTATGAATGTTGGATGTTGAGTTTCAGGTTAAGTTCATAGACACGTAAAGTTTTCGCACTATGTTGGTTTAGGGGTTGAGTTTGGGTTTGAGTTGAGGGTTGATTTGGGAGTGATTTATTTGTGGAGAATTGTCGGTACCCATAAAATATGGTAGAATTGAGGGCTGAATTTGTGGTCGAGGTGGGGTTAATTAGGGGTAGGTCGCGGTTTATTTAGCGGTTCAGCTAGGAATTTATTTGGGGGTTTGAGTTAAGAATTGAGTTGGAAGTAAGCTTAACTTTTTCTGCGTTGAGTTTATATGCGCGATTGTGTTGGGCACATAGTTGAAGGTTACTTTGAGGCTTGAGTTGCTTTCGAGAAGGGTGTTGAGTTGTGGTTGAGCGATGGGGTTCAGTTAAATATTTATTTGAGGGTTAAGTCGGGGCCACAATCGAAAAGGAGATTAAATTAATTTGCGTTTAACGTGGGGTTTCGGGTTAAGCTGAGCGTTGATTTGGGGTTGAGCTGAAGGATGAGTTGACATTGGATTATGGATGAGTTTAGAGTTGTATTGAGGGTTGAGCTGTGGTCGAGCTAGGGTTGAGGTCTAGTTTGGGGTCGAGTTGAGGGTTTAGTTAGAGATTAGATAGAGTTCATATGAGTTGAGTTGATATATGCTTGTAGCTTCCGAATTTAGTAGATTTCGGGTTTGAGTTTGCCGTTGAGTATATAGTTGAGTGAAAGGTTGATATTTGATTTGAGCTAAATTAATTTGAAGTTGAGTTAGCTTGCTTTGGGTTGAGTAAGGGTTGGAGAATGATCGGCGGAGGGGTTAATTTGGGGTTAGGTTAAAGATGCTTTCAAAGTTGCTTTGTCTTAAGTTGTTGATTGAGTTGAGGGTTGGATTGTGACTCAGTAATTACGTTGAGATTGAATAACAGGTTGAGTTGTAAATTGAGGTGGAGGTTGAGCTATCGTCGGAAATCGCCGCAAGCACCCCACTTTGCCTACCACCCTTCTGGACAGAGAATCGAAGTGTTTGGTTTATCACCGCAGAGTGAACCTCTCACTAAACAACGGCCAGCTTATTTCGGCCTTAACGCATGATCAGTTTGATACAGTTTTGAGCCTCTTAGAAAACGACCAACAACTCTGCAACTCGCCCTCGGAAGAGCGAAAACTCAAAGCATTGGAGATAAGCATTTAGATAAGTCAAGCATCGGAGACAAGCGTCCTTCAGAATCGCTTCGAGAAATTAAAACTCTCGCCGGACCAAACTTCGATCAGAAAATGACTAAGTCGCTCTAGATCTAAAAGTTACGGAATTCGTTTGTCTAGTCCTCGAAGTATCAATAATATTACCGGTCAATCTCGGCCTACAACAATTCAGCCACACTTTCAGCATGCTTAAAATAGAGAACATGATTTGGCAGCTTATACAAATGAAGTACGAGGCCATTCATCAGGTCAACAATCTTCGTTACGGAGTCGATCTCAATCGCGGAACCATTCGAATTCACATAATCGGTCATATTCGCGAGGTAGGCAAACCAATCAAAGTGTGCGCTGGGACCACCGAAAATTCGGTATTCACATAATGCAACTAAATCCCCAAACGAATGAATCTTACGGTCTCTGCGGCAGTCCATACACGCAGAAAAAAAATATGGTTAGTACAATTATGTCTCAAAGGTATCATGTTATGATTGGATTTGTGATTGTTGCAATTATGTAAATTAACATATTATAATTGGTACAGTTCAACATTTTAATTAAAACGAACATTAAATGATGATCACAATAATGTTATTTAGAGTATTTTATATTGCGGAGATCACATCATGATAGTTGCAATCATATTAATAGTTGAAGAGAAAATTATATATTTGTCAGTATTATGGTTTACTGAGCAAATATTATTGCAGATACTATTTTATGGTTGCTATTATCAGGAATATTATTGGAGGAACTGTTAAATGATGACCACCATAATGTTATTTAGAGTATTTTAAATTGGGGAGATCACATCATGATAGTTGCAATCATATTAATAGTTGAAGAGAAAATTATATATTTGTCAGTATTATGGTTTACTGAGCAAATATTATTGCAGATACTATTTTATGGTTGCTATCATCAGGAATGTTCTTTCAAATCAGTCGTAAGTTGTAAGCAAATACTTGCAACGAAACATAAATGTATCCTCAATTTGAAAATTTGAAAATAAAACATACCCAAATCTTCATTGAATATTATATTTAATTATAAACCATATATGTATGTATGTACATTCATATTGTTTAAAACCTTATGTTTCTACTAAACTACATATCGTCCCTTTATCAATGAAATTGCGTATAAGGAAGTTCGTAGTTTTAAAATAATTCGCATTTAAATGTTTTTTGAAAAAACTTTTTAAAATAAAATCTTTTATTTCATAGAAAATTAAATTTTCTATGAAATAAAAGATTTTATTTTAAAAAGTTTTTTCAAAAAACATTTAAATGCGAATTATTTTAAAACTACGATCTTCCTTATACCCTTATACGCTATTTCATTAGTAGAGGGATGATATATATCTATATATATATATATATATATATATATATATATATATATATATATATATATATATATATATATATATATATATATATATATATATATATATATATATATATATATATATATATATATATATATATATATATATATATATATATATATATATATATATATATATATATGTATATTTATTTATATATGTACCTAATTATACCTTAAATATGTATTAAAATTCTATAAATTTTACAATATTTCATTAATTTATACGAATAAATTTATTCATGAATTAGTTCAAAAATTTATTGTTATTTTTTTTCACACAAATATAACCAACATAATTGGATTCCAATGAGTCTACCTTTACAGATAAAAAAATATCTTCCTGTTCGATTCTAAAACTGTGATAGTGTGAATCTATTCCGTGATTTAATAGTCTTTGGATACATAAATAGTATGATCCATCAATTATGCAAATGTATTTGATCAAACCATATAATGGTATATCATCTTCATATTCGCCAATGTGTACAACCATACGTGGTTTAAAAAGTATATTTTCATATTGGAGATAAGATACAATATAAATTGAGGAGCTCGAAACTATTCCATATTTTTCTAAAAAGTTGTTAATACCCTCATAAATTTTTACAGGGCCAGTTTTAACTTTACTGTCAGTATTATCGTTGTAATTTATTAAAAAATCTAGCAGTTTAATTTGATACTTAATAAAAATTGTCTTAAAAATATTCATTTTATTGTTGGAGCTTTTGGTTATAGTTTTAAGAACTTGATGAACTGATTCGAATCTCATTGATGATATATGTTTTAACGGACCTATTTTTTTAATAATATTTGCATAGTGTTGTAAATTATGAAATTTTGGTTTTAAAGTACTCTTTGTAAGTTTTAAATACAAGCTGTTGTGTTCGCTAACTAATCCTTGAAAGTGCTCAGCTATTCCATCCTGAATGGAATCCGATTCGCAAGCAATATACACAATTTGCCTTAAAAGTAGGTATAATGACCATTCCTCGCATTCAAGAACTAGATCGCCAATCATTAATGCAAAACATTTGAAAAAAATTAACATTTCAGATGCGGAAAGCTTCAATTTAGATTTTTTTAGTGAATCCGAATTTAGAATAGGTGGTTTATTTCGACTATATATAGGGCCATAATCAAAAGTAAGCATTCTATAATTTAACTGTTCTAGCGAAAAAAATTCATAATCATTTATAAATCGATTAAGAATAAAAATTAGCTCATAGTGACAAACTCCTTCCAGTAGGTCATGCATGACGTCTACACTATAATTTTCAGTTACATGAAAATCATTAATACGATTCCAAACGGAATTTTCTTTCACTCCAGTAGCTTTGAAATCATTTAATTCTAAGTCATTAGAATAATTATTAGGATTTCTCATTTCGGCAACGTTCTCGTTTATACAAACTTTTGTGATATCACGATGTAGTTTGCAAAGCCGACAAAAAAAATTACTGGAAAAACTTTCTGAAAATCCAAGAATAGTATTAAGCCCCAGATTATCTCCAAGGATTAATGAAGGAACTATTTTAACTGTAGTGATATTTTTGTTACCAAATGAGATTTCGTTTTTGAGCTGTATACCTGTGTTTTGTAAATAGTTCAGTTCCGCAATAAACTCTAAAAATATGTTAGTGTTACCAAATTTTTTTCTATCTTCTGAAAATAGAAGCATTGCCACAAATATGTGGGAAAGCTTGGATTGTAAATATTCGGGGATGCATGGAATTTTTACATATACTCCGCCAATTTTTTGTAACCCTACGTGAGAGCCAAGAACATTGCCTGGTTCAAATTCATCGAAATAAATGAATAACGGTAAATGTAGTACACCAGTATCACTGTGTTGCAATAACTTTTGTTTTCTTTTTTCATTCCAGAGTGAACTTTGAACAAAATTGTATGTAACTACTTTATCACGACGTTTTAAACTTTGCATGTAAGATATGGTTTCACGCAAAAAGTTTGTCTTTTCAAACAGAACATTAAAAACATCCCGCAATGGTAGCATTGCTATAGAGAAATCTAAAGTTTTTAAAATAGTTTGTCCACCAAAGCTAAGAACTTCCTGAACTTCCTTTTGCAAGGAAATAAACTTTACATTTATGAAATATTCTGTTTTTTTGAGTTCTTTAAAAAACATATATTCGGATTTTACCACACTATTTTTACACATTTCGTCTAAGAAATTTAGCACGTCGGACGTTACATTGCAATCGTTTAATCTTCTTTTTAAAAATAACAAATATTTCCTGAAGCAATTAACGATGCTTTTGATAATCGCATGGCTTTTATTTCGAGAAATAGAGTCGTTACAATACGTTTTTAATATTTCTTTTAAAAGATCTAGTTTAAAATCTGGTGCAGATAACGTGTAACTGTCATATGTTTCGCTAGTAACAGGAGGTTCATAAGTGTTTTCAGTGGATATTAATTCACTTTCACTATGAATGGGAACTTGACCGCCTGCTGCATTGATGCTTTCACGTTGAACACATATGTAGTGTGAATTCAAATGACACCTTGTAACAGCAAGTTCATAATTGTTTTCAGTGGATATTAATTCACCTTCATTATAAATAGGAACTAGAGGGCCGGCTGTATTGATGCTTCTACTTTCAAAACTTATGTAGTGTGAATTCAAATGATACCTATATGACTCAATTTCACTAAAATATCGGGAGCAATTACGGAAAGTACATGGCATTAAGGTACTTTTCGGGTGAAAAATCTTTATATGAGTTATAAACTCATTGACATTTTTTAATAGTTCAAAACAATTAAAGCAAGTAATCGACATATCGGTAAAACTAATATATTAAAAAAATAAAAAATAAAAATAAAATAAAGTATATAGATACATACGATTCTATCGTAATTAAATATATGAATACAATAGTGTTTCACTTATCTGAATTAAGATCGTTAGCTAATGTATTTATTGCTGGAATTACAGCATCCCACGGAGTATTAATGTGAAAAACCAGTTGTTGCAAAAACTGCCACACTTGTGAATATTGCCTAGGGTACTGTATGTTCATGCTCATAAAACAATAAAAACAAACTTCTATTGCCTTTAATGGATTTTCGTACTTCCACCGTTGGTCGCAAATATCAACATAGGCGAAACAAACTGTTTTGATTGAATCGCCAATTATAAAAATTTTTGGTTGGTATTCGGTTTTTGGGCGTTTCAGCTCCTCCCTGGCCTCGTCATCTGCTACGATAATATTCTATAAAATAAAAATTGCGATTAGCTTTACATAGGCAAACAATTATTTTTTATTTTACCTGGCAATATTGTATAAAAGTTTCCTGTATTTCAACTTTACTTAGTTTTCGACGGTTTGGTAACAAATATGGAATTAGCATGAATGCTAGGGCAAGCTTGGAGTCTGAAATAAAAGCAAAAAAAAAATATTGGTTCGAAATCTGATAAAAAATCATGTAGTTAATACCTTCTTCTTCGGCAGCCTTAATGTTGCCCAATATTTCAATAACAGATCGGTCTTTTAACTTTCTGGCTTTATTTAAAATTTGTTGGTAATATTTTCGCCATTCATAAATAGAGTGTGATTGGGGGTAAATTGAAAGAAAATCGATTTCAAACTGAAAAAATTAAATGTAACATTTTGGTTTAGCTCTGTAATTAAAACGAAAAGCTCTGTTATGAAAAATTATTTTTAACTTACTAGCTCGTGCCTTTTTTCGTTTAAAATAACGGAATATTTTTGAAAATATTCGATTGTAGTAAAATTTTTATTTTCTAGTTCAATTTTTCTAATGTTATGGGTCTTTTTCCATGAATCCTTGATTGATGTCCACTCGGCGGTACCTGTCGTTATATTTGCAATGTCAGAAGCAATGCTATTTTCTTCAACATTGGTATCCGATTGTGGTATATCCTGTTGAGTTTCTCCTAAGCAGTTTTTGAACAAAACTATTGATAAAATAGCATATCAAAATAATTTTTAAAATATTTACTTGGATCTTTTTCAGGTTTTGATTTCATGCGCCTACCTATAACCCCGGCAGCGCTAAGTCGTGCTCTGTAATTATTATATGCATCAAACAATTTGCCCCTAGCCAGATGCCCCTTTGCAAATGGGACGTAATAGGTCTCCTTTACCTCACCTTCAAAAATTTCGGCAATAGAATTCGCAAGTTGCAGAAAATCGTCTTTAGTTATTCTGTAATAAGGTTAAAATTAATATTTTAAAAATAATATTTTAACTGTATCCTAACAAAACAAGCAGGCTTTCTAAAGAGAGAATTTCCGCGGGTCTCGAAGTGCGTTCGTTTGTGGTGAATTAACTGAATTATCTGAATTAAGTGAAGTAATTTGTCCGTTCGTTTGGTATGCTTCACTTCAGTTAAAAATATTGAGCTACTGATTTATCTGAATAATAATTTTGCTTGTGTAGATAATTCAGATAATTGTTTTTGTTGTTTTTTGACATTATTTTGTCGAAGAAGCCAGGATATTTTAGAGAATTTTAATTATTTTTCTATTATAATGGATGACGATTTGATCGAATATGTGAGTTTCGCAAATCACGAAGAATTTGCAAATGTAATGTTACACACAAAAATAATTGATCCAAGAAAATAGTCGATTAACTTTAAATTTTAATTATTTTATAACACAAGAAAATTAATTTTTGAACAATTTGACATTTATCTGAATTGTAGCAAACGAACGACCAATTCACTTCAATAGCTTAATTATCTGAATAATAACTCAACTATCGGAATAGTTACTCAATAGCAATTCAGTTAATTCACCACAAACGAACGAGCTTTTGTTAATAATACAAAATATATTTATTTGTAGATGTAAATCAAAATAGCACGTTCCCAGAAATTTATGAAGGCTAAATTTTCATTATAGCAAAATGTTGAATTAGCACGACTAGCATTTGTTTAGCTTAAAAAAACATTTACTTACATTCTTGTTTTGTCTTCTTTAAGGACGAACAATATAATGGCCTTTGCAATTTTTACACGATCGCGATTTTCAAGGGCTCCCGTCTGTTCTAGTTCTTTTAATCCTAATTTTATTTCATCAATATTTTTAATATCCTATTGTTGAAAAATGTAGATATTATAATAAAATCATATTTAATTTAAATAATTAAAAGAAACCATTCTTACTTCATTTGTAGGAAGCGTTTGAGAATAATTTGATTGTACAAATATTGTGGTTCCAGTAAAATTGATGAACTGTGATTCATCTAGACAGTCATTAATTGATTTAACATTTGGAATAACAGGCGATGGAGACCTAACTGAGTCACTAGTTGAACATGGAGGTGTAAGTACCGGTACTTGATCTGAAAAATGTGTATATATAATATAATATTCACTATATATATATATATATATATATTATATATATATATATATATATATATATATATATATATATATATATATATATATATATCCGTTTTGTCATATTTTATAGGGAAACATCCCGTAATGACCGAAACCCAAACCATAGTAATTAGTGATGGGCTTAATCAATACTTTTCGGTATCAGTATCAATTGATACTTTTGAGTCAAGAACCTGATACTTTTAACCTGATATTCGAACCTGATACATTTTTTCGATTTTTCTACTTAACCTAATTTTTACGGGTCAAATTATTTCGTTTAATGTGACAAATTAAATCAAAATTATAATACAATAAATCATTCTTAAAATCTTAATAATAAGGCAGGAAACATTATGGATAGATCAACATATGTAATTATTTTATTTTACATAATATGCAAAATATTATTGTACATTAATTTTCAATTTTAAATAATAAAAATTTAACGTGTGTTTATTATATCCCTACATACTTCTCATTCTCACTAACCAATATCAGCAATGCACCAAAAAGGACAAACATATAAGGTTACGTTGCTTTCAAATTGATATTCGCATGTATGGTTTTACTTTTACTCTTTCAACCAAATTCTGTATTGATACTTCCAACCGAGTTGATACTGGTACCGAATTGATACTTGGGCTCGAATCGATATGTAAATTTATTCTTTTGAGTTATTTGCTTGATACTTTCAGATAATTTGTATGATGGAATTTTTTATAAATTTAACCAAGATTCTCTAGTCCTATTTGTTTAAATCATGTAATGAAATTAAATTAATTTTCATATAAAAACATTTATCAATGGATATTTGTCAGATACATTTTGTTTCAGTAAATAAATCTTTATTTCAAAAATAAGGATTTAATTCCAATAAATAATTTAAACAAATACGAATCGAGAAGATTTGGTTAAAATTTATCAAAAATTATATCGTAAAAATTATCTAAGGTATCATGAAAATATAGCTTAAAAGGTAAAGGGTCAGTTGATCCAAAGTAACAATTCCATACAATGTATCAATTCGGTACAAAGTATCTATTCGGTATTCGATCAAAAGTATCAATTCGGTATAAGTATCAGCTCATTGTGAAAGGAAAACATAATCTCATATATGTTTGATCTCTTTTGGTGCATTGATAAAATTATTTGTGAGAATGAGAAGCATTTAGGTATGCATACGTAAATTAAAATTGAGAGATGAATATATTAATAGGTATACAAATTATGTTGATGCATACATAGCTATTTAGCAATTGTGTAATTTGCATCATAATTATTGTAATAACGATACAAATGACAAAATTGCTACAATGATATGCAAAGGTTGCAACTAAATTCAATAATCATAAACATGATTTGTGTAACCATTAATGTGATTGGTACAATCATCAACATAGTTCTCGTAATTGTAGGATATTGTTAACACAGTCATAATATTATTAATACACTAACAAACTAATTGTTGGAATTCTTTCTAAAGCTATCGATTGTGTGCGTATTATAATATCAACATTTGAACCAAAACACTTACACTCACTTTACGAATGTTAATTAATTAATTATAATATAATATAATATAAAGGATAAAAATTATTTACTTGTCAATTTTATGTCTAAAATGAATTCTGGTGACGCAATAAATTGCGCAACGTAAGCCCCAAAAATGTCTGAGTTTATCTCAAAATCCTGTGAAAAAACTCCGATGATGTCTTCTTTGTTGATACAGTATGATTTCCTTACTGAAAATTTTAACAATTAGTTTTATGATATAGGTATATTACATTACATAATGTCTTTAATCAAAAATTACCTGTTTCCAAAAATGAATTGTAATCATCTGTTGAATCGAATACACAATCCACTATAGCTTTCTTACCTTCAAAGGTAGTTTTTATTAATTTAAACCCATCCATTTATATCCACTAAATAAACAAATTTTAATTCTCTACTCACAAGTCACAATAACTCGATACACTAAGTATTTTAATTCTCTACTCACAATCACTTATTTAACTTAACTTGATATGTGTATTGACGCTCCTATGTTTGAAAACACAATGAAAAAAAATCATACAAGTAACAAGGTTAAATATAAAATTATTATAACAAGGATAAATATATTATAATTAATGCAATTATAACTTAATTGCTGCAATCATAAACAAGATTTGCACAACCATTAATATGATTGGTACAATCATTCGCATCATTTTATAATTGCAGTGATTATGACACAATTGCCACAATCATAATATGATTGATGCTAAATTCAAAAATCATAAACATGATTCGTACAACAATATTAATATGATTGGTACAATCATTAACATAGTTCTCGAAATTTTATCATATAGTTAAGACAATCATAACAGAATTAGTACAATAATAAAATGATTATTGAAATTCATTCTAGAACTATCATTTTGTGTGTTGTAATAAAGTAAAATAAGAGAATAAACACATATTGGCCGCTTTTCTCGAGACCGAGTAATCTGGATAATCAAAGTTTACAGTGAAAACCGCATAAAAAATTTAGTTAATTTTGTTTGTAGATCGTAATTTTGATCTGAGCAATACCGGCTTTCCATTTCGTTGGCGTTTTATGAAAGATGAAATAAATACTAAAGCTTATTGTTTTACAGCAAAGCATGCGTTTTTGGTAACATAAATTTGAACTTGAATTTAAAATCATCGCGTATTTTATTGACAAATTTACAACAACAATTGCATTGGATATAAAGCGCCGCATGATTTAAATAAAGCCAAAAAAATGATTCTTTTTTTAAATCGTTATAGAACACAGGAAAGAATAGGACAAAAAATAAATCAAAATTAAATTTGTTTAAATTTTTCTCAACAAAATACCGCTATCGTTAATAACCTTATTTTCACCGCAACTATAACGAAAAAGTAAACAATTGCTTCAACCAGTAAAACCAATTGAAAATATTTTTAACACAATCATAATAATTTTGGCACCGCTAATAGTTGCAGGAATCACAGTAACAAGTGATTTTCAATAATAATATAGTTCCTGCAGTTTAAATTATTTTCGTTACAATCATTTAGAGAATATGATAGTATTACGATTATTATACAATTTCACAGCAATTATACTATTATTAAGAGGAAAATAGTTTAGTTGCAATGATCATGTAGTAATCATATTTTTTCTCTGCGTGTAAGAGGCAACCATTACAAAGCTGCTTATTCATAAACGACACTAACAACAACATCAGTTTTCTGATTGATACTGGTGCATACCTTTCAGTAATACCTTTGCACAATTTTATAACTTACGAAATACTTAAATATTCAGATCTAGTCTTATTGGCGGCCAATGGTACCATAATCCACACCTACGGCACAAAATTGCTTCAAGTGGATATCGGACTGAAGCGGATCTTCACGCATGCTTTTCTTTTAGCTGACGTGAATCGTCTGATGATCGTCACCGATTTCCCGTGTAAATTCGGAATTCTTGGCGATCTTAAGCATAATCGGCTGGTTGATTCATCGATTAAGCTGTCAATCAATGCACGTTGGTGCACGTCCACACACAACCACCGATCCATTATGCAATCGAAAACGGTTATGCCACTCTTCTAAAACGATTCCCAGCACACTAGATAGTGGATCTAGCAGACTAGATCCACTCCGCCAAAAAGCTGCATTGGCAGAACTCCAGCACAAGGTGGAATTACAGATTTGCCGGCCATCTGCATCTTATCCACTTCACATGGTGATGAAAGAAGATCAAGATTGGAGACAATGTGGGGACTATCTTAAACTAAACACGGTGGCAACACCTGGTTGTTATCCGCTTGATTCCTCTTGCGCCTGAAGACGTTCACAAGACGGTGATTACGATCCCCTTTATGAGTCGTACGTGATTTAGAATTCTTGTTCGTCTACATTGACGACATTCTTGTGACATCGCAATTTTTGGCCCAGTATAAACAAATACGTAGGTAATTGGGATCAGTCTTGTTTATCCTGCCAACGTGCTAATGTCCAACGGAACACAAAATCACACCATGTACAATTCAAATTCCTCCTGATCGATTCGAACACATTCACTAAGACATCGTAGGACCACTTCCTCCGTCTAATGGATACACACATACTTGTTCACCTTTGTCGATCGCTTCACTCGCTGGCCTGAAGCATATTGCATGACCTATAGAACATAAAAGGTTCGTACGGGATTATCTCCTCCCTACGAAGGTCCATATGAGGTCGTGGGAGAAGCAACCTTAACTTTAGAAGAACTATCAACGGTTAAACAAGGAGAAGCTTTCTTGAACTAAAGGCAAATGATCCCACATCAATCACACATTTCAACCGGAGCAACATTTCGATCAATTCTAAAATATGACAGGTTCACGGCATATAACGATGGAGACTGATAGAAAAAATCAAATAAGTTTTCTGAACTAGCTAGCATTCCGAACAGTTAAATTAACTTTAACATACTTAGAAGAAAATGGCCATGTGAACAATGAAACATGAAAGTCGGGAACGTATAGTGCTCTTGAAAGATGACAACATATATCAAGATAGACCAACAAGTCTTCGTAAAATGGCCTCGTAAAACTGCGTCCCTTCCAAAGATTGCCCTACAACCCATCTATCTTGATTTCTCGGAAAAATCATGATTAACAGATTCTCTAGTTGATTTGACAGTTGACAGATTCTCTTATCTGAATGAAACGAAAGCAAGTCATAAATTCGCTTTAAGAAAATGCTTTATATAAAAGCCAGCTATCTCCTATCCGAACTATTATAAGAGGACGTATTTCGTTGATAATTCACATCAACTATGGACTTTTTAACTCAGTTACTCATTTTGAAGTCATAAGCGCTCTGATTCGTTTTTAATCCAACAACCATTTAGTGAATTTGAAAAATATGATTTTGCAGCCAGCACTGGCTAAGTCCGTTAAACTAAAACATAATTCTTTACAAAATGGATTACTGGAACACAAAATCTTGAGTACATTGATATGTCTGTTATAAAAACTATTAGATCATTTTGGCACCTCTTTGCTATGTAGCGAATTAAATATGGAACATCTTAATCTGGATACACAATATTGATGCTAAGGTTAGGACAAGCATTTGAAAAGATTTTTTTTGCCTGCCCAAATATTTGTCGCTGAATTGGATTTAATTTTATTTGCTGGGTTCGTACCTAGACGATTCATTTGCTGTTGAAAAGAGTATTTTTCAAGCATGGCTGGAAATATGATATTTTATTGCGCACACCTATTAATGCAGTCGATATGCGATGTGAAATATATAACCAAAATGAAGACAAGGAAAGTTTAGGAGAAGAATGTCCGTTTACAAAAAATCATAAATTTATTAATCAATCAACAGGAAACTACAATATTCATTAATCAAAATCAGTCTAGAGAATATGGTGTTTGCTTATTTCTATGTACATATTATGTATTTAGGCTAATCTAAGGTCATTTTTTAAAACCGTCCCTAACCATATTTTAGGGCCAATGCAATAAACATTGTTCGTTATTGTTAATTAGCAGTTTTTTGTGTAGCCATATAAAAACTAGTGGTAGCTTCAATACCGCTTCGAATTCAGAAAGAAAATTATTCCCTTACTCTGACTTCTTCATTAACTCTCTGTATCTGAGTTATTCCTGCAAATCATTTAATACGATCGTAAAAAACAAAAATCGACCCATAAAATCATCTCAATCATTTTGCTAAATTGTAAATTCAATAAAATCAATTGTATAACATTTTGTTGAACGAAAAAAACAATAACAAATAAATAAAAACAATCATTCACATCACAACCACCCACATCATATAGAGAGCCTGCACATCTCACTTTTTAAATATAATTTCCCTGAAAAATCCAATCTTCATAATATACAACAGACATACATACATTCAAAAAACATAAAATCAGAATTGAATTTATCTCAAAATAAACATGAAAATCCTATCACACACAAGTTATTCACCCCCCCCTTCCCCCAACCCAACAAAAAAAAATCCAAAAGAAAATCTCATTTTTTTACTTTTATACCGTCAATTTCGTATATGCATGTACCTTTGTATACTCGTATAAGGAGGCATAATAAAGGCGCTCTATTTTCTTCCTTTTTAAAGTAAAGTTTTCAAATTTTTTTTTGTTGTGTTTTGTTTTCGGATGATCTAAAGAATCCTGAATTTCAATCAGGTTAAATGTAATATTTAATTTTATTTTTATTCAAAAATGTGTTTTTTTGTTGCCGTTTTTATTTAGTTTTCATTCATTGAAAATAACTGAGAAAATCCTTAAAACGTGACTTAAAAATTCTTTATACCTCTATCTACACGTATATGCTCATGTTTCAATATACCTTCCGAAATGTATACATATATACAGACGATTTCAACCTTTTTGATGTTCTTTTTTGGTGGTGGGGGGGGGGGGAGGGTTTACATTTTTCTTTTTAATTTCATAAAGCTGGGTGAGTTTGATGCTTTATAATAATGATTAGTATAATTTCGGATGTGTTTGTGTACCAGCCGCAAGATGACTTGTTTTTGCCTTGACGTACTTCACTATTTGTAATTTATAAAATGTAATAATTAGTAGTTGTTTATTTTATTATGATCACTTCGGTGAATTTTTGTTGTAATAATTTTACAAATTTCGGTTTACTTCAAATAACATCTTTATGTCTGGCATTTGTTTGCTCGATAGCTGCCAATTCTGCCGATATAGCAGCAGCTTGTTGTGAATTGTAAGCTCAGAGCCTCTACCTATGAGCCAATACATTTTTCTAAACTTTATGTTAAGTTCTTCTTTTTTTTTTTTTGACATGCTCTCCACACTTGAGTTTGGCATCGATGGTCATGCCAAGGTGTTTAGCTGTATTTGCATATGGCACGTGTCGCGAGTTAATTTCAATAGGTGGTTGGTAAGCCTTTTGATATGTAAAGGTTATATGCATGGGTTTTGTCTCATTAAGCTTGAATCGCCAACGCTTTGTCCAGTTGCAAATCGCATTGGTCATCCTCTGGAGTTTGCTCGTTGCATCATCGACATTACTACCAATTACCATTATTGCTGTATCATCTGCAAAATTTAAATCGTAGAGCGTTGGGAACTACTTATGGACAATTGGGTAAAATGACTTATGCTCAAGTAACGATGAGTAACGGAAATCCAGGGAAAACTAGTCAAAATGACGATATAAGTCAAACACTTAAATTAATTTTATGCAGGCTCAATACATTTGATGAGCGATTACAGAAATTAGAATACAGCACTAAGGGAGCCATCCCTAAACAGAAAAATGACAGGTGATCTTAGAATCTTATGTTGGAATGCCAATGGACTTATGCAACATCAACAAGAATTGCAAGTGGTCCTGGACGCAGAAAAAATCGATGTATGTCTCATCACGGAAACACATTTCACTAGATAAACAATCATTAAATTTAAAAATTATCATATATATCATACCATTCATCCGGAAAACACAGAAATAGTATCCATAACTATGAAGAGTTAAAATATGAAACAGAAGAAATACAAGCAACTGCTGTTAACGTCAAAACCAAAAATTGTTCTATTTGTATTGCTGGTGTTTACTGCCCACCGAAGCACTCGATGAAAGAAAAGAAAAACGGTTTATTCTTGGAGGAGACTTTAATGCAAAAAATGTCCACTGGGGCTCCAGATTAACAACAACTAAGGGTAAAGAACTCCTAAAACCCATTAGGAAATGCAGTTGTGAAGCCCTCTCAACTGGAAAACCAACTTACTGGCCTACTGATCCAAATAAAGTACCAGACCTGATTGATTTCTTTATAATAAAGAAGATATCTGTAAATTATATACAAGTAGATGAAAGCCACAACCTAAACTCTGATCATTCACCGACACCAATTGGGAATACTTTAGACTATCGCTAGAAGGAAAAATTAACTTAATGGTTCCATTAAAGACCGAGGAGCAATTAGACAAAGAAGTTCACAAATTTGTAAACGATATACAACAATCAGCTTGGGAAAATACCCCTGATGTTAAAAAGAAAATCAAGGGAAACAACTAACCTTTGGAAATTAGGGAACTCCTAGCAGAAAAAAGAAGAGCGAGAAGAGTATGGCAACAAACAAGGGCCCCTCAAGATAAAATTAATTTGAACAATCTCACTCAACAATTAAGAAGAGAGATCAAAGAATTGAAAAATGAATCAATCAGCAACTATTTAAGAAAATTAACTAATGATAGCAGTACTGATTATTCTCTTTGGAAAGCATCCAATAGAATTAAAAGACCAATAATACAGAACCCTCCAATAAGAGAAGCAGGTGTTAAATGGGCTAGGAATAATGAAGACAAAGCTCGAGAATTTGCTGAACACATTGAAAAAATATTCCAGCCACATCAAGATGAAACATTAGAAGCCGAAATAATATCTGAACAAGATGTGTAAGAAAGTAAAGAAATCCTACCAACAACACCAAAAGAAGTCGCGTGTGAGATAAAAGCTAATATATAGATATGAAAAAAGCTCCTGGCTACGATCTTATTACTGCAGAAATCTTAAAAGAACTGCCAAGGAAAGCTCTGGTAAAGCTCACCAATCTTATAAATGCAGCATTTAGAATCAAATATGTACCAAGCTTGTGGAAAATTGCAGAAGTAATCATGATCCCAAAACCTGGGAAACCACCACACATATAACCTCATCTTATAGGCCAATTTCACTATTGCCAGCCATTTCCAAACTCTTTGAGAAGCTTCTGGTAAAAAGGTTAAATCCGAGAATCGAGAGTAAAAACTTAGTTCCAAATCATCAGTTCGGTTTTCGTAACCAACACTCAACAATTGATCAAGTTCATTGAATAACCAGTATAATTGAGAAAGCACTAGTGGAGAAAAAAATTTGTTCAACAATATTTCTAGACGTTGCCCAAGCATTTGATAGAGTGTGGCATGAAGGACTTAACCATAAATTAAGAAATCTTCTACCAATCTAATTTGCTAATATACTGGAATCTTACTTAAAAGATAGATTTTTCAGGATTAAGTTAGATGACACTTTCTCTGAATTGAAAGAAATCAATGCAGGAGTTCCACAGGGCAGTGTATTAGGGCCGGTTTTATACCTACTATACACTTATGATCTTCCTGCATTAGAAAACAATACAGTGGCGACTTTTGCAGATGACACGGCGATCTTAGCTGTTGGCACAAGCAGCGAAGAGTCAACACAAAAGTTACAATCAGCAATAACTAAAATTTATAAATGGACAAAAAGATGGCGAATAAAACTAAATAAAACTAAATCAGTTCACATCAACTTTACAAACAGGCGATTCGAACATAGCCCGATTACCATAAATCAAGAAATAGTACCGTATGCGAACACAGCTAAGTATCTCGGCAAGACCCTGGATGCTAAACTGCGATGGAAAGCACATGTCAAGAAGAAAAGTGAAGAACTAAGAATTAAATACAGAAAGATGTATTGGCTGATGGGAAGGAACTCTTCTTTATCAACATACAACAAGCTGTTATTTTATAAGCAAATATTGAAACCGGTTTGGCCGTATGGTATTTAACTTTGGGGTTGTACCAAACAGAGCAATGTAAATATCATCCAAAGATTTCAGAATATGGTATTAAGGAACATCGTTGATGCACCTTGGTATGTCAGGAAGAATGATCTCCATAGGGACCTTTAAGTGAACATAATCGTAAATGAAATTCAGGAGAAGGCACGGAGACATGAAGAGAGGCTCCGGCATCATGTGAATATTAAGGCAACTCAGCTTCTAAGCAACACGAATTTAATACGCAGGCTTAAAAGAACCAAACCTTTTATTGTTAGCTTACATAGCATTGTGCTGTGTAAAGCCCACTACAGAAATGTGGTTTAATTTAATTTACCAGACTCTATGGAACGCCAATGGGAAGACGCCATAGATTAATATTAAGTTAGTAAATTAAGTCAGAAACAAATTGCTCATTAGTCCAGGAGACTAGATTGTAATAACATTAAATAAATAAATAAAATTTATTAAGTTCAAACTTTAAATTATTTTGGTATATTCCAAATTGATAAATATTTATAAGAAGAGGAGAAATTCATTTATGTACTGAAAGATGATTTATTTTTCACATGCTCGCAGATCGAAACTGAATTGCAAACTCTTAACAATTTCTCCTCTTCTTATAAATATTTATCAATTTGGAATATACCAAAATAATTTAAAGTTTGAACATAGTAACCGCATGTATGCGTTAAATACAATAACATTGAAATTGTTAAAAGTTTAGAAAGGGGAATGTAAAAAATTCGCTAATACTACAAGTGCACGGTTGATTCCTATATATAGGAAAAAATCAGTGTAATAAATTAGCAGTTCAGTCGCTATAGCCTGATGAGATGTACTGAAAGATGATTTATTTTTCACATGCTCGCAGATCGAAACTGAATTGCAAACTCTTAACAATTTCTCCTCTTCTTATAAATATTTATCAATTTGGAATATACCAAAATAATTTAAAGTTTGAACATAGTAACCGCATGTATGCGTTAAATACAATAACATTGAAATTGTTAAAAGTTTAGAAAGGGGAATGTAAAAAATTCGCTAATACTACAAGTGCACGGTTGATTCCTATATATAGGAAAAAATCAGTGTAATAAATTAGCAGTTCAGTCGCTATAGCCTGATGAGATGTACTGAAAGATGATTTATTTTTCACATGCTCGCAGATCGAAACTGAATTGCAAACTCTTAACAATTTCTCCTCTTCTTATAAAATTTATTAACCAAAAAAAAAAAAAAAATCTGCAAAGTTGGCTGTGGTTCCTTCATTTGTGGTTGGTATGTCCCTTGTACAATGTATATACAGTCCGTTACAGTTGATTAAATCCAATGAAAACAATGTTGGAAATACCCTTGTATGATTTAATTTTAAACCCCGTGTTACTTGGGTTTTTACTAAAATTTAAAGAACATTATCACTAAAGTAAAAGGCTGAACAATTTTTTTTTTTTTTTTTTTTTTTGAGTTTTAAAGTCGTACAATTTGTTATTTTGTTGGGAAATACTAAAAAACACTGCATTTTTTTAATTTTACATGTGAATAAATCCACGCCAAAATTTAAATAAATACACGAAATATTTTTACGAAATTATAATTTTTTTTTAATATTTAAGTATATTTATTTATAATAATACATTTTTTTATTTATTTTAATAATGAGTGTTGCCTCCATTTTTTGAAATAAGCTCAAATATACTATTGGGCATTGAATCTTATAGCGATTTCAAATAATTCAAAGAAATGTCGGCCTAAGCAGCTGTGATGGTTTCAATAAGCGACTCCTTATCATTATACTGCTTATCCCCTTCATAAACCTTGCGAGAAAGCCATCCCCAAACGTTTTCCATAATATTTAAATCAGGAGAGTACGGGGCCATTTAAGTAAATCGACGTTTTTCTTGTAAATCCAGCCTTTTACTATCCTTGCCGTATGGATAGGAGCGTTATCTTGCTGATAAGTCCATTTCAGTGGTCCGAACAGCTGTTGGAACTTTGGAAATGCTGAATCCAAAATAGACAAATACGACTTAGCTATCATTTTTTGATTTTGGAAAGCTAACTCAATCCCACCATAGTATGAAATAGCTCCCCAGACCATAACCCCTCCTTCCCTGCTGTGATGTCGATTGAGAACTAGCTCTTCTTTGCGTAGGTCATGGAAATAACAGTTATAACCATAGGGCCACGACTTTATACCACTGGTTATTCCATGTCATATGCTCTTTCCCAAATTGAAGCCGATTGTTTTTTCGAGCTTCGTTTAATGGTGGCTTTTTCTTAATTTTCATCCATTTAAGATGTTTAGCTTTCTGTATGGTGCGACGAACTGTTTGTACACAGACATCAACACCGGCTTTCTTCTTGATTCTGCGAGCATATAGAGCAGAATTAGAGGCAATACGAATTATTTTACGCTTATCTACCGGTTTTAATTTCGAAACAGAGCAGCCTTTCATATTTTTTCTATAGTTTTCAGGATTTTTTAAATAATTTAGCACAACAGTGTGACTTCGGCCTAGTCTTTCGCCTATGAATCGGCTCGGATATCTTTGACCGCGGTAAGCATCAATTTTTTTCTTTTCAATATCGTTTAGGCTTTTATTTTTCCCCATTTTTTTAAAAAAAACAATTTACAACACTAATTTAATTTTTATTTAATATTTTTTATTTTAATAAAACTAAACAAAAGAAAGGAAAATGAACTGGATTTATTCACGTGTAACAATAAAAATGAAATTTTTTTACCATGTTTAAATGAAAAACAGAAAAAGGAACATTTCCAAAGCCAACTAGAATAAAACAAATTTTTAGTCATTTGATTAGTGATGAAATTATCTACCTTTCAGTATAGAAAAAACAATAGCGATAGAATCCAAAAGAGATGAATTCGGGAATTCCCATTTTTTTATTTAGGGGGTTTAATCAGCTGTAACGGACTGTATATAGTAAATACAGGATTGGTCCCAAGACACTCCACTACAGGACACCGGCAGATCTCTATGCAGCTTGCATTTCAGATCACTGTGCCAAACTTTATCGAATTAACTGTATCGTTCTTTCAATTATGTTTGTTATTCTATGCACCTGTTCAATTGTAGAATGCTTTTCTCTGAATCCAAATTGATGTGGAGGAATTATTTGTCGGTCCTCAATTATTGGTTTATGTCTCTTTAGTAATAATTTTCAAAGAGTTTTGAAATAATTGGCAGCAGAGAAATTGGCCTGTATGATTTTTTATCGTTAGGTGTTTAATCAGGTTTTGGTATCATGATTACTTCTGCTACTTTCCATTGATGCGGAACATATTTTAACCGAAAGGTCGCATTGATTATGTGTAGTAGCTTAAGAAATCCTTTGTCAGGTAGAGCTTTGATAATTTGACAAGTAATCAAGTCATACCATGAGGCTTTTTTAACAATCATGTTACTTTTCACTTCTTCTTTTAATTTTTTGAAAGTTACTGGCCGTATGCCAAACTCACCCAGCTTGTGAATTGACATTATATTTTCATATTGGGCAGTTGGTCTTGGTAGTGATTGGAAGGTTTTCTGGAGATATTCCGCAAACAGATCAGCCTTCTCTTTGTGACCTCTTGCCCAGGTCCCATTATCCTTTTTAAGTGGAAGCTCTTTTGAGTCCTTTCTTCGCGTTCCACAGTGAGTAATCAAAATTTTTTTCGTCAGTTGGGCTAACTAGATATCTGTTGATTGATTCATTTTTAACTTTTTTAAGAAGGAATTTGAGACTGTTACATAAATTGTTAAGAATTGTTTTGTTCTCTCGTGTTCGATTAATTTGACAGGTTTTACGAGCCCGACGTTCTTCTCTTACCAACTCTCTAATTTCCATTGGGTAGGATATGTTAACCGTCTTCTTATTTTGTGAAATAGGAGTGCTTCCCAGCGCAGCATTTAGTGAATTATTTCATTGAGTCTTCCAATTCGCCTTCCAACTGTAGAGTATTTCTTATCGGTACCTGGAGATTGATATTTTCCTCCATTAATTCACGAAAGATATCCCGGTTTGTTTTTGAATTTGTTAATATGGGTGCACTTTCCTTATGAATTACCGTTTCACTGACTATCATGATAACCGGTGAGTGATCTGATACTAGATAATTGCTGTTTTCAATGTAAATATAGTTCTGAGATATATCTCTTGCTACATAAAAGTCGATTAGCTCCGGTATCTCAGCTTCGTCACTGGGCCAGTATGTTGGGGAGAATCATAGAACTTAGGATGGTAGCATGCACTATCGAAATCGATATTGTTAAAATAAAGACAAGAAATTTTTTTTTCACTATAAGGAGGGAAAATAAAATACAATAAATAAAAATTTTAAAAAATTTTTAATAAATTTTATTATTAATAAAAAGGGGGAGTACTCTTTAGTGAAAGTTTGGTTTCATTCCTGGTGTTCTGGATTTACTGTCAATTGACCGTAGACAATTGATCGTGAACAATTGGTCGTGGATTATTGATCATATGGACAGTTGATCGTGGATCAGTTGATCGGTGATACTTCGGTGTTTCTTGACCGATTATGATAAAATTTGACATGGGCGGTGGAAATGGGATTCTAAAATGATTTTTGGATTAAGTTCTGAAATATGGCCAATTAAGGTGGAACTTCGCTGTCTTGCATTACAAAATCTTGCAAGTACAAAATCTTGCATTATTTTGAAAATTTTAGTATCTGTACCTGTCTTTAGTATCTAACATAATATTGCTTATTCATAAAATTTCATTTCTCAGTTCAAAATTCAAATAAGTCAGTTTTGAGTTTAGATTTAATTATTTCAATTTTATTCACAGAAAAAAACATAAGAACAGATTTTAGTTAATGGAGATTTAATATTATAGTCAGAATGGAAATCTCCCTTTTCCAAAATTTAAATTTTCGTTTCTGGTTAATGCGTGTAACTGTTAACCGTGTAACTGGCCATATTCCAGAACTTTATCCAAAAATTATTTTAGAATCCCATTATCATCGCCCATGTCAAATTTCATCATAATCAATCAAGAACCAGCAAAGTTAAATCTTAATTGGCCATATTCCAAAACTAGAACTGTCCATATGATCAATTGTCCATACGATTAATTGTCCATACGATAATTGTTCATACGATCAATTGTACCCACGATCAATTGTTCATACAATCAATTGTGTCTACGATCAATTGTTCATGTCCAATTGTCACTCGATAAATTGTTTACGATCAACTGACCGGAACCCGATTGAAATATTTTGATGAATAAATTTTATTTATGTTGTTGTTAATATCATTTGATCTACAATTAATTAATTAAAAAAAAAAAAAACGGTTGCTTGTTGGATTGCATTTCTTTTAAAGCAGTAAAGTATAGTAGAGTAATATTAAGTTAATTATTAATTATTAGAATAAAATAAATTTTACAATTACCACTAGCATTATAATTTAAAACTTTTTGGGGAAGGACCATTGTGTTGCACAACTCTATATAGTTTGTGCAGCTCTCAAATTATATTTTTTATTGTATACCATAAATTTATTTGTTCATACTTCGAATTTTTTAAACGGTAGAAAAATAAAGATTGATGATCATTCTGCATTGCAACAGTGCGTCGATATAATCTATCTAAGATCGAGCTCAGTAAAACTGTATTTAAAATTAAATTATATTATTTAACAAATAAGTAGTGTATATAAAATTCTGTCTGCAACAATTATTATAAACTAAATAAAAAATATTAATAGTTTCTAAATAAATTGTGTTAATTGTGTAATAAAATAATAAATAGTAAATTAAATACTAACTAATAAAAGAAGAATTCCATTCATCTACTCAGTGAATTCATCTTGTTTCTTTTACCCCATTCATAATCTTTTCACTTTTGTACCGCTCATAATATTGTCTTATCACTAAATTTAGTGTTAGTGCCGCTGAATATCGGCTTCGGAGCCATGGAATGACCATATTCCAGAACTTTATTTAAAAATCATTTTAGAACCCCATTTACAACGCAAATGTCAAATTTCGTAATAATCGGGTAAGGAATAACCAAGTTCCATCTTACTTGGCCATATTCCAAAGTTTTATCCAAAAATCATTTTAGAATCCCATTTCCAACTCACATATCAAATTTCATCATAATCGGTTATGAAATAGCCAAGATCCATCCTACCTGGCGATATTCCCGAACTTCACCCAAAACTCATTTTAGACTCCCATTTCCAATACACATGTCAAATTTCATCATAATCGGTTGAGAAATGGGCAAGTTCCATCATACTTGACCATATTCCAGAACTTCATCCAAAACCCATTTTAGAATCCCATTTCTAACACACATATCAAATTTCATACGAATCGGTTGAGAAATAGCCAAGTTCCATCATACTTGGCCATATTCCAGAACTTCATCCAGAAATCATTTTTGAATCCCAGAACTTCATCCGAAAAACATTTTAGAATTCCATTTCCAATACAAATGTCGAATTTCATCGTATCCGGTTGAGAAATGGACAAGTTCCATCATACTTGGCCATATTGCAGAACTCCATCCAAAACAATTTTAGAATCCGATTTTCAACGCACATGTGATGAAAAATTGTCAAGTTCCATCAAACCTGGCCATATTCCAGAACTTCATCCAAAAATCATTTTAGAATCCTATTTTCAACGCACATGTCTAATTTAATCTTAATCGGTTGATAAACAGGTAACTTCCATCACACTTGGCCATATTCCAGAACAACATCCTAAAATCAATTAAGATTCCCATTTCCGACACACATGTCAAATTTCATAATAATCGGTTGAGAAATAGACAAGTTCCATCATATAAAAAATTTGTTAACTAATCACTACATCCTAATGCAACCCCAACTCAACTCCAACTCAACTTTAACTCAAGCCGCAAATTGACCCCTAACTTAACCTTCAAATCAATTCCCAATTCAATGCCCAATTCAATAATCAAACCAGCATAAAAAAATCGTAAATATTTATAAAACCAGGTATTTTGGGTCAATTCGTATGGCAGGTACCCCACCCTCTTGACGTACAGTCTCCAAAAGCTTTTCAAATCTCCGCCTTGACCATAGAAACAGATTGGCGAAAAAAAAAATCCAAATCGGACAAGCCGTTCTCGAGATACCACTGGTACAGGCATCCAGACATCCAGACAGACGGACGGACATTTCTTTTTTTTGCTTTTTCGGACTCAGGGACTTTCAAAACGTCGAGAAAAGTGGTTTTGGACCAATCAAATTTTTCGTCATTTTTGACAGGATTTCAATACTTTGGTCTTTTTAGACCGAAGTAAATTTACATTTAAATACAGTACTTTAAAATTTACGGTTTCTTTGATGAAGACATCACAAAAACAAGGAAATTCATCGGACTCAAGAAAGAAACTACGGAAATAAATTAAAACCGCAAAATTACTTAAATGAAAATTTGTAAACACAAAATATGTAGTAAAAGCACACCAGTACTCGTACATAAGCCTTGTCTTGACAGAATAATTAATTTGAGCATAATTTGATTTAGCAGTGTAATATTACACAGCTATTGTAAAATACGATCATAATTTAACCGTTTTTAGTACATTTTAGTACTATAATTAATTATCCTAAATACCCATAATAAATTGGAACATACTTCTAATTCTCGGAAAATACGGGTGGATCGCTTCGATCAATTTGTTAAAAAATTTCAAAAAATGAATGTTTTCTGTTTTCTATTGCGTATGTGCGCGTTTTATTTATTTTGCAGGGTCAAACATTCCCTGATTAAAAATAAATAAAACTTTTCGGTTTGTTTTTTTTGGATTGTTAATTTTTTTTCAAATACAAATTAAAAAGCTTTACAAATTCGCTTCAGTGCTAAAAGTAAAGACCATTCATTTACGCCTATTTCAAAATTTGACGTCTAATAACAATAACAAAATAATTAGTTTGCGCATTTGACGAAAGGAGGGAGGGTAGTAGTTTACTTTTACCGTCAAGACGATAACTCCAAATTATGATCATAAAATTAATTTTTAGAACTATAATTAATTTTGCCGTCAAGACAAGGCTATAGAGAAGGAAAATAATTTTTGTTTGCATATTTTCCTTTCACATCAATGAATATTCGATTTTAGTTCATTTTAGAAAATGATTTTTTCCAATTAGATAAATGAAGGATTACACTGCTGTGTTTACTTATAAATATTACAAGCAAAGTTATTTTAATTCTTGTTAAGAAAATACATTCCTGCGGTTTTAGCTTTCAAGCTATTTGGATGCAAAATGTTGTAACAATTTGATAAATTGCTCCATGCGAAATTTTTTTTTTGAATTTTTGTTTCGAGTAGAACGTTGGATTATACAGGCACGGGTATTAAAATCGTTTGCCCATTACTGATGTCGTTATATACATATTTACAACAAGTACTGCTCCAAAGTAAAAATTTAAAGAGTGTAAACAGTTTATGTGGTGGTCATTATAAATATATTTAGGCAATGTTTGTGTTATATACCTTGAGTGATCATTTGTGTTCGAGTGGAAGTATACGAGTATTGACAATGTAAGCGAATTGCATCTGTATGTATTGCAAGTTTGTTTTTCTTATATGCGGTTTGTTTTTTAATGGTCAGTTCGTGTTGGATGATGAAGCCAAATTCATATAAAAAAAAAGTGAGCGGATTAAATATTAAATCAATATTTATGAAAATAAATATTATTATTATTATTTAAAGTGCTCATCCGGGTTGTGATAATTTTTAAATTAATAAAGTGTTAAATTAAAGGTAATTTTATTTCTAGTTAAGTGAATTTTCATGGCATATTTATTTTAAATATGTTTTCTTGTTTGCATCTATTTGTAACGCTTCACAATTCCGTTTTTTTTTTCTATAGTGTAACGCGCTAGTGTTTTGTGTCCTTGTGTGCGCGGTTTAATAAATAAAAACCCTGGTGGGATTTTTACCTTAAGTTGCGGAAGTTTTTTTTTTTGTGTGCGTCGCAATATTGGGGTACAGGAGTACGGGGTACGTACGGAAAGGTAATTATTATTAGTACAGCTGCTAAGAAAAGAAAAAACTAACTGAAAGAAAAAAAATACAGCTGCTAATTATTATTGTTTTTTTTGTATTTTTTTCGAAAAGGGAGCAGCGCTGGTCTAGTAAGCTTTTGGGCTGTGTACAGACGGCTTCCTGTACGTGCTTTATAACCTTTGTGTGTTACGTTCGGGAAGTAATTAAGCCGATAATTAATACCACATGACACGGATGAACCTCAAGGTCAAGTGCAGAAACATTCAGATAAGTGGCCAAACCATACGTTATTTATTATTTAAGTTATTATATTTATCTTATTATTATTATTATTATTATGATTATTTTATCAGTAGTATGATAAGCTAAAAATTCTATTTTTCTTTTTGTTCTCGAATATGTATTTATAAGAAAAAAAATAAAAATTTTACAGTTAACAATATTGAATATGAAAATTCAGTTACATAAAACCATTTTTTTATTTATGTTAAGTTTGGCTCATTAGGGACCGGTCGACTTACTTTTATAGTAGCTAAGGTTTTTATTTATATTTCTATAATAAATTGTTAGACTGTTTAAATTTAAAAAACTAAAAGGAGAAACAAATTTTCAAAATTTAATTTTTTTTGCGTCGGAATCAGTGAGTTATTTTTTTATGCGCTAATTTGTCTAATAAATTGTTATTATGCAACTGTACGTCTGTCCCCCTAAATACCGTTATTAAGTAAGCTGGTGAACTGTCCATGGTTTATTTTCTTGTTTTCTTATCTGTGTGATTTGTCTCGTCATATCATTCTTGCAGCACTTGCAAGCTCCATTTACGTTCGGTGAACAAGGACCCCCCGTCGACTGCTACCTAGCAGGCAAATGTGCTGCTGTCTCCGAAAAGGTAAATGGGGAATTTTTCTGGTTAACACGTATGGGGATTTGCACAACATATTTAAGTTAGTTTAGATGTGAAGTCGCAATGAACCATGACGTGTTACAGATGGCGCCCAAACAATTAGGGTATTTTACCCAAACAATTAAGTTATACGAATTAATTTCGGTTGTTATTATTATTGAATGTTGATTGAGGCAATCCGTTAGATATCTTTAACTTTTGGTTAGATCCTGCGCATTTATTTCCGCTTGTCAGCGTTTCGATTTTCAATGCTAGGACGGATCTCTCCATTAATCGTTAATAATTTAGGCAGGGATTTATTAAGACAGTTTCCATTTCTGAATTGAAATGTTTTTTGATACAAGATCGATTGTTGTCTAATTAGTGTTAAATCACCTGTACCTAGTTCTGTTAAAATTACTATCTTTGGGATTCGCAATAAGCTTTGGATTTCCCTAAGATAGCAAATTCACACAATAGTTAATTTTTTTATTAGCTGGTACCATTTAGGTTTGACTTCCGGCTTTAGGTCGTTTTGATTTCAAATCATCTATATTGTACTGTTTGTTAGCTTTAAAAGTTCAACTCTAAGAGTTCACTAGTTTATAATCTAACCGTGCCGTACTATTTAAAAATTATTTAATTTTTCTATTGAATCCAAATCACTACAATTTATGATTTATTATATTCTTGTAATCGCGTTATAAGATCCTTTATTTATCGATATTTATTTATTTTTGAATCGTAGAATATCTTTGTTATTTAATTTATTTATTTCACGATACTCATTATATCGATTAAAGTATTACCTTTGAATTTAAATTTATATTTTTTTTGTGTTATAATGGAAGTGTCTATTCAATACCTCGATTTTGAAGAAATGGCTATCGAATGCCAAATTCGAGATATTTCGGGAACCATAACTGATAAAATTTTGAAATTACAAGAGCAAGTCGTCTCTGAGCTTAAGAACGAAACAGATAAGCCCAAACAAGCTCATAAAGCAGCAGCTCGCTATCCACGGAGAGAGATCGAGACCTGTCAACGAAAATTGAAAGTAATTAATAGTCGAATAGAGGCTTTGCAAGTTGATGAGTTCAATATCGATTCGGCGTCAGAATTAATGACGTTATTTTGGCATATAAGAGGAAGATTGGAACGAATCTCTTCATCCAAAACTGTAACTACGTCAGCCCAATATTTACTGCAAACTTGTGGCGAGGTTGAAACTTGTTTTGAGGAACTGAATACCAAGTTAAAATTAACACCCACAATCATCGTTTCATGTAGCGTTGGAGAAAGTAGTTGTTATCCCCGATGAGCCCGAAATTATTGAGTCCGATGTCAGTAATGCGGTAGTTATTAATTCTCATGATTCACCAGGCGAGTCTAATCATTCGGATGTACCTAATAATGGCACATCAAATTTACCAATCGATAATAATAGCCAGGTTAAGTTTTCGCCAAAGAATGATCAATAATGTGACGAGGAAACCCTTGTGAACATCATTTTTAAGAAGATTATGTATAAAATTACTTCAACAAATGGTGGTTTGGCGTCTATAGGAAGGGGCTCCGTAAACTTCCAGTAGGCGCAAGTGTACGTACTGCCTCCTCGTGGCAACCACCGGTAACTGTAACCATTAGGCTGAATGTAGACTTTTGTGACAGGCTAAAGTACGGCGCTAAAGGAGAAAACTTTGACAAAAAATCAGTCTATATATGCGGACTCTGGATACCAGGCACCCTCCAGTTTTATTTAGCCTTCCTGTAGTAAACCTGGGTGACCTACAGGCGACTTTTTTTTTTTTTATTCCCAGCAACTCGCAAGAGTCAAATCAAAACGGTAGACGAGGCACGGGAAGGAATACACGGGAGTGGGTCTGCCCTCTCAAAGTCCTTGAGTCCCAATGCTACCGCTTTTCTAGCAGAAGTAAATGTTATTACATCTAGGAGGGAGAGCAATGAGCCGAGATAAGTATCGCGTGTAGAAGTACTTCCAACAGTAAACATCTAGGAGGGAGAGCAATGAGCCCAGATAGTATGTCCCAGCAACTCGCAAGAGTAAAATCAAAACGGTAGGCGAGGCACGGATAGGAATATACGGGAGTGGGTTTGCTCTCTCGAAGTCCTTGAGTCCCAATGATACCGCTCTTCTAGCAGAAGTAAATGTTATTACATCTAGGAGGGAGAGCAATGAGCCCAGATAGTATGTATCACGTCCCGTTAGGCAGTATTATCAGGATCATTAAGAGCCTGAATATTGACTGGACGGATAATTAAGTAGGGCTTGATGCACAAAAGATCTTTTAGGTCGCAGTGCGGGGTGGCTTGAGCCTCCACATGGCCCTCAAGTAATAATAATAATAATAATAATACTTCAACAAATTTGTTTAATTTCGGTCAGCAGAATAACCGTACTAATCCGGCTGACACTCCAGGGGAAAAAATTAAATTATCTACATCCTTAGATCCAGCCACAAAGCATTCATCTGCACCATCCAAGTCAAATGAAAATGTGATCATCAATGATAATGGGTTGGATTTGCCTTTCAAGATGCACCACGGTAGTGGCGATCGTCAAGTTAGGAATATATTAAAATTAACCGAGTGGAGTATTGATTTTCATGGAGATGACAAAGATAGGGTTCCCGTTGAAAATTTTCTCTATATGGTTGAAAATATGGCTTTAGCTAATGGGGTTTCTTATGAACGTTTAACAACCAATTTTTCCGTATTGTTACGAGACCGAGCCCTGACATGGTATTGGGACTATCGACAGTCTGATGGACCAATGGCCTGGGAAAGCTTGAGAACTAGCATGATCCGTCGTTTTCGTGTTAGACATACGGATGACGAACTCAGATATGAGATTGATCGTACCAAATAAAAATTTAAAGAACCATTTTTGAATTTTTATGATCATATTGTCAATAAAACACTTAAATTGTCAACCACACTTTCTGAACAAGAAACCATTGGTTATTTGATGCGAAATATGCGGCCCGGTCTACAGGACCATTTTGCAGGACAACGTTTCTCTGATCTTACCGCGTTTGTTGATAGATGTGTAATGGTAGAAGACGATTGGAATCGAATGAACTATGTTCCTGAGATGTTTATGTCGTCATAGAAACATGTCAATGAAATTGATACTCCAGTTATATGTGAAGACAGTAATCCAGTGGAAAAGTATTTGGATGCAAATTCTCATCCGAATTACCACGTTCAGGCAATTACTAATCACATAAATCGCCCAAATAATATAAAGCCATCATTTGGTTCGAATTATTTCCAAAAGCCGTCGCATGTGTGTTGTAATTGTAAAAAGCCAGGGCACATGTTTCCTGACTGCCCATCTAAAGAAACGAACCTTTTTTGTTATGGGTGTGGAGCTCCTGGGATACTTAAACCTGAATGTCCATATTATCATCCAAAGGGAAACTGGAATTGGGAATCCAGGAAACCTGAGTATCTGAATCCCCAAATAACAACCGCGAAACCCAGACCACAACTGGAGGACGGTGCGACGAACACCGACCCCGAATTCTTTCAAATATTGAGGAACGCGCAACAAGTCTCTTCAGACCAAACTGCAAATCAAAAAGATTAAACAAATCACCAATCACCGTCTCTTATTCAAGCAATTCCCGCTCTATGCGTTCTTGTGATTATTTTAAATGCCGTTAGAACATTAAAAAGCTTATTGCCGAAACCACTATTAATATGGAGCCAGATGAACGAGATTTCGCTAATATACTAATTAATGGCATTCCTTGTCGTGGCCTCCTCGATAGTGGAACCAATATCTCGGTTTTGGGTAAAGGTTCCGAAGAGTTCTTACAGCAACATAATATTAAACTTTTCAACCTTCCGTCTGTCTTCCGTCTATCTGTCTTATCCCACAGCTAGTGGGCAAAAACAGCACATTCTTGGACACTTTCTTGCTAATATTTCTTATGGTGGGAAAACGACATTTTTGAGATTACACATTGCTCCTACGCTCAGTCAACCACTCTACCTAGGCATTGATTTTTGGTCAGCTTTCGAGTTGATACCAATGATGCTTGAAGAAATTGAAACTATTGTGTTGAATATTGCTCCTAATGCTAAGCATGATCTGTTTATTCGCCAAAATTCTTTGCTGTCGAGTGTAGTTAAAATGTTTCCCTCATGTGAAAAACTAGGACTCGACCGCACTAGTCTTATTCATCATGAGATTAAGGTGATTGATGGGGCTCGTCCTATAAAACAGAGATTTTATCCAATTTATCCAGCGGTACAACAAGCCGTTTGGCTTGTGCAATGCACCCCGGACGATGTGCCGGCTAATGGATAAGGTTATTCCTCACCAGATGCATGACCGGGTATTTGTTTACCTTGACGAACTTCTGGTTGTTTCGGCAACATTTGAAGAACATATTCAGATCTTATTGGAAGTGGCTAGATTACTTGCAAAAGCTAATCTGACCATAAATGTTGAAAAAAGCAAATTCATGCTCAAGGAAACTAAGTACTTAGGTTATGTTATCGGTGAGGGATGCCTTCAGGTGGCACCAGACAAGATTGGAGCCATAGTTGAATACCCAGTGCCTAAAACCGCTAGACAAATCCGCCGCTTTCTGGGATTGGCTGGGTGGTATCGAAGGTTTATCCGTAATTTTTCTATTCTTGCTGCACCAATTTCTGATCTTCTAGTGAAAGGCAGTAAGCTCGTCTGGAATGATACAGCTCAATAAGCTTTTCAAGATTTAAAGCAGTCACTAACATCTGATCCGCTCCTGGCCCACCCTCATTTTTCGAAGGAGTTTTTTATTCAGTGTAACGCGTGTAAATCAGGCATTGGAAGTGTTCTCTTCCAAATACATGATAATCAGGAACATCCCATTGCTTTAATGAGTCGGAAACTCAACAAATCCCAACGAAACTACGCTGTCACATACCTTGAATGTCTGGCGGCAGTAGAGAGCGTGAAAAAGTTTCGCCCCTATATTGAGAGATATGAGTTCACGATCATTACGGATCACAGTAGCTTAAAATGATTGATGAACCAACGAGATCTCGAGGGACAATTAGCTAGGTGGGCTCTGAAATTACAGCCATACAAGTTTAAAATCGTGTATAGGAAAGGTAGCCAAAATACTGTACCGGATAGCCAGTCGAGAATGTACGTGGATGAACTCGATTTAAGCTAAATTTCGCCTTTGACCATTGATTTAAATTCTCCTGAATTTGATAATTCCGAGTATCAATCAAAAATTTTAGCCTTGCAGCAAAATCCAAATGTCATCTCTAATTATCAAAGACGTGGGGGAAAATTATTTATTTATATACCGGAGAATGCGGATACACATACGGAAATTTCTCCCTGGAAATTATGTGTTCCCGCAAAACTGACTGGGTCCCTCATTGAAAAAGCTCACTTACCACCTTCAGCCGCGCATCAAGGAATTGCCAAAACATTATCGCTACTTAAACGTCACTTTTTCTGGCCGTCTATGTCATTAAAAGTTTCCAACTTTGTGAACAATTGTGAAATTTGTAAAAGTAGCAGACCCGTTAACTTTTCGACACAACCATTTATGGGTAAGCAAATCTATCCATCTCGACCGTTTCAACGAGTTTATGTTGATTTTCTAGGCCTATATCCTCGTTCTTTAAATGAATACACACACTTAGTCATTCTACTGGATCAATATTCACGATTTCCCGTTCGGGAACCGCTGCGTTCATCCTCAGCTAAAAATCTTATATCATTTCTGGAAAATAAAATCTTTCATCTTTTTGGAGTCCCTGAGACTATTTTCACAGATAATGGCGTACAATTTGAGTCTGTAATATTTGAGGAACTACTAAAGAAATACAATATTGCCAACGACTCAATCGTTCCATACTAGCCGCTATTCGTTCCTACATCACTGATAATCATCGTAAATGGGATGAACATATCGCTGAAATTGCGGGTGCGTTACGAAACTTTGTACATTCGTCTACCAAGTTTTCGCCGCATTAGCTCGTATTCGGTTACCATAAAATTATACATGGCTCACAGTATGAACTTTTAAGGAAAATAAATTTACTGTGGCTCAACAAGTCGTGTTGAGAAATCTTGAAGCTGCACATCGAACTAATGCCACCAGGTATAATTTACGTAGTATTAATAGGGAATTTTCGCCAGGGCAAAGAGTATTCGTACGAAACTTTGTTCAGAGCGATGCAAGCTCCATTTACGTTCGGTGAACAAGGACCCCCCCGTCGACTGCTACCTAGCAGGCAAATGTGCTGCTGTCTCCGAGAAGGTAAATGGGGAATTTTTTTCTGGTTAACACGTATGGGGATTTGCACAACATATTTAAGTTAGCTTAGATATGAAGTCGCAACGAACCATGACGTGTTACAATGTTATTAGGGCAATTAGCAAAATGTATACTTTTAATTTAATGGAGCAACATTTTTTGTGTCATAAGCAACGTAGGACAGGTTAATTGAGGAGTCTTTTGCTCATGTTAGTTGGTTAATAAAAATCAGGAAAAATAATTCTTTTAATTATTGGAACGCGTATGTCTGTGGTCACAAAACAAAGGAATGTAAGTCGAGTTAATGTGCCCTTTTACCGTAATTACTGTTTACAAATAATGATTCTTAGTTTTAAAAACGATTTCCTGAAAATGCAAATTATCGAGTTGTGCCCCTTTTGTTTTACAAGCACAGATTATACTATTATATCAACATTAAATTAACTTCATTACAAAAAAAATCACCTTTTCCTAAAATTTCAACTACAACAAAAATCCTGTCACTCACCATGTAAATCATCTTTCCGGAACATATTTTCTAAAGACCAATTACAAAATTTCAAACACTGTTTCATTCGTAACTGGTAAACAAAAATTTTTTTTTTATAAATTATGATACACAAAAAAGATGTCGAGTTCACGCAGAGCTTTTAAACACCTTAGTTAATATTTTATTTACTGGCCATTGTGTATAGCAAATAGCAGCAGCAGTCCAACAGATACATAAATGAGATATGGAGTTGATAATAAATTTTAAATTAAAATTAAATTAGAAAAATACAACTTTTTTTTTCATACTGGTTGCCTTTCTAATTAAATTTATAAACAGGAAATTGGTTTGTAAGTTTGGAAGGGAAGGATGGCTAGTAAAAAAAAAGTGAAATAAAAAGAAAAGGGAAACAAAATTTAAAAGCTCATTTCTTGCGTCGTATACCAAACAAAATGATGAACTTTTTTATTTTTTTCACTTTATGAGTTTTTATAAATTTATTTATGTATGTCTCCTCATGTTTTCAATAAAAAATTATAAAAAAATTGTTCTATTTATTTGGATACACATATGTATATAACAACACCAACAACAACAAAAAAAAATTATTATTTATTTAATTTATATTATAAATAAAAAAATATTTTATTTTTATAGATTTTTCGGGTCAAAAAATTGTTATTGTTGTACGAAATAAAATTTTAACCGGAAGAATGAGGCCATTTAAAATTCTCATTCACTCAAAAATTATGTGTAGCAGCAAATTAATTTCGTTTGTTTTAACATTATAACCCTTTTTTATTTTGTTGTTGTTTGGTGTGAGTTTGGAGCCTTCTTTTTCGTAATCTTTTGTTTGTAAAATATTATATGACAAAAAATATTAAACTTTTAAAATATTTTTAGTTGTATTTGTAACGATTTTTAATTTTATTTTTGTTTTTTTTTATTGGATAAATGATTAGGAAACGAATTTAAATTTGGGTTACTCCTTTATATTCGTACAACAAAATTATAAATTAAATAAATTTTTAAATGATTTGATTTTGGGAAAAAAAATTTGTGGAATCAACAAACAATACTAGAATACTTTGGTAGGTAGGACTAACGTTTATTGACGAAATCTGAAGATAAACTTTTTCAAAAAGGATAAACTGTGAGCAAAATTTACGGCTTATAAAATAATAGTTTTTGATTAATTCTCGACAGAAGGAAATCTCTAATCTTATAATGCAAATTTTTTATTTTATTTTATTTTTATTTTAATAATTATAAATGTTTTTAAATTACAAAATTTTTACATTAGAATACCCTTTATTACATGGACGATACAACTGAAATCCTCAAAAAAAGATTAAATGCCCTACATTGCTGTAAGAGCAATTATTTAAATAAATAAATCGTCAATCGTTGAAAATTTCTTTTTCGAAAGACCCCTGGTGACAAGAATTTGTTAATAATGTATGTAAATAATTGCAAATACTAATCCCGCTTACAAGGTAAGAAGAATTCATTAGCCTCGTCCTATTAAATATAGGTTAAATCATTTGCATATACGATTAGACGACTTCTCAAATTTATCAATGATGTATAGTATTTTGTTTTATGGTTCTACAAAAATTTAAATATGTAAAGACATTATCCGAAATTTATATGATCGTATTTTCTCTTTAGCAAACAGATTCAATGTGAGAATTCCAAAAGAGAGTTTTGTTAAAAATTATCGTAAAATTTTGAATAGCATCAGTAAAGTAATGCAAATTCAATTGACCGATATTTTTGGGAAATCAAGCGTATTACCACCATTACATGATTTTAATTCCTTTCTTAATTTTTTATAAATTTATAATTTATTTGAAGTTAATATCTGCAAATTGTAAAAGAATTTAATCCAGTTTCGAACTGATGCACTTATGTTTATGAAACAATTAATCCTCTCATCAGGCCGCGGCGATTGGACCAATTGTACCACAATTTTAATTCTATGCACACAGAATGCACTGTGCAGGTTGTATTAGCGAATTATACTAATACAACCAAATTCTGTTATAATTTTTTGTTTGTTCGTCATCGTCACATTTGAAATCTCGCAAAATCGCTTGGATATTATTATAGACGAATTAAATACTTAAGCCACACAAAGCAATATTCGTTTTTCCATAAGTAACATTGCAACCCTGGATGTGTGTTAGTGTAAATTTTGAATAATATTGAGAATAAAATGAATTGTTGTTAATACAATATTTTACCAATTACGAAGCATGAATCTGCAAGGCGGAGTTTAAAAAGTTTAAACGGGAATTTCTTCGGGAATATTGATGCAAAAAACAAACATTCATGAAAACGAAATAACAAAAAATTCCCGTTTTCAAATTTTAAACCCCGCCTTGAAGAATGATGATTCCTAATTGGTAAAATATTGTATTATCAACAATTCGTTTTATTCTCAATACTATTCAAAATTTACACTAACACATATCCAGGGTTGCAATGTTACTTATGGAAAAACGTATATGGCTTTGTACATCTTGAGTATTTAATTCGTATTTAAACTATCGCAGCGGCAATCCATTCTTTTGTCAAAGGATTTGAAAGAATTGAACATTTTGGCTCCAAATGTTCAGATATATGGAGCAATAAATTGTCATCGTCATTTTAAAAAAAATTTCAAATCAATTGCACCATGCATGTAATTCCGAATTTTTTTAATTTTTCATATTTGATTAATTGGCAAAATTGTTGGTCGGAATAATAGGAACAACTTTGCTGAAGAAAGTAAAACGAAAATCTTAATTGTTCAAGCGCAAACATATTGGGTCAACGTAAAAACGGGTGTACATTTTGACAAATTTTTGACTCTGAGCCAAAACATGTCGAAAGCGATATCTCAAAAATTTTAATTAACTTTGAAATGGAAGCACCATGGAATTCAGCGTACATACTTGAATTCGACTTACCTCGTGGGTGCCCAGCTTGTCACAAAAAAAAACTCAGCTATTCAACCAGAGTGTAATAAAGACGCACAGAAACACAATTTACTAAATTTCGCTTGATTTTATTTTCTTTCGACCGAAAGGTGTAAGTTTACTGAAAAAACGTAGGCCTACATAAAAAAGTGAAAATAACCAGTAGAACAAGGTATGAAGCAATTGGGTTTATATTTCCATCAAGTGGACAGGGCAAGCTATCCGAAACAATTTTTGTTATTAAGATAAAAAGGGTTGGGTATGTGCGATTTCTTAAAATGTTCAAACCTGATGCTACACTATAACCGTTTACTAAAATCTCTGAGATGTTACCACACCTGGTGCTTATATTTCCATAAAATCGATAGGTCCTTCTTAATTTTTAAAACCTAAGTAGCTAACTAATTTTGTATGATTTTAATGTTTTTGCTTAATTTTTTTGAAGATCACACTTTACCAAATTCGCTTGACTTTAATTTGTTTCTTAATTTCTGAAACACAATTTATTAATTGCGTATGATTTAATTTATGTCTTAATGTTTTATAAAGACACAGAATCACCATTTACTAATTTCGCTTGATTTTAATAGCTACTTTAAATTTTTTTAGAATCAAGATATAGTACATTCGCATAATTTAATTTCACAAATTTGAATCACAAATTAATAATGTCCATTGATTTTAAATTTTCTCTTAATTTTTTATACAGGTACGGAAACGCAATTTATTAAATTCAATTTAGTAAATTCGTTTGATTTTAATTTTTGTCTAAAGTTTTTATAAAGACACAGTAACAGAATTTACCAATATCGTATGAAACAGAAACACAATTAGGTATCTAAATTCGCTTGATTTTAAAAGCTTCCTTACATATGTATTTTAGAAAGAGAATTTGAAAATTCTCAAGATTTAATTATTTTTCTTAATTTATTTTTAAAAGCATAACTTACCAAATTCGCTTGATTTTAATTTATTTCTTTAATATTATATAAAGGCATATAGATACCTAATTTATTAAATTTGCTCCATTTTAATTTTTGTCAAATTTTTTATAAAGACACAGAAACACCATTTACTAAATGGCTTGATATTAATAGGTTCCTTACATTTTTTTAGAATCAAAATATAGTAAATTCGCATAATTTAATTTTTTCGATAATTTTTTATAAAGACCAAGAAGTACAAATTAATAATTTCCTTCGATTTAAATGTTTTCTTTAATATTATATAAATACATACACAAAAACTTAATTTACTAAATTCACTTGATTTGAGATTTTGTCTTAATTTTTTATAACGGTACGGAAACGCAATTTAGTAAATTCAAATGATATAAATTTTGTTGAATTTTTATAAAGATACAAATTAATAATTTCGCTTGATTTTAATAGCTTTCTTACATTTTTAGAAATACAATTCAGTAAAGACGCATGATTTAAATTTTGTTAATTTTTTATAAAGACACACAAGTTAACAATTTTGTTGGATTTAATTTCTTTCGTTACATTTTTATAAAGGCACAGAAACATGATTTAGTAAATTCTCTTTACGTAAATTTTTGTCCTAATTTTTTATAAATACACCGGAATACAATTTACTTAATTCGCTTGATTTTAATTTTTTTCTCAATTTTTAAAACACAATTAACTAATTTTGCATGAATTATATGTTTTTGTTATTTTTATTTTTAAATCACAATTTACAAAAATTAATTATTTCCCTTCATTATAATTTTTTGTTTAATTTTTTATATAGCTATTACTTAATTTGCTAAATTCACAGGATTTTAAATTTTGCCTTAATTTTTTATAAAAGTGCGGAAACACAATTTAGTAAATTCGCATGGTTTAAATTTTGTTAATTCTTTACGAGTATGAATAACCAGAAACCCAAATTAATAATTTTGTTGGATTTAATTTCTTTCTTTAATTTTTTATAAAGGCACAGAAACATGATTTAGTAAATTCCCTTGATTTTAATTTTTGTCTTAATTTTTTAGAAATACAATTTCATTTAATTTCAGTGTCTTTCTTAATTTTTAAAACACAATAAACTAATTTTGCATGATTTAAATTTTTTTCTGAATTTTTTTTCGAAATCATAATTTACCAAATTGGCTTGTTTTAATTTGTTTAATTTTTTATAAAGGAACACAGAAAGTCAATTTACTAAATTCGCTTGATTTTAATAGCTTCCTTACATTTTTTTGGAATCAAAATTTAGTAACTTCGTATAATTTAATTTTTTCAATAATCTTTTATAAAGACCCAGAAGCCCAAATTAAAAATTTCCCTTAATTTTAATTTTCTACTTAATTTTAAAAAAATGCATTGTACGATATTCGCATGATTTTAATTTAATTTTTTAAATTTTTATAAAGATACAGAAACCTAATTTACCAAATTCGCATAATTTTAATTCCTCTCTGAAATATTTTATTAAGGCATACAAACACAATTTTTAAAAATCGCTAAATTCAGTGTGTTCTATTCCAATATACCATATAATTAATAAAAATGGCGGTACACGCTTGTGTACCGAGAAGAAACACAAACTTTCCTTATTTATTAAATTCACTGAATTTATTGTGACACCAATTTTTTGAAAAGTATAATTTAAATACAGTTTTCACTTGCTTATAATAATTTTATTAATTCTAGGTATATACAAAATTTAATTTTTATTGTCTGTCACCACCGAAACGCGATTATTTATTTTATTTTACATATTTGTACATGTAGGAATGTAAAAATCGACTGTGTGTGGTGTATTAAGCACAATTTACTAAATTCGCCTGATTTTAATGTTTACTTAATATTTTTATAAAAACATAAAAACACAATTTACTAAGTTCGCTTGATTCTAATTTGTGTCTTAATTTTTTATAAAGGCCCAGAAATATTTATATACATTTAAAGTATTGAAAACATTAATTAGCGGTTCCGTACCATTAAAATTGTTCGACCTAAATGGAATACGTAACAAGTCCGACCGCGATCTAAGTGCTCGCTGAGGGGCGTAAATACAAAAATTCTCAAGGAGCTCAGGACAATCGATTTTAGAACATAACAATAAACGATTTACGTATGGTTCACGAACAAAACAATGATTCGAGTTAGGCAAATGTCGCAGTGCATAAATCAGAAACTGCTTTTGATACTCTCAACTCCATCAGAATGAGTCTGATAGGATGGATTCCATATCACTGAAGCATATTCTAGAACTGATCTAACATAAGTCAAGTTAAGGGATTTTAACGTATAAACGGGTCACAAAATTCCCTCACATTATACGCTTGATAAAACTCAATAAAGAGTATCCTTAACCTACTATATAATCTATATGCTTATTGAAAGACAAGTTATACAAATAACAGAGACTCTACTGATCTGTGTATCTAACAACACGTATGGGGTATCTGCACAAGACAGCCTCGACCTGCTCAATAGAACTTTATATTTAATCGTATTCAAGGGCAACTTATTCCTTACGGACATTCACAAAAAACATCAAATTTCTCTTGCATACGTGCAGAATCAACTATAGAATTAATATTCGCATAGATTTTTAGGTCGTCGGCATAAATAAGACAAAATTTGAAACACTGGACAACATCATTAATGAATATCGTAAATAGAAGTGGTCCAAGATGGCTGCCCTGTGGAACACCGGAAGGTATCTGAAAAATGAAAGATTTCGCTGCTGAGATCCTTAAGCATTGCGGTCACCTAGTTAGATAGGACATCATCCATTTAATTGGAATAAAATCGGATCCAAAGTTATACAATTTTTGAATCAAAAGTATGTATGTATAAGTGATATCGACTTGTTCACGTGATCCAACAATGTTGAATGGATCACTCGAAAAAACCATGAGGTTAGTAATCGTAGATCTGCCCTGTATAAAGCCAAGTTGACGCGAACTTATTCTATGTCTTATGTCAAACTATATTCTAGACTTCACCAAATAGTCGAAAAGCTTAGGAATTGCCGAGAGGATCAAAATGCCTCTATAATATGTAACATCACTTCTACTACCTGACTTAAAAATGGGAATAACAAATGAATTTTTCCAAATATCAGGAAATATTCCACTAGAAAGACTAACCTTACACAAATAACAAAGCGGTTCCAACAAAGAAAGGGCACACCTATTCAGGATCAAAGGTACCACCCTGAATACATCCGTACTACCTGCAGTATTTAAACCGTTTAATCCCTTTATAATTTCCGAGGGAGAAATTTGGATTACGACATTTGATTTATAGATATAGTCAAAGAATAGAATAGAAACTGTCAAATGTGCTCTTAAAAAAATTAGCAAACGCGTTACAAATTTCAGATGAACCCGAAACGGAGTCATTATTATATGTCATAACCTTTGGGTAACCTAGTGATTTTCTTCTTTTATTTATTTATTATTTTTTTTTAAATGCTGCCAATGGCTTTATTCTTGAATCTTTCTAAATAAGAAACTAACAAGAAGTAATCAAATCTTAAGCTAAAATTATTACATATTTCAAGTCTTAACCAATGTTAATACTTATTGTTGGTGCTCACAATTTAATTAATTTAGATTATACTTATACATATGTACATATGTATAACATCAACATTTAATAAATTTACAGGTTCACAGGTTCATCAGTCCGAGTGGATCTGTTCTTTTCAGTCGCCTAAATCGTGGCTGTTTTAATATATCCCTGGCCAATTCGTTGGGATGCGCTTCTAGTTTTGAATAATGTTTAGAACTGAATTCTATAATTGTTTCTTTAATAGTTTTAATCCCAAGGTCATCATGTATATTACTATTTCGAATGTACCACGGAGCATTAGTAATACTTCGAAGTATTCTCGCTTGAGTTCATTGCAGGAGCTCTCTGTTTGAAGCGCTGGTGGATCCCCATAACTGAATACCATATGTCAATATGGGTTTGATTATCGCTTTGTACAGTAAAACTTTATTGGCTAATGACAACTGAGATTTCCTTCCCATCAGCCAATACATTTTGGAAAATGTCATTTTTATTTGGTTGCGCTTAGTTTCAATATGGTTTTTTCACGTTAACCTTCTATCCAGGTGCAAACCTAAGTATTTGACCTTCGTTTGTTGAGGAATATTTTTATTGTTTAATTTCACTGGTGGGCAGGTGCGTTTGTTCAGCGTGAATGTGATGTGAGTTGATTTGTTTTCGTTCACTTTCATTCGCCATGTCTTTAGCCAGTCCGCGATTTTGTTTAAATGATTCTGTAACTCCTTTGAGGCAATTTCGGGATTATTGTGTGACACGTGACACCAGTATGGCCGTATCATCGGCAAATGTTGATATTGTTACTTTGTTGGTTACAGGTAAATCGGCTGTGTACAACAAGTATAATATTGGCCCTAGAACGCTGCCTTGCGGGACACCTGCATTAATATCATTTAAGCAAGTAGTTGCGCCATTTTGTTTGACCATGTATTGCCTTTGAATAAGGTAGTTTCCCAAAATTAAGTGAAATTTCTTCGGTAGAAGCTCTTTAATTTTGTATATTAACCCATCGTGCCAAACTTTAGCAAATGCTTGTGCTATATCCAAGAAAGCAGCAGAACAATATTTCTTTTCCTCGAAGGTGATTTTGATTGCGTTTACAATTCTGTGAATTTGCTCTGTGGTACCATGTTGGTTTCGGAACCCAAATTGATGGTCTGGTATAACGCGCCGTTCTTCTAATATTGGTTTCAGTTTTGTTGGTAACATTTTTTCAAATAGCTTTGATATTGTGGGCAGCATGCTTATTGGACTATATGATGAGATCTGCGTTTCATTTTTTCCAGGCTTATGTATCATTGTGATCAAAGATATTTTCCATTTTTGAGGAATATAACTGGTTCGCATGATCGCGTTGAATATGAATGTTATTAGTTTTATGCATTTGTCTGGCAATTCCCTTATCATTTTTCCAGTAATGAGATCATAACCTGGTGCCTTTTTCGGGCTTATGCAATTTTTAATTGTATTCTTAACTTTCTTCCAGTTATACTTTATAGGTTTGTTGGATAAAGCATCATCCATTTGCTGGGGTAGCACGAAATTATTATCTTCTTCGTGTGGTGCGAATACTGTTGTTAGATGTTCAGCAAAAGCAATGGCTTTTTCTTCATCGCTTCTCACCCAATTTCCAGTTGGTAGTCTAATCGGTGGATTCGAATTTGTTGGCCTTTTTAAATGTTTTGTTGCCTTCCATAAAGAGTAATCTGCCCTCTCGGTTGCCGAGAGATCACTTAAATAATACTGGACGCTTTGGTTTTCTTCTTCCCGCAAAGCAAATCTTAAGGCCTTGATAGCTCGATTTAATTTCCATTTCAATAACGGTGATTTTGTTTGCTGCCATAGCTGGCGAATTTTCCGTTTTTCCTGGATTAGTTCCTGTATATTATGTGACAGTTTATTAACTTTTTCAGAACTACTTATGACAGGTGTAGCCTTTTCAGCTGATAAAGCCATGACGTCTTTTAAATTTTCGGCCGCCGCATCAATATCAGCTGGTGTGGTCAAAGGAATATTAAGTAGGCAATTTTGTTCGACTAGCCTCCTATATTGATCCCAATTAGTTTGCTTGTTTGTAAGACGGTTGGGTATTTCACTGTTACTATTACCGGTGAGTGATCAGAAGACAGATCATAACAATCGGTGGCCTTAGCATATGTACGTGGAATGCTCTTAGTTACACAAAAGTCGATTAAATCAGGAATTTTCTTTTTATCCGTTGGCCAGTAAGTTGGATTACCGGCAGATAAATAATCCAGGGACTCTTCCTCTATAGCTTGATAAAGTTGTTTGCCTTTCGGCGATGTTAATCTGGAACCCCAATAAGTATGTTTGGCATTGTAATCACCTCCCGCAAGAAATTTATTACCCAGCTGGCTAAAATAATCCAAGAACTGGAGTTTTTTTATAGCATGTTTTGGAGGACAGTACACTGCCGATATGACACAGTTTCCAGACCACTCTAGAAGACAGATGCTCGTTGATTGTAAATGTTCTTTCTCATATTTCGTAAGTTCATAGTGCTTTAATCTTCTTTTAATCAATACAGCTGTGCCTCCATGTGCTTTCCCATCTGGGTGCTTAGTGTCATAAATAGATTACCCATTAATTTTGAAATAGCTATTTTTGGTGAAGCGTGTTTCGGATATTAACATTATGTCAATATTGTGCTCAGTGAGGAATGCTTGAACCTCCGCTTTATGTTGCGCTAGGCCGTTTGCATTCCATATAGCTATTTTGATGATGGTCATTTTTGACTTTTTACAACTATCTGCGTCAGCGTGTTCATATTCTGCATCATTAGATCCATGGTTCTCTCCATCATCGCCATGAAGCTTTGCATCATATTAGTCAATTTGTTTAAAGCTTTTGAGATGTTTCCCTCTTCACTTGCTTGCACTTTAGGAGCCGTACCTTTAAGAACACTTGCGTATGAAACTCCTTGGTGCACACTACCGTTTACAGTTGCGTACTGATTTCCATTTTGAGCGTTTGGGTTTACAATTTCTGGGCGTGCTGGTTTTTTAGCTGAAGAATGGAGATTAAGCATTCGTTGTTCAGTTTGCTGCTTTGGATTGATTCTTCTCTTCAATTCAAGATAAATTGGGCACCCTCTATAATTAGCTGTGTGATTTCTTATAATTAGCTGTGTGACTTAACACACTGTACCGGCCCATTTCTTTTCCTGGGTTCTTCGATGGTAACCCTTCTGTGCAGTAGATATTTTAGGTCATATATTGCATGTTTGCCTTTGACCTTTTTATTGTCTGGTTCTAATTCCAGGCGGGACAATGGCTGCGGTGCCTTCTTCCGATTAATACTATTGGTAATAGATTTGCATTGGAAACCTTTCTCAGCGAGAGCAGCTTGTATTTCGTTTGCATCTACGTAGCTCTCTATTCCTTTCAATACTACAACTAATCCTTTTTGGCTCTTTAGTTGGTACGTGTAGTAATGTTTACCAACTTGATCGAAATGCTTGATTAACGCTCTGTAAGCATCAATATTGAGCGGTTGAATTTTTGTTTCTTTTATATCTCCTCTTTTGATAACGGAGATATAAAATGCACCTTCCGTAATAAACTCGATCGTTTTTGCAAGTTCTCTATTTGATTCTTCCCTCAAATAGATTGGTGGCGGCTTCTCAATTTTTGGAGTTTTTTCGGGCGCCGGATCTTCAACAACCAAGCAAGAATACCTATTGCCATGTGTTAATTCAACGGTAGCTAACTTAGTGAATTTGTTCGCGCTTGGACTGGCCGCTGATCTAGGGCTTCTGCGGGGTCAATGCACTTCCATTGTTTATATTATCGTCAATATTTGTCGACGATGCACTTTTATTTTCTTTATGGTTCAACACACCAAAGTTATTTAAATTAATTTCTAGTTCATTTTGATTTAAATTGCCTGGTAAAGCAATTTTTTGAGCATTTAAAAGTTGTTGTCGCTTTGGACTATGCTGCACATTTCCACTTTTATTAATAATTGAGGTCGTGACGTTCGGTGACAAATCGCTTGCGGACATCGCTGTCTGCTGATTTAGCCCAGCCTTTTTTACTTGAGGCGGAGAATTGAACATCACGATTTCACTTACTTTTCACATCACAAAATTTTTTTTAAAAATAAAAAAAAAATTTAAAACTGCTGATTCAACTTTTCACACAAGTAATAAGTAAATTATTTTAAATGTTTACTCGGTGGTAGTAAAATTGCAACTGATTTTCCGAAACGGAGTCATTATTATATGTCATAACCTTTGGGTAACCTAGTGATTTTTTTCTTTTATTTATAAACGCGAAAAATCGTTTCGGGTGATAAGAAATTTCACTTTCGATTTGTATCAAATACATGTTATAAAGAAATTCATTGAGCACCTTAAATTATTCACATAATACACGATATTTTAATTCGCCGTTTTTCGCCTTCATTTCCTGTTGGCTATGTTTTTAGAGCGACGATTGTACCATGGCTCAGTGTAAACACATTAATAATTTTGCTTGATTTTAATTCCTGTCTTTAAATTTTTATAGAGATACAGAAAAATTTGCATAATTTTCATTCATCTCTTAATTTTGGTTAAAGACCACAATTTGGTTTTTGAACCACAATTTACTAAATTTGGCTCTGAACTAAATAATAATTATGTACTAAAGGTAGAAATATATTTTGCTGTATTAATTAAATACATTTTCAGGATGAACTGTGTTCCGCGTTATTGGTTGTGCATTTTGCGTTTTGCTCAATTTGAATAATATAAGAATAGACCGCTATAGCGAAGTGACGTTTCCATATAAAATTGTAAAATAGCTTGTCTCAAACATCTGCAGCGCAAATTAGCGTTGTGACCGATCCGGTAACTATAGTAACAATAGCCTTTTGGCGGGTCATTCTATTCTATTTCTCTTTTTTTTTTTTTTTTTGTGAATTTTTGAGCTACATTAACACATTTTCCATATTTATTTGTGCTATACTTTAGAGCGTAAGGGCTAATTTGTTTAGCTTTAGCGACTCGTTTTATATTGTAAAATATTTATTTTGTATTTTTATTTGGGATATGGTGTATTGATTGACAAAAATTCCAGTCGCATACCAATATGCTAGATTTCAAACGATCGAATGCCAATTTACCGAATTATTATAATTACCAATAAATTATTCAATGGTCAAGACCAATTGTTTAACTATATGAACATGATATATAATTTACAACAAATACTGGAAAACGATAATAAACATTTCATATAAGTATAAACATATAATTTACGATTTCATATCCATAAAATATTATGTAAACAAAAACAAAATGAAAAAAATTAATTTATTTATGAAATAATTTGTTGAAATTTATTATTCAATTTTATTGTATAAATATTTATGATTGGCCAATAATAATAATAATTATTATTAATATTATTATTACTCCATAATATTATAACTGTTATTAATAACCCTGTTTTAATGGGTTAATTTTATTTCCACCGCGTGCGCTACAACTTTTTTTTTTTTTGCCTGAATTTTAAAATTCTGTGCCACAATAAAAATTATTTGAAACAATTCCGTAAACTATGTTACATGTATACACAATAAATATGTATATGCTATATGAAACAAAATAAAAAGCTTTAAGCTTTAACTTTCATAAAACGAAATAAATAAATTGACAACAACAACATTTTTTTTTTAATTCGTTTAATTTTTATTTTTATTGGTAAAATGGAATCATTTTCTGTTTTTATTTTTTATTGAAAATCACCAGCAAGCCCCAATACACGTTGGATTGGGAACATATACACAGTACAGAAGTATATGGAATAAAATTAATTGGACAATTAAATTTTGGGATCACTGTAAATTTGGTGATTACTAGTGATCCCTTTTTGTTGTTATTGTTGATATTGCTTTTTGTAGTTATGTACTGTTTTGTATTCGGCACCAATATACATACATACATACATTATAATATAAAAGTGGGGCAAAACATTTTAATTCTTTCATCCTTGAGTTTGGGAGATTATAGTACATACATGGGTTGATGGTTGACTTTAACCATTTTATAAACGGATACTGTTAAATGTATACAGCGCTTTTAGGTTCAATTATACAACACAAAAGTGGTTTAGAAGAAAAATAGCAACAATTTACTTTGAGGGCACATCACAATCTGCATACTTATAAAATTTATGAGCTTTTATATATAATATTCACGTTTTCAACTCTTTTTTTTTTGTTAAATTATGTTTTTCACTTTGGTTGGCTAATTTTTGAGATTCGGAAGGTACAAAATTGCATAAATGTATATTTTAGAATGAAAACAATCATACAATAACATCTTAATAATTTATGGTTTGTTTGTTTACAACAAACACGCTCTATCGTCGTCATCTTGTAATGTAGAGTGAAAATATAAAGTCTAGACAATTCCGTTTCTCAGTAAACAAGTAGATAAAGGTCACCACTATTATGTACCATCTTACACTACACAACATCTTTTTGTGGTGCGCAGTTATTGTTTAGAATTTTTTTCAATTTTCTTCACCGAAATAAATTAATCCCAAGAGAGTTGTGTCGTCTTTTTGTTTTTGTGTGTTTTTGAATCTAAACCTTAAATCTATATTACGATTATTAAAGATAACAATGGAACATAATTTAACTCCTCTTCTCAGTATATGTATAGCCGGATTGCCAGAAAATCATTTTCATAAAATAATAGCATCACACAGTATATCAAATCTGATCACAAACAAAAAAATCAAAATTCTACGAAAAAAAAAAAAATTAATGATGACCTTAAGGATTCAAAGGTTTTTGTGGTACGCTTCGAACAACAATCTCAAAATAATGAGTACGAATATTTTTTAACAAATGGGAACTCGCTTAAGGGAAAACGAACGATTTTTTTGTTTACTTGGTATTTTTTTTTTTTTTTTTTTTGGTATACGTTTCATCCCATCTATCTCGTATCTGTCTGTATAATGTATTGGATAAACAAAACAATAGTCCAAACACTCAAAATATCATCTGGGTATCGTATCGTATTCATTTTTATGTGTGGTACTTTTTTTTTTAGATCCTTCCCACGAACATTTTTAGTCGGTATATATTTTGTAAATCGCGTGAGGGACATTAATTCTATCCACTTTGTTAGGTGTTTGTTGTTGCGCCGTATTTTGGTTTGGTATTCCTCGACCAAATTTGATGAAATTCAAAAATTATAAATCAGCTATATAAGTTTCAGTGTTTCTTAGCTAAAAGTAAATCTCGAAAGACCACCGAATATAAGTTGAGATTTTGGTTTAGCTAAGGATAAAACAAATGTATATGACCGTACATAATTTGGCTTCTGCATGCAAGGCATTAGGACGAAGAAGAATGATTTTACTGAAAATAATGTTACAAATATATTTTGATAGCGAAATTGGCTATGTATCCAACGCAACAAATTAGGAACTAACACTCAGAAGCTACTCGCCCCATACTCTCAGACAATTCCACGATACTACATATTCCTGTAAATCCGGCCATTCTTTCCATTTCTACTTGCTCGGCTAAGACTTTGCAATCATACCAGAATTCGATATGTCATATTATGATGTAGTATGTAGTTCGGTATTTAATGTCAGAATTTGGCATACCAAGCCAAAACTCAATAAAAAATTTTAGAATTCGATATGTCATATCATAATTCGAATTTATTTATGTTCAAAATTACAGTTAATGCTCTCTAAATTCAATATGTCTTAAATCAGCATTTGAATTTTTAGTGTCAGAATTCTACATATTGATTGATTGATTGATTCTGAATATACGACCAAGGATTTAGCAGGATCTCCCGGTAGTTCTAAGAATTTTTGACGCCGGGCCCCACCGTACACCCTTTTTTACATTTATTTGGAAGGATAGGGTATAGGATTGTTAGTATAGGATTGAGATCGACCCGATTACAAATATCTTGTTACCGACCAAACGGCGCAGTGGTTAAAGCTACGGCGGTTGGATCGGGAGGTACCGGGTTCCAATCCCTATAGGGGCGGGATGCAAAAGAAATTTTTCATCATCTGATTACGATCGGTGATGAAGATGAACACATCTATGACCCCCTGTTGAGAGTGCGGAATCCATGGGCCGACCCACCTTTCATGTCAGTACTATAGGCTGGCATGAAGCAATGCAATGTGCAGGTGGTTTAAACAAAGGCGAGTCTATAGCCGTACGTCGTCGAGTTGGCTGGCAACGGCGTAAGGTAGGATGTTAAAAGGGAACTGCGAAAGAGTTGGGAGTGCCTTGAGCCCCAGAAAAGATTGCAGAGAGAGAAACAAACAAACAAACATCTTGGCGGTCAATTGTTAGTATTTACATTTTTTCTACTAATTATACTTTACTACATTTTTTCCACAACTGCTTTTCCTCCTTGGCATCCTAAAGTCAAAATTAATTAGTTATTAATTACCCCTTATGTTTTTCCCGCCACCTTGCTACATAATCAAACTCTTAACGCATTAAGTTTAAATTTAAGTTTATTTTAATTTCTGTACACCTCTGTTAGGTTACTATCTGAGTGCGGCAAATAACCTTACTGTTAATGTTATTGTATGTTTTCCTTGGCTGATTTAGCTTCCAGAACCCGCATCTGGATATTTGTTGTACTCTTCTCAAAACAAGCTGAAATTAAGTTATCAACTGTAATTTACAAACTTTATTATTCAGGTTACATTTATTTCTACCCCCACCCTTTTCTTAGATTATAATCATGCATGTAATCGGTAAACTCAAATATTGGTTTATGTTAAGCCCGTTATGCGGCGGCAAGCCCTATTTACAATATTTTTTGGAATCAATTCAATAAATAAACTTACTCTGTAAAGGAACTTGTGTTAATTTTGCATGGTAAAATATGTTTACTAAATTTGCAAACCATTATCAGAAACTAAATAAATGATCAAACAGCAAATGAGATGGAATGACAAATCATTTTCCTATTTATCGTGATTTATTGCCTCTTATGCTAGTTCGAATCTTCCTTGTTCATTAAACTAATAATTTATTTACACTCAATTTACGCAAATTTATTATTAATTAATCAATTTTCCGCAATTGATAATTTAGCCACGGACCTCATCAATTTCGCACACATTATCCTCTCTTCATACAACATGGTGGTGAATAAAGTATTTGGGTTGTGACTCTGCTTTGTTCACCATTCACAACCAAGCTGTAAACGTATCCATTGAATTTAATTTTTGGCTTTTCCTCTTTTACTCCATTCCCCCCGATTAGTTTCCACAAAACTTCCATACAACTATCGTTGGCACTTTTTCACCTCCCATGTCAATTCTCAGTACTATTGTGTCAGCCGATTAGAATTCCTTGGTTTTTAGCATTTCTACCAACGAAGTTATAATGGTCCTTCACAGTTGATGAACACATTAATGACAATTATCGTGTCTTCCATGGTATTTTAGGAAGAATGCACGGAATGAAAAAACAAGAACATATATGACAGCTATGAAGCATTACGAACAATATTAGATTCACTAAACAGTAGGAAACAGTGGAATTCATCATGCCAAACAACGTTTACCCAAGTCTACATTAGATTCTTGCGAGCAACAACGAAATCGGGATAGACCAGGTAATTTACCAACACTTGATCAATTCAAACAGACGACGTGAATTTGAAGAAGATGAATTGGAACAACAACCGATGCTGGTTTTCATTAGATTTTTCCAACGGAATTTTCCTAAGGTTTGCCCAGTATCCTAGGGCAAATGCTGGATGTTAATTGTAAAAATTTGTATTAAGGTAAATATGCAGACAAAGTGCAGATTCGTACCACCTTAGTTGAATGGAGATATTATAAAAAATTGTTTAGCAAAATCATCAAGATGACGTCTCATGGGACTTGACCGGGCGCCATATTGTTACGGTCACCGTAATGAACCAAAATTCAACCTAGAATTGAATTTGAACGACGAAGCAATACACGGCTGTTTTATTTATAACATGAACGCATTTTGAGTATCAAAGTAGTCCGTCTAGGGAAATCAATTAATCGACTTTACAGTTAACCGATTAATCGACAATATTTTAAGAAAATTATTCGATTAACCGGTTAATCGCGATTAATTTTTTTAGCTGTAATATTTGAAAAAAATTACCAAAAATATTAAAAAAAAAAATTTAACAGTTTCAAGGTTTTATTTATCACATTACTTTACATTTAATTTCATTGTTTTATTTTAATTTTATATTTTAAATCCATATTTGTATTATACGTTCAAGGTATACTTTCTTATTGCTTTAAAAAGTAGTATTTTAAAAAAATCAAAGCGTTGAGTGGCTGAAATCCGAGCCTCAACCCTTATTTAGTGACGAAGTTTCCTGCCACGGAGAAAACCCTCTCACTAGCAACAGAAGTTGGCCGAGTAGTGAGCAGAGCTTTGTATAAATTGTCGAGAATTACGGATCTCTGTTTTGGCACATCGAATAATTTAAAATCATTTTTAACGTTTACGGAAGTAACTTGACTTGGAGTAGATATCGATGTAATGGCAGCATTTGTTTCAAATCCCATCATCGTTGGTGTTACAAATAAATTGACCCGTGATGAGTTTTTGAAAAAATGTCGTCAAACTAATAATTTAAAAACATCAATATTGGGTAAAGACATGGAAACAAGACAAATTTATGTAGGTGAGCAGCTTACAAAAACATCATTGTTTCTATTATCTAAAGCCAAGGAATGTCTTAGAGCTGGTAAATTAAAATTTGTTTGGGTGCAAAATGGTAAAATATTATGTAAAAGAGCGGAAGGCAGTTCAGTCATTAAAATTAATAGCCTGAGTCATCTTCAAAATGTCACAAAATATTTCTAATCATATTTTACCGTTTAGCCCCAACATAATTAAGCTAGATAAAATAGAAAACTTAACTTTTTTAAATAAAACCTCGTTGAAGATGTTATACCTGAACGCCCGTAGTATTAAAAATAAAATTGAAGAGTTAAATTGGATACTAAAATCAGCCAAAACTATAATTCATATAGTTGCATTAACGGAGACTTGGATGAACAACCAGAGTGATATCAACTGCTTAAATATTAACGGGTATGAAACAATTTTATGCGGGCGACCAAGTAGGTTGGGAGGAGGTGTCGGTTTTCTAATCCACAGTTCAGTTAAAACTTATGAATGCATTGAAAAATTTAGCGATAATCATGTCAGTTATATGGTTGTAAAGTTAATGTTGGGTAAAGACATCTTTCATGTTCATGTTCTCTATAATCCACCTACTTCTAAAAAGGATAGTTTTTAAATTTTTTTAAAGTTCTTTGATGAAAAGCTGAATAAATTCTCTACTGCCAAATCAATTTTTACTGGTGATTTTAATTTAAACATATTAGATACCACAAAATCAAGGGTTAAACGCTATCTGAATCTCATCAGTTATAATAACTTCAGCTTAATAAATGATATTACTCCAACAAGACCTGACTCCGAAACAATACTTGATCACTTATTAACAAATCAGTTAAATTCTAATATAACTAATAACTATCAACCATCTAGAACACTCTATGTCAAACCATAACTTACTTTTCTGCGAATTTGAGAATGATGCGATTGAAAATCATGTAGCAGATACTCCAAACTTTAAAAAAACTAAAATTGATTATAACCACCTTTTCGGAGTAATTACATCTAATTCAATAAATATTAAAGAAAGTGAATCCGTCGACACTATGTACGAGAAATTTAAAAATGATTTTAGTGAAATAATAAATAAGTGTTCTTCTGAAATTATTATACCAATCAAGCGAAAGGGGGGATTCTTTTAAAACCATGAATTGACTCTCAACTATCGGAAGTGATAAAAATTAAGTACTTTTGGTTTTGTAAATTAAAAAGTGCCCAAAAAAATAATGCAAGTAATTCTGTTATTGGTAAAATTGAAAATGAATTTAAGACCTGGCGAAACAGATATACATTTTTAAAAATAAATAAAAAAAAACAATACTTTAGTGATAAATTTAGAAGTAGTGCTAATAACCCATCCAAAACTTGGGATGCAATCAATAGTGTAATTGGAGACGGTGTCATGAAGTGCAAAGAGTTGATCATATTAAAATCAGAAAACAGAATTATAATTGGCAGAAATGAGGTCGCTAATATTTTTAATAATTTCTTTGCAGATGTCGGGGAATCGCTTGCTAATCATTATACTAACAAGCAATACATAGATACAATTTCGCCTGATATTGTTGATATTCCTTTCGATCTTTCCTCAACAACAGTTATTGAAGTGGAGGACGTTATAAATAACTTAAATGATACGAATTCACAAGGAATGGATAATGTTTCAGTTAAAATAGTAAAATTTTGCGAATATTTTCTGTCTGGCAACTTTGTAACCCTAATTAACAAATCTTTTCAATGTAGAATTTTTCCCGAAGATCTTAAATGCAGCAAAATTATACCAATTTTTAAGGGTGGTTGTAAGTCAGATAGAAACAGCTACCGTCCTATTGCTGTAATGTCAGTTGTCGCAAAAATATTTGAGACTGTTTTTAAAAGAAGATTAATGGATTTCGTTACCGCAAATAACATTTTGTGCAAGCAACAATATGGATTTAAACCAGCATCACATACAAATATAGCCCTGTACGGTATTGTGTCATATTTACAACGCCAAAAGCATCTTAAACAAAAAACAGCTGCATTGTTTATCGATTTAAAAAAAGCTTTCGATTCAGTCAATATTCACATTTTATTACAGAAATTAAACAAGATGGGACTTTGTGCAAAATCCTTAAACTGGCTGGAATCATATCTGTGTAATAGGAAGCAAGTGGTTATTTTGAAAGACGTATCTTCAACCGTAAGAAATGTTAATATTGGAGTACCACAAGGAAGCATATTAGGACCACTGTTATTCCTTTTATACATAAATGATATTTCAAAAATAACACTGCTTGGAAAGTTATCTTTATTTGCCGATGATATAGCTTTGGTATATAATCCTACTAGTGCCGCTGAATTAAATTTAAAGATGAACATGGACCTAATGTCGATATCTAAATGGCTAAGCAACAATCAACTACAAATGAACATCACTAAAACAAAATTTATTTTGTTTCATGATTACTTTCATCTCGATATCATCTACAACCAAACGCGCATAGAAGAAGTTGACCACTAGAAAGACCTTGGTGTTTATCTGGATAAACAACTTAACTTTAAAAAGCATATTGACGATTTATCTAGCCGTCTTTCAATTGTTGCTGCTGTTTTCAAAAGAATCTCGAACCTCATTGTTGACAGTGTAAAAAGAATAATCTTTTTTTCATTTTTCCATAGTGTCCTCTCTTATGGTATACCAGTTTGGGGTTATACGTTTAAACATAAACTGGATGAGCTACAAATTATTCAAAACCGAGCTATAAAAAATTTATTTGGTATGAATTCCCGTACAAGCGAGCACAGACCATATTCATCAATTATTTAACATTCTGCCAGTAAACTACACCGTTGAAATTAGGATGCTTTCATTAACGCATAACATGGTTAATAAATTAGTTCATACCAACACAACTTTTCTACAAAATGCTTTTCATCACCACTACCGCACTCGAAGGGCCTCTAACCTACATATAGGGAACATTCATCCTGGGTCACTTTTGTATTTGTAAATTACGCCATCTGTAAAACAACTTAACAAAACTCAATTTTCATCTGAAGTAAAAAAAATGTATTTGTCAAAATTAAAATCGTAAATTCATAAACTAAGATTTTCTTCTAACGTGGTATTTGATCGCTTACTAGGTATTATTATAATTTTTCATTATTTTGTATGTCACACTATACTATTAATTTGTTTTCTTAAGTTAACTTTAAGTTAAATCAAACTCAGTAAATTAAGTACAAACATATATAGCTATGTGTTATTTTTATATTTATTCCTTTAAGTTTATATTGTAAATTTTTTTATATATTTTATTTTTTAATATTTTTTTTATTTGCACTTGCCGCCGTGCAAATTGTACTTTTATTATTGCAATTAATTTTTTAATTTAATTTGTACAAAACAATATACATATAACATTTTTGTAAATCTTTGTGGATAGTCCTTGAATAAGCACATGCTAAGTTGGATGATTAAATAAAAACTAAAAACATCTAATTGTTTCCTGAGATCTGCCTCGGTTTCTCCGGTTTCTTTATTGTCAAACATATTCTGGATGTCGGAAGTTGAATCTCCCGAAGCAGAATCACAGTCGTTTTCCCCACATGATACACTATCCAATCGATGAATCAACTGCTCGGCGTACACAATAATTTGAAGTTTGGTGGAAAATTCGACATCTATGCTTGATTTTGGTACACTTTCTGTTTGTAGGTACATTATAAGGGAAATTAATAATTTATTTCGCCTTTGATTCATTCGTTCCTTTGATCTGCAAAGTAAATCTAGACTTAAAGGGGTGTCAAGTTCGCGCAACTTACAGAAGAGAAATTTATATGCTCCCTCACAAGTAAGCAGTGTGGCGTTTTCACTGCTTAGTTTTTGAACAATTACTTCTAATGGTTTCAGGACAGTTAGTATTTCCTCAAGAACTGGTATATTTTCTTCATTAAAAGGTATATCCATCTCAATAAGGGAATTTTTGATGCAATCTTTCAGTAGGATGAATCGTTCCAACATAGGAACGAGTGAATTCCACCGAGTGGGGCAATCCAGTAGAAGTTTCAATTTTTTGTTTTCTTGGAGCATAACATAGTTTTGTAGTATTTCATTTTTAATTGATGATTTCTTGAATTTTTTGATTATAGAACTAGTTTCGGATAAGGTTGATGCAGTATTTCTATAACAAAATAAAACTGGTTCGAAATCCTCACTCCCATACCCACACTCAAAATTCAAAACTAAACTTTCTTGGTTATGAATGACACTTGCATTATTTTTCAGATTCTCTGTTCCGTCACCCTCATTATCATCGTCTTGATCCAAAAAGCTATTACTACTATCATCTAAATCAATACTATTCTTTTGTGGTAGTTCAGTGATTTTTTTTATAAAATAAATCCTTTATTGCCAAATGAATTCTATGATTTTGACATAATTGACTTTCACAATTAATATCTTTTCCAAATTTAATCATGATAGCAGCTCCGTCATGCGTGATCCCCATTATATCTCTGTCAAAAATTAATCCAAATTCTTCTATTTTGTTTGTTACTAATTTTTTTAAGATATCCGAATTGATAGAACCATTAATTTCAACGAACCCTAAATCGTAGTTGTTATTGCTACTGTGCAATATAACATTTAAATATTTTTTTAATTTAATATCACTCCACTCGTCGATAGTCAAGCTAAATTTTAGACCGTGTTTTGTTTGTTTACACAAAAATTCTATGAGCTCCTGTTTCTTCTCATCGTAAAATGATAAGATGTGCTTCCAAATAGTAGATTCACTCTTAGGCATATCATATCCTTTTGATTTTACATAGCCTTTTATTGTTTTTATTTATTTATTTATTTGCAATATAAATTTTCCGACACTTTATTTTGAGCATAAGCTCATTCACAATAAAGTGCCAATGTTCAAGAAATAAGTAAGGGTCCACAAAGCAAAACATTTTCAGCATATAAAGTAAAATCGCAGCATATTAGTCCAATTGTTCACTGGTAGTACGATCCGACCTTCCTTGTAATGGTGACTAAACAATTTTTGGATGTTTCTGGAAATCCGTCGTGGAACTTTCTGCATCAGCAGTCCCGCAGGTTAGGCATTTCAGCATAGTTAGCGAAATGTTTAATCGATTTCGGTATACATATACCTATCAGGGAAAAAAAAATTTTAATTAATTTTGAAGAAAAATATAAAAAAAGACGTCTGTCTGACTCAAAAGTCAAAGCCTGTTTTTCATTGCATCCGAATTACAAATTTGTCGCACAGAGAATCCATCCAGCGCTGCACATTTCGATAAAATATATTCCAGCGAATCTCGTTTAACATAATTCAAGAAATTTGATCTTGTGGGGAATACTTTTGGTTGTAAACTGACTGTAGACGCTGCAACAGCTGTGTCAGTGTTACTTTCTGTATTTTTTTTATTTATGTGAATATTGTGTCGTTTTGCGTGGTATATCATTGAGCTTGTTGATGATCCTTTGCAAGAAATCACAGTTCCACATGAATTGCATTGTGCTTTATCATTTGATTTCGTCCTGAAGAAATATTGCCATACATCAGATGATTTAGTAGCCATATATTTACTAATATACAGTCGTTGTTTTTAGCTTAGGTTACACAATTAGATTATGTATTAGATGATGCCTCTAAAATCTAAAATATTAAAGTTAATTAAACGAGTCAAAAACAATTTAAATCTTAATAATTAACACATACAGTACTGATCAAAACCGTTCGCAAAAAAATGAAAAATTGAAACTACAATAATTTTAAAGTTTATTTCAATATATTTCGTAACTAATATTAGCAGTGGGATACATTTAATTCAAAATCACATTTTATTTTATTATAGTGTCATGTATAAGTTTAATATCTGAAAAGAAATTCAATTAGTTTATTCGAACTATTTCGATTATTTAATATTATTATTAATTTGTACCTATTAATTAGTAATCAGTCCAAAGCCCTTTCCGTTTTTTAACTTGCTTTATTCTTTCTGGCATACTGTTAATCAAATTTCGTATGATTTCAGCAGGAATATTCCTCCACTCTGTCTGACAGCGTTCCCATAGCTCATTCACATTCTTTGGCTGATTTTCATATTCCCCCAACCGGCGTTTGAGAATAGCCCACAAGTTCTCAATGGGATTCAAGTCGGGAGATTGTGCTGGCCATTCCATCAACTTGAATTTCTGTGTTTTTAAATAATCTTGCACAATATGGGCAGTATGTTTGGGGTCTCCATCTTGTTGGAACGTAATATCCCTAACATTAAATTGTGAAGATCGAATAAACCCTGGCAAATTTGTTTTAATTATATTAAGATAGATCTCCTTTGTCATATTCCCATTGATTTTTACCAACGGACCAACTCCGTTATGGGAGAAACACCCCCATAACATTATTGATCCTCCTCCATGTTTTACGGTTCCTTTTACATTGGCTTGGGTAAGAGCACTGTTTTTTCTTTTCCAGGAATATACTATTCCATCCGACTGGAACCGATTAATTTTTGTTTCATCTGACCAGATTACTCGAGAAAAATCATCGTAATTCCAATGTTTGTGCTCATTTGCGAATTTAATTCTTTTTTTAATATTTTTTTTTGACAAAAGTGGCTTTTTTTTTTTTATCACCGCCTTCAGTCCTGCATTTCGCAAATAGCGCCGCACCGTTATTGCACTTAATGGCTTCTGTATGGCTTTTGAAAGTAACTTGGTTGCTTCTGTAGCAGTTTTAGCCTCGCCTTTTAATAGAGACCTTGTCATGTACCGAACATTATCTTTGGATAGTACTTTCGGGCGACCCCCTTTTGACATAGGTCCAGATTCATTCGCCTTATTCCATATTTTTTTAACCGTTGATGTGGAGACGTGGCAAATTTTGGCGACTTTTCTAATGGATTCGGCACTTTTTGCGTAAGATAATATATTACTTCTCATTTGTGCTGATAATTTAGCTGGCATTTTAGTTTTCTACGTAAAATTATTATTTTTATTTTAATTATGTTCCTTTAATAAATATTTGATAAAAAAAAAATATGTACTTACCTTTTATTAATTGTAATTAGATAAAAACTTCTAAAAATTTAAAGTTGTTAAAACCGTTCGAATGCACGAGTTTACTTTTTTCCTGACTAACGCACTTAAAAATCAAAACTAATATAAATATTTAACAAAAACACAAAGAGAATTTCTAAACAAAGAAAACATGTGAAACAAATATAACGGTATATTACGCATACTAATAATATTTTCGTATTAACTTAAAATTTCGGTTTTTGCGAACGGTTTTGATCTGTACTGTACCTTTTAATTGAAGCTATACTAATTTGTTTATTAATAGTATTTGTATTTAACTTGTATTTCAATTGAAGTAACGCTCGTTTGATTTTTGACAGGTAGCTGTGGATGGATTACAAATATACAAAAATAATTTCAGTTCACCATGAAATTTAAGTACAGTAGATTCATTTCTTTATATTCTGAATAAGCGAATTCAAATGTTTTCTTTAAATTTGCATACAAATTTTTTTAAAGGACGATTAGTCGGTTAATTAGTTGTCGATTAATCGAAAAGTCGATTAAAAAAATTAACCGATTAATCGATTAACTTAAACCGGTTTTGATTTCCCTATAACCGTTCCGTCCTATAAAAGTGAATTTGTTCTTGTAAGATCCACGGTATCACGTAAGTTAGGATAGACCGGCGTGCATATTCCAAAGTTGAATGGTGATAATGTTGGAAGCGTATTCAACTCAATGTATCATTTATCTGCCGACACAAAATGCCCTTTAAAACCGTAGTAAAGTCTAAAATGTAAAAGTTGAATACAACAAAAAACCTACCAGAAAGCCATAACTTCTTATGAATGGAAATGGTGAAAGTGGGAAAAATTCTAAAGAATAAATACTGTTTACTTCATCAGAGATCTGTAATGGGGTCGAATAATTTTACGATTCAAATGATATTGAGCTCAAACCTCACGCGGTTGATAAGAACTTCAGCCCGGAAAATTCTGTGCATGAACTGAACGTCTTGATCTCTTACTAAACCCTAACTCAGCACAACAGCTAACTGAACTCTAAACTCAACTAATGCCTTTATGAACTAACCTGGAGGTTGCTCCAACTCAACTCCCGAATCAAACCTCAGCTCGACCTCCAAATAAATCATACTAACACAATCTCAACGCAATCCCAACTCAATGCTCAACTCAATAGCTAAATCAACACGATCTATCAAACCAAATCAGCTTACCTCCAGCTCGACCCCCAACTCAACCTTTAATTAAACCCCATACTTAATACTCAACTCAATCCTCAAATTAACACGATCCATAGAACAGCTTGCGTACTTTAACTCGTCTCAAAATAAACTAACATCCACTCAACCATAAACACAAACCCAAATAAATTCTCAAATTAACACCTTAACCAACTCAACTGTCAAATCAAAATTGTTTTAAAAAACCTAAAACTACGGTCGATCATGAATTCAACTTCATTCGTCAATTCTAACCTAACCCCAAATCAACTCTAGCTCAAGTTCAATACAACCCCAAACTCAACATCCAACCGAATCCTCAAACCAGTAGGTTTCTATACAAAAATTTTCAACGTAAGTATGTCGAATTTGAATTTTGCTTCCTCCAAACTGTTTCTATGCCTGTTTCAAAATCACGTGGTTATTACCGCGTGATATTACCACGGTTTTCAATACACCTTGACTAATTTTTCATGCACGCTGTTTTGAGGATTGGGTTATGCGTTGAGTTTGGAGTGGAGTTGGGACTCCATTTGGCGGTTAATTAAGTTGTAGCTGTGTTGGCTTGGGATAATTGTTTAGACCAAACAGATTTGGAATTTGGTTGGGCGTTGAGTTCGGACTTGATTTAAGAGGTGAACTCAGGTCAATTTTAGGTTATGGCGACGCTGGATATCTAATTCGCCAAATAACTTTTCGTTTATACAAACTTAAACAAAGTGCAGCAAACGGGTTACTTTCACAAAATAAATTAAACAGGAAGAACATCTTCACTTCTGTTTTATTTGATAAATTTTTAATATTTTTATGCTAATTTACATTTTTACTTTTGACAGATTTATTTGTACACATCTTGCCGAACGATGTGTTCAACACCAAATTTAACAAGTCACTCCTAAATGTTTTAACAAAATTCATAACTTTAATTAAAAAATACATAGTTATCAACCAATACACGAATACAATACTCGTGTACCGTCTGAGTACATGTTTTACATCATAGGTGGCTAAGTATAACAAAAATGAATTATAACTAATAATAATAATTTTAGTACATTGTAATAACTTTTTCTTGCGAATTTTTATAGATACGTCATGGAATTTAAATTTTATGCGAAGTATAAAAGTCAATACGACTAAAATAGAGACAAGTCTCCTCGGCCATACAAGTTATATAAATATATTTTATTTTTATTTTCAGGAAATAGTTAAACGCTTTCGGCGTTAACAGGTTAAGTTAAGGAATATTTAGGGTCGAGGTAGGATTGAGTTAGAGTTTTATTAAGGTTGAGTGAAAGGTTCAGTTTAGGTTTATTTGTAGTTGTGTTGGACAGATGAGTTAAAAATTAGCTTGATTCGTTTTGAGTTGAATTCAAGCTCGCCCTAATTGATATGAGCGTCAAAATCAAACAGATCCAATATCAAGCAAATTATATCAATTTGTATTAAACGTTTGGGCTAATATACCGTTTTACAGAAGGCGAAAAATTTAATATGTTTTAATAGTTTAAATCATTTGTAGACAGATCAAAATACTCGTGTTGTCATTCCAGAAGCACTGCTGTCTAAAATGATTGGCCTTTTGCATCAGGGCCACTGGAGAGTTTTCCGAATGAAGCAGTTAGCTCGATATTATTGCTGGTGGTCAACATTAGATCGCGACATAGAAAATGCAGTAAGCGACTGTCAAAATTGTTAAATTAATGCCCGTGATCCAAAAAAGGAATTTTCGCATTGGCGTATACCGGAAGAAGCTTGGTAACGTATTCATTTGGGCTATGCAGGACTATTTATGGGGAAAATGTGGTTTATATGCATGGATGCATTTTCGAAATACCCATTTATTCTGTAAATGACAAAAACCACCGCTATTAACCTTATTCGTGTTTCCGAATAACTGTTCGCAATTGAAAGACTCCCAGTGTCCATCGTAAGCGATAATAGACCTCAATTTACTTCAAAAGAATTCAAGGAATTTTGCAGAACCAACAATAAATATCATCTTACATCTGAACCATTTCATCCTCAGTCAAATGGTGAAGCAGAGTGATGTGTACGAACTTTCAAAACTGCGATGAAAAAAGTTTGCGGTGATAATACCGAACGTGATGTGACGCTAATTGAATATTTCTGTAGAACGCCCTCAACGGAGTAACCTTAAATTGTTTGGCTGGAAGTTTAACTTAAAAGTTAAGTTCATATATCTCTGCGGGTGCGTCCGTAAAACCAACAGAAATTAACTGCCAAATCAGTATGTATTCAAGCTACCACCATTCAATAAATTATGTCATAAATTGGCATATCATATTAGAAATTCGAAGTATTATGTCAAAACGCACGTCAGAATTTGAATTTTTATTTCAGAAAGAGATATTTCATAATAGAATTTGATAAATCATAACAGAATTCGATTTGCGATGTCAGAATTTGAATCTTTGGTGGCAAAATGCGCTATCTCATTTCAGAATTTCATACTTCATATCAGAATGAGTTATATACAATACCAGAATTCCCATTTAAGATGTCAGAATTCTGTATCTTATGTCAAAGTTTCAAGCCAGAATTCGTCATGTCACATATTCGAAATATTTTTCCAGAATCCCAGTTATGTCAGAATTTGAATTTTTAATCCCAGAATTCGAATTATGTTGTCAGAATTCGATAAATTTGATATTTCCTGCCTGAATTTGAATTTCAAGCGTCAATTGGTATATCGTGCCGGAAACCGATACGTCATGTCAAAATTTAATGTATCTTGTCAGAATTTGATACATCATGCCAATATATCATATCTGAATAAAATAAATTATGTTAGAAATCGACATATAATATCAGAATTCGATGTGTTCTATCAAAATTCGATATGTCACATCAGTAGTTGAATTTTTGATGACAGGATACTGCACATCAGAATTCGATAAATCATAACAGAATTCGATACATCTTATCATAATTCGATTCTTTGATGTTAAAATGCGATATCTCATATCAGAATTTAGCAGGTCATATCAGAATTGGTATTTTTGATGTCAGAATTCGAGTTATCATGTCAGAATTACATAATTTATGTCAGAATTAAGAGTTAGATATGTAATATCAGAATTTGTATTTAAAAAGTTAGAATTCTATATATCATGACAGAATTCGAAAAATCATGCCAGAAATCGTCATGTCACATAGTCCAGATATTATGCCAGAATACGATAAATTATGCCAGAATTCGTTACTTCATATCAAAATTCGATACGTAATGTCAGAATTCAATATCAGACGTCAAAATTCAATACATCATGATATCAAGCCAGAATTCAATATACCGTGTCAGAATTTGAATTTATGATGTCAGAATTGATATGTCACGTCTGAATTTTATACGTTAAGTCAGGATTTGAATTATATAGCGCGTATCAGAATTTGAAATATCATGCTAAAACTTGACAATTATATCAGAATTCGATATGTCATGTTATGAAGTACTATATAGATCGATATTTGATGTCAGAATTTGACATACCAAGCCAAAACTCAACAAATAATTTTAGTTAATGCTCATGCAAAATTACAGTTAATGCTCTCTAAATTCGATATGTCTTAAGTCAGAATTTGAATTTTTGATGTCAGAATTCTACATATGACGATAAATTCGATATAATTTACAGAATATGAATTTATAATGTCAGAATTATATATCTTATGTCAAAATTAGATAAGTGATGACAGAATTCGTTGTGTATCTCCAGAATTTGAGTTATTTATTTCTAAATTCGAGAGGTTTTGTCACAATTTGATAAATGTATCATGAAGTCTTCAGAATTCCGTATACCATCTCAAAATTCGATATATGTTCTATTAGAATTTCAATTTTTGGTTTTAGAATTCTGCTTGACATAAAAAATTGATATCACAAGTCAAATTTGATATTTCACATCGATAGGTATTTTAACTTTTTCCGTATTCGACATATTCGGTCAAAATTTGTCGTGTCTTGTCAAAATTCGAAAGGTTTTATCAGAATTTGATATATCATCTTATGACTGCAGAATTTGATATATCACTTCAAAATTCGAGATTTCTTATCAGAATTGGATATATACGGCTCATCTCAGAATTCAACACAATTTATTGAATTTTGATACGGTATATCGAATTCTGACAAAATATCTCGAATTTTCGGATATTATACCGAATTCTGAAGTCTTGAGATAATATATCAAAGAATTCGATATCTCATGTCAGAATTTGATAAATCCCTTCAATGTTTTACTTTATGATGTCAGAATTCGATATTTGAGTTTTAGATGTCAAAATTCGAAATGACATGAGGGAGTTCGATAATCCTACCAATATTCGATAAAACACATCAGAATTCGATAAGTCGCTTTTCCGATATCAGCTTGACTCTCATACGGTAATACGATTTAAATCTATGGTGATTTTCTGATTATCCCTCGAATTCAGGGATTTTTTTTTGCGCTATAAGCTAATAATCAATTCTCGTATGTTTTTATGAAATTCACGACCGCCATTTTGTACCGAATTGTAACTTATTTTGTGATGATAATTTTAGTTTACCAATTGAACTCAACGTCATTCGTCGTTATGAGATTTTCGGAAATGGTGATGAACATCTGAATTTTTAACTTCGATGATATAATTATAATCAGACGATGAATCGTTTTTTGTTGAGACGATCACCATACCTGTTCGATGGGTAATACCAAACTTTTGTACTTAGGTGAACGATTTATAGTCGAGGGTATTCATCTTAGCTATAAATAACTGAATCGAAACAACAGTTGGCTCGTCCAAAAACCAAATTAACACGGAAGAATAGAACGAACCACCCTTGTTGGTGCGGTGAAAATTATTTTCTTTTTTTATTATTTTATATTTCCATATTTTATGAAAAACCAAATAAACAGATGGCACATTCTGCTCCAATTTCTTTTGCTGTTGTTTTCTGATACATAAAAAAATTGTTTAACTTTAATTTTTCTTTTTTTTGTGCTTGTTGTATTGGAAAATTGAAAATTTATTTTCAATACTTTTCTACAGCACATAGTTAAAAGAAAATGATACTTTGTGCAATTTCTGTTGCGCTGTAATCAAAAATGTTTTGGATTCTTCAGTATATGGAATGTAAATTTATTGGTAAAAATCATAAGATTCGGTAGAATCCTCAGTCTGAAACATAACATCGTACAAATCAACAACATTTCTCGTTTTTTTATCGTACATTTCAATTTTATTCTGTTCACTATTAATGCCAAACACGTACTGGTTAAATACAAACTTTGATACGGTGATATTAAATGTAATCAAATCAGTGCCAAATTCTAATTCGGTGCAATTATCATTTTGAAACATATGTATGTTCAATAAATCTGAATATAGTTTCGAAGGTATTTTCGTCCTGAACGATGTCCAATTCCTGTGTATATTGACGATAGTCTGTGGTGTAGGGTCCAAGAAAATCGGTTACTATGGGTGATACGGTTTCAATACCTTGTTCGACAAAATATTCGAGGCAATCAAATCGAAATGATGGATTTAATTTTTTTCCACACTCAACTAAATGACAAAACACAGTGTGAATCAAATTGGGTAATTCACACTGATCGAATTGGTAGTTTAGCGCGGATCAAACATGGCCAATCGTAAAGAGCATAAATCGTATAAATTGAGAACGTAAATATTTCGATGACGCCACCATTTACGATAGTAATCGAGAAGTAAATATATAACAACGTGGATATATCGATAGCGTATTTTTTGCTTAAAATGATTGAGCCCCAATGGAGTCAACCAACTGTATGCCTTTGCCATATATAAACTATCTTGTAATTTTCTTTCCAAATTCGGCAATCCTTTGAATGACGTTAATATATTCGTCGACTTTTTTTTGTTGGATGAAAGATAATCACTTGTTCTTTAACCGGTGACAGTGACAGTCTGCTAACGGTTTGAATTTTTTCTATAAAATGCCAAAATTTATTGGTGTTGAGAAAATCCTAAAATTAAATTTTTCAATTGCAGCGCCAAACTTTACTCATAAAGGAAATTAAATGCAAGGTGAAAAAATTGCAAAAAGACGATATTCTCAGCGATATAGAGCGCGACTTGTCCCAGAAATTAACGTAATCCGACATTTCGGTTAATTCATCCATAAATTTGATAAAATTTGGATCATCTCCTTTCACCCAAATCAGTTTCACATCAAAGATATGATTACGCGTATCCAGGCAAACGTTCCAGGTATTTACGATATAATTTCTATATACTGCGGAATAAAGAAAAGCTTTATGAAAACCCATTGATGGAACTAAAATGCATTTACCTTTCTTATCCGTCGATAAACAGAATTATAGATCATGCAGCTGTTGTGTGACACGACGCTAATTAGAGTCTTACTGTCGAATTGCATAACATCGTAGTAGATTAATTTTATTATTCTTCAATAAATATTGTACTATGGGAAAACGAAGAAGAACTGTTGGGGGAAATAGCAATTAGGAAGTTAGTGTTAAATTGGCGATTAACCATTAAACATTAAAATGATTGTTTAAAATATAAATTACAATAAATCATTAAAAACTATTTGTAAAAATTAATAAAATACATAAAAATAATAAATATAACTAAAGCAGTTTGGTTGTTTTTAAATTCGCCGATAAACCACTCACAACACTGGTGGCAGCGGAAAACGCTAAAATAATAAATATTTTGTACTAGTTAAAGTAACAAAAAAAAAAAAAAAAAAAAAATGCCTGTCCAACTGTGATTATACGGTTTGAAAACCGTTTTGGTTTTTGGGACATGTATATGATATGTTTAAAGTGTCTTTGTACAAAATATTTTTAGTAAAGATTTAAAAAAAATCAATGCACAAAGTTAATTAAATGAAGCAAACAAAACAATAAATTAGTTGTTAAGTTATACAGTTATAAAAAAAAGTATAAACTTATTACCAAACTGTGAATTAATGCTTATACAATAATTGTTCCGATGTACAATAAGAAAACGTGTTCATTAGAATAAAACAAAATCTATACACGCTTTATTGTTAATATACATACGTTACCAACATTATTCTCGAAACATCAAATTCAATAATTACGAGTTTTAATCAAATACTCAGCTGATCATTAAAACTTACACTCAGCTGCTCATTTTAACTGGTATATAACAGATGATCATTGTAATTGTAATCAACATTGGATTTGTCATCATAACGATCATTACAAACCAACGCTCAACTGAACGTTGCAATAAAAAGCTGATATTAGAAACCAACACTCCGTTATAATCAACGCTCATTATTTCGATGTACATCATTCAACAACAAAAGATTTATCAAAAATAATTATGGAAAAATTATTATATTAGATTTTAGAATATTCTATGATGTTCAATTAGTGTTTATCAACTACAATTTTTTTTATTACGTAATTAATTATTAATGAATTTCTCAATCGATATAATTTAATTTCTTAATTATTTTTAATTTTTTCAAATTTAAATTTTTGGTTGGATTTTTTTTTTTCTCTATTATCGTATGTCTGATAACGAAACTGAAACTAATGATTTACCGATAAAGCTCAGAAGTGGAACTGTACTTAAATCAAATATGACCTGAATTAATATATCAACAGCTTTAAAGCTGATTTCCCCGTTTGACGGAAATCCTTCTGAGCTTCATCAATTTATTCAATGTAGTGATATGGTATTTGATGAATTACATGCTAATCATCATTCTAAATTTTTACAATTAATGAAAAAATTATTAATAGGAACGGCTTACGATGAAACTGTAAAATATATTATAGAATATGATATAGTTGGTTAGAATTGAAAAAAGATCTTAATAAAGAGAGATTTACTGAAATTAGATTCAAACTTAAAATTTCACATGAATTAAATACAATTTATCAAAAATCCAATGAATCGGCGAAAGAATTTGGTAGTAGAACTCGAATACTTCTGTCTCAATTAAACGATCTATGTATTATAGAAGCAGGGAAAGGTTCAAAGAAAACTGTCGAATTATTGAATAGTCAGACTGCTTTAATTGCATTTCAAGAGGGTTTAAATAGCAAGATTCGTGTTGCAGTCAAATCAGCAAATTGTAAGACACTTAAATAGTCTATCACTAAAGCTTGTGAAGAAGAATCACTCCTCAATCGACAAAGTAACGTTGATTTAACAAAAGCTTTAAAATGACAGCTTTGCGGAAAAATTGGGCATTTTGCCAATAATTGTTTTAAGTTAAAATCATTATCAGGAACAATTGAATCACTTAATTGAGAAACCCGATATATCCATTATGAGTTTTTTGACATTTTATGAAATATCCGTTTTAATAGCAAGGCGGATCGTTTGAGTTATAAACCCTACAAATCATTAACATTTATCAATTATAGCTAAACTAAAAGAACTTACAATTTTCAATAGACTGACAGTTTTTTTTTTATTTTCTCAGAACCATGTTTATGGGACTTATCTGGTTTCTCAAATAAGTGATTCAATTGAAAACAGAACAGTTAATTTTAGGAAACTAATAAACCTGCTTCACCAAATTCATACGCAATGGTTTGTGCTTATTGTAAAAACCCGGGATATCATATAAACAATTGTTTTAAACGGAAGCACACAGAAATGCGGAAAAATAATTTCAATACGCTGCAAGTTACTTCAAAGCCTTCAATAAGTAAAATGAATGTAATAAAATCAGAAGGTTCGGAAAACCTAATGGGGCTCAACCAGTTAATGTCAAACAAAGCTGTGCGAGCCAAATTTTTATAATTTATTTATGTTCGACTTTTTTAATAATCTTACAAATTTTTTGGGCTCTTGATTTTGTTTTTTAAATTTATACATATTTTCAGGTAACACCTTTTACTTATCGAAATCGATTTTTATTTATACCATGTCAATTTCCTTGACCTTTTTCATAATTCGATTCATTTTTCCTCGGTGTTACCTACACTTATGATAGCTTTCAGGTTGTTAATCATACTAATTTTTTCAAAAAACCAAACAACCATATTTTCAATTTTCAATTTTTTGAAAATTAAATTTAAATGTAATAAATTGTATACAGCAGGGGCGTCCAAGCCAAATGAGTATTTTTGACAAATTTTCAAAATAGCTAGAGCATTAAAACTGCGATTAGAATAAAAAGTCAACTGGTAAATGCGGTAATTATTTATGTATCCAAAATCAAAGAATTCATCACTCCGGAATAGATGTGAAGATCACCGCAATAGATTGTTAAAATATGTAAGAACTTTAACGATATGTTCCTACTAGAAGGTGATCAATTGACATTAACTAATGCAATATCACATTCGATTCCTCTTTCGCAGGACATTAAACCAATATACTAAAAGCAATACAAACTGCCAAAATCCACGAAAACTGAAATAAATTACCAAGTTGAACAAATGTTAAAGAATGAAATAATAGAACCATCATATTCTCCGTGGAACTTTCCATTGTTATTAGTACCGAAAGAGTCCGATGACCCCAATAATAAAAAATGGCGCATTGTGATTGATTTCAGGAAGCTGAATGAGGTAACAACAAATGATGTATTTCCCTTGCCAAACATATCAGTTGGGAAATTCTGTCTATTTTTCATCAATAGACATGGCACATGGGTATCAACAAGTCCTTATTGATCCAAATCATAAAAGTAAAACCGGCTTTTAGTACACAAAAGTGTCACTATCATTTTATTACGAATGCCACAAGGACTTAAGAAAGCGCCTGCTACGTTCTAACGTATAATGAACCAAATTATGACTGGTTTAAATGGAATTAAGTGTCTAGTATACCTTGATGACATAATTATTTATGGCCGAAATTTATCAGACCATAATAATAAATTACCGGAAGTTTTTAATTGTCTGCGATTAAATAATTTGAAATTGAATTTAAATAAATGTCAATTTTTGCGAAAGGAAATTAGTTTCTTAGGTCATATAGTTTCTAGTTATGGTATACGACCTGGGCCCTATTGCACCAACTACTTATCACTTATTACTTATCAACTTATCAAAAGTTAGTTTTTTGATTATGATAAGTAATAAGTGTTTCACCAAAAGTAAATAAAATCCACTCACTTATCAATTTAGAAACTTATCAAATTTTGATAATGATAAGTGATAAGCGTTACACATTAGAATGTCTATAACTTATCAAATGACAAATTATCAAATTTTTATGATGAGTTGTAATGATCCTTGAGTATAATGGAACTTGGTTATTTATCAACCGATTAGGATGAAAATCGACGGGTACAATGAAAATGGGATTCTAAAATGATTTTTAGATGAAGTTCTGGAATATGGCCAAGTCGGATGGAACTTGGCTATTTATCAACCGATTAGGATGAAAATCGACGGGAACAATGAAAATGGGATTCTAAAATGATTTTTAGATGAAGTTCTGGAATATGGCCAAGTCGGATGGAACTTGGCTATTTATGAACCGATTAGGATGAAAATCGACGGGTACAATGGAAATGGGATTCTAAAATGATTTTTAGATGAAGTTCTGGAATATGGCCAAGTATGATGAAACGAGATTTAACGCATTTGAATTGATTAATAAACTGTTGTACTGCAGTGCGCTATTCGCGATAATTATATTCTGTAGCGACTCATTCACTTATTCATCAAATATTCACAAAATATTCATCACTCGTTTATCGCCCCAATATACCAACCACGTTTATTACTGCGCACATCCACACTTCACTCTGTACCTACATAAACTCAGCATATCGTCTGCACCAACAAGCAACACAACGCGTAATTCATTTTACACAATTATACTACAATTTGCAATCTATAATTCATATTCTCTTTGTTGTTCATCCGCTCCAAAAACATTCGCTCGGAATACCGAATATTCCATTTTACTTGTACATATCGTTTTTTGGTTTTCGCTATAGTATACGGACACGTTCGGTGTTCGCACGTAGTGCTACTTTGTTCACTCCATAACTAAATTATTTAAATTATTAATAATAATATAAATTTCGGGAATTAATATTAAGGTGAAATATTTATCAATACAATTGATGGGAAATATCACTATACACTTAACCCATTTAATCCTACTGTACCTGTACGGGTTCAGAAAAATCACTAACTTTACAACGCCACTCCTGCGGTATTTAATGTCAAATTTCAATTTGTATTCTACCGTTATATGATTTTTAGTTCGTTTGTCATATTTTAAAAAAAAAAATCCATTTCTAGAAAGGATTTTGAGTGTTATAAAATATTGGAAGACCAAATATTTTACACAATTTATTATTGGTGTGGGAAAAAATGGGTTAATTTGATTGTGAAGTGATAATATGAAATATAAAAACAAAACAATTGTAAACCTGATCAAATTGGAACCAAATAAAGGATTTCCAATTAAAGTGTAATTACATACGTAATTGCGTTTTTTATTACATCGCAAAGAAAAAACCAACAGCAGTTATAATATAGGTGCTCATCCTATAATTCCTTACGATTACCACCTCTGGTTTCAGCAGGAACATGGCCCGAGTTTCGAAATGTTTTCATCACCCAATTTAACCGATGTTTAGTTATATCTAAAAATTTTAGAAACGAATTTTGACACACGGGTATGTTTTGTTTGTTCTGATCGTATACGAAACATCTTATGTGGGTTGTTTTTATCTTTATTTCGAATTTATATTATAGATATAGTTTTTAACACTTTAAACCAAAACTGATAAATTAATTAAATTAATACACATACATAATTTCACGACGATATTGTTCTACGCACGATACATTATTTGTGAATTGCTTTATTAAAATCGCATTTTTAAGGTACTATTTCTGAGTAATAAATTCACTTGGTATAAGCACAGATAAGAATAGACAGATGTGGATCTTGTATGGGCCATATTTACATTCCAAACTTCTATGCAATAGTTTTGAGACAGAAATGTAAATTTTATTTTATAATATGTATAGGGTTTTCCAATAAGATCATTTTGATATTAAAAAAACGAGTATCTTTTAAGAGAAATCAATAAATGTTTATTTCATTGGAAAGAGGAAGATATGCCATTAACATTTGAAAACGATATCAGCCAAATGGCCGCCACGGCTGCTCTTGCAGCACCATATCCTTTTCGAATCCCTTTCCAATCTTCGAAATCTTGAACCGATTGTGGAGCATTGGCATAGACCTTATCTTTCACGTAGTCCCAAAGAAAAAAGTCTAAAGTTGTTAAGTCACAAGATCTCGGTGGCCAATTGTAATCATCTCTTCGAGAAATAACACGTTCGTTGCTTGTGTGGCACGTAGCACCGTCTTGCTAAAAATAAATGTCGTCCACATCAATATCTTTCAATTCCGGCCATAAAAAATTATTAATCATAGCTCGGTATAGCGCAATCCATTCACCGTAACAGTTGCACCAGCCTCATTTTCGAAAACGTAAGGTCCTATCACACCGCCAGGCCAAAACCGCACCAAACAGTGAAACGTTGAGGATGAAGAGGCTTTTCAATAATCATTCTGGGATTTTCTAAACTCCAAATGCGACAATTCTGCTTATAAATGTAGCCTCCGAGGTAAGAAATAGTCCTCATCACTGATGATGATTTTTTGATGAAAATCCGGATCATTCTGATGCATTTGAAGGACACAATCAGCTAAGATACGACATTTATGGTCATCGACCGGATTGAGTTCTTGTGTTAACTGAAATTTAAAAGCCTTAAGACTATATAAAAATCATCTTAGAATCATGATACAAGGAATTAATAAGGTATGCTCAATAGATGTAACTACGCCATCCGGTGACAGAAATTTGTTTTTTATTTTTTGTTATTTCTCTATTTTATTTTGTTTTTAGCACGTCATTCGGTAGTATCGTGGTGCAGCATCGAATGACGTGCTAAAAAACAAAACAAAATAGAGAAATTTGTACAAAAAATAAAAAACAAATTTCTGTCACCGGATGGCGTAATTACATCTATTGAGCATACCTTATTAAGTCTTTGTATCATGTCTTAGAATCCCATTTCCATAGTACGTGCTTAATTTCATCAAATTCGGATAAGAAATGGCCAAGTTCCTTCCTAACTGACCATATTCCAGAACTTCCTCTAAAAATCATTTAAGAATCCCATTTCCATCGTGCATGCTCAATTTCATGAAATTCGGATAAGAAATGGCCACGTTCTTCCCAAATTGGCCATATTCCAGAACTTCCTGTAAAAATCTTTTAAGAATCCCATTTTCATCGTGTTTGCTCAATTTCATCAAATTCGGATAAGAAATGGCCAAGTTCCCTCCTAATTGGCCATATTCCAGAACTTCCTCTAAAAATCATTTAAGAATCCCATTTCCATCGTGCATGCTCAATTTCATGAAATTCGGATAAGAAATGGCCACGTTCTTCCCAAATTGGCCATATTCCAGAACTTCCTGTAAAAATCTTTTAAGAATCCCATTTCCATCGTACATGCTCAATTTCATCAAATTCGGATAAGAAATGGCCAAGTTCCTTCCTAATTGGCCATATTCCAGAACTTCCTCTAAAAATCTTTTAAGAATCCAATTTTCATCGTGCATGCTCAATTTCATCAAATTCGGATAAGAAATGGCCAAGTTCCGTCCTAATTGGCCATATTCCAGAACTTCCTCTAAAAATCATTTAAGAATCCCATTTTCATAGTGCATGCTCAATTTCATAAAATTCGGATAAGAAATCGCCAAGTTCCGTCCTAATTGACCATATTCCAGAACTTCCTCTAAAAATCATTTAAGAATCCCATTTCCATCGTGCATGCTCAATTTCATCAAATTCGGATAAGAAATGGCCACGTTCTTCCCAAATTGGCCATATTCCAGAACTTCCTCTAAAAATCTTTTAAGAATCCCATTTCCATCGTACATGCTCAATTTCATCAAATTCGGATAAGAAATGGCCAAGTTCCGTCCTAATTGGCCATATTCCAGAACTTCCTCAGAAAATCATTTTAGAATCCCATTTTCATCGTGCATGCTCAATTTCATCAAATTCGGATAAAAAATGGCCAAGTTCCATCCTAATTGGCCATATTCCAGAACTTCCTCAGAAAATCATTTTAGAATCCCATTTCGACTGCCCATGTCAAATTTCATAATAATCTATTGAGAAATTGCGAAGTTCCACTTTAATTGCCCACACACAACAGGGGAAAAAAAACGTTTTTAACAGACTTCAGTCATGCCACTACAATTTGTAGCTCTTATCAATTTATTTGAGTAGTGAAATTTGTCTTATTAATATTTTGGATAATTATCATTAAATGTAGTCGATTATTGATAAGTTAAAACTTTTGGTGCAACAGAACTACGAAAAACTTATTAAAAACCTCAAACTTATCGCTTATCCAAACATTACTTATCATTTATCATTTCGCGAATTGGTGCAACTTAATTTTGATAAGTGAGTGCTTATTACTTATTGTAACTCAATAAAATACTTATCAAATTTCAATTTGGTACAACAGAAAATTATCAAAAATTATGATAAGTTGATAAGTAATAAGTGATAAGTAGTTGGTGCAACAGGGCCCTGATCCAAAGAAGATTGAAGTAGTATTAAATTACCCGGTTCCTAAATTTGCTAAGGATATTAAAGCGTTTATTGGTTTTCCCGGATATTACAGGAGATTTATTCCGAAATTCTCACATGTTGCTTCATAAATTTTACGATTGTTAAAAAAAAATTCAACATTTAAATGGGACGCATTTTGTGATCAAGCTTTCAACGAACTTCGAGAATTGTTAACTTTTTCACCAATACTACAATACTCAAATTATGAAAAGGAGTTTCGTATTACTTGCGATGCTAGTGATTTGGCATTTGGGGCCTTTTTGTCACAAGTTAATAATGATATAGATCTCCCTATAGCTTATGTGTGTCGAACACTGAATTCAGCAGAAAAGAACTATGCAACAGTTGAAAAAGAACTTTTGGCTATTGTTTGGGGACATAAGACATTTTATTGTATGCACAGACCATAAACCACTAAGTTGGCTATGGAATGTTAAAGATCCTTCGTCACGATTGACACGTTGGCGTTTAAAACTAGAATCTTATGATTTTGAAATACGTCACACTCCTGGAAAAATGAATCATGTGACAGATGCGCTTAGCCGCATCTCATTCAATGATGATAAGTGTGTCAATATCGTTACACGTCTTCAATCAAATCTTCAATCTAAAAATAATGATGATTCAATTAGAGAAACCGAAGATGAGGCTAATGAAGATATGTTGAATAGTGCGAATATCATAGAACTTACAAGCGAATCAGATATTAACTCAGCTATTTCCCAGTTCCATGATGGACCATTAGGGGGCCATCAAGGAATAAATCGTACTTACAATCGAATGAAGGCGAATTTTAATTTTTCAAATATGTTCGCTCGAATTAAGGATTATATGAAATCTTGTAAAAATTGTCAGATAAACAAAACTTGTGGACCAACGAAAATGCCAATGGTCATTACCAATTCTTCTTTACAACCATTTGAACAAATCGCTTTAGATATTGTAGGACCAATCAACCCAATTACAGTGAATGGAAATGCATATATTTTGACTATGCAAGACGATCTTACTAAATATAGTATCGCAATTCTCTTGCCTAATCAGGAGGCCGAAACACTAGCCCGAGAGTTTGTCGAACAAATTATTTGTGTTTATGGTGCACCGACATCCATATTAACCGACCAAGGCACCAATTTTTTAAGCAAAATATTTACTAATGTCTCACGTTTGTTTAAAATTAACAAGATGAAAACGTCTCCTTATCACCCGCAAACAAATGGAGCTTTGGAAAAAAGTCATTTGAATCTCGCTAATTTTTTTCATAATTATACAAATCATGATAAAAACGATTGGGACTATTGGATCCTATATGCAATGTTTTGTTATAATAGTACTCCACATAGTGTGACAAAATATATGCCATATGAGCTTTTATTCGGTCACAAATCCATAATTCCATCGTCATTCACAGAGTCTGTGCAGCCATTATATAACTATGATGACTATTTTTTCGAAAAAAATGATAAGGACCATTTTTGTAGAGAATGAAATGATCTTCATCTTTTGTCTGAACAGAAAATCTCTAAATGTCATATTTTAGCAGATATTGGTGGAAAACACATTTTCCCGGTCTTGGGGAGCCATTTTCAGGCCCGCCCGGGAAATCTTTTTCTGTAGAATTTGGCTTATTTTAAATGATGTGTAATTATCTCTTATTACTGGCTGTATGAAAGTGGTAGGGAATTATTGACAGCTTGGCCCCTTCATTTACTGGACTATTACTGAAAAATGAAAGTCGTAAAGGAAAATTGTCTCCGTTGTGGTTGGGACCTTAGGAGAGTGAGCAAATCATTTCAGATGAAAATTCTATTATTAAAATTGGAAAATCTTTAAAAAAAATTCATAATAACCGATTGAAACACTATAACAATGAATTAAATATTTAAATAAGTCTTGTATCAAAAATAAAAAATTGTTAAAACAACAAATTTGTAACAAATGTATAATTAATGATTTAACAAAAAAAAAAAACAAAAAAAATTAACAAATTTAGCAATGTAAAATAAAAAAAAAATAAAAAAAATAAAAAATGAAAAATTTTTAAATTACATTAACTTTATGTAGGTACAATACTATTGTATACTTGATAAATTTTATATATTATAATTTTATATATATTTATATACTATACATACTATTCTGAAATTTCTATTTTTAAATAATAAAAAAATATCTTGTGGTGGGTGTTGTGTGACACGACGCTAATTAGAGTCTTACTGTCGAATTAAGATAATTAAGTAGGGCTTGATGCACAAAAGATCTTTTAGGTCGCAGTGCGGGGTGGCTTGAGCCCCCACATGGCCCTCAAGTAATAATAATACTGTCGAATTGCATAACATCGTAGTAGATTAATTTTATTATTCTTCAATAAATATTGTACTATGGAAAAACGAAGAAGAACTGTTGGGGAAATAGCAATTAGGAAGTCAGTGTTAAATTGGCGATTAACCATTAAACATTAAAATGATTGTTTAAAATATAAATTACAATAAGTCATTAAAAACAATTTGTAAAAATTAATAAAATACATAAAAATAATAAATATAATTAAAACAGATTGGTTGTTTTTAAATTCGCTGATAAACCACTCACAATATAGCTTTTAATTTCTGTAGACGACATCTTTTTTATTTCTACAAACAAACTTCGACGATCAACATTTTTTTGTGACTGATATTTTTATTGTTTACATTTTGATCGTGAATTAATTAAAATGTGTGTGCTACTCTCTTCTCGCTTTATTATGTTTACAATTTTTCGCGATTGTCTTACGTTTTCATCTCACATTCTCCGACATTTGAGAGTTGCCCTTTACATTTACACGCTTGTCTGAACACTTTAACAAATAAATTAAAAAACAAATTCATTCAATATGGTAAATTTATGTAAGAGAATACCAAAATTGAAGAGGAATTGGAATATTTTCATACAGTAAGCCCCGCGAAATTATATAAGAAATATTTTGTATACGGTCTACGGATTGGTGGGCTGAAATCATGTGTGTAATAGACGTGGGGTTTGTGTTTTATGTGGAATATACATATTTGAAATTATTACGGGTTTTAGAAACAAGTTTCTCGAATTTTTATCGGCAAGTAGGTTATTAAATTTGGCATATAACACTTCAACTCGATAACTCCGTGACAAGGTTCTGATGCGAGTGGCAAACATTTTGATCGACCTTTTATAATTTTTTTAGTATTATCAGTAGCAAATTTCCAATCCGATCGATCAGTTTCAAATATCATATCGGATCGATGAGGAATTAATATTGATTTTCGATCATAGAAATTTCCATCCAATTTTCATGACCAGGGGTGCTATTCTCGAACCATTACGAAAACTTTCGTAACCAAAAATTTTAATTCTATTTCCGTAATACACAGAATTGCATGTATAAAATAAACCTCTTGAGGCGAACAGAACTTCAGTCTTAGAAATTAATTCAACTTCCAAATCAATTCCTAACTGACCTTAACTCAATCTTCAGCTCAATATTCAACTCAATTTACAACTCATTTCGCAATTACTCCTAAACGCAATCACCAAATTAACAGCAACCCAACCTGCTAACTAAACCCTAACGCAACTTCAACTAAACTTAGCTTAGACCAAATCTCAACCCTCTACTCAACTCCACCCTGAATCGCCAAACAAATTTCCCATAACCATTCAGTATAATTTTCCACGAAACTCTTTTTCGACCCAAAATTAATACCTAATCGAACCCATCACTTCAATCCCGACCAAACTTCAACCAAACCCTGTTCAACCTTAACTCAACCTCAACTCAATTCAACCCCAAATTCTACCATAACTCAACCCCCCACTCAATCTTTAACTTTAACCTTTAACTACTCTCTTTGAACGGGTCGAATACAAACTCAAATTATTCTAATCTACACCGCAACCACCGACTCAACTTCTAAATTAATCCCTAACTGAACTTTAACTCCATACTTCTCGGCAACTCAACCCTCAACTTAACACTCATCTCTGATTCCAGGACATTTCCACGCGCACTTTTCCTTGCGCACATTTCCTCGCTATAAATTCCAAAAAATGGAAATTTTAATTTTAAAGCGAAAATAAACCCAAATTATAAATTCTGGAAAATTTTGATTTAAAATCGCTATAAATTTTGTAAAATTGGGATTTAAAAATTATAAATTCTGGAAACGCTCCCTTATATCAGGCGAGGAAATATCCCCCCATGGAAATGTGTGCGAGGAAATTTGCGAGAGGAAATGTGCCCAAGGAACTGTTCTGTTACCCTCATCTCTATCCTCAAATCAATACGATCCGAAAAAGGAGATCAATACATGCGTACTGGTATACCCGGTGCTTGATTGACATTCCTCCAAAAGTAGCTAATACTAATAATCATCGTACAATTATACCATAATAGATCTTATGATCATGCCATATTAAAATCATACCATAATAACATTCATCATCATATAATCATACCAATGTAACACCAACATATAACCAACCAATGTATACCAACATATCATACTATCTATACCATCACCACAAACTTCACCGTTACCATATCAATAACACCGTCACTATTACGCATGGACCGACTCTGCAATTGTCCTCGCATGGCTGTCAACATATTCTTCTAAATGGAAGACTTTCATAGCAAATCGAACCGGTGAAATATTAGATAAATTTCCGAGACAATATTGGGCGCACGTGAGATCAGCCAACAATCCGGCTGATCACGGTACCAGAGGAGTGTCACCGCTTCAATTAATGAATCGATCTGAAACAACGGCGCCACCTCCAGAGGTCGACGAAACAGTGATAGAGAAAGAAGTAAGCAAGGTAAACCTGCCAGAAAGGGTTTTCAATATGATTATCAATGACGATTGGTTGAGTGTCCTCTTCGAGAGAAAATCTAATCTGAACAGAATAATTGGTATCGTTGCATACGTCAGACGTTACAGACATAATCTGATCGCCTAAAATCTAAAACATAGAAAATATGTCGAGCTGAATGCCAGAGAAATAGAAAAAGCAAAGACGTATTGTATTATATGGGCGCAGAATGGTGAATGGTTCGATCCATTTTGAAAGGCTGCATGATTTGTGTGAAATACGCGCATAAGACGAGTAAATAATTAATGGAAAAATCTTCCCACAGAACATGTGATTCCAACTCGTCCTTTCACAAACTCTGGCACAGACTTCGCGGGTCCACTTTATTTCCCATCAAGTAAAGGTAGAGAGGCAACGAATCCTGTTAAAAGCTACTTGAGTATTTTCGGTTGTCTATCTGTGAAGGCAATACATATTGAACCAGTGAGTGACTTAACTAGTGAAGCATTTTTGGCCGGTCTCAAGCGCTTTGTGGCCTTTCAGAATTTCTTAGCAGCAAAAATATAGAGTGACACTTCATACCACCATCTGCTCCACATATCGGTGGATTATGGGAATCTGCCGTAAAATCGGTTAAGACTCATTTACTTAAAATCCGTGAGTAATACAAATTTGACCTTCGAAGAGATGGCTACACTTATGTGCCAGATCGAGAGTATTTTGAATTCTCGGCCGATATTCACTATATACTACGGCTACAGCTATGAAGTCCTAACACCAGCTCATTTTTTAATTGGAACCTCTGCGGGAGCTCTCGTCGAAACACCGATCACACCAAAGGCCGATTATTATCCTTATTATCGAGAAGGCAGCGAATACAGATCAGAGTGGAATTGTTCTGGAAGAAGTACTCCACCGATTCTTTGAATACACTACAGCAACGATACAAGTGGCGAAAACCTAGTGAAAATCTCCAAATAGATGACATCGTTCTCATAAAGAACGACAACGTTCCAGTGTGGAAATGACCCTTGGGTGGAATAATCCAGGTGCATACAGGAAATTACGATTTAGTGAGAGTCGTGACGATCAAAACAAAAAATGTCGCCATACAACGTCCAGTAGTCAAGTTATGTAAATTACCTATTGGTTGATAAAAAGAACGTCAACGACGCGACGGACAGTATGTTCAAACTGATACAAGTAGAAGTACAACAAAAAAAATTCGGGGTAGGCTGGGTCTTAATGGATTAATTTAAAATAAATTAACCACCACTGGTTTTTTACGGAAACATTTATACCATCTGATCTCCAATCGGATGAGCCGGGAATTTTTGTGGCTGCATGTCCTATCAGGAAATGAGACGGCGTCAGAACATCGATGTCAGTGGCATTTATGGAGCATAAAGGCTTCAGCAAGCAGAGTGATCATTTCCTCTTGCGTCAATATGGTGTTGCCAATTATGCGCCGTAGGTGATAATTCGTTGCCTTTACGTCTGCTTCCCAGATACCGCCAAAATGAGGGGCACTAGGAGGGATAAAATGCCATGTTATAAATTGCCTGGAAAGATAATCTGAGATAAGTTTAGAATTTTTGACAATTTTATTAAATTCTTCCCTAAATTTGCGGTCGGCGCCGATAAAGTTTGTACCATTGTCACTAAACACCTCCTGACAAACACCTCTTCTGGACACAAATCTTTTTAACGCTCCCACGAAAGCGTCGCTGGATAAGTCGCTGACCAATTTCAGGTGAATTGCCTTGGTACTTAGGCAGACAAAAAGGCATATATATGATTTGTATGACCTTTGTCCTCGCCCCCTTCGCATATGAATTAGAATTGGGCCCGCATAGTCAATCCCAATCTTTAGAAACGGCCGAATTAATTCTACTCGGCAGCTTAGCAGATTTTCCATCAGTTGACTTGCTGTTTGTGCTTTAAATTTTGTACAAACAATGCATCGGCTAATTACCTGTCGTACTACATTGCACACCCGGGTATCCAATAATTTTGCCTGGAAATGGCTAATGTCAATAGTGGTCCAGCATATTTGTTGTCCATGTGAATTGAATGAACCAACAATCGACTAAGTTGCGACTTGGGGTGTAAAATTATTGGATGTTTGGTAGAGAATGATACATTACTATTCTCTAGTCGACCACCGACACGAATGAGCCCAACTTTGTCCATGAAGGGGTTCAGTGATTTTAGGCTGCTTGACTTAGAAATTTCCTGGCTGGCGCGCAGTTGTCGCATTTCCTCTGAATAAAACCTCATTTGTTCGTGCTCACACAATTTAAACAGCGCACTAAACAGCTCTTCCCGGGTTATAAGTTTCGTTATTGTTGAATATTTTGACTTCAACTAGTCGAACCATTGTGTTCGAGCATAATCGATCGTATTGGTAAATGTGAACGCCTTATGATTTTTCTCTTCATTGAAACCGTAGTTATTTTGCTGTGGAGGCTAGCGGTCGTTGGATTCATTTAGCCAAGTAGGCCCACGCCACCAAAGGCGATGATTAGCGAGTTTCTCCGGGAGTAATCCCCTGGATGCGCAATCTGCTACGTTCCGGCCAATTGCTAAACAGTTGTTCAAGGATATTCCGGTTGTTGTATTGGCGGATCCGTGAAAGACAGCCCTCAATTTGGAAGTTGTACTGGAAAATTTTAACACGCCGTGATGAGGTAGACGGTGTCCACCATCCATTATTTCCGGTTGCCGAATTTCCTTCATGTGGTGAAGTCCTTGATACTCATGCATAAATTCTCGATATAAGGCGTGAAATTCGGGTTCTTTGGTAAAACGTCGTGCAATAGCTCTCAATCGTTCGATGACAGTGTGCAAAGGATTTACCAAGATTGTCTGGCGATTTTTTAAATGGTAGATTTACTATAAATCGACCGTCATTGGCCAATTTTACAATGGTGTTGAAATGGTTCTGGCAGAACGACTCCTCAGAAGACGCGGGTGGTTTAGATGTTGTGATGGATTCTAATTCCCAAAAGCGGCGCAAGGTTTGATCCAGATCAACATTGCTTTGGACTGCGAACATTGAGACCAATTTATCTTGTGGCTTATTTTCAAAGCTTCCGGAAACAATCCAACCGAATCCAGTTTTTTGGGCGATTAATCCATCTTGATTTATTATGATTTTGGTAAAAATAATTTTTGATAGAATTAATGCCTCCATTGGCACTATTCTGGATGGCAGTTTAGTCGCACAATAAATGTGGCTTTTCCTCTCGTATACCCAGCGCTGGAACTTCCCAATCCGTTAATTGATAATCTAGCATTTGTTCTTTGCAATCCTAGCCATTGTAAGCGTGAGGTCGAGATAAAACTGGATTGAGAGCCCGTGTCTAATAGTGCACGACATACGGCTATGCGTCCAGTTGAATCCAAAATGTTGATTAAAGCTGTTGGTAATATCGTATGCTCTAAATTGGTTTGCGAACAATATGATGTTGTTGATTCGGTAGGGGCAGCTGCTTCATTAGAATTGACCCCAGATTTTGTATCGTCCGGTACGTGGAGCAAGGTGTGGTGCTTTTTCTTACAATGCTGGCAACGATACTTTGAAAGGCATTTTTCAACTCGATGTCGTCGACCTAAGCAATTGAAGCATCGGTTTTCCTCCTTTGCCCAATTCCTGCGTTGTTCAGTATCCATCTGATTTAATTGTTGACATGCTACCAATGAATGATCGCTTGCATTGCACTTTGCACAATTGTAGGTCTTATTTTCAATGGTGACATGGCTCTTAACTCTTGCTTGTGTGGTTGGTTTTTTAAGCGGGTGTCGACTCGTTTTGAGAGAAATTCCATAAAATCCATGAATTCTGGACTTCCAGATCAGCTACGTGTTGCGCCCACAAAGATTTGGCATTTTCATTTAATTTGAGAACCAACAGAAAAATCAACCAGTGACCGCGAGTTCAGCCTTGTCGCCCAACGCCAATAAACCACGGATGACTTCAACAGAAGTGTCCATGAGTCCTTTAATATTGTCTGGATTGGCGGTGGTTATGGATGGTTGATCGATAAAAGTACGCAGAAACACATTAATTATGTGTCGCTTACGATCGTATCTTGATTTAAGCTTATTCAGAGTGCCGATGTAATTTCCCTCGGTTAAGCTTGTATGCCTCAATTGGATTGCCGCTTCACCTCGTAATAATCCCTTCAGATACTGTAATTTTTGTACCTGGCTCAAACTGGCAGAGTTATGTATTGTGCTCCTAAACAGGTCGTAAAAGGATTGCCATTCCCTATAATCCCCTGAGAACAGGGGTATATTGATTCTTGGCAATTTCACTTCATGAGAATGACCATTATTCGTAGCATTAAATGATATGCCCTGCGATGTGTGGTCCGCAGCTATAGATCTAGATCGAATCAAGGTATTGAGATCTGGCCCTTCTTTATAATCGAGAGATAACATTTGGGATTCAATGGTAGTAAATTCAATCATTAACTGCTCTACACGGGCAAGGCGCGTTCTGAACTCTTCGATTGGAGTATCATCATCTGCGCCTTTGATATAATTGGTAATATCGGTAAGCCGGCCCTTATTTGCAGCGCGTTGCCTCTTAAGGGCTGGTACATCTATCTTAGTTTGTTTTGCTCAATAACGAGCACTCAACTGGACACACAGAAACTTGAATGAAAACACTTGCTTCAAACTTGTTTGTTATTTGGCGAGCATTCAACTGGATTCACCTTAACTTAAATTAACACACGTGCTTCAAAACTGTATTGCTCAATGGCGAGCATTGCACTGGAAACACGTTATTAAATGTTCCACACGTGCCTCAAAACTGGTTTGCTCCAAAAATCCAATTGTAAAAAGTGAAAATCGTGGACCTGAACAAGATTTTGGGAATATCAGTAACCTACGTTGCTTTAAGTGTCGAGAAAAATGCCATGCTGCGGCAAGGTGTCCGAATCAAAATCAGAATCTCAGGTTAAGCGTCAAAACGAAGGACATTTTGCAAACGCTTGTACAGGAAGTGATGTGAAGAACGTCAGCGTGAAAGTGGATGGAAATAAAAAGGTAAACCATCTTAAATTCGACACGCATGCGAAGTATATCAAAACGTGTTTTATTGGTGACAGTAGAGAAGTTGACTGCTATGTGGATATAGGAAGTGGGGCGACTTTGTTGTAACGACCGAGTGTGACAGGTTATGGTGAAGGAACTGTGTGTCCCATTGGAGTGTTGACATCACCGGTGGCAATCGACGGAATTGAGGCCAAAGTGAAAATATTGGGGGTGTCGAATTTTGAGCGATTCAAGTGGCCTAAAGGTGTTCTCCAGTGAGAGTGGTGTGGGGGAAATTACTTGATAGAAAAGTAGATTTATATGCCGAAGCAGAGACGATCATTCCGAAGAAATATGCTGACATTTTGGCAATGTTAAAATTGTAACGGAATTAACCGATAACGAGTTATGCATTAAAGGTGGAATTAGAGAGATGGGTGAGCTGATTCCGCGTCGTATCATTAAATCGAATGCAAAAATAACGCGAAAATTACCAGAGGCGTAGTATTTACGGACGGAACAACAAGTAAATGGTATCGAATTACGTGGGACCGGTGAGCGTCTACAAAATGCAGACGCAAAGTATCCTGAGATCATCACTAAAGGATAAAATCAACACGGAATTAATTGGTGATCAGCTAGATAAGTTATTGGTTTTATTGAATAAATATAGAATTGTGATCGCTTTGAATATTTTACGGGTTGGATGTACCAATAAAGCTAGCATGAAAATAATTTTGAATGACGAGGTTCCAATAGTTTACAAACCAGACCGTACAGATTAGCGGTGGTAGAAAGGGACAAGGTTAGTGAAATAATTCGTGATTTAAAAACAGCCGATATAGTAGAGGATAGTATTTCTCCATACCTCTTATCGATGATCAAATCGATCGATTACAGGGTAACGAATGGTTCACTACGTTTAATCTCGCAAGTGGGTAGGCAAGTCAAAGGAAGGGGATCAAACCAGGGTCGAGAAAGATAGATAGTTTTAGGAATTTCCCAGTACCATCGGATGTTCGAGGAGTAAGATCTTTCATAGGTTTGATTAACTATTTTAGGCGGTTTGTGCAGAATTTTGCGATGATAGTCAAGCCGTTGACAGATTTATTAAAGCAGGAGTGTAAATTTATTTGGGGTCACGAGCAAATTAAATCATTTGAGAATATCATGCGAAAGTTGACAGAACAACCGGTATTAGCGTTATATAAACCAGATGCAAAAGTCGAAGTACATACTGATGCTATAGTTGAGTGGGGGGTAGGGGCGATTTTATACCAAGAACAAGTGAATAAGGAATATAAGCCGATTTGCTTTTATTGTCGGAAATGTTCGAAAGAATAATCGAAAATCCATCGATAGAGCTCGAGGCGTTAGCCATTGTCGTCGGGCTAGAAAAATTCCGAGTATATTTGTTAGGAAAATCTTTCATAATTAAGACAAATGGCAATAGTTTAGAACCAAAGGGACCTGAACCCCAGAATAGCGAGATAACAAAAGGGACCTGAACCCCAGAATAGCGAGATTGTGTACGTATGTGCAAGGGTTCGTTAATCAGGTAGCTGACGCCTTAATGGATTAAAAGTGATAGTGAATCAAAAATCAGTTTAGGCATTGCGATTAATACTAATTGGGTAGCAGCCCTTCAGAGAACTGATAATGATATTATCAGGGTTAGGGATAAATTAGAGGAAAGTGATGAAGCCACACATCAGAAATTCACCTTATATAAGAGGGGATATAAACATACCAAGAATAAATAAAGAATATTGGTACCGGATTGCCTTCGACTTGACATTGTTAGGGATGGACATGAAAGCGTATCACATATGGGTATAGATAAACCGTTGGCGAAAATCAAAACTTGCTATTACTTCCCCCAAATTAAGAGAATTTGTGACAAAATATATAAATAGATTTATTAATTGCATTTATTATAAGACAACATCGGGTAAGAAGCCAGGGTTTCTGCACCCCTTGGAAAAATGCACAGAGCCGTTTGTTATGATCCATATCGATCACGTAGGGCCATACGGCGGTACTATAAATAAGAACAAATATGTAGCGTAGTCATAACTGACGGTTACAGTAAATATGTGGTGTTAGGTGCGATGAGCGATGTTGGGTCGGAGAAAACAATTATGTTTGTGAGATTTTATATGTCACACTATGGTAGGCTGTTAAAGATTATAAGTGACAGTGGTTCGGCGTTTACGTCTGGATTGTTTAAGGAATTTGTGGACGAATAAAGCATTACACTTAATGGTATAGAATGTCTGAACTGGGACGATAAGCTGCTCGATCTGCAATTCAGTATCAATAGCGCGGTACACCGCGTCACAAAGAAAACACCAGCGGAGATAGTAATTAAATATAAAGCGGTTGTATTGAAGGACAATCCTCTGACTATAGAAATTTGGAATCTAAATAAAGAATTAGAGCCGTTATTAAAAAACAGTTTGATAAGAAAAGACGAGCTGCGCCAGAGGTGTTGGTAGGTGATATGGTTATGATCCGTAATGAACCACCCGCGAGTGGGGAGAGTAGATAACTATCTGCTAAGTATCGTGGTCCTTACGAAGTGGTGAAATCGTTTGGTAGAGATAGGTACTTAATACAAGATATTGAGGGAAATCACAATCCTCTGGAGGATATAAGGGGTATATATCGGTCACGAATGATTTTGGAGACCCGAACAAGTACATATAGTAGTCAAAGTATGCTCTGGCAATAGTGGGAGTTTTTTGATTTGGAAGAGAATTAGCTAACGAAAATTTTGTAAGGTCGTCTTGAAGCGTTAAAATATATTTTTTTTTAATTTTCAGTAAAGGGAAGTGGTTCCATTAAGCCTAAGAACAATTTTTCGAATGAAAAGCACACTTGCTGATGAAATTTCGGATAGTAGCCATCATTTTCGGAAACTGATAATAATTTTGTAATCTTTTAAATGTTCTAAATACACCCTGATGGGGTGAGAGGATTATAATGAAATTTGTGTAATACTTTTTCTATTTCCCACTGATTGTCGAGTTGAATGATATTTTTATTTTGCTCTGTTTTAGAGCGGCTTATAATTTCTGCTTATATGTGAATTCGAACTAATTGAAATATCGTTTGTTAAGCCTGAATTTTGAGTTTTATTCTCCGTTGTTATTTTTTAAGCTTCTAGTTTGGATTTTGATCCAGTTACTACATTGAAATAATTACTATCTTCCATGATGCTGGGTAATTCTATACGACTTAAAGAGTCATCGTTTTTGTTAGTTGTACCCATATGATATCGCGAGAACGGATTTCCATATATTCCATATATGTATTAGGTAAAATTCCAGTTTCAAGACTCATCACAGATAACATAACGGTTAGGCTAAAGAATTAGCACAAGTTTTAAAAATAACAGATGGATTCCTATCCAGACCAACCCCTTAAAACTTGTACAGATTAAATAATTCAACCAAAATTTCTACGGCACGACTGCCTATTCACAGTAAGTAAAATTACTACTTTCTCAAAAACAAGCTCGAAAAGATTAACAAATGCTTTACAAATTTGATTTGAACCGGAAACTGAATCCCCCTCAGCATATTTTTACCCTATAAATCGGTTAAATTAAATTTCAATTCGCGTCAGTTCTTCAAATATCTCTAATTCAACGGTAATTCCCCAAATACGTTATGTAATTTCTTACTGCTTACTGTATAAAAATATTCCAGCTTCTCTCCAATTTTGTTATTCTCCTAAATAGATTTGCCACCTTGAACGAATTAGTATTTAAATTTATTTATTAATGTGTTTAGGCAAGTGTGGATCGGACAACTATCAAATGTCAAACCGTAAGACAATCGCGAAGAATTTTAAAAAAAGTAAAGTGAGAAGAGAGTGAGAACGGCATGCACATTTTAATTAAATCACGATCAAAACGTAAACAATAAAAATGTTAATCGCAAAAAATTGTTGATCGAAGAAGTTTGTTTATAAAAATAAAAAAATGTCGTCTACAGAATTTAGAAGCTACATGATCTATAATCCTGTTTATCGACAGATAAGAAAGGTAAATTCATTTTAATTGTATCTAGGGTTTTCATAACGCTTTCCTTTATTCCGCAGTATATCAAGCGATGCGGATACCGAAATTATATCGTGAATACATGGAACGTTTGCCTGGATAAGCGTAAAGATGTTTTTGATATGAAACTGATTTGGGTGAAAGGTGATGATCCAAATTTTATTAAATTTATGGATGAAATGACCGAAAAGTGTCATTTTTGGGATTTCTGGAATAAGTCACTCACTTTATCGATACCAGTGAATTATTTATTTTTCTTGACGGTAATTCCCTATTCAAATATGAGCAAAATTTGGAGATGTAAATTAATAATTTAATTTTAGGATTTTCTCAACACCTATAAAATATGGAATTTTATAGAAAAAATTCAAACCGTTAGCAGACTGTCACTGTCAGCTGTCACAGTAAAAGTGGTTACCTTTCATCCAAAAATAATCTCGAAAAACATATTAGCGTCATTCAGATGTTATAAGACTTTTGAAAAGCACAAGAAAAGTATATGTATTGCTAAGGCATATGGGTGGTTAACTCCATTGGGACTCAATCATTTTAAGAAAAAAATACGCTATCGATATACACACGTTGTGATATATTTACTTCTCGATTACTATCGTAAATTGCGTCGTTGTCGAAATATTCGCGTTTTCAATTTATTCGATTTATGCTCTTTACGATTGGCCATGTTTGATCCACGCTACTATCAATTCGATCAGTGTGAATTACCCAATTTGATTCACACCGAGTTTTGTTATATAGTTGAGTATGAGAAGAAAAAAAATCCAGCATTTCAATTTGATGCCACCAAATATTTTCTCGAGCAAGGTATTGTATCTGTACCACCCACAGTAGCCGAATTTTTTGCATCCTATGCCTCAGACTATTGTGACAATTTTGAAGAAGATAATTTAAGCTCGGAAAATAGAACATATCTAATTTACGTACACGATTATGTACGTCTATACGGTGATGATTTGTACGAACATTTCATAATAGATTTTATTCGAAATCGGTCATTCCTAAAATTTTATGTTCATAGTCGTCTTCAAGCTACAACTCGTAATCTCCTTGGGAAAATACTCGATTTGCAGAATGTTGTTGCCATGTATATTGATGTAGATTGTCCAGTGGTGGAGTTTGAGCCGTGCATTTTTGCTAATAAGCCACAAATTGATAACCCAATAGAACTATCATTTTTCGGCGATAGTGAAAACAATTATCTTGCAAATTATATTACATGGCTCAGAACACTAACAAGCAGCCGTCAAATCAGTTTACGTATCTTTTGCAATGTCGCTGATTTCACAGTTTTTAACAGTCTAAATGTGAACGAAATAAAATTTGAACGAAATGAAATAAATACAAAAAATATTTTTGAATTAAGTCAAATTGAACAGACTCGATATATACGAGAGAAAGTCACACTTGCTAAAAATGTTGAGGTATTGAAAATGATACAATCATTTCCAATGGTTCAAGTAAGTAAATTGTATTTGCCAGTTAGATTTGTTGAATAAATGTTTCTAAATTAAATGAATCTACACAGGAATTGGACATCATTCAGGACGAAAATACCTTCGAAACTATATTCAGATTTATTGAAGATCTGTTTCAGACACATAATTGCACCGAATTAGAATTTGGTGGTGATTTAATTACATTTGGTGTAACCGTAACAGAGTTGGATTTTGACCCATACGCGTCCGGCATTAAAAAACGAAATAAATTTGTGTTTAACCAATACGTATTTGGTATTAATAGTGAACAGAACAAAATTGAAATTTACGATAAAAAGTCGAAAAATGTGGTTGATTTGTATGATATTATGTTTCAGACTAAGGATTCTACCGAATCTTATGATTTTTACCAATAAATTTATATTCCATACTAAAAGATCCAAAACATTTTTTTTTACATCACCGCAATAGAAATTGCGTAAAGTATCGTGCTCTTATACATAACTATGGATAGAAGAAAAGTGCTGAATTTAATGATAATGGATTTTAGTGACATTTGACGTCCGTGATAGAAATGGGATTCTAAAATGATTTTTGGTTGAAGTTCTGGATTACGATGAAATTCGATAGGTACACTGGAAGTGGGATTCAAAAGTTATTTTAAATGAAATTCTGGAATATGGCCAATTAGAATGGAAATAGACTGTTCCTTAAGCGATTATGATGAAATTCAAGATTTGCAATGGAAGGAGATTCTAAAATCATACATCTAATTCATAAAATCCACAATACCGTTTATAGTTTTAATTCTCCACCCGCGTGTCCGCTACCGTTTTTTTTTCAAACCTGGCCAAACTCAACGCTATGATAGTAAATACTCGGCAAACATAACCCAACGATTAAATCAAAAGAATGGTATTCAGTCACGTGAACATACCATCTCATCATGCTGCACAACAATACTGACCTCAATCGTGTAAATCCGTGTTAATTAATATAAGTGATGCGTTATAAAAATATAAAAGATAAAATTAAAAATTATAAATAAAAAATTAAAAATTAAAAATTAAAAATTAAAAATTAAAAATTAAAAATTAAACATTAAAAATTAAAAATTAAAAATTAAAAATTAAAAATTAAAAATTAAAAATTAAAAATTAAAAATTAAAATTTAAAAATTAAAAATTAAAAATTAGAAATATAAAATATAATATATATTATTGTAAAATATAAAATATAAAATATAAAATATAAAATATAAAATATAAAATATAAAATATAAAATATAAAATATAAAATATAAAATATAAAATATAAAATATAAAATATAAAATATAAAATATAAAATATAAAATATAAAATATAAAATATAAAATATAAAATATAAAATATAAAATATAAAATATAAAATATAAAATATAAAATATAAAATATAAAATATAAAATATAAAATATAAAATATAAAATATAAAATATAAAATATAAAATATAAAATATAAAATATAAAATATAAAATATAAAATATAAAATAAAAAATTAAAAATTAAAAATTAAAAATTAAAAATTAAAAATTAAAAATTAAACATTAAAAATTAAAAATTAAAAATTAAAAATTAAAAATTAAAATTTAAAAATTAAAAATTAAAAATTAGAAATATAAAATATAATATATATTATTGTAAAATATAAAATATAAAATATAAAATATAAAATATAAAATATAAAATATAAAATATAAAATATAAAATATAAAATATAAAATATAAAATATAAAATATAAAATATAAAATATAAAATATAAAATATAAAATATAAAATATAAAATATAAAATATAAAATATAAAATATAAAATATAAAATATAAAATATAAAATATAAAATATAAAATATAAAATATAAAATATAAAATATAAAATATAAAATATAAAATATAAAATATAAAATATAAAATATAAAATATAAAATATAAAATATAAAATATAAAATATAAAATATAAAATATAAAATATAAAATATAAAATATAAAATATAAAATATAAAATATAAAATATAAAATATAAAATATAAAATATAAAATATAAAATATAAAATATAAAATATAAAATATAAAATATAAAATATAAAATATAAAATATAAAATATAAAATATAAAATATAAAATATAAAATATAAAATATAAAATATAAAATATAAAATATAAAATATAAAATATAAAATATAAAATATAAAATATAAAATATAAAATATAAAATATAAAATATAAAATATAAAATATAAAATATAAAATATAAAATATAAAATATAAAATATAAAATATAAAATATAAAATATAAAATATAAAATATAAAATATAAAATATAAAATATAAAATATAAAATATAAAATATAAAATATAAAATATAAAATATAAAATATAAAATATAAAATATAAAATATAAAATATAAAATATAAAATATAAAATATAAAATATAAAATATAAAATATAAAATATAAAATATAAAATATAAAATATAAAATATAAAATATAAAATATAAAATATAAAATATAAAATATAAAATATAAAATATAAAATATAAAATATAAAATATAAAATATAAAATATAAAATATAAAATATAAAATATAAAATATAAAATATAAAATATAAAATATAAAATATAAAATATAAAATATAAAATATAAAATATAAAATATAAAATATAAAATATAAAATATAAAATATAAAATATAAAATATAAAATATAAAATATAAAATATAAAATATAAAATATAAAATATAAAATATAAAATATAAAATATAAAATATAAAATATAAAATATAAAATATAAAATATAAAATATAAAATATAAAATATAAAATATAAAATATAAAATATAAAATATAAAATATAAAATATAAAATATAAAATATAAAATATAAAATATAAAATATAAAATATAAAATATAAAATATAAAATATAAAATATAAAATATAAAATATAAAATATAAAATATAAAATATAAAATATAAAATATAAAATATAAAATATAAAATATAAAATATAAAATATAAAATATAAAATATAAAATATAAAATATAAAATATAAAATATAAAATATAAAATATAAAATAAAAAATTAAAAATTAAAAATTAAAAATTAAAAATTAAAAATTAAAAATTAAACATTAAAAATTAAAAATTAAAAATTAAAAATTAAAAATTAAAAATTAAAATTTAAAAATTAAAAATTAAAAATTAGAAATATAAAATATAATATATATTATTGTAAAATATAAAATATAAAATATAAAATATAAAATATAAAATATAAAATATAAAATATAAAATATAAAATATAAAATATAAAATATAAAATATAAAATATAAAATATAAAATATAAAATATAAAATATAAAATATAAAATATAAAATATAAAATATAAAATATAAAATATAAAATATAAAATATAAAATATAAAATATAAAATATAAAATATAAAATATAAAATATAAAATATAAAATATAAAATATAAAATATAAAATATAAAATATAAAATATAAAATATAAAATATAAAATATAAAATATAAAATATAAAATATAAAATATAAAATATAAAATATAAAATATAAAATATAAAATATAAAATATAAAATATAAAATATAAAATATAAAATATAAAATATAAAATATAAAATATAAAATATAAAATATAAAATATAAAATATAAAATATAAAATATAAAATATAAAATATAAAATATAAAATATAAAATATAAAATATAAAATATAAAATATAAAATATAAAATATAAAATATAAAATATAAAATATAAAATATAAAATATAAAATATAAAATATAAAATATAAAATATAAAATAATATAAAATATAAAATATTAAATAATATAAAATATAAAATATTAAATAATATAAAATATAAAATATAAAATATAAAATATAAAATATAAAATATAAAATATAAAATATAAAATATAAAATATAAAATATAAAATATAAAATATAAAATATAAAATATAAAATATAAAATATAAAATATAAAATATAAAATATAAAATATAAAATATAAAATATAAAATATAAAATATAAAATATAAAATATAAAATATAAAATATAAAATATAAAATATAAAATATAAAATATAAAATATAAAATATAAAATATAAAATATAAAATATAAAATATAAAATATAAAATATAAAATATAAAATATAAAATATAAAATATAAAATATAAAATATAAAATATAAAATATAAAATATAAAATATAAAATATAAAATATAAAATATAAAATATAAAATATAAAATATAAAATATAAAATATAAAATATAAAATATAAAATATAAAATATAAAATATAAAATATAAAATATAAAATATAAAATATAAAATATAAAATATAAAATATAAAATATAAAATATAAAATATAAAATATAAAATATAAAATATAAAATATAAAATATAAAATATAAAATATAAAATATAAAATATAAAATATAAAATATAAAATATAAAATATAAAATATAAAATATAAAATATAAAATATAAAATATAAAATATAAAATATAAAATATAAAATATAAAATATAAAATATAAAATATAAAATATAAAATATAAAATATAAAATATAAAATATAAAATATAAAATATAAAATATAAAATATAAAATATAAAATATAAAATATAAAATATAAAATATAAAATATAAAATATAAAATATAAAATATAAAATAACAAATATAAAATAACAAATATAAAATAACAAATAACAAATATAAAATATAAAATTTAAAATATTGGCATTTACAATTCTTTGTACTTGCTCTGTTGTACCATGTTGTTTCCGGAACCAAAATTAATGGTCTGGAATAACGCGCCGTTCTTCCCTTATTGGTTTCAACTTTGTTAGTATTGTAACATTTTTTAAAATAGCTTTGTAATTGTGAGCAGCATGCTTATTGGACGATATAATGTGTGATCTGTGTTTTATTTTTTCTTGGCTTAAGTATCATTGTGATCAAAGATATCTTCCGCTGTTCTGCAGCTTATAGAGCAGCAATCTATCGACCAACTATCAATGGACATCATGAATGTATGATCTCACTAATTAGCAGTAAGTCGAAGGTTGCACCCAATAAATTTTTTACAATACCAAAATTGGAACGCCTTGGATAAGACGAAAGATGTGTTTGTAATGAATCGAGTCGCATTTATATTGGAAACATTCAATAGAAATCAATGGCATCACGTCCCAACAGAAGAAAACCCAGCTGATTTAGTGTCGAGACTCGAGAGGTACCAATGCAGTTCAGTTAATTAACTCTGGCCTCTGGTGGAACAAACCAGAATGGTTGATAAATCCTAAACAACGACAATAAAAAAGGGAAGCTTAAAAAGGGAAGCTTATAATATGAATGTATGGACGGCACGTGCGAACGTGGTTCCAGCACTATGGTGATAGCACGAATTCAAAAATGGTTTAAAATATATCTCATCGTTGGGTTGTCAATGAATTTTCGCATAACAGCAGAAGAGACACAGAAATCAAAAATAGAATACGAATATTTCGATGAGGAATTGCCCAGTTGTACTTTGCGTGAGCAATCGAGAAATTTTGTTTGAAATGGCACGTTAAAAACACGAAACAGAAGTATAAAGCAAAACAAACGAAATCTTCGGCTTTTAAATTTGTTTTTCATAATATGTATGAGTAAATTACAATGATCGCTTTTTTTCGTTCTTTTTTTCGAATTATGGTGACATACATATGATGATTAAGGTGAGGTATAAGAGAGCATCACCATGATTGATTATAGATCGCTTTTGGAGCGCTCAGTCGTACGACAGGGAAGTATAAATGAAGAAAGGACGGAGAATTATTTACCTAGTATATAGGGTGCACTTGTAAAATCAATAATTATTGTAAGCACAATTGTGTGAGTTCGTTAAGTTAGCGTACACATTTTTAGTACAACATGAAAATATGACGATGAAGATAACTGGATACGAACCATTATACATATTTATTTATATCGTTTATTAAATAAAGTTAATTAATATACGAACCAAACAAAATCATTTTTTAAATTAATTGTGGTGGTAAAAATTGCTTGCTACAGTGAAACGAAGATCGTGAACCATAGGTCTGATCAGGCAGCAGATGTTGTTGTTTTTGTTATTTTACGATGAGATGTCATTTACTGTATCTGACGGTAATAAGTATTGCCTCCAATAAATTGATTTATTTTGCCCAATGGAACTCCACATTACATTGTCAAAGCTAACTTTGAGTTCGAAAAGAGAGTTGTATATTATTGTTAAAGATGTGTAGAAAACTTTCGTATACAAATTTTAGAACATTTGTGCTTTTTTCATTGATAAACCTGAAACTAAAAAACATTATTTTTAGTATGGATTCGTATGGGGAACTAAGAAAAGTTATACCACTGAAAAATCATGTCAAACGCCTTGATTATGGCTCTATATTCTAGAAAGATTTGCCCTTAGCCGTTCAAAATATTTGTTTAATTGCTAGCTGTTGCAATTCTTCAGCTATACTCCAATTCAAGTGGGATCGCTAGGGTATTTTAATACACACGTTTTTAAAATGTTTTACATTATGTCTAGCCAAAACTATTAGTTTCGTATATTCTTCAGATCCATATCATATCTAGAGCAAAACAAGCTTCTATTTTTACGGAATACAGTAAAAGTTCATTATTGATTAATTTTACTTAGTTGCTTGAAAGCATCAGCGAACAACGATTCTATGATTGTGGCAACAACAACACCAACCAAAAATTAGGGAAAAGACGACAACGATGATGATGATGATGACGGGGAAAAAATAATTTTAGAATAAAATCCAGATGTTATCAACACGTAATTGTTGATTTAGATTTTCTTCTTGCAGTTAGTCGTCTTCTTCATATTCTTCTTGATATTATTATTATTATTATAAAATAGAGCTTTCTTATCGAATAAACAAGCTTTTTCTGGTTTGTTCGTTTTATATAAAAAAGTTTTTTTTTTTTTTGTATATTATGTATTTCACTTCGAAGATGTTTGAGATGGTGATAAGAAAAAAGTTTCTCGTGTTATGCTATCGTCTTTATTTAATTAATTTCGTTTTTTTTTTAATTATTTTTAGTTTTGAAAATCATAAAAATGTTATTAATGAAGTTAGATGAATTTTAAATGTGAAGTTTGTTAAAACAAGTTTGCTTGCAACATATACATACATTATATATGATTGTTACATTTTAAAAATTGGTAAAGGTGATAAAACGCATAATTTATTATACCAGGCGCATTGCAGTAAAAAATGAAAAGCGGTTTGTTCCACATTTTATCGTCTTATATACTACGATTAGGATCCAAAGTCAAGCGAACGAAAAATTTCTTTTTATGCTAATCCAGCATTACACAATTTACATATTTATTATAAATTAAACAAAATACATGCGACCAATTAAATAACAGTAGATACGTCATTAAAATATTAACCATAACACACGGTGTCCGTTGCAAATTCCACACGAACTGTAATAGATATACGGCCATTTTTACAATCAGCAGCAAACCATAAGGCACCAGCGATATAAATTTTCTCTCCCATAAATCCAAAAGTATAACAATGCCCGATTGTACCGCCAACACTTTTGTAATCAAATGCAAATCGTGCCAAACAAGTCGCGTATATTTCATAAGATTACACGAGAAACCTTTTCTATATTCAATACTTGTTGATGATGATGATCTTAGGGCATGGATCGACGTATGCGAAGCGATGGGGCAATAACCCGGTTTTATTAGCATCAGCCGCATAATACTAAAGGAGGCACGTAATAGTTCATACATAAGTATTACGGTCAGATAGTATGCTGAATATTTATAAATAGGAAGACGGCATATTTTGTCGCTGGTTTCGGTCACGCACTTCATCATTGGTAGGACATAGGTACACCAGGAATTTGATCTACTGCATTGCGGTTCGAAATAGTGGATTTTCATGGTTGATTTTAATATTAAATAAAACTAATTAGATATATAAATAAATGCGTTTAAAAAATACAAGAATTTTTGTGACTGCGTGATTTGAGATTTTCTACACTAATAAAGACTAGAGAAGGGTTTATTGCTTTTTTTTTTCGTGTGGCCCTGTCAAAAATTTTATTTGCCCCAAGCTACTATGATTTTTTAATTTTTAACTTGTTTTTTTTTTGTAAGGTAGAAAATCTTCCATATTTGCTTGAAATTAAAGTTGACTAAATTTGGTACATTATACACGATCTGCTACAATTAGATTTTTTGTGTCGAGATTTTTTTTTGTTTTTTTGTTATTTCTTTCAAGTTTGTTGTTTCACCATATTGTACCTACCATAAAATGTAAGGAAACTTATTTTGACTTGTATTCTTGTTGTTATGTACTTTTATAACATTTTTCGGGAATGAAAATTCCGTAAAGTTTTTATGATCCCCAAAAGTATCCTTTGGCATAACACAGAATGCAATGCAAAATGGCCATTGTTACAGGAGCATCTCTTCGGAAACATTTTATAGAATCCACCCAAAAATTGTGCATCTTCTCGCATGGAAATGATAACAGATATCCAAGGCGTGTCGCATAATATGATTCAAAGCAAAAACTATTGGTAAAATTCTTGCATACGTTGATCCCAATAAATCTATTACGCCTGACGCTATTCCTTCAATTAGTCTTAAACAGTACTACAAATCTCTCAGTAAACTTTAATCTGCAAATCGGATTATGCCTCCTCGCTTTATCATTTTTTTCTGAAAAATAGTTAACGTTCATTCTTGTTTATGATTAAATGGACCGGATTGAACACCAAACATGCTGAATGATTTCAGTTTGTATAACATCTCCTTTTCACTTAATTAAATTTTTCATACAAGATGAAATATATGAGTCTTTTGTATTTTCTTCAAATATTTTCTTGGCACGTGTCCGTCCAAGATTTGTTAACTTAAAATAAGAAAAATTTTAGAAAAAAATTCCCACTTCTATATAGAAGTAGGAATAAGTTTCTTCTAATATGTTCTAACTTTTTATTTGAATTAAATGAGTTAGGTGAGGTTCAAGCCTTGACAGACTGCGATTTATTAAATCCGATTTAGCTAAACTCGTTTTAAATTACGGTTAATACACTTATGTACAAGTTATTGTTTTAATAATATTTGTCAAGCTAATACCCTTCCATTACATCGTTTTATTCGAAATATTCGAAAATTCACTAAATCGGATTTATTAAACCATAGTCTGTCTAGGGCTCTACTCATTGAGCCATGCAGAGCTTACAACGAAGGGTTGAATACACCTGACATCCATCCCATTGAGATTCGCCAGGTCACTGAGGAGAGGAGCTTTCATGAATTTCCATCTGCTTAACGCTAGACGGAGACAAGTGCAAAGAAGACGGAGTACAGTTTCTTCCTCCTCTACATCTTCATAGCTTCTACAGTAGTCATTCGAGGAGACTCCTAGTCACCGCGCATGGTCACCTATGAGGCAGTATCCTATAATAACTCCCACCACCATACTAATATGGCAACGCTGAAATGTTAACTGCTGTCCAGTTCTTGCATGATCTAGTGTTGGCCAAATCTGCCTAGTTATGACGCACAAGGTACCATTGGTCCATCTATAGTTTGCTACTCATCTAGCTTCTTCCTGAAGCAAAAGTTTACATGTAGCGAGCAGAACTTCAACATTTAATAAAATGGTAATTTATTATAAAACAAATATTATTTTGAAAATAACCGTTTCTGGAATTAGAGGTCAGAGTAGTTAGATCCCATTTCCAAGAACATTATTATGGCCGATGAAACAAAACATTTTAAATATGTGGGTTAGACCACTGCGGTTCTGACTGAGTCCTTAATTTATTCGATTTATATGTAAAACAAAAATGTATAGAATACATTTTTTTTCTCTCTTTCATTCTCGAGTTACATTCTCTCAAATTTTCTAATTTTCAAGGAGTTTTGGGTATATGTATTACATTTTTGATCAAATTTTCAGAACTGTTTAACCGATTTTGGTTTTCTCAACGAATTTTCAAAGCTAGAAGAATATAGAAAATTATTAATATTACTTTATTTAATTTTCGTCATAAAATTAGTGACCATTGAAAAAAAAAATTCAGGTAGAAACAGATAACGCTATTAAAATAATTCCGTTATCTTACTAAAAACTATAATGAAAGTAACTGAGTTACCTTAGCTCAACGTATGCAAATTTTTGTTTCCCAACCGTTTATTGCCACCCCGTGCAGTATTTACCTGAGCTCAAAGCCGGTAAAGTTAAATTTAGTCGTGAGGTTTGGGGAAACGCGGTCGAGAATCCTAGTTATACCGCTTGTTAAGGTGATCTTGAAATTGAGGACCAAAACATTGAAGTTTTGATCTAAGGGGATTTCTTATGGATAAAGATTGATTTTTGGACCGGTAGATGGAATCGGTAGTAAATGTGAAGCAGAAGTGCAGACCATAGTCAAAAGATGGAGAGCTTAGCTCTGAGCCATTAGTGAGATAAATCGTTTAAAAGATTTTATAAAGAAAATTAATGATTGTTAGTAAGTAAATTTGGATTGGCCTCTTTTTATACAAAATTTGGTGGATTTTACTTTAAATTTCTAAAATATATTTAATTCAAATTCCCCTGTTGCCTTTTTTAATTCTAATTTATTAATGTTTTACTAAAGCTAACTAATTCCCTAATAAACTGACGCTTTTTGCCAATATTGTTAATTTATTTATTTTATTTTATTCATTCATTTCTTTCTTTCTTTTTACAGTTTTCCTTTTTATTCTTTTTTATAATTTTATAATGATTTACTTATTTGTAAAGCATAAAATAACATAAGTTTAACTACATAAAAAAAAAAATAAATAAATAAATGAACATAGTACTCCTAATTTAAAAATAAATGCGTTGGAGTACGAGTAACCATAGAATATAAATGATATTGAACGGGTGCAATCTTGGGCGCAAATAATCAAAAATTACAAACTTAATGCCAAAAATAAACTATATCAAAACCGGTCTTGTGTGCAAAGCTACATGGAAGCGGTATGTTCTTTAAGTGTCGCCGCTTACTCGACACTCCCTAAAAGCAACACAAAACCGATTTATAAGAAATTATAATACAAAATAAAGTTTATGTACAAAATTCCATAAGAAACTATTTACAAACTAAAAATAAATCTTCAATATTCTCAATATTCATTAAACATAAATTAATTTCATTAAGGAAGACCTTTAAAGATCTTATTAATTTAATATGATCCGGTAACTGGTTGTACAGAAACGGTGCCATGTTTATATAGAAACGTCTGAAATTTTCGGTCTTAGATTTCTGAATGAGGCATCTATTATTATTTCTTAAATTATATATGGGCTCTTCCTTAACTCTAAGATAACCACATTTTATAAAGAACAATTTTAGAACCTTTAAAACATAAAGATTCCGAACCGGCAATATTTTATTATCAACGAACAGGGGAAAACCATGAGTAAGCCTAGGTTTTAAATTGATCAATCGCATTTGAAGCTTTTGCAAAGTAATAATTGGTCGTAAGTTGAAAAAGTAAATTCCACTCCAGCAGGTTATACCATATTGCAATCTAGAGTGAATTAGCGCATGATACACTAGTTTTAAAATAGGCTTAGAGGAAACATAACGCAATAGATATAATTTTCTTGTGGCATTTAATAAGTCAATTTTTAGTTTAGAAATATGAGCTTTCCAATTCAAGTTTGAATCCAAAGTAATACCCAAATATTTAAATTCATCTACAGTGTCAATTTTTATACGAAGATCGTTGCATGAAATATTATCACATCCTAAAGAGTGATACACAAGGCTTGAAACAGGGTTAAAATCATTCACTAGGTTGAAAAACATTATTTGTGTTTTAGTACTCGAAAACATATCATGAGTAACAAACCATTTTCTAAGCAATATTAAGTCTTCCTTGATATAATCAATAAGTAAACTATTATCAGGGGCCGAATATACTAAAGCCATATCATCCGCAAAAGCAGTGATGCGACCACGCAACTTGATGTAAAAAATTGAGCCAATATAAATTAAAAACAACAACGGACCGAGCACAGAACCTTGGGGCACACCTATATGAATATCAGTTTCATCACTTAGAACATTTTGAATTTTTACCCTTTGAGATCTATTTAATAAATAGGAATGAATCAAATCCAGACTTAGACCTCTAAAACCCACATTATACAATTTTTTAAGTAAGATTGAATGATTCACGGTGTCAAATGCTTTAGTGATATCAATGAACATTGCTGCAACCTTACGTTTAGCGTTAATGTTGTTGTAAACAAGTTCAAGAAAGTCCATTAAAGCAGATTCCGTTGATAAATGCTCTCTGAAACCAAATTGCCTGTCGCTTAGTATCGTATTCTTATTTATAAATGATAACATACGTGACTTTAAAATTTTTTCAAAAATTTTTGAAAAATTATTTAATAATGAGGTAGGTCTAAAACAGTTTGGATCAGTATTATCACCTTTTTTAAACAAGGGAATAACAATAGCAGTTTTTAGTTCAGTTGGAAAATAACTTTGATTTATACACCAATTAAAAATGAAAACTAATACATCAACAATGAAATAAATAATATATTTAATCAAGTTAGATGATATACCATCTATACCTTTGGAGTTTGAGCACTTCAGGGAACGAACGATATTCAAAATTTCCGTGGCATTTGTCAGATCAAAAAACGCCGTGTTCGAAATGGAGGGCTCAAAAAGAAATTCCCTTTTCTCCTCAATGGACAAACAACAATTTTCTCTATTTTTGAAGATTAGATCTTGTGGAATATTAGCAAAAAACTCATTGAACTCATTTGCAATATCTGAAGAGTTTGAGATAGACATATAGACATACCATTCTTGGCTTTGACAGAAAAAATGTTATTTGTTACTTTAGGCTTACCCAATACTTCATCAACAAATTTCCATTTCATTTTTGTGTCGGAAATACTTTTTAACTTATTTATGTGATAATTTTGTTTTTCTATAAAAACTTGGTGTTTTATATATAACGACAATTTTTTAAACTTGGATTTAAGCTGCACATTATTTGGATTCTTTGCTAATTTTTCTGCCAGTTTATTTTTTTCATTAATTTTACGAATCAAAGAATTGGTAATCCATGGTTTTAATTTTTGAAGATTCTTTGATTTATTTACAGCTTTAGAACAGTTTGAAATATGAGTTAATAATAATTTAACGAAATTTTTTATTATGCAATTTTAGGGGATTCTGCATAATAAACATCATGCCAAAATTCAAACACAAGTTCTTGCTTACTATTTGTATTTACGTGAGATGAAATGCGGTCAGTGAGTCGAAATTGTCCAAGAATCAAATTGTGATCTGTAATATCAGGAGAAGAAATTTGAATTTTCAACTCAACAAAACTAACAAATCTAGCGAATACATGATCAATGCATGTTTCTGAGAGCCGGTTTAGAAACACATTTTGATAAGAACGAGTAGGTGAATTAACAAAAGGTTCTAAACCACAGGCTGCCATCATCATAAGGTACTCATCACACAAGGACGAATGTTTGAGAATATCTATGTTTATATCACCTAGTACTATTAAATTCCGACTTGGAATACGTTGACAAACCGCACTTAACTCTGATAAAAATATAGGAATTGCACTCTTGTGATGCCTATATAATACAACAAAAAGAAATTTTGCATCACAAATTGTTACAGATATTTGAAGCGCATCAGCAGAAGTCATTGATAGATTGATCGATGAGTGTCGAATATCCTCTTTTACAAAAACAGCTACCCTGCCAGATCAATAGTCATCATTGTAGCAAGCGTTTAGCCGATATCCATTGATAAAGTAATGATTTAACTCATTGGTGTTGATCCAGATTTCGGTGAGAAATATTAAATCAGGCTGAACATAAAGGCAGTTTAAATGGACCAAAAAACAATCGAAATTTTCTCTTAGGCTTCGAATATTGAATAAAACAAATGTGAAATAAAAAGAACTAGAATTAATATTTGCATTTACGGAATTTGTAACATTAGACGACGCTACACTCAGATGATCTGATGAAAAACTACAATTTAACATTAAATTACAAACTTATTTGAGATGTTTCTCAATGTCATCAGAACATGAGATTATCTGAGTTGTAGCATTCTTATCTTTTTTCATCATAATTTTCCCGTTAGAAATCCAACAAAAATCAAAACCATAAACTTTCTGTGCTGTACGAGCTTGATTGAGCAGTTTACATTTCGCAGGAATCAAATGATCATTTATGAAGACGGAAGATTGCTTAAGCGATGATGTAACTCCAGAAAGAGCATCCACACTGGCACTTGCTGACTGAACAGTCTTCAAATTGTTAGTCTTAAAAAATGCTTTCCTCTTTGATTTCGCTCGCATGATTTGTTTTTTTAGATCGAAATCATATAATTCTACCACAATGACCGGCAAATTAAGATTTTTGACTTTTGGTTTCACACGGTAACACTTTTTAATACAACTTTTTACGACATTCAAATCTAAGCAATTGTTAAAGATGTCCACTACCACATCTTCAATAATTTCATTCTGTACAAAAGGCACATTAACAATATCAATAAATGTTTTTTTTGAATTTTGTTCCATATCAACAATTTGTTTTTCTAACACCGTTATATTATTACGTAATTCGATTTCGGTATTCGTAAGCTTGTGTTCCAATTTATCAACACGATCTTTCAATTGTTTATTTTTAGTGTACGTGCGGGTGTCATCATATTTAATGTTCCGTGAATCACAAATTTTACAACACCATGATTTATTCTCCGACTTAAATACAGCAATTTCACTAGGTGCTAATTTTGCACATTCGTGGTGGCAAAAACCTCCACATTTTCCACATTTTATGAAGTCTTATTGTTATGGAGATTTGGTTTCACATTTGCTGTGGCTGCGTTGAAAATGCTCTCCGGATGTTATAATCCTCCTTATTTGGACCACAGATAGAGAAAAATCTACTAAAATTCCTCTCCCACAAGGATTTGGTTTCATGAATAGATTGGTCCTGGGCCTCGTGTCGTGAAACGCCTTGTTGTGTTATTGATGTTTCCAGTTTTGATACCATAACTCTGTTCATGGAACATGCAGTAGCTATCTCTTGGTTGTGCTTCTCATCTGGAATTTCCTCTGGTCGACGGGCCTTGATGTTTCATTCAGGAAATTGACCAACGTTGAATTCTGGTAGCATTTCCTTACATCTAAAATTCCATTACCTCTCCTGTGGTTTTGACTAGGTTTTTAGAAATAAAATGTTAGAAATGCTTGGTCTACATTAATGCTGAATCAAGTCTTCACCAATTTCGTTTAACTTGGACCTTAGTGGCGGAATGAAGCAGATGGTCTTAAATTTCTCTATCTCCTTCTCTATCTTTAAACCCTCATCATGCTACTATTGTTTGCCAACTTTTAGCGACAATAGTTTTAATGGCCTTACTGCCGGATAACTGTTTGCGATAGAACCTTCCATTATTAAACTTGCCTGCCCTCCATTTGCGGATAATTGACACGTTCTTGTAATAGGATGATCGTTGTACAAATGCTCCCACCGTGGTTTATTTTATTGTCGTGGGGTTTAACGGACTAACTTTATAACCTCTTTTGGTAATCCCTCTTCATGTGAAACTAATTCCATCTCTTGCTGTGGTGCTATCAGCTTTCCTAAACTCATCTTATTTTCTTAGTTAATATCCCTAATATATCTGCTATTTTAGTGTTAGTATTCTTACCTAGACTTAACTAATTCCTACATCTAACAAATTCTTAACACTAAATACTGGTGTTTTTTGCTTTATGGCGATAAGCCAGAAACAAACCAGCCTTCATCCTATACCACTACATTACCGATTTATAAACTTTGGTAAACACTGTGGGGGTAAAATGGTAAATCACACTACTAAATTATTTATTCCCGGTACTTTTTGCGATCTTCCGTTTTTTTCTATTTTTTCTCCCTATACTGCCGTTGCCACCACCCTGGTTTAGTCCACAGTCTTGGTTACCTCTTGGAATACGAATAACTTTTACTATTTGACTTACACGCGAGTACGCGACGATGAATTTTTGCGGGTACGATTTTTTTCTGCTAACTTAGCTGAGTAGTTTTGGGAAGCAATACTCTAGGTCAAATTTGCGCAGATGTTCTGCTTGTCCAATAGCATACTCTCTGTCTGGTGACTTGAGATTGTATCGGTGAGCATTGTAGTGATAAGCTTGCTGTAGTTGAAATTGTATGAGTTGTCGGGCTAATGCAAGACGGTCTTGTTTTTTCTAAATATGGTGATCATTCAAGGCTCCGTCACCCAATACTCGAAAGAGTTCATACTGGGATCCATGCTGAATCATATGCTGGCCGAACACCAGGTATGCGGGTGAGTGCTTAGTCCCAGAATTTGATGGTATGATAAACTTGGGATCTATGTAGCTGGAATCGGATCCAGTGTTTATCAAGAATTTTAATTTTAGTCTAGGATTTACGGTTACCTCGATATATGGTAACATTGGTTTATTTGTAGAGTGGGAATTTATATAGCCGATTCGTTTTCTGAGGCAACTTGCTGAAAAACCTGTTCATCGGATCCTTCGGGGCTAACTTCTGGATTAGTTTCTTCATTAGGTGGTTCATACCTACCTAAGTCTGGAAGATAATTTGCTTGTTCCTCGAACTGTTCGTAATATTGGGTATTTTGATCTTCATATTGTTCCGCGTTAAATAATTCTCTGGATTGGAATCTTGAGTGTAATATTTGTTGGAAATTAAATTTTTGAGAAGTATTCGGTTGGAAGCTAGATGTCTGTCTAAATTGGTTTATGTTAGATTGTGTGTTCATTGGTTCAATTCTGTTGTTCCTATTCGGGATTGGAGGAGATTGTTGCCTGGGTAGTGGTGGTAAAGGTTTTGGATTTGGTTGTCTAAAATTTTGGCGAAAAGGTGGTGAACTGAATTTAGGTTGACCTTCACGCCTAAAAGCGAATTGTTTGTGATTATAGTAAGTATTTTGATTCAGGGGCTTAGGGTATAGAATGGTCTCTGTGTGTTACTGGGCACGTTTTGGTAATTCCAAATATAGTACATATTTTGTTCTCGTAGACATAAATTGAATGCGTCCGAGATGGTCGTTGGATTTCTGGATCGTATACTTGGTCCTAAGGGTTTCATTTAAACCCACGGGAAATGTCGATAAGCACATTTTTCTGTATAAACTTTCTTTCGTTGTTTTGACTATTGCCTCTGAATTACTCTGAATTAATTTGCCACTGTTTAATATATTTAAGGTGTAAATGGTATAGTCCAATTAATGTGAGTATCCATCAGTGACTCAAAGATAAGGATCGCGTTCTGTTAATTATTCGGCGATAAAACTCTTGTGGTTCAAGCCTCTAATAATTGACATCTTCATTAGACAAAATATGTATCGGATTCGACATCGCTCGTAACATCTAAATTCTCAATCTACTGCGTTTAATATAGGGAAGATGAAATTTATAAAAGTAGCATTCAACATTGTTGTCCAGCAGTGGTTTTATGATGATTTTGAGAACTAGCGTACTAATTTGTATATTAAAGGAAGTCGCAACTTCTCTTTCTAGAGTGTGAGATATATACTCGACGTACACACGCGTCTTATAATTTTAGGCTGGTGTACCTTTGAAATTATTTCGAATTCTTATTAGCGGTTAAGACGTTTTGCCGTATTTAAGCATTATTATAATACACGTATACGAACCCTTTGCCGCTATTTACTTGGAACAAGCAGATACATAGATCATGTCATTTTGTAATCAATCTTATATCAAAAAACAGAAATTTATTCAAATAACAAAAAGCACAATATTACTCCAGCAGATAAATGAAATTTTTCCCAGTTTTTCATAAATGTATCTCGAATTTATTTTATTTATTTACTTTACGAAAATAAAACAAAATGAATGTATATTTTATGTGTTTTTTTTAAACAAAGGGGAAGGGGTTTGTCACTTTTTTTTTTTTTGGTGGCTGTTTGATATGTTGTTGATGGTGTTTGAGTTAGTTGTATGTATTCGACTAAATATGAAATTCGTTCACACAAACCAATATAACATTGTCGATTCAAATGTTTTTTTTGGCACATCCTAATATTTTCCAAAAACAAAAACAAATATTGGTGTCTGTGTGTTTGTGTGTATATTAAATCAGGACCAAACAGAAATAAAAAAAATCACAAATTTATTCAGAACAGAAATCAGATTTGTGAAGATATTAAATTTGAGCATCACAATAAAAAAAATTCCCAATATTGGAATGTAGATTACGTATTCGGTAAAATTTATAGTGAAATATAAATAATTTAATATCTCGACAAAATAAATAAATAAATAAAAATAAATTTTATTTAGTTTTTGTTTTTTTTTTTAAATTTAATAAGACAAATGTTTTTATGTCGAGCATCATATACAATACTTACACGAAACCACACAAAAAAAATGTTGGCAGAATACAAAGAATATTTTTTCCATTGCCCAAAATTTATGATAATATATGATCGTAAAATCATTATACCTGTATTTGATTGGAAGATATGTCTGCATAAATGTATTTACCATATCCTGTTTTAGTTTTGTGTGTTTTTTTTTTTTTTATATTCGATTTATTGAAGCTTATTATTCGTATTCATAAAAAGCAAACAAATCAATTTCATTAAAATCTATAAATACTGAAAGGAATAAAACCACAAAAAAGCTTTTCTTTGTATCAAAGCACAAATTATACCCTGTATTATTTAAAACCTCAAGCAAACATATTTGTATTTCTCCCTATATGCATCTTATTCACATTAGCATACAAATCAACCCACAACTTTTGAAATTCTCGAAATAAATAGAAATCATTAAAATAAAAATGAATTTAATTAAATTTTGCATAAATTAAATTTTATTATTAAAATTACTGTACATAAACACACAGCTCTGTAGTAAATCTATGTATAAAAAGTTCTTTTTTGAAACTCAAAGCTCAATTTAATTAGAAACTTAAAGTTCCAAGTTTTTTTCCCCCATTTCACATTTTAATTGTAAATATAAATTTTGTTTTACGATGACTTCCAACTCGTCTAAGAAGTATCAAAATAGTTCGTTTAAAATTATACATAAACAATATAAAAGTTTAAAGTTCAGTTTTTTATGTGCGCTTGTTTTAATGAAAGTTTAAATTTAATAATTTGACACGTTTAGAGTGTTAGAGTTGGACGATTCAAATTCTTAAACGTATTTTAATGAATGGAAACTATTAGAATGGCATCGTTGAAGTACACAGAATGCTATTTAATAAATTTAAGCTTTCTAATTTATGGATTGTCATATTTATGAAGCTTTCTTTTACACCAATATTTTTGAGTTACATATTTGTACTTTTTGTTTTATTGGATTTACAGTTTTTAAAGCAGATACTAATAATTAACCTATAATTGATGGATGTCATAAATGAGAAATTATATTCCGATAACTGAATATGAAAATTAAAATTTGTCATCGTATCACCAGAAGCGTGAGTATAATCTTACAGTACAACTCAATTGTAGGTAAGGCTTATACCAGATACATATGTGTGTAACGAAAGTTAACAAGTGACCACTAGATCTTTAAATCCGGAAGAACGGTCATGAATTAAATTTGATTTGCTCAAAAAACTTATAAGTTCAGTTTTGTTTGATTCAGTGATATTGTGGCGAAATATATGGCTGTGGTTTACTGGCATGAAAATACTAAATTTACCATGCTTCTAATGGAAAAGTCCCCAATTTACGAAACCTGTTGCCTTCCACCATACATTTTTCAGGAGTTTTACCGTGTTTCGTTGGACACTCTTAATAAAAATCTAGTTAAAAAATTGATTTTTAGTAACCAAATTTTTTATTTTATATTTTATTTTTAAATTTAATATTATATATTATATACCCCCCAGGTGATTACAACGCCAAATATGCTCATTGGGGTGCTAGATTAACAGTGCCGAAAGGCAAAGCATTTTATGAAGCTATTTAGGAATATTCCCTGGATTATTTATCTGCTGGTAAAATGGCAGTAAACAAAATCACCCGCTATTAAAATGGAAATTAAATCGAGCTATCAAGGCCCTAAGAATTGCTTTGCGGAAAGAAGAAAACCAGAGCGTCCAGAACTATTAAACTATATGTTCTTTGTATATTTTAAATTTTATATTTTATATTTTATATTTTATATTTGTTATTTTATATTTTACATGTTATATGTTATATTTTAAATTTTACATTTTATATTTTACATTTTACATTTTACATTTTACATTTTACATTTTACATTTTACATTTTACATTTTACATTTTACATTTTACATTTTACATTTTACATTTTACATATTACATATTACATTTTACATTTTACATTTTATATTTTATATTTTATATTTTATATTTTATATTTTATATTTTATATTTTATATTTTATATTTTATATTTTATATTTTATATTTTATATTTTATATTTTATATTTTATATTTTATATTTTATATTTTATATTTTATATTTTATATTTTATATTTTATATTTTATATTTTATATTTTATATTTTATATTTTATATTTTATATTTTATATTTTATATTTTATATTTTATATTTTATATTTTATATTTTATATTTTATATTTTATATTTTATATTTTATATTTTATATTTTATATTTTATATTTTATATTTTATATTTTATATTTTATATTTTATATTTTATATTTTATATTTTATATTTTATATTTTATATTTTATATTTTATATTTTATATTTTATATTTTATATTTTATATTTTATATTTTATATTTTATATTTTATATTTTATATTTTATATTTTATATTTTATATTTTATATTTTATATTTTATATTTTATATTTTATATTTTATATTTTATATTTTATATTTTATATTTTATATTTTATATTTTATATTTTATATTTTATATTTTATATTTTATATTTTATATTTTATATTTTATATTTTATATTTTATATTTTATATTTTATATTTTATATTTTATATTTTATATTTTATATTTTATATTTTATATTTTATATTTTATATTTTATATTTTATATTTTATATTTTATATTTTATATTTTATATTTTATATTTTATATTTTATATTTTATATTTTATATTTTATATTTTATATTTTATATTTTATATTTTATATTTTATATTTTATATTTTATATTTTATATTTTATATTTTATATTTTATATTTTATATTTTATATTTTATATTTTATATTTTATATTTTATATTTTATATTTTATATTTTATATTTTATATTTTATATTTTATATTTTATATTTTATATTTTATATTTTATATTTTATATTTTATATTTTATATTTTATATTTTATATTTTATATTTTATATTTTATATTTTATATTTTATATTTTATATTTTATATTTTATATTTTATATTTTATATTTTATATTTTATATTTTATATTTTATATTTTATATTTTATATTTTATATTTTATATTTTATATTTTATATTTTATATTTTATATTTTATATTTTATATTTTATATTTTATATTTTATATTTTATATTTTATATTTTATATTTTATATTTTATATTTTATATTTTATATTTTATATTTTATATTTTATATTTTATATTTTATATTTTATATTTTATATTTTATATTTTATATTTTATATTTTATATTTTATATTTTATATTTTATATTTTATATTTTATATTTTATATTTTATATTTTATATTTTATATTTTATATTTTATATTTTATATTTTATATTTTATATTTTATATTTTATATTTTATATTTTATATTTTATATTTTATATTTTATATTTTATATTTTATATTTTATATTTTATATTTTATATTTTATATTTTATATTTTATATTTTATATTTTATATTTTATATTTTATATTTTATATTTTATATTTTATATTTTATATTTTATATTTTATATTTTATATTTTATATTTTATATTTTATATTTTATATTTTATATTTTATATTTTATATTTTATATTTTATATTTTATATTTTATATTTTATATTTTATATTTTATATTTTATATTTTATATTTTATATTTTATATTTTATATTTTATATTTTATATTTTATATTTTATATTTTATATTTTATATTTTATATTTTATATTTTATATTTTATATTTTATATTTTATATTTTATATTTTATATTTTATATTTTATATTTTATATTTTATATTTTATATTTTATATTTTATATTTTATATTTTATATTTTATATTTTATATTTTATATTTTATATTTTATATTTTATATTTTATATTTTATATTTTATATTTTATATTTTATATTTTATATTTTATATTTTATATTTTATATTTTATATTTTATATTTTATATTTTATATTTTATATTTTATATTTTATATTTTATATTTTATATTTTATATTTTATATTTTATATTTTATATTTTATATTTTATATTTTATATTTTATATTTTATATTTTATATTTTATATTTTATATTTTATATTTTATATTTTATATTTTATATTTTATATTTTATATTTTATATTTTATATTTTAAATTTTATATTTTATATTTTATATTTTATATTTGTTATTTTATATTTTACATGTTATATGTTATATTTTAAATTTTACATTTTATATTTTACATTTTACATTTTACATTTTACATTTTACATTTTACATTTTACATTTTACATTTTACATTTTACATTTTACATATTACATATTACATTTTACATTTTACATTTTACATTTTACATTTTATATTTTATATTTTATATTTTATATTTTATATTTTATATTTTATATTTTATATTTTATATTTTATATTTTATATTTTATATTTTATATTTTATATTTTATATTTTATATTTTATATTTTATATTTTATATTTTATATTTTATATTTTATATTTTATATTTTATATTTTATATTTTATATTTTATATTTTATATTTTATATTTTATATTTTATATTTTATATTTTATATTTTATATTTTATATTTTATATTTTATATTTTATATTTTATATTTTATATTTTATATTTTATATTTTATATTTTATATTTTATATTTTATATTTTATATTTTATATTTTATATTTTATATTTTATATTTTATATTTTATATTTTATATTTTATATTTTATATTTTATATTTTATATTTTATATTTTATATTTTATATTTTATATTTTATATTTTATATTTTATATTTTATATTTTATATTTTATATTTTATATTTTATATTTTATATTTTATATTTTATATTTTATATTTTATATTTTATATTTTATATTTTATATTTTATATTTTATATTTTATATTTTATATTTTATATTTTATATTTTATATTTTATATTTTATATTTTATATTTTATAGTTTATATTTTATATTTTATATTTTATATTTTATATTTTATATTTTATATTTTATATTTTATATTTTATATTTTATATTTTATATTTTATATTTTATATTTTATATTTTATATTTTATATTTTATATTTTATATTTTATATTTTATATTTTATATTTTATATTTTATATTTTATATTTTATATTTTATATTTTATATTTTATATTTTATATTTTATATTTTATATTTTATATTTTATATTTTATATTTTATATTTTATATTTTATATTTTATATTTTATATTTTATATTTTATATTTTATATTTTATATTTTATATTTTATATTTTATATTTTATATTTTATATTTTATATTTTATATTTTATATTTTATATTTTATATTTTATATTTTATATTTTATATTTTATATTTTATATTTTATATTTTATATTTTATATTTTATATTTTATATTTTATATTTTATATTTTATATTTTATATTTTATATTTTATATTTTATATTTTATATTTTATATTTTATATTTTATATTTTATATTTTATATTTTATATTTTATATTTTATATTTTATATTTTATATTTTATATTTTATATTTTATATTTTATATTTTATATTTTATATTTTATATTTTATATTTTATATTTTATATTTTATATTTTATATTTTATATTTTATATTTTATATTTTATATTTTATATTTTATATTTTATATTTAACAATCATTCTTTAAAAAGTTATAGAAGACCCTTTTGCTGCGTCATGTTGTTTGATTTAATTCTCAACACTTCATTTCACCTGGTGCATCACAGCTGAAACGCATCTGGAAGTTTGTCATATAATAAACGGATATACATTTAATCCGTATCTTTTTGTAAAGCAATACTCATCGAAACGACGAATTATTTACGTTATTGCCAAAAATTGAAACCATTACGAATTTGTGAACATTAGGTTTGACTCATTCAAGTTGAACACATAAAGCCGGATAAATTCTTAATCCATCGCACTTTGGTAAATGCCTTTACATCAAATCTACATCCTTTTCCAATACTTCTCGAACGAGTGCATCGAGAATGCTAACTAAAGAAAGGGAGAAATTGGCTAATCAAGCTAATTTGCCTTCAACATGTTGCAACCATTTTCCGCCGAAGTGAGTCAAAGTTTCTTGAACTACAGAAAAGCAATAAGTTTAAGTCAAACCCCACTACCATAAAAAAAATATATTTTATATATAATAATTTATGATGATCACTTTTTCAGAATTATGAATATATTCTTAAAATGTCAACCCGTCCATCAAATAAATGTTATGTGATGTATTTAAAGCTTTCCACTCAAAAACCAAATATATTTTGATGAAACTCAAGCTTGTGCATTCAATGAATACATAAATAATTATTATATTTTATAAAATTCAAAAAACGTTTTCCAGTGAAACCAACGAAAAAAAAATTTAAAATAATAAAAATAAATAAACAAAATGAGATCTCCTGACGTGATAAAAAAAATTTGTTGTTGTTCGAAAAGGAAAACATGAAAAGCTCAACCAAACAAGTACTTTATACTCGTATATACTTATATACACAAAGTAGAGTAGAAAAGAAGAATTCGTATATTTCAAAATGATTTATTTGTTGACAGAACGAAGAAGCACAAAAAAAAATTCATTTCGCTCGTTCCTCCTATCGTATCGTTGTAGGATTCGTAATACAGGTGAAATGAAAATATAAATTTCAAATAGAATTTTCATTTTAAAAATTATTATGTGTATCGGCAGGTGTGAATTTGAAGAATAAAAATAAAAAATAAATTTTCAACCAAAATGGTTATATCATGAGGCAGAGAGTACCATACCAACAAACACCGCAAATAATTTTGAATTTCTCAAAATGAATTAAATATTTTTTTTTTTTTTTTTTGTTTTGTTAGGTAAGGTTCACTCTGAGATGTGTTAAAGTATTTTTGTTCGGTTCGTTAAAAAAAACAAAAAAAAATATGTGGCGAAGGCCGAATGGTCGGAGTATGGCAAGAGGGTGGTAGTATTTTGGACTTTAACGAGTATAGGAAGAAGCACGAGAAAAGAACAATAATTCTTTCAATTTCAATTTTTTTTTTTTTTTTTTTTTTTTGTGTATTTGGTTCGACTTGTTTTGGGTTTTGTGTGCGGTTGCTTTTCACGGAATTTGACAGATTAATGGTTATTTTATTTTTTATTTTTTCCTTCTGCTTAAGGGAAGCTTTTGTTCCTGTTTGTTGTGGAATAATCTACTCGTTTATTTATATACATATATATTGTGTATGCTTGTTATTATTATTATTAGTGTTGTTGTTGTTGTGTATATAAGCTCTTATCAATATCTTACATCTTTTATCTTATTAACGGTTGTTTTATTATAAGGTTATAGATTATTGTTTTGAAATTTGTTAAAAGTTTGACATTCGGATAGATTTATTAGGTTGTGTAGGTTAATAGAAAAAGGTGTAAAATAACATTTTAACATGTTCAAATAATACAACCGCATTGTTCGTCTTATCTGGCATATACGCCACACAATATAAAGCTTTATTCATTTATTTATTTGGTACCCTGAACAATAAACGGCAATTCGTCAAAGTTAAATTTGATATTCATTTAATTCAATTCTGCATTAACAATAAATTAAATTTTTTATAAATAAATATACTTTTTTTATGAACACGGTTTGTATGTTTTCATATGCAACCAACCAACAGTCGAGGAAAGTTTCCTGTTAAAAATATGAAATACGGATTAATAGTAATCTAAAAGCTCGTGGAAAAAATATAATCTACTGTCAAAATATTATTCAATTTTGTTTTCACAATTCAGCGTATATTTATGCTGCACATTAAATGTTACATTAAAATACATATATGCACGGTATTATATATGTGCATATAACATATAAAATGATTGTGCATTTTTTTGGTGTATTATGCTAAATGGGAAAAAATAGCGAAAAAACATTTTTTTTTTTGGTTTAGTGTTAAATTTAAAATTGTATTTTCATCTTGCTGTAAAGGATCCATTTTTTCGATTAAAATATACAAACATTAATGATTTGCATGCCTGCAGCCGTGTGTAACAAAAATGAAAACTCATGCGGAATTTGTTTTGGCAACTTATACCGTTTAGCTACGTTAATTTATTTATATATTTATTGGGCACGTTTATTTCATTTGCCTAGAATTCGAGTAGTAGGGAACTACACAAATTATAGAAATGCAGAATGTAGTGACTAAGATAAAGTCGCTTTCAAGGAGAGAGGAAATTTAATGAAAGCCTAGAAGTAATATAACGAGTTGAACATTGATTCATAACTACAAATTAGTTATTTATTAATAAAAACACTTTATCCAGCTTCTGTTTTTAGTACCATCTGACCAAATTTGACCCGGACTGGTCCATTTAAACGAAATTTACCGAATCGGTAAATTTTTTTTTCTAGGTTGGTACAACCTTTCTGACATTCGTATGTCGTTTGAGCAGAACACGTTCATTAGTGTGAGTGGCAGCCATTTGTTTTCGACGCGAAAAGTTTGTCTAACGATTTTTACTATAAAAAAAAATTAACAACGGGTTTGAATCATTGAAAATGTTGCAGAAGTGTTTTGGGGAGTCTGATCTATCGAGAACGCAAGCACTTGAGGGGCATAAAGCATTCAGTGAGGGTCGTGAGGTTGTAGAAAACTTACCTCATCCGAGTCATCCATCCACCTCTGTTAACGATGATAACTCCAAAAATGAAGAAAATTGTGTTCGAAAATCGTAGTGTTGGCATTAGAGAGATATCAGAGGCTCCCAACATGTCTTATGAATCGACTCAACACATTTTGGTTGATGTTTTAGGTATGAAATGCGTTGCCTCTCGACTAGTGCCGATAGACCTGAATTTTCTGCAAAAAGAACGTCAAGTATATGTCGCAAAAGAGATGCTTTCCAATTATTACTGGTGATGAGACGTGGGTTTATGTATATGATGTCGAAACTGCCCAACAATCTAGCAAATGGAAAAAACCACGTCAAAGTCGGTCGAAAATCAAGTTAAAGGTCATCGTTTTCTTCAATTACCGTGGTGTGGTTCAACATAAATTCATTCTAGAGGGTCAAACCCCCAAGAGGGGATTATGACTGAATTTTTGGCCAAACACGATACAAAAGTTATCGCTCGGCAACCGAACTCGCCAGGTTTGGCTCCCTGTGACTTTTCCCTGTTTCCGAAATTCAAATATCCGCTCCAGGAAACGCGCCATGAGTCGATTGAAGCCATACAAAGAAATTCTCTAAAGGAACTAAAGGCCATCAGTTCCTTTTGGCCAGACTTTTGTTTTGTCCCGCCGGCTATCTTCCTATTAATGGACCATTTAAAATCAGACTGCTACAGTGCCTAGTTGCCAACTGAAAGGCTAACATTTATAACTAAAATCACTCTATACTCAAAATATTTGACATTGTTAGCGATACAGTTTAAGTAGATCAATTAATCGACTATAGGGTCTTTAGATTTTCTATCTGATTGAGTGGTTATTTTATCCGGTTGGATTTCTGGTGCATTTGGCCGATCGTTAAAAGTTATTGTCTTTTTAGGAGTTTTGGATCGACCAATGCATTTGCGGATGTCGGTTGACTTGAAATTATATCGTCGGTGTGAATTCTATATAAGCGGTTATAATCGATCTATGGACAATTTAACCTGTTTATTGTTAATCCTCACGTCAAATAATTTTTGTTTACGGCTAATCGCTAAATACGGTCCTGAATAAAGTATTTTCAGTGATTTTCTCAGTGCTCCGTTCTTTAAATAATTTATTAACAAGTTTTCAAATCCTTGTTTCAAATGGTCTGATTTGATCGATATGATCGTTTAACTTTTCGACAAAATCCGATTATGGAGGGAATTGTTTGTTGACCTCAATTAATTACCCGTTGTTCCGTATAATAATTCGGCTGATGACGTTTGGAGTTCCTCGAATTCTCTTTGATCAGTTACAACTAATTAGGCTCCATATTGCGAGCTATCCAGGTTGAAAATACCAAAAATGCCACTGTAGCAGCGGTAATGTCGGGAACTGAGATTGAGTCCGGCCATCGTGTATAAAATATATCGATGAAAGCTCTATGATTGTTTGAAATTGAAAGTGGACCAATAATGATGAGGTGAACTTTAGAGAAACGCCGCGATACTAGATGAAATTTATCAAAAGGTTATTTTGTATGCCGCAGAAATTTAGATTTTTGACAAACTAAACAATTTTGAGCCATACTTTTAGAATCTTGTTAATTAAAGGCCAAATGAAATCTTTTGTTAATACTTTTACTGGCGATTTAAATCCCGGATGGGATAAATTGTGGAAAGAATCAAAAACGGTTTGCCGGAACGAAGATAGAATAAATATTCGTGGTTTAACTAATTTGGAAGAATTAAAAGTAGTAGTAAGTTGATCGAATTTTAACTTAGAGTCATTATTTAATAAATCTCTAAGCTCTTGGTCGTTGACTTGCGCGTCCGTTATTGCTGCATAATAAATAATTTTCGGGGTAGAAATTTGATTATACCGCGACAGTGTATCATCGACAACATTATTGATTCCAGAAATATGCTGTATGTCCGATGTGAATTGGCTAATAAAACTGAGGCGCCTAAATTGTCTTAACGCGTATGTAAGTGGCTTATGATCTGTGATAGCAGCATCCGATGCATCGACAATAATTGTTTATTTTTATGAGGTTGATGAATGGACCAATAATGTTGCGTCGCATAGTTCGTTTTTATACAAATGTCAAATACCTTGATAGGATTTCGTATCGGTCTGGGCTATCTGCATTTTGCTGTTTTTTTTTTTTTTTGTATCCCTTTAGAAAAATATTTAACAATGTTTGGTCTAAATAAAACGGCGATAAAAATTGACCGTTCCTAAAAATCGCTTTAATGTTTTACCGTTGATGGCCTTTCAAAATGTTCGATAACTAGAACACGTTCGCGTGTCAGAAGTATTCCCCGAACATTCATTGTGTGTCCCAAAAAATCAATTTTGTCCTTTGAAACACTCATTTATCTTCGTTTATTATTAGTCCAAATTCTATGAAATTTCGAAAATAATTTTGAGATGCTCGATATGCTCTTCGAAAGATTTAGAGGCAATCAGAACGTCATCCAAAGAAGAGAGGCAGACATCTAAGCCAAATAAGACCGAATGCATTACCCACTGAAGAGATTGTGCCGCGTTTCTTAGGCCGAACGTCGTCAGTGTAAATTAAGAAAGAACGAAAGGGGGTGGTAATGGCTGTGTTAGGCAAATCTATGGTTCTAATGGAATTCGGTGATAAACTGTTAATAAATCGAGTAATTTGTAAGAAAAGTTCTGCATATGAGGGACCGGATAACGAGCAGATGAAGTGACGATATTCAAGGCTCAGTAATACCCGCATGGCCTTCAATCACCATTTTTTCTTTTGAACTAGATGCAACGGATTGGACCATGCACTATTGATATAGGCCGAAAAATTCCTAGCGCCATCATGGAATCGAAATGTGTTCTAGCAATTATAATTTATCTGCTGCTAATCTGCGTGTTTTGCAAGCTATAGGTGGACAGTGCGTCTCCAAATAATGCGTGACATAATCAAAATGTATTTTCTGCATATTTGGCAATCATCTGATACATATTTGGGTGCAATTTAGTTTTATCTACGTATCAAATGGATGAATTGACATTAAGGATTAATAAATCGATGGCAAACAAAGCTGTTAATGAATCAATAATCCACTCTCTTTGGATGTCTTCAACCAAACCAGAATGCCTCAAAAAACTAGCCTCTATAATGGGAAGGAAAGCTTCCGTAAATAATAAATTTCCACATAAAATTACGCATCAAACGCAAATTTAAATTTTAGAAAGCTTTAACTACCGACCCGTTAGCTGCAAAAATGTTGAATTGAGAATCGAGCTTTGAAGAATTGCCAAAATTTATAAGGATGATGGAAACATCTGCTCCTGCATCTATTTAAAATTTGGTTTTACTATTTTTGTCGAAAAGCATGAGACGAGTAGTGTCCAGGGAAGTTTCGCCGCCGAAACTTCGACTCATGTCATCATTCGCTGTTACAAAATTTCGCCCTTGTATACCGTCTTTATCGGCAAATACCATAGAAGCTGCATCAAATGTCGCGAAATGTCAACCAAACATCCAATCTATTATTCTCGCCGTACCATTATTGCTTGTTGCTGCCAAAACCAAACCCAAGACATTATCCTCGTTTGTCTACTTGGGAACAGCATTGGTGAAAGTCCTTGACCATATGGCTGTTATTGGGAGAGCTCTGTTATGTTCCATATCATAGCTAAATTTTTTTACCAATTCGTTTGCGTCAATACTGAAGATTCCTCATCGTAACAGCAGCATCAACATTCAGGGAATCGGGTCTAATATCTTCGGAGCTTCGAGCAAATAATATAAAAATTCACCAGCAATCAGCTAACCATTCAAATTGATAATATTAAGTCCTGAACAATTCCAGCAAATATTCTACTAGCAGATCCGGAATTATTTGAGTTTAAAAACGGCGATTTATAGTTGGGTGCAGAAATCTATCAAAAATTGCTCTCTGTAGGAACAAATCAAGTTAGCTGAACGTCTGCCTATGTTACAAAACATCGTATTGAGATGGATAGTTTCTGGAAATATGTCGTCTCAATCAGGATCTGATTAAGCTTGCCACGTGACCATCGAAGATTCTGCCACACTGAACGATCAAATTGAGATATTCTGGACTATCGACAATTTTTCACATTCCGTTAAACAGATGTCTCTTTATAGGAAACTGAATGTGAAAAACATTTTGAACAATTTACTAAGCGCAACGAGGAAGGAAGATTTATAGTGAAACTGCCATTTTCTTCGGATCCGATATTACTGCCATTACTGGGAATTTTGGCTACCAGCAGATTTCTAAATCTGGAGGGTCGTCTACGATGGGCTCAGCTAACCGATCGGATAAGTCGATATTGCACCAAATTATCATCTTGTTGCAATTTGCGTAACTAGTGTGCCACTCGCAGTCGCGATAGTGCTAGATTTAAAAATAGTAATTATCTCCTTCATTCGTTTTATTAATAATTTGAGATCTTCCTTTGATGATAATGCGTCTTTCACAACTAAATTCAATGTGTGAGCAGAACACGGTATAAGCTTAATCTATACTAATAGTATAGCGCGTAATCGAATAGTTGCTCATGCAAATAGATCATTTTTCAATTATGATACAAATATAGATTATGCTAAGCGTTTTGCTTACTGTAAAAATTAGACAATAGAATTAAATTTGCCCTAAGTGCTTTTCTAAAAAATGAAGTGATGAAGCAAACGGTATGTGTTGTGCTGGAGGCAAAGTGGCCCTCCCTAATATACAGGAACCACCACAATCAATAAAAGATCGTTTGCAGGTAGTCACCCATTATCTGCGTATTTATTTAATAACATACTCAGGTATAATACGCTATTCCAGATGACGTCATTCAGTGGTAAAGAAATTTTTTTAAGGTAAATAGAAAAGCAACTGTACCATTTGATTGGTAGTCTGCTCCCACCAACAGATCAAAGTCCGCAGCTTTTACAGATTTATTTCATAACTGAGGTCGATCAACAGTGTGTGTACGAAACAGTCAAAAGTAGAAACAATTCTTTCGATCAAAGCCTTCTAAATAATATTGCAAATAATAATTTTCTTACTACTTAGCCGTATAATCGTAAAATTGTTATACAAAATTGGTCCTGCGTATGTCCACCCTGAAGATCCATTCTAAATATAGGCGCAAAGAATATTAGAAATCGGATGAGTAGTTTCATAGATTACCTCCTACATCTAAACTTACAAACTTTATCTTTTTATAATGTTAGTATAGACAATAGACAGAAGCATATTTAAAAAATTTAAAATTTAAATTAATTCGATTAACCAACGATTTAAAATAATGCTTCCGGTCATTGTATTATGGTCAAGGAAAACTGTAGAAAACCCTGACCAAAAGGGGATTAAAAATTTCAGAAACTTAAAATAAATTTAAATTTCGTTCCTGAGATTGCCCCTTCGCATCTTCGTAACCTAAAATTAAAAGAAAAAAAGGAAAGCTAATCCCATGGTTAGTATGAAAGATACCTTTGACATATGTGAATTCAATGAAACTTGAAACAGAAATTTTAACCATGTGCTTCAAAAAATAGAAACAATCCAAAGGAAAACATTAACATGAAAAATGTTCATTAAAATTCAAATTTTGATGAAAATAAGACAAACTATACGAAAGTCTAATGCATTTTACAACGTATTTTATAGTGGATTTTGTTGTACTGCTCCTCCTCGCGAGTTTTACAAAATTTGTTAAAATAAATGGTTGTAAATGATATCCACTGCCACCTACAATAATAACATGATGATAAAAATACTTTGAGTATTAAAATATAATAATTCATCTTATTCACCTGAAAACCTTGCTCGTATCGTAATTGCAAAAATGCAAAGCTTTGGATGCAATCCCATATGTAGCTATCATGAGTGGAGCTGCAAATATGGTTTTATTTTTAATGCTTCGATTAGGCTCAAACGCAAAATTTGCTGGTTAAGCGAAATAAAACAAAAATTTACACTCTATCGGTTATAAATTTTGGAAAAGGAATATGTTCAATTGTACAAAAATTCAGAACGCAACATGGTGGTTTTATTTCACTCAATAAGCGGACTCGGTATATGAGTTTAAGGGGCACACAATAGTGGCTTTCCTTGCTAGATTAACTAGCGTAAATTATAATAAATTCAGCAAAAACATGAACCATAAGTGCATATAAGTACTACGGTGGTCGATTGGAAAACCGCTAATTAAGTTGCGCAATGTAAATGTGCGACGTCAGGATTGTGCAATAAAATTTGACATTTTTGAGTACATTGTACAATATACTGACATCACACAACTATATTGCGCAATTTAATAATACAAGAATCCTTTTCTGTTGACATACGAATGTTCCATCAATAATCCCAATCACGTTTGGACCATCATATTGTGCTAAAAAATCAGAAACATAATTTCGAAATGTAAAATAATTTCGTTCAATAAGTACCTTGCTTTGGTGGCCTCAATTTCGGAATCTGTCTATGGAAATCATACGCATTTATCTGATAGTTTCTCGGTGATTAAAGTTCTGTATTTTCTCACACAATTAGAAATTTTAGATTGGCTCATATGACAAGGCACATCACCCCTACTCGTTTTTGATAGCTCCTAAATGAAGTATTCTTTTTTTTTTGTTTTGTGTCGTTTATTTCACCAACTTCCCTGAGTTCCCTCATTAAATCTTTTGCAAGATTTATTGAGAGACTATAATATATTTATATCCATAAACCTATAAAGAAAACATATTGACTGTTTATAGTGATAATGAAAATTTGGTTTTACCTATTTTCTGGCAATTCAAAAGGGTTGATCGTATCCCTCAGCCTTTCCTTAAAACTCTCATATGATGAAGGTTTTCATAGGGCCAGCCAGCAAAAGGCATGACATTCATCTTTAATTCAAAATACAAATATAAAGGGCTGAAACCTCACGAGGTGATCAGAACTTCGGTCTTTGGTATCTTCAATAATGTCATAAAGTTGGTGTGACAGTTTTGACATTATTGATTTCTATTTTAACCAAATTATATTTACTTATACAACAACAGACAAACAGGTCAAAAGCTTCAATAACATGGGTACAGGCATCCAATTTAAAACGAAAAATCGTATTCTAGAACTTTATACCGAAAATAGTATAACAAACTATACTGATACTTCTAACCGTTTAACTGACTATATTCCAGGAACTTATCCAAAAACTCATTTTAGAATCCCATTTACAAATTGCATGTCAAATTTCATAACAAACGGGTAAGGAATAACTAAGTTCCATCCTACAAAGCCATATTCCAAAGCTTTATCCAAAAATCATTTTATAATCCCATTTCCAACACACATATCAAATTTCATCATAATCGGTTAAGAAATAGTAAAGTTCCATCATACTTGGCCATATTCCTGAACTTCGTCCAAAACTCATTTCAGATTCCCAATTTGAATACACATGTCGAATTTTATCATAATCGGTTGAGAAATGGGCAAGTTCCATCATATTTAGCCATATTCCAGAACTTCATCCAAAACTCATTTTAGAATCCCATTTCTAACATACAAATTAAATTTCATAATAATCGGTTTAGAAATAAACAAGTTCCATCATACTTGGCCATATTCCAGAACTTCATCCAGAAATCGTTTTAAAATCCCAGAACTTCATCCATAAATCATTTTAGAATCCCATTTCCAATAGAAATGTCGAATTTCATCGTAATCGGTTGAGAAATGGGCAAGTTCTATCCTACTTGGCCATATTCCAGAACTTCATCCAAAATTCATTTTAGAATCCCATTTCTAACACACATATTCAATTTCATAATAATCGGTTGATAAATAGACAAGTTCCATCATACTTGGCCATATTCCAGAACTTCATCCAGAAAGCGTTTTAAAATCCCAGAACTTCATCCGTAAATCATTTTAGAATCCCATTTCCAACACAAATGTCGAATTTTATCGTAATCGGTTGAGAAATGGGCAAGTTCCATCATACTTGGCCATATTCCAGAACTTCATCCAGAAATCGTTTTAAAATCCCAGAACTTCATCCATAAATCATTTTAGAATCCCATTTCCAATACAAATGTCGAATTTCATCGTAATCGGTTGAGAAATAGGCAAGTTCCATCATATAAAAAATTTGTTAACTATTCACCACATCCAAATCCAACCCCTACTCAACTCCAACTCAACTTCAACTCAACGCGCAAATTGACCCCTAATTTAATCTTCAAATCAATTCCCAATTCAATGCCAAATTCAATGCCCAATTCAATAATCAAATAAGCATATATAAAAAAATCGTAAATATTTATAAAAGCAGTTATTTTGGGTCAATTCGTATGGCAGGTACCCCACCCCCTTGGCGTACAGTCTCCAAAAGCTTTTCAAATCTCCGCCTTGACCATAGAAACAGATTGGCAAAAAAAAAATCAAAATCGGACAAGCCGTTCTCGAGATACCATGGGTCCAGACATCCAGACATCCAGACATCCAGACAGACGGACGGACATTTTTTTTTTTTTTGCTTTTTCAGACTCAGGGACTTTCAAAACGTCGAGAAAAGTGGTTTTGGACCAACCAAATTTTTCGTCATTTTTGACAGGATTTCAATACTTTGGTCTTTTTAGACCGAAGTAAATGTTTATTATAAAGCCAAAAATATTAATGCCTTTATAAAAGATTTTTAATTCACTAAACGCAACAAACAAAGTTTAAAAAAATGTCAAGGTACAAAACACAAGAATTAAACTCTACAAATAGATATTAAAATCTATAAATATATGTCAAAATTAAAGTAAACAATATTATGTAATAACCTACGTCTGCTACAAAAAAACAATTTAATTTACAGATGGATGTACGTTTTTGTAGCAAATTACAAGAAATTTTATCGAATTTTATTTTTACTAGATTCGCGCCTAATTCGCTGGTCGCTCATTTAAACTTTGTTTTAACGACCATATAAAAGAAATAGGAAATCTCAAACCAGAATCCAAATTTGCATTGCATATAAAGGACTTACATCATCATTTCGAGAATATTGACAACAATATGAGCGGTTTACATAGGATGGCCAAAGGAGAAAATTTAGACCGAATTGAGGAATTGGATATTTACAAAGAAAGGGAAAATACACAGTTACTAAATAATAAAATCATTTTTTAAAGAATTGTTATTGTTCTTATTTTATTTATAAAGTAAATTATAATGAAAAAGTGAGAAAAGGACGCAAAAACGAAAATTATGTTTTCCAATAATAAATAATTAATTTTAGTCAGACAAAAAAAAATTCTTCTTCGGGACAACCGTAGAATATAGAATGGAGGTACTTTGTTTTCAGAATGCTCATTTTATATTATACGTTTAATATAGAATAGAACTGTGTTGCACTTTTAACTATCGATTACTTAGACATCTGTAACCGGGTCGATTCCCTTCTTAGTACAGCAAACCTTCCTATAATTCCTATTCATTGCTTATTTTAGTAAATGAACAAAAATTTGAATACAGTTTTTTCCTTTAACATTTTTTTTCCTCAACAACATCTCATTTATTTCACATTCTGCAATAAATCATATAAAATCCATTTTTCATAATCACGCACTAACGAATCCCTTTTCTTTTGCACGCCATTCAAACCACGAATATCACACACTGTTTTGTTCAACTATTACCCAATTATATTTCCTATTTATATGGTACAACATAATATAACTGGTAAATACGTATGTATACGTCCGGATAAAATATGGAAATGAAAACACCATCATTAAATCGCAGGAACAACAAAAAATTATATTTCCCAAAAGTTTTCCAATTCATAATTTTTGTTTATTACTTTGGTATGTATGTAGTATGGAAAAATCCAATTTTTTTCCTTTACATTTTTCTAACTCTCTATATTATACAGACACACATTCGCATACACAAAGTATTTTAGTTAGTGCTGTGTAGAAATACTGATACAAGTACAAAAAATGGGAGAAATCTCCTTAAATCCAACAATAACATGAAGAAATAACTTTTTAGTTTTTTCATTGGGTTTGTTGGGTTTTTTTGCTTCCCAATTTTAATGTATAATATTTTGTGAACAGAACAATTTTGTGTGAGCTTTATGATAAATCGGACTCTTGAGATATCATTTTTGTGTTATTGTTGTTGTAGATGTTATTATAGCTTTATGGTATAGTTCTTGTTAAAGTTTTTGTTTTATAATATCGAAACACTTTTTACTACACACACACACACACACACACACACACACACACAAAAAGACACACGGTTCTACATATATGTACAAATTCTGTTGTTCTACATATGTGAATCATACATGATTTATTGAGATGTTGCCGATCCTTTCTTTTCGTGCAAATTCTTTTACCCAATATTGTTATGCGAGATAAAAATCTTCACAAATATCTTATAAGATGTTATCTGTACGTTATGATCCGCAAAGTCAACAACGTGTCACATAATATAATTGAAATTCATTGATTTAAACCAATTAAAAGTATCTAAACCACTTGTTACTTCAAATAAACTTATATACCGTTACATTAGTTTCGAGTCAATCAAAAATTGATACTTTAACATCATTAACGGAATAATCATGAGCAATCAGCATCCAACCCTCCATATCAACGAACTATAGCATAAAATATCCGATCAAAATAATTTCGATAAAAACTAAATCATTAGAGATTCATATCATGTATATTGAGATAATTTTTTATTTTTTGTTTTTGTTGATAAAATCATCAACGTGCTTTTATAATAATTATCGAAATCAAATGTTGAATACTAAATAGCGATACTTTTGCCCTCTATCTATATAATATATTCCACCGCCACCAAAAAAATGTCAAATTAAAATTGGGTAATAATAAAATAATTAAATTTTAAAATAAAATATTATTTTATTTATTTTTAAATATTCAAATAAAAAAAATATTTTTAGAGTTAATCAATGCTAAAAGTGAATTATTTATTAAATAAATAATGAACAGGGTTTAATGGAAATATTGAAATCATTTCAGCGTTGACCGAGTGGTTTGAATACAATATGGATGGGTCATTAGCTAGTTTTCACCCATACGACCCTAGGTCCTAAGTGACACGGTAACTGAGATATGAATTTTTTTCGTGTTTTATTTAAATTACCTGAAATCTCGCCTTTAAATCGTCATATTTTTTTGGTTTGTGATTGTAATAGCACGAAATAACTTTTATTGTATTCTGCAATGTATTTTTAGTCTAAATAAATCATTATTTGGTACAAATGGCTTCAAGAAAATAAATTATATGAGCTTCGAAAGTCTTGAAAATGTGTAAATGTATGAAAAATTTCAACTTCTAAATTCAATATAAAAAAAAACAACATTATTTTGAACATAGGTTTGTTTTAAAAAGTTGTCTAGTTTATACCCTTTCCAACGGTATGCTACATGTTGGAGAAATTATTTACAGTATGGTCAAAATAAGAGATAGAAGTTGTAGGGTGAGTTATAACATTTGTTCGAATTATTCCCCTCTACTCCGTATGCATGCACGACACCTTTTCCTTATTTCAAATGTTGTTGTGCGAAGTCACATTTCTCTTTTCATTATTTCAAATGCAGCTGTAATTCGCTCCATTAAAATTTCTCGTGAGGGCATCTCTGTTGCATAAACCAATTCTTTTGCACGTCCCCAGACGTAAAAATCGAGGGGTGTCAGGTCTCTTCGTTTCTAAAATTAGGCATTGTAACCACAACAGCGAAGCCAAACGCAACAAAAACAATTCTGATAACAGTTTAAAACAGACTAAACAAGAAGAACAAAATATTTAACAAAAACAAGATTTCAATAAAACAAAAGAATACATGTAATAAATAGGTTCCTACGGTTCCTAACTTTTGCAAAACGATTTACCCGAACTTTTATTATCAGTTTTGGAAGAAGGTGTGCCGATCGTCTTTCAAAATGATGGCTGTCCGGCACACGATCATCGAATGGTACGTGAGTACTTAGACAATTATTTTCCGAACTCATGGATTGGTAGATTGGGGCCTATTTCTTGGCCCCCACGGTCCCCAGACTGAGCTGTAGCTGGCACAAACTGCCGTCAATCCGGTCCAGATGTTATGGGATTTCTGTGTTCACAACGTCATCGTGTGTTGGGTGTGGAGAAAATGAATTTAGTTTCACACGTAGTGACGAGGTGTTACAAACCGTAGCCCGTCACAGGGTGTAATTCCGGGTACATTTTTTTTAACTTTTTTACTTCCTTGTTTTGGTCGCGCTTCGTTGGTTTTGGTTGTTATCAACCTTATCAATTTTATAAAAAAAAATTTCCGACACACCAAAAAAACCAAAATAGCACCGCTCGCTGTGATTTTTTCTTTTTTTCTTCCAAGTTGCTTCACTATCAAAAAAACAAATTTTCTTTTTTTTTTTTTTCTTGTTTTACACGATGTGCTTGCTTCGGCTGTCCTCTTCGTTCCCCCTTTTTTTCATGTCAATTTCCAAATAACAATTTCTACCACCACGCACAATTACCAAATTTGGACATTCCCGGTACTAAATCTTCTGTCAAACACCCCTAAAGCAATTAAAAGCAATACGCATCGGAAATTGTTGTCCCTTGAGGCAAATAAACTTTACAAGTAAGGAGCGCGTCAGCGTCAAAGCACCGCGCTCGTTACAAGTGTGCAGATTCAAATAAATTTCTTTATTTTATTAATAATAATATTTTATTTTAATTTTATTTTTACGAAATTTACTGAGTATACGTAAAGGTTTTTTTTTATTGATTTATTTTATGTAATTACAATTTAGTCTTCTGGACTAATGAGCAATTTATTTTTAACTTAATTTACTAACTTATATTAATCTATGACTTCTTAAAATATTGGTGTTCCATAGTGTCTGGTAAATTAACCTTTATCCTTCCCTCGGGTCTATTTTGACCCAAGTGAATATTTAATCTTGAATATCTTTGACAAATATAAACAATTCAAATGCGTGGCTTTTCCACTTTGTTTGATATGCCCTATGTATCATAAAAACAAAAATTCTAAAAATAATAATTAACCGTTAGAACGTTACAAAAATAGTAACACTCAACATCCTTGGGTCTAAAATGACCCACAATATCTTTTAGTATGAAATATTCTAATCGAACGATTTCTTACGATTTTTTTTTACTGTTTTATTATAACGGATTATTCCTTACATAAATTTATCGTGCGGTATTGGTTATTATATTTAGTTTTTTTTTTTGAGGGATTTGGCCGCTTCATATTGAAGTTTCGTAATCAATTTTTTATCGGATAATGAGTGATTAATTCATTGATCCTACATAAACCAGCCGTGATTTTTTCATCACCCGCCGGGAATCGAACCCGGGACCTCCGGGGCTTAAAGCAAGCATGCTATCAACTGTGCCACCGGGGCGGCATTATATTTAGTTGTGTTAGTGATTATTATCCATTTCTGAAATAAAGGTGAGTACAATTTTACATTGGAACTAACTTTCGACACTACTTATTGGCATTATTATATTATTTAGATGTCAGACACAAATGAAACGATAGAAAATGTATTATTCTCAGAGAATGACTGTTGCTCAGAAACATCTGATTACGTGGAGTTAGCCGTTGAGTATGATAGTGAGTATTACATAGATAACGAAGTTCCAGCACAGTCATGTTTGTCAAAAGACAAAAATATCGAGTGGTGTTCAGAACCATTTCTTCTGTCTGAGTGGGAGAGCGTCTTCAACGAATGTATTCCAACTAACACCAGAAATTACAAGATACGCAAAAACACGCATATTGGATGAATTATCATCATTTCAATTACTAATGACGAAAAATATTTTACAAATACATAATAATAGTGAATACTAATATGAAAGGGCAACGGGTGTATAAAGAAGAGTGGAAAGATTCAGATCAAATTGAGTTGGATGCATTTATTGGGCTTCTCATATTAGCGGGAGTATACATATCAAATAACGTAGCACTTACTAATTTATGACACGAAAAAAGGGTCGACATACTTTTCGGGCAACCATGTCTCTGAAAAGATTCAATGTTATTTCTCGAGTTATACGATTCGATGACCGCAGCACGCGAGCTACTCGCAGGTGCCAACATAAGCTGGCCCCGATCATGGAACTATGGGATAAGTGGATCGAAATATTGCCAACCCCATATAATCCTGGCGAAAATGTTACGATTGACCAACAACTTTGCGTTTCGAGGATGGTGTCCTTTTCGGCAATATATACCAAACAAGCCTGCAAATACGGCATTAAATGTTGAGTACTGTGTGACAGTGAATGTATTTATGTGTGGAACAGCCAAATATATACAGGGAAATAACGGCGTAGTGCGCCTGAACAAAACCAGGGATTACGTGCAGTTCTAGATTTATGTTCAAGAGAACTCTAAGGTACAAATGTAACTTTCGATAACTTTTTTACGTCTTACCAACTAGGACAAATGCTGTTAAAAAGAAATATGATGATGATTGGTACCATTAGAAAGAATAAACCATCAATTTCTCCAACACTCCTCGATGTAAAAGGAAAACGGTGTTCTCCTCAACGTTTGCATTTACTCAGGACACAACATTGGTTTCGTAGATCCTCAAAAAAAAATAAGTGTGTTATACTGCAGAGCAATTTCCACAAAAGCAAAGAGGTGGCCGGCGATACAGAAAAAAAGCCTAATATTTTATTGGATTATAATAAATCCAAAGGAGAGGTAGACACCGTTAATAAAAAAATTGCAGCTTACACAAGTAAAACAGAAACCAATAGATGGCCGGTTGCCGTATTCGCAAATATAATAGATGTGCCCGCAATTAATGCATTCGCACTTTTTACCAATGTCTGCCCAACGTGGAATCTAAAAATAATCATAGGGGAGGATTTTTTATTGAATCCGTAGGTGATTCTTTGCCTGGTAAAACCTCATATAGCGAGAAGAGTTTACATGCCTAGAGCTCTAGGTTTTCGGAATATAATAAACGCATTATAATCATCCATGGAGCATTCAAAGTTAGAAACATCAAAAGAAGCCACTTCTAATCAAAATAGGGACCGATGTACATTCTGCGAAAAATCAGATAATAAACATACATTAAAATGCCAAATTAAGGCTCATTCTAATAGTATTTGTCAGCAATGTATGAAATAAATCAATTGAAATAAGTTCCAAAAATTATTAAATGAAGTCATGTAAATATATTTATGTTCTTGTAATTTGATAAATAAAACTTAAAACAAGAAAAAAATCATGTTTTATTGCGATATTTAGTGTAAAATGACAATGGGTCTTTTTTGACCCGAGGGAGTTGAGTGTTATTTATTTTGAGGGAAAGATGAAGGTTAAAGTAAACCATTATGTTGGAAACACAAGCGTTTTAATGTCGATGGTAAAAATATTATGGGAATTTTTGTGATTGAAAAACTTCGTTGAATTATATTTTTTCTTGTTTTAATTTTGACAAAAATAATTTTTACAAACAAATTTTCACACGTTTTTTTTTATGTTAAACCAATGAAAGCTAGTTCTCTCCAAATGAATTTTTATTTTTTTTTATAGAGTATGGGTTTTACAAAAAAAAAAAAAGGTAAACATTGTAATAAGTGACATGTATTGATGAATATTTTAACAACTATTGGCCTTATGGGTAACTTATAAAAAATGTTAGTACCGAATTGGAATGATGGCTTTTAAACGCACAAATGGTAAATGTCAAAAAGGTAAACAAACTAATTTGTTAATGGTAATTTTTGGTTAATTGACTCTACATATGTACATAATTCACAATTTAACTTCTTTTGCCTTTTTAGGTAACAAACTATGTATAGTAAAGAAAAGCGTCTGATGAACAAATAATATGATAAGTATAAAATTACAATTACATTTAATGAAATGATAATTTGTGTGGGTTTTTTTATTTTTTTTAGGTTATGGTGTTTATTATGAAGGGACGCATCAAAATTTTGCTGATTTTCTTCTTCGTTATCCGTTCTATTTTATTAGTGATTTTGCATCCGATTTTGTAACCAAAAGAATATGCTAATAAAACCTGTGGTTAATTTCACTTCTGCCCCCATCTCCAGTATCGCCAAATGTATGAATAAGTGGTTGAATGAAAACGTTAAATTGGACAATGATTATTCCGTGAAAAACAATATCGAACTTATAAACAAACACCATGAAAAATTGTACACACAACCAGATGTCAATGGGCAATCCGCTCTGCGGTACGTTAGCTAATATTTACCTGAATTATATTGAAAACGCATATATTATCAATAGTAGAAACAAGCAATACATAAAATACTGGCACATATATGTAGATGATGTCATTCTTCTATTCAGTATGTAATGACATATTGCATTACTTTCCATATGAAAATTATGAAATATAAGCTTGTACATAGTATAAGAATTTTTGTAATGTTAGAATACTTTATGAAACTACAACATATGAAAACTCTGAATCATCAACATTATAGAATAAATATAAATATAGGTAGTTGTTGTTGCAACATATTTTAATTACAATAAGCGCGTGCACAACTGTGTTGTTGTAATAATGGTATACAAGTAAGCGCATGCACATATAGTTGTTAGTGTAATAATAAATCGAATTTGCTGAATTAATAATTCAATATTCAAAATATATTTTGCTAATTAAACCAGTGTTGCAAAACGTTACACGAAACGTAACGCAATAACGAAATAACGAAATAAAATAGTGTTATTTATCATAATTAGGTTTCATAACGTTATATAAATTAAATTGCGTTACAATAACGTTAAACGTAACGATAAAGTAAAAAACATTTTTCGTTTTGCGATATTTTTTTTTTTAAATACATAGAATTTTTTGTACGGAGTGATTAATTCATTGGTCCCACATTAACCAGCAGTGATTTTTTTCATCACCCGCCGGGAATCGAACCCGGGACCTCCGGAGCTTAAAGCAAGCACGCTAACTAACCACTGTATCACTGGGGCGGCAGGTGCTATAAATAATACATAGTTCTAATACTTTATTTACTTTATTATTTTATCGATAAAAATAAAAACTAAAAAAAACAACCACATAGAAAGAGAAATAGCAAAAGAAAATAAAAGTATTCACCAACACTTTGTGATGAAAAAGATAAAAGTACATGCAAATTATGTGTTAATGAACCTTTTATTCCTGAAACTCATACTGGTAATATGAAATCTAAATTCTGATCAAAATTTTAAAATAACGCAATTATAACGTTATAACGTAACGAAATAAAATCTTTTTCTGTTGCATAACGAAATAACGTAACGAAAAAATAAACATATTGTTATAAAAACGAAATGTATAACGTTATGATTTTTTTTTCGTTTTGCAACACTGAATTAAACAAATCAAAAAGTATAGTAGATTTAAATTAGAGTATAATTTGTATATTAAAATTAAGTATAAATATGTAAGAAATTGTAATGAAGAGGAATCAATAAACAAGATTTAATTGGGTAACAACTAAGTCTTATTTAACTTGGACAAGGAGTCATCAATTGACTTTGCAATATAAGGTGGGTGAATGGCGAGGGCCAAAGAAGTGCTTTGCACGACGCATTAATTTGCGTTATGAAGCATAGGTCACTCTACTGCCTTGCTTCATTAGATCATTACTCATACAAGTACTATAATTAAAATTAAATATATTCTCATTTCATGGCAACCTCTTACACCTTTCTTACGATAATAAATAAAACATTTCATGGCGATCTTGCAACGGACCAGATTTCTGATAAAAATAACTAAAGATGCCCACTGAGAAGCAGTACTACACAGAAAATTATTTAAAGACCAACAAAATTCAACTTAATAGTGCAACCAGGAAGATTACATTGGAAGAGTACAGACGCAGGCAGCAGATACTTGGGCCAGCAAAAACAAAAAAGCGTGGTGAAGCGATTCAAAAAAAAGGAACTACTGCGGATATTGGGTGCATGCGTGAGACAAAAAGATCAGCAGACAACACGAGCAGAATTAAACATGTTAAAACAAAAAAAAAAAAAGAATTAATAAAAATTAAAAAACAAAATAAAAAATAATATATAAAAAAGAGAATGCCAAATAAAAATAAAATTTAGATTTAATCAAAAATTATAAATTATTTGTAGAAGAAAGATAGAAAAATTATTGTAGAATGAGTAGTAAATAATTGTAATAGTTAGTAAAAAAAAAAATTAATAAATAAAATATTAACTTGGTTAGTTTTTAAAAAAAAAAAAAAAAATGAAGAATATGTAATATGATAAATGAAATTAAATTTGAGAAAATTAAGAAAACAGTTATAAAGTTGTTGGTAAATTTAAAAAAAAATCCAAATAGGAAATATAGTGAAAATTATAAAAATCTTAAAAACAAGCAGATAACAGAGTTAGAGAAATCTTTAAAAAATATAATTAGATGTGAGCCCAGATTTTTAGAAAGAGGGATAGAAGCATACAGAAATTTAAAGAAAATAAAAGAATATATTGGTATTGGAGCTATGGCTTTATTTGATATTTCATTAGCAATTAAAATTATACCAGAGTTTACTGGTAAAGTTCAGGAGGTAAATAATTTTGTGAACTTGGTGGAATATTTGGCAAAAACTCTTGCAACTGATGAACAAATAAAATTATTAGATTTTGTTATAAAAACTAGAACATCAGATGCGGTTAAAGCTAAAATAATTGGTTTTGGTGAGATAAAGGAAATTGAAATATTCAAGAAGGTATTTATGGAAAATTTCCTCAAAACTAAAACAGTTTTGCAAATTCTATCAGAACTATCAAACATAAGACAAAATCAAATTTCAGTTGAGAGATTTGCTCAACAAATAGATAATCTGTTGGCAAAATTAAATAATATACAGATAAGAGATCAAGGGAATGATCATGCCGAGATTATCAGAGTAATCAATGAGCAAACGGCGCTAAGTTCTTTTAAAAAATGACTGAATGAGCCACTGAGATCGACAATCATGGCAGCTAGGCCAGAAAAATTATTAGATGCGCAGAACCTTGCAATAGAGTTCGACTTGCAACAGGGTATGCAAGGTCTAAGTATAAACATGATAAGGAATAATAGAAATTATAGAGGTAGATTAAATGTATTTAGAGATAGGAACAACCAGCATAGATATAGATATAATAATCATGGTCATGCTCAACAATACCAGAACAATAATAGGTACTCAGTAGGGAATAATAATTCACACAATGTTCACTACAGGAATATGGGCAAAGCAACCTTCATTATACAAGCCATAATCTAAAAAACGAAGCTTTTATAAGGGAATTAGAAACGAGGAAAAAACCAAAATTTCCATAGTAAAACACATAAAACATATGGGAAATCACTTTTTTTCCTAAGACAAATTTGTAAATGAAAACGTTGCAAATTCTTAATTATGATTTCTGAAATGTTTTCATAAATGTCTGAATTTCAACATATATAAATTTCGTTTAAGTAAATCGTTTCCATTTTTGTAGATGGGGTCGTAGACCGAATTATAATAATAAAATGAGGAACGTAAATTACGTGTCAATATAGGGCCAACTCTCAATTCAAAGAAAAGGTGTCCGTATTATGAAAATCAAAAGAATATCACGATAAAAACATATTACGGTATAAATAACAATCTGACAAATTATGTGGTGGTAAACACAGATATAAATAGCAATAGACTGAAATTTTTAATAGATACAGGTGCAGATGTATCACTCTGCAAAATTAACAATTTAAAATTTAAGGATATTTACGAAAATAATAACTTGTACAGGTTGACTGGGATATCAGAAACAGAAATTATGACTCTAGGATCAAAAACAATAAATTTAGAAGTAGGAGACATATTAACAGATCAAATTTTTCAAATTGTACCAGAGAATTTTCCAATAATGACAGATGGGATTCTAGGTAGAGATTTTTTAATGAAACATCTATGTAAAATTGACTATGAAACTTTCACAATGACTATTTTTAAAGACGGTACAGATATAACTATACCATTGAAGACTAAACTACCAAAATACAAAAATATAACTATTCCTCCTAGAACAGAAATGATATCTGCAGTTGAAATACCGATACAGGAAGATTCAGTAATCTTGAATCAAGAAATTCAACAAGGTGTTTATATAGCAAATACGATTGTACCTGCTAAAGGTATAATGCATCTAAAATTCTTGAACACGACGGACGAAGAGATTGTTATAGAAAAGTTACAGCCAAAGGTTAAACCATTAAGAGAATATAATATTTTAAAATTTAAAGCACACGCAATTGAAAAAAAGGATAGAATAGAAAAGTTAATAAAACAATTAAAATTAGAAAATATTGATAGTACAGCTAAACAAAGCATAATAGAGATCTGTAAAGAATATTCTGACATATTTCACATTGAAGAAGAGAAACTTACCGCAAATAACTTTTATAAGCAAAAAATAAATTTATTAGATAATAATCCTGTATATATAAAAAACTATTCCACATATACAACTAGAAGAAGTAAACAGACAAGTAGAAGAACTTAAAGAACTAGAAAACATTGAACCATCAACTAGTCCATACAATTCTCCATTGTTAATAGTACCAAAGAAAAGTAATACAGATGAAAAGAAATATCGGTTAGTGGTAGATTTTAGACAAGTAAATAAAAAGATCATGGATGACAAATTCCCGTTAACAAGAATAGATGATATTTTAGATAAGCTAGGCAGAGCTGAATACTTCTCAACATTAGCTCTTACCAACTCATTTCATCAAATTGAATTAAAGAGTCCAGACCGATAACAGCTTTTTCCACCAACAAGGGTCACTTTCAGTTCAAAAGATTACCTTTTGGATTAAAAATTTCTACAAACAGTTTTCAACGCATGTTGACAATAGCTCTAACTGGACTTGAAGAAGAAGCATTCTTATATGTTGATGATATAATAATTTTCGGATGTAGCTTAAAACACCATAATTTGAATTTAACTAAAGTACAGTCGTTGGCCACAAAACTTGCGCGCCTATTGAAACCACATAAATATTTGTTTTAAAAGTCGATTACACTGTTTAAAATTAAAAAAATATGTGCAGTTTTCTGGCTAGAGTAGTATAAGATTGTTGCCCAGTTTCAATGACAGCGGTTGCGGCAGATTTTACTTTGTCGCTGATGTCCTTTCCACCCATTTATTCAAAAACATAGAATTTGGTAATGTTATACAAAATTTCACTTTAACACCACTGTATGAACTATGAAAGATAAAAATTTTAAATTGACCTCAAAATATGACGAAATATCACGTAAACAAAACATAAAGAAAACGAATTTTTATTGTTGACCACACACTTACAATCGTGAGCCAACGTTCAAAGGGTCGTACAGTTTCGACTCATCTTACATGCATACTTCGTTTTGTTCAATTTATGGTTGATTCAGCTAACTGCACTTTAAACCCAAATACATCAAGTCAGCGTGCCACATAATGCCTAATATTTTAATTGAAGCATCAACTTCAATTAGCTTTGGTATTCTTCTTTGGAGAATGATTGCATAAAGTCAGACGAACTTGACTTCCATTTTCGTAAGTTAAATCAACTGCTGCCTAAAATTATAGAAAGTTGATCTTTAAGTTTAAGAGCATCTTCTGACATATAACAACCAATTAAAATATCAGCCATGTAAATTTTAGAAATCGCCAGTTGAGTATTGGAAGGTTTTCGTTGCTAAATATGGTGCACATGCTGCGCCATTTATATAATATCGTTGAGATTATCGCGTCATAATATCAGCTGATAATTTGAATCCAATGAGTTTACTTTAACTCGACGGTACATATTTTCAATATCTGGCACCAGCGTAATCCTTAGTTTTCGAAATCGCAAAACAATTGTCATTAAATCTCGTCGATCGCTTCGAAAGCATCGAACACAATTCAGGTGGTGCAGCTCGTTGTTTTCATTACCGCATGATGTGGGATGAAATACTTGGAATTATCATCTGTGGGTAGATCTGACCATGATACGCAAGTGATATGAGTATATGACTAAGATTAGCGTACTCATGTATAAACTCATTATACAATGCAAGAAACTCAGGCGACGTTTTGAATCTCCTTTTCAGTGACTTGCTGTCTTCCACGAATTTCCTAATTGTGACCTTAGTTGTTGAAATGGAAGCCCCGCCGTAAAGCGATCATTTACCTCTCTTGTTATTGTATGTATACATAATATGATTCGCAGTAATTTTCGGATATAGTCACTTGCTGTTGATTGGGCATTTCCTCTAGTTCCCAAAATCTTTTCGAAAGCTAATTGACATCGTTTTGAGTTTTTGTTATATCGGTTTGGTCGTTATCTGCAAAGTCTGGATATGCCAATTCTAGGTTCATTAGTGCCCGATTTTATACAAGGCGATGTTGTTTAGTTGGGACTAAATTGGCATGTGTTTGATGATATGAGCTGTGTTAATGGTGAATTATTGGTTTGCCCTTGAAACTAGTATCATATCGGTATTTCCTCTTGTCGATGCTAAGCCGTGAATAGAAATACAAGCATGCGATCTTTTGAGGCTTAGGTTGAGAACGCATGACTCGATAACAAATGACATTTAGGAACCAGAGTCAAGAAGTACTCGTGCAAGGTGGAGCTTTTCGGTGCTTGATTTGACATATACCAATGCAGTTGGCAGTATTGTATCATAACATACATAATATGTAGACTTGTTTTTTGCTCATTATCACTTAAGTTGTTCTTTTGGTTGTCACTTAATGGAAAGATGGAATCTGATTGTTTTGGAATAATCTCTTTAATATTCGTATTTGCTAATTCGTTGACAAATGCATGATGATTTGCTGAATTCGGCATGGCAACTATTGTTGGTGGTTGGGTTTGATGTAATAATGTGTGATGCCGTTTGTGATAGATAAGCTAAGGCGATTTACTCCTTAGGCAGTTATGACACATCATATTTTTAATTATATTTGTACAAGAAATGTGGATTTGTACAGATAATGCACTCAGTTCCGAATTATTAGTGTTAGCACCAAATGTTGGGAAATTATTATTCACTGATTCCTTGGCTCATATATGCTTTGATTAATCGTCAATTCGTAAGCAATATGTGTATGAGCCATGTATTTCGCAATGACTACATCAGAAATTTCGGCGATTCGACGTAATTCCTTTCCAGTTACATTAAGACAAGGCTTCTGGTAAAAAAAGACTGTATATACGACGTTACAATTGGGTCAGTATAATTCGCTTCACTAATTAAGGACGCTGCGTCGTCCTTTAATAAGCCATGTAAAATCTGAAGCTTATGAACAGTATTTATAATCCCCCGAAAACGGGTCTAGTTGATCTTGGGAAGCCGCACTTGCTTCGATGTATTGATACCTTCGTAAATCGTTCTTTGTTGCCCAATAAACTGTTCGAGAGTCGTGTTCAAATCCGGCGCATCCTTAACTAATATATTAACGTACGAGCTTTGAAGTAAATTGCATTGGTCGTTTCTGTGATCGGCACGTAATCTTCAGACTCAAAAAGTTCGATTTCATACTCATTAAAAGCTTTGTAACTACTTTCCAGATTTTCTAAAAGTATTCTAATTGCTTCAAGAGGCATAGCATCGGTAATTATTTCAGCGAAGTTTAATATAAGTTACATTTGTTTGATTGTACGATCGTGCAAACGTTCTATAATTTTAACATTTTCAGGTTGGTATGAGGGAAGAGTCCTCGGTTTCAGCACCAACATTTATGTTGAAATTTATCCAAAATATCTAAAATGGGTTGTTATCGGTTTAATCACGTTGTCTCTATAGTTGAGGTTAATTTCCGGTGCAGTATCCCGATAGTCATAACAGAATGCATTGATTGTTTTTTGAAAGAACCAAATAAAGGTTCATAAAATTATAAATAAAATTGAAATTACTTTTTCCTGATATGTATAAGCACTCGAGAAGAAAACCAAAATTAATTGAATTTGTATAATTGAATCATCAAGTAATTGTTCATTGTTTCCTAGAAAAATGTATATTTTAAAAACAAGTCATTCCCATTCTTTTGTTCCCACTGTCCATTTTAACAATAAAACATCACAAAAAAATAAAAAAATCCAATTTCTATTATTAGAATAAAACATTTACTTTAACACTTTTTCTTTGGTTTGATCGGATACCCCTTCGTACATTTTACAAGCGAAGCATTATACTTTTGTACCGTGCGCGCAATCCATTCAAATTTGGCTACAATCAATCCATAAAATTTATTAATGTGAGAGCACGAGTCACAACCTTCCTACGCGCTCATATGCCAAAATTAGTTTTAAGTTCTATAAAAAAAACAGCAAAGTCTCACATCTATTTTTATGCCCAATTCGTTTGATGTTAGGCAAGAAGTGATGAACCTTCTAATACGTATATCTACGTGAATCAACATAATCACAATAATCTCATTTCGAAACAACAACACATAAGAAAATATTTTGATTTCGCTTGCCAAATAGTGCGACGTCTCTAAAAATAGAGCGTATATAGGAAGAATGAGTAACTGAATATAAGCGCATACGGTATTCCCTCACTATAATATGGTTTTGTTTATTGTTGTCATATCCTACGTTTGTATATAGAAGATAAATGAACTTAAGTTTATCGGTATGAATAAAAATGTTTATACTCGTATACTATATATTGACTCATTGTAAATAAAGTTATGTTTACTAAACCGAATTTTTTTTTTGTCTGACTTTGTTTGTTCAACGTAAACATAATTCACATATAGCAGCGGCAGTAATTTATTTTTATAACTTCTTTTCATTATACGTCTCGTATACTACCTATATAGCAGATTGTTGAGTGATAACATAACTATGGTTCATAAATAAATTCGCTCACGTATTATATCTTATATCAACTTTAAAACTGTTAACAACCAATTTATTGTAAATTTTCGACATTCTTATTGTAAATAACGTTTTTTTTTTAATATACATAGCTGAAACGTTCTTTGCGAAACCAACCTCGCAACTATAAACCAAAAATAATAACAATAACATAACCAATAATCCTCTTTTAATATAAAATGTATTGCAACAATAACAAAAACAACCGCATGTCGAAAAATTAATTTACCATTAAATTAAAATAATTTATATTTTCAATTCCAGCTAATTGGAGTGATGCCAGCAAATTTCCAAAATACAAAAAAATTCAACTAAACGAAAAAAGCAAATTAAATAAAATAATTTGTCTGCTTATAATTTAGATTTTCTTTTACAAACTGGGTTGGATAGAAAGTTTAATCCTAATAGAGGTTATGTCCCAAAACAGTACAAAATTTGGGTGGAAAGTAAATAATATTTTAATTATGAAAAGTAAACTTAAGTTCTGCAAATTAAAAAAAAAAATCTTTAATTGTATTGAAATCTGCAAATTCTGTAAATTTTAAAAATACTACAAAATTTGGCAGTTCTTTAAATTTTTTAACTAAGGAGGGTAAGAAATTTAAAGAATTGACAAATTTTGAAATAATTTTAAAATTGTTAATCTCCATTAATTTACTTAAATTCCTTAAATTTATTTATTTAATTCATTAAAATTCGATTTACTAGTTTAAGATTCAAATTTTTAAATTTCTATAAATTTTTAAATTATTCTTAATTTTATGAAATATTTTAATTTTTCAAATTCGTCATGTTTTGAAATTTCTGTAAATTATTTGATTTTTCATACATTTTACATTTTTTAAATTATATCTTAATTTTTTTAAAAAAAATGTTTTAAATCATAAGTAATTTCTTTAATCTGCAATTCAATTTTCTTTTAATTAAATTTGAATTTCTTAACACATTTAAACTCAACAAATTTTTTATATTTTTAGTGAATATTCTAAATTATGTAGGAGTATTCCAAAATAACTTAAAATTCTCTAAAGGTTTAATGCTTTAAATGCTTAATTCATTTGTAGAGTTATTTAATTTTTTAAATTCTGTAAATTATTTGAATTCATAATGAAAAACTGTAAGAAACTTGTGAACAATTTAAAAATTTAAACAATAAAAATTATTATTTTGTAAAAAGATCTAGACGATATCACGACATGTTTGCGTATTCTTTAGAAATAGAGAATGATTTTTAAACCTCTCAAGACTCCCGAGAACTTCAGATATTTTTAAAATTATTTGATTATTCATTTTATTATGGTTTTTGTTCAAAAAATTCAGAGTTCGCCGGCCAACGTTAATACGTAACTAATCTTAAAGTTAATCGAACTCTATTTTTATATTCTATCCAACTATACACCTAACTGAATTTATTTACTGCTTCAAGACCGATGCTTTCATGGTGAGGCTTAAAAAAAAAAATTTAATTACATTTAGATTGAAAATTTAGTTTGGAATTGTAATAAACCAGCAAGCTTTAGGTTACACCTAAATCATGCCATTACAAAACTATCTTAAGGGGAAATATGTTACTACGACTTAACCTGGCATTCGAGTCGAGTAGAGGAAGGTGGCCATCGGATTATTGTAGCACACCTCAAGATCTAGATGAAATCGTATTTGGGGTAAATAAAGAGAATGTGATTGAAAACAACCAAAAAGATGGAAAAGAAAAAGAGAAGGAAACAGAAATTAGGCACGGATCAACCACATGATTAGCGTATGGCTTACCGCTTGGAAATTAATTTTGAGGAAAGAGGGAATTCATTGATCTAAGGATTCATCCCGCAATCAACCAAACAAAAACAACAAATTAACAATAAACTGGCCATTGGCCCCTATCACTTGCTTAGTAAGAAATTAGGCTATTGAGTGTTGTGAACAGAAGGGAGAACAGTACAGAGCACTTGCCGTCTGCTGTCCCATAAGGGACAGTTCACAGATACTCAACAAGCGGTGACCTTTTAGTTAGTATATGTGTTAGCCATCATATTTATATGCTTTGATTTTGTAGAGAAAAAAAATCAAATATTTTCTCTATTAAGGTATAGGTATATGTGTATAAATTATTTTTTATTAAATAATTAAAAATCCAAAATACTAGCTTCTAACAAGGCCGAAAGCAAAACAAAAGGAACCCCAAATAAAATTTTGGCGAGGTTTTTATACCATTTTTCCGCTGATTTCGCATTTAAAACCACTTAATCAAATCAGATAAGCTTCGAAATAAAATTTCGCAATGTAGTGCCGTAATATAAAAAAAGTTCTCTCATTTTTTTGGTGTTGAATAATTCTGTCAGCGAAGTATTTTTTGATCCTTCATATGATCAGCATCCGATCTGTTGTTAGACTTACCAACTAACCTTTACATAAGCACTCTACGGGTTTTGGTATCAATCTTCAATTTTCATCGAGATTTATTGAAATTCACAATTCTCGAGAATTCGAGAATTGAAAATTATCAAAAATTCTCAAGAATTTGAAAGTAAAAATTTCCGATCAGTATCTCTAGCTAAAGTATTTAAATAATTTGAGGTATTTCCAGAATTTAAGATAAAAGATAATTTAAAAAATTTAATGGAATTAAATTCTGTAAATTTTTTAATTTTTAATTACTTAAATTTTCTAAATTGTTAAATTCTTTAAAAAACTTGAATATTTCAAATACTATAGTTTCTTAATTTCGTGTAAAACTTTTAAATTTTTGGAATTAAAATATTTTAATCTTTTAAATTCTTTAAATAATTAAGTTAAAAATTGTATTCTTTTGATTTTTTAAATTTTCCAATTTTTTATTTCTTGATATTCTTTAAAAGCCTTTAATTCTGTTATTTCTTTATATTCCTTGAAATCCTAAACACTTTATATTTCAAATTAATTAGTTATCATTTCTGTATACTCGTATTTCGCATTTCCAAGCAATATTGCATCTTCCCAGTTTTACTTTGACTGAGCGACCGAAGATTTTTGTGCGAAAAGGCATACAAAAACCATGAAACAGAGAGTAGATAAAAAATTAAGTAAGTTTAGTGATTACGTATTTTCATTCTAAGATTGATAAATAAAAATGAAGTTCCCAGGATTATATTTTTTATAGATAATAAATTTCTGGGAAAATCATTAAATTTATTTCAAACAATAATAATTAATTAATTTTTAAATTAATCCGGTTTTCTATATAAGCAGCATTTAGTTGTTGATTTTCTTTTCGCATTAAATCTATATTTAGAGCCAAACAAACTATCTGTTTCAATGTTTTGGGCTCTGTGCCCGTTCTGATTTTTGCAATGCTGTTGTTGCTGTTTTTTTTGCAAGCTATTTGCGGATTAATAATTATTTTGTGTGATTAAATGGGATAGAATATTTGTTCTAACTTTTACCTTATTTGCTTATTAATTTAAAAGTATATTGCATGAAATAGTTTCACACATTTAGCCGAAAATCAACTAAGAAAATAGTAGCATTGTTCTCTAATTTTAAATTACACAAGGTTTAGAATATGGAGATCAAAAAGTCAGTTTATTTGCTATCCAACCAGCAGCTACGAAGTAGATTACAGGCTGAAGTAGCTGAATGTGCAGATATGTCATTGGATGCCGATTAAGAAGCAGCGTTAGACTCTTCAGAACAGGCAATGGATAACGAGATTAAGCTGAATGCTGAAGGGGATTCCAGTTCTCGTCAGTGGTTTGATGCCGAGGATATTAATGATGAATTGTTAGTTTCAGATGAGGAAGATATTAGTGACAAATTTTCGGAAAATACAGAGTTTTTTAATAAAATAACGGTAAAATTAGCTAAGTGGGCAATCGAATCGGGGTAAGGTAGAGACAAGATCAATAAGTTGTTGAGTATTTTGAATATACATAAAATTAACTTTCCAAAAACTGCCAAAATGCTCCTTAAAACCCCTAGTAGAAAAATAGTAACACGTAAAGTAAACCAAGGGGAATATTACCCTTAGAGAAAAATTTAATCAAATTAAATTACAATTTTTTGTATAGTGTTGAACAAATAGATATAGACATAGGAATTGGTGGTTTACCCTGGTTCAAGTCGTCAAAGTTTCAGTTATGTCCAATTCTTGGTGCCTTTGTGGATAGGAAAAATGCTTCCCCATTCATTATTGGTGTTTATTTAGGGAGTGAGAAGCCTGAGAATATTGATGAATTCTTATTGGACTTTGTAAATGAGGATCAGTTATTAATCAGTAGGTCTGTGATTTTTAGGTTAAAACCTTTTCGTGCTGGAGCCAGGTTTACGTGTTTTGGTTACATATAAGTATGATTCATAAAATTTCCTTTCATATGGCATCGGCTTGTTAGCACCTTTTCTCACCTCTTCCCTTTTTAACCTAAATAAATATTTTTGAACCTTTTTGTTGCCTAGCTTATATAATATTCAAAATTATTTACAAAATAATCATAAAATGTCCGGATTTTACAACAAATTGGTATCGCATATTTTTTGTATATGGAAATGAATTTTAAAACAAGGGAGAAATGTGAACGCGACATAAAAAATTTCCTCAGTTAAAAAATATGAATACGAAAAAACATTTGTTCAGTATTTTTATTTCTAAAAAGTGATGTTTTTACATTAGTTCCAAAACTACTTTAAATGCATTTTTTTCCTTTTGTTGGCATCCCTGAGGAAAAATTTATCATAAATAGGTTTTTTTAGTCGGTTTCATCAATGGACAAGTGTTATTCTGTCAAATTTGTAATGTGGCAATCGTTGCAGTCAAAAAATCACAAAAAGATTAACATATAGGCGTACAACACATCGAGCGCAAACTGCGAATTGCGAATAAATTTCACAATGCGATATTCGTAAATAGACGCACATAGAGCGCGGCGCAAATTTAATAAACGTCAAGTTTCGGAAGATTTTTTATATTTGACGTTTATTTAATTCGTGCCATGCTCTATGCGCGTCTATTTATGAATATCGCAATGTGGAATTTATTCGCAATTCGCAGTTCGCGCTCGACGTGTTGTACGCCATAAGATCCCAAAAAAACAAAAAAAGCCACAAAACCCACAAAAACCACAGAACTACAAATCAGATGTTTTTGTCTGAGGTGAAGAATGGAAACGTCACGTATACCCCGATTTTTTGTTTAAACCTTTGAAAAATGCTAGTAGCTTCCGGCATTCGTATAAATAAATTGACAAATCCATATTTCGCTGAATTTATTTACAAATACACAACTTCAAAGTACTCGAATAAACGACTCTTCGAAAAAATTACAAAAATCCTATGAACGATGAAACTATTTTACAAGTAAAAAGTGCAATAAAGTACGAATATATACGGATGACAATAGACGAAACAACCGACACAACCGGAAGATACATATGTGGCTAATGTTGTGGAAAGTGTTTTAAATAGGGATGAAGATGAAAGCCGCAAAAAGTTTTTATTAAATACTGTTATATTAGACTAAGCCAATAGTTTCACAGTAGCTAGACTTTTCGGCGATTCCGTTAAAATTTTAGGCGGAGATTTTAACCTATAGACAAAATTTTAATGTTTTTATCAGATGCTGGGCCTTTATGGTGTAGGAGGCGGCTGCAATTAAAATTGTCTACCCGAAAATTTTACACGTTACTTGTTTGGCACACAGGATTACATGGAGTGGCCGAAACTATAACGTCAAAAAATTATTTTTAAAATCTCCTCGAGAGTCAAATTTTTTATAGAATTTAAACTGGGTTTGGAGCTTCCACCAAAGAAAATAGTCAATACTGATGAAATAAACAACAAATTTAAGTTAATAAATTAATTAAAAGCAGCTTTTTTACTCAAATAATTTTAATTTTTGGAACCTTTTTACCACCTTTTTTTAATTTTATAGAGTATATTTTAGGTACCTAAAATGCATTTTTAGCACCTAAAATTCACAGCCCTTTTAATCAGTCAAGGCAAAAATTTTCGATTAGATGTTTCGTTTGCGATGCTCCTGCTAAATCTTATGTTATGGTTATTGTGGGCCATACTAGTTTTCTTGTTTGTCCTAAATGTAGTCAAATCGGAACATATGTTAATAGAACTGTTGCCTATAGTACAACTGTTTCCCAGTTATATTTTGATAATTTATTTAAATATAGGAATTTCACTAGCTTCCATAGTCTTAAATATTTTATGTTTCCAACGATTTTAGAAGGTATAGGTGTAGGCAGATTTCTCAGTTTGTAGTGAATCCAATACACCTCAGTGATTTTGCAGTTGTTCGTAAAATTTTAAGCACGCTTGTTAAAGGTAAATCGCTAGGGTTTAAGTTAGCTCATATATACCGGTTTTAGCAACAAAATTTTTAATCATTTTCTGTTATTGCATTAAACTCAAAATGATGCGCGAAACCACATAAATTTAGTCAGTAAAATGTTAGCAGAATTTGTTAGAATATTTCCGAATATTTATGGTGAAAATGAAGCGTTGATTCATTTTCAGCTTATAAATTTGAGAATTATATGCAGGGGATACAAAAATTAGTGAGGAAGCCTAGCCTTAATTCTACAACAACTTGCCAACCGAATTGATGAACAATAAACTTCGAATAATACGCAAAAGTTTACCTCACATAGATTCAAAATCCAGTAGCTTTAGATTTGACGAGTTCATATTAAAAAATACCGAAGCTGGGAAATGCTGCTGCATTTTGGGCAATATACCGTTTTTAATTTAAGAATTCATAGATCAAAACGGATCGGCAATGGTTATTGGTAGGCGCATTTTGGACATATCGCCATATTTTTTGATATATTTAATATGGTTAAACAAGACAATTGTGCTTTTAATGAAAAAAAAAGATTATTCAATTCTTTCGGCTTTTTATAGACACAATATAATAATAATGGCATTCACAACATTTTCGACTTGTTAATCAGAAAAATGAAGAGGCTAGTCATTTATAATATATCTACCAAAAAAGTAGAAATATCGAAATTATCCCCCCCCCCCCCCGTACTTTAACCCGAAAGTCAATACAAAATGCATTGACTCTAAAAATTAAAAACTTTCCTTGAGCTTTCTGTGTGGTAGTTTGGTTTGGTACTGATAATTTCAAAACAAAAAGTTCGATCTACTGATCAGGTAGCAACAACCAAACTGCAAAAGTAGCTATAATTATTAATATATTGGGTCTATAAAAAGCCGTAAGAATCTTATTGATTTAATACAAACAACAAACTTCTCTTTCTTAAAAGATTATTGTGTCCAAAAAACCATCCACCACGACAAAAATACCAACCACAATCAATAGATCAGCAGCAGTAAAAATACCAGGCCCATCAAGCGCAAATATAAAGAAGTTACCCAAAAATTATTTTGTTTAATTATCTATTTATTCTTTTGAATCATGTCGTATATTATGTACAATAAATAAATAATTTTTTGGATTGATATTACTAAATTTTACTTTGAAATATTGAAAATATTGTTTTACTGAAAACAAAAAATCCGAAATACTATTTGGTAGTACATTATGTATAGTGAGAACTAAATTAATACACCATGGTATAAAACAGTTTCTGAACTAAATCGTATTACCAACACTAATTTATGCTACTTTCAATGGTGTTCGTCTGTCATTCGTACATGTTTAACGAAATTTAGTATAAACTGATGCTCAAATTGAGGTGTTCTCGTGTGCTCAATTTGACTGATAAATTAGCGCACAATTTAATCGGATATCGTATGTGCATGTTAAATATTTAATCTACGCATATTTTTACAAATAACTGAAAATATTTAAATTTAAAGAAAACACATGCGGAGGAGTTATTTAGCGGTTAACACATACACCACTACAATATATTCCCTTAACATATTATAGTCGGCTCTCAATCTTCAACGCAAAGAGGTGCCGCCACGCGTGGTGAGAGCAGACTATGATTGTGTTGAGTGAAATATTGTGTTGAGTGATGCATGGATGAGCCACTACAGTACTCCACCGCAAGTGATTTCACCCTTATTTATTTTGTATAACTCAATAACTCTTTAAAATAAGTTAATTAAGTAAATTATTTGTATTATGTAAATTCTTATTATCTTTAATTACTTTAAATACTAAAGTTATTAATTCTTTAAAATTGTTTAAAATGCTTAATACTTCTATCTTTCCATTTGAATATTTCATGTTCTTCCAAGTACCAAATGTGTCTTGACTAATAAGCTTGGAAATGGGAATGAAACCATTTTTTGATAACTTGTTAATCATTTCTTGTGAATTATAACGGTTTATTTCAGACACCTGAAGAACAGTTACTAGAAGGCAATTTAGCAAAGACACTTATGTGTTAGAAGTACTTGCAATTCTTTTAATTATTTGAATTTTTTTAATATTTTTAATTCTTGAAAATGTACTAAATTTGTAATATATATTCTATAATGTTAGGTTCTTTGAATTATTTCTATTTAATAATTTAAATTAGTTAAATCTTGAATTAAATACTTTAAATAAAAAAAAAAAAAATAAAAATTAAAGTGTTTTAGTTTATATTCTTAGAATTTCTAAATTGTTAAAATTTTTCAAATTTTAAATTTTCCGTAAATTTATAAAAATTCTAAGATATAAATATTTAAAATTCTTGAAATTATTTAAACGTCTTAAATTTGTTAAATTCTGTAAATACATTTTACAGGGTATAATAAACTCCGTAAATTTATAAATTTCTAAAATACGTAAGTGTAAATTTTTTCAACTTTTAAACCTTCAATTGTTTCAAATTTTTCAATTTTTAATTTTTTTTTTTTTTTTTTAAATCATTTAATTCTGTAAATTATTTAAATTCTTCAAATTCTTTAATTTCTGTAAATTTTTAAAGATATTTTAATTCAAAAATATCATCAAATATTTTTAATTTTTTAATTCTTTAAACATTTCGATTCTTAAAATTGTTTGATTTCTATATTTCCGCAAGAAAAAAATTATGCTTTAGGAGCTTCTAAATTCTTTAAATTTTATAAAATTTTAAAATTATTTTAATTCTAAGGAATCTGCATGCTAGTGAAATTGAATGTATTCTTCAAATTCTTTAAAATCTTTGAATGTTATTTGTAAATTCTTTATTTTACCTTGAAATATATAATTTGATTGAATGGATTGATATTTTTAAAATAATTTTAAATTTTAAATTTTTTTAATATTTTAATCATTTGTTAAATTCGATAATATTAAAGTTTTAATTATTTTTCTTTATTTTAAATATTTGTTTTGAGCTTCTTCATTATTAACCTCTTATTTGGATTTTAGCTTAAATTAAAAACAAAATTGTATTTAATTTAAAACAAAAACCCTACGTTTCTACAGTACATATATTCCGTAAATGTCTACGGTATTATTTCCGCCATCCACATGTTTCGCCAATTGATGATGGAAATTTAGTTTATTGAATTTTTCATATTATTCAAATTAATGAAATTACCATGATGTTTGCAGCCCGAAACACATTTCCATGTTCTGTCTCCAAATTTTCTACTTTTTGCATTTTGTCAAGAAGAGTTTTGGTAATATTTTGAATTTGAGTGTGAATGTAAATTTTGTGCGATTTAGAGGCGAAATTTCCAGTATGAAATAAGATCCAAAATTTGCTAATTTTGTATTCAAACAATGTTCTAGGTTTAGCAGTACTTGGAATGTGATTATGTAATTTGTAGCTGCTCACTCATACGTGCTCCGCCACAATGTATCATTTACATACATTGGCGTCTGAGTTCACCCTACAACCAATGCAACGTCTCATGCCGCGGATCGTTGCATTCACTATTTGGGAACGAACGCATGTTACAATTGAACTACTGTCTCTTCCACATGAAGAGACAACATAAAACAAAATAAAAATGTATTTTCTTTTATTTCAGTTCCGTCTGCTCTCAAATTTCAAGACGGCGACATGCCGCCCAACTCGCGCGGTATTTAACAACACACAAAATGGTGATTAATAATAAAATTTATATTTTGTTAAAATTATTAAATTAACTTAAATAATTATAAAATCCAACATATAATAAAATTTAAATTCTAAATTAAATTTACTTGTTTTGTGTACACAAAAAATTTTTTAAATTACATTATCGGCTCCGTCAACAAGTACTGCTTAAGATATGTTATCTTAAAATGGAGTCAATACTACTTAAAATGTTGTGGAAGACGTTTCACCCTTACCTGTCGTCTTCCTTTTTTAAATTTTATTTTAATTTTTGAATTTTTTAAATTTATTTGAAATTTTCTGAAATCATAAAAATCGTTTAAATTCGCTGTATCCTTAAATTTCCAAATTTATAAATTTTTTAAGTTCTCAAATTTTTGGAATGTTTTACTCTTTTCGTAAAAGAATCGAAATCGTAAAGGAATCGAATTTCTAAATATGTATGTTCAAATCTTTAAAAGCCTCTAAATGCTTCAGATTCTTTAAAAAAATTTAATTCTTTGAATTTCACAAAATATTTAACCAACAAATCATTTAAAACTATAAAAAATTAAAATTAAATTTTAATAATTTAAAATTCTTAATTTTTGTATATTATATTTTTAAAAATTATTAAAATCTTTTGTTTTTTTTTTTGGTTTTAAGCTCTTTAAATTTTTCAAATATTCTAACTTCTGTTTATTTTTAAAAAGTCTAATTCTAAGACATAGTTTTCTCAAAATTGTTAAAATTGTTAAAATTTTTAAAATTCTTCAAATTTCTTAAATTCAGTAAATTATTTATATGCTTTAAATTTGTAATCCGTAGAATTTTGTCAGTCTTAAATTCTTTAAATTTTTTTAATTAATGAATTTAACAATTTAAAAAGTTTAAGAAAATTTAAATTTCTAAACTCTGAAAATTCTAAAACTAAATTCTTTGTATTCATTAGCTATTTAAAATTATTAAGGTACACTCTAAAATATCTTAAAATTCTCAATTTTTAATTTTATTAAATTCTTTAAATTTTTAAATTGTAAAAATAAATTTCTCTAAATTTTTTATTGCTGTAATTTTCTTAAATTCTGTAAGTTCTTAGAATTCTTTGTATTTCTAATGTTCTCGATTAAGTTCTAAGTCAATTTTGTTGTATTTCAGATTTTTTTGCATAATGTTAGCACAATGATTTTATTATTTGAGGTCCCCTTGTTTACGTTTTTTTTTATTGTTGATTTTATTAATTCACCCAAAACCTGCTTTTAGGATGTAAACATGAGGATATTTGGTATGTCTATTAAATCTAATGTATTGTTTAAGTGGTGGCATTAATTAATTCAATCCAAGGACACCAATGTTCTGCTTGTGGTATAGTTATGGACGGATCTGTGGCATTTATTTTTCCCCAATAAATATTTAATAACAAATTCCGCAGTTTTTGCGGTTTATTCTCTAATAAATAAAATGTCTGTACATTCTGTATATTTGAATTAAGAATTCTCTAAAATTTTATTTTTTCTGTAAATTTTTAAAATAATTTCAATTTTAAAATATCAGCTAAATTCTACGACACAAAATAATTTTAATAATTTACTTCCTCTAATCTACTTAAGAGAGGCGCCATCAAAACTGTTACTGACAACACTAAATGCAGAAATAAGTGAGAACTTTTTCATTGCGCACATTAAACGTGGTAACATCAGCGACACCAGGATTCAAGCAAAAAACATCGACGGTTACAGAAAAATTGTAGCCGTTCTTGAAAAACATGGAAAATATTTTTACACATACTGTCTAAAGAGCGCCAAAGGAATCACGGTCGTGATAAAAGGAATCGAGTCCACTGTGCAGCCAGAGGAAATAAGCGAAGAGCTGTTAAAAATTAACTTTAAAGTGAAACATGTAACAAACATTATAAATCGTGAAAGAAAACCTCAACCAATGTTTAAAGTTGAGTTGGAACCCGAAGTAACAAAAACTAAGGGTAACCATGCAATATGCGATATTACGTATTTATTGTACAGAAAAGATATAGTGGAGGAGCCACACAAACGTAAATCGGTTTTACAATGTACCAACTGTCAGGAATATGGACATTCACGAAACTACTGCAAGCTCCGGCTGTTTGCGTAATATGTGGCAAACCGCATGAAAGCAGCAACTGTGAACTGGATAAAAGCAAACCGGAGGCTAGAAAATGCAGTAATTATGGTGAAAATCATACCGCAAACTATAGAGGATGCGTGGTGTATAAGGAATTAGTCAAAGAGCGGAACAGCAAACACTAAACCATATTTTCAAGAGTCAAACCAATGCTGATCAAATGTCAGCTGCAATCAATCCAAAAATATCGTACGCGGAAGCTGTGAGAGGTAAACCTCTTAATCCAACCCCAAACAAAGACCAGGGAATTTATAAAGTGATTAATACCCTCAATGAATCAATGAATAAGTTTATGCAAATGATGGAGACCAATATGGGTCTCATGCTCCAAAACATGAATACCCTCATGCAACTTCTCATCAAAAACCAAAAATGAATCAACTTCAATTAGCTGTTAGGAATGCCAATGGGCTAGTGCAACGTAAACTAGAGGTGCAAAATTTTCTTATTGAACACAACATCGATATTATGCTGATTTCTGAAACCCATTTTACAACTACGAGCCATTTCAAAATCAAAGGATACACATTTTATGACACTACGCATCCTAGCGGAAATTGCATGGGGAACTGCTATCATTATCAAGAACAGAATAAGACATTATGAACTCCAAAAATATAGTGAGGAGCATTTACAAGCAACTAGCATCTGTCTGGATGAATGGTCAGGAAAATGCACCATATCTGCAGTTTATTGTCCACCGAAACATTCAGTGAAAAGACATCAGTTTGCAAACTACTTCAAAACTCTGGGAGATGAGTTCATTGCGGGAGGTGACTACAACGCCAAACATATCCAGTGGGGCTCCAGACTAATATCTTCGAAAGGAAAACAATTGTGGGAATTTATGCAAAATGAAAAATTAGATCACATATCTACTGGCCACCCAATTTATTGGCCAACTGAAAGACGAAAAATTCCCGATTTACTGGATTTTTGTGTAATAAAGGGTATAGCTAGACCTCTTATAATGGCCGAAACCTGTTATGATCTATCTTCTGATCATTCACCGATATTAATAACACTGAACATGCAAGATCTAAAACTAACGCCACCTAGATTCCTGACGAATCAACATACTAATTGGACCCAGTTCAAGTCTATGTTAAACAAAAAATGTTCTTTAAACATCCCGCTAAAAAGAAAACATGAAATTAATGCAGCAGTACAAAGCCTAACGGTTTTATTAAAACAAGCTGCAGCGGATGCGACACCATGTAGCTCAGTTCACTTAAAGTTGGACAAACCGTCTCAGAATATTTAGCAACTGTTAATGCTCAATACGCAGGCAATGACAACTACACAGATCGCCTACACTAAAAGAAATTTAAATAAAGCGACCAAAAACCTGAAAATGGCCTTATTAAAAGAACGTGATGAAGAGGTTCAACATTATCTCAGTGAACTCACAGCGACCGAAGCAACAGATTATTCTCTGTGGAAAGCCACACGTCAGCTGAAACGACCAACACTTTCGTGTCCTCCGATTCGTCTCCCTGACGGAAACTGGGAAAGAAGTGATGCAGATAAAGCAAACATATTTGCTCAACATCTTAGTAAGGTATTTATACCCAACGAACAGATTGGAAGCGCTGAATTTATACCTGATGATGCAGAAGCTGAGGAAATCCAGAAAATTAAATACAAGTGGCGCCAAGTACAAAAGAAAATCAAGGAAAACATTGATCCAAGAAAAGCATCAGGGCATGATCTGATAAGTGGCAAAATACTAAAAAATCTTCCGGAAAAATGTATCAAATTAATAACATACATTTTCAACGCTATAATGAGAATAGGCTACTTTCCTGAAACCTGGAAAATCTCGCAAATCATAATGATTCCAAAACATGGTAAAGATGAAACAAAAATAAACTCATACCGTCCAATCAGTTTACTACCGACTTTCTCTAAGCTATTCGAAAAAATGCTACTGCAAAAACTTAAACCAATTCTGCACGAGAAAAAAATTATTCCGGATCATCAATTCGGATTTAGAGAAGAACACGGAACCGTAGAACAAGTTCATAGAATCGTCTCTGAAATCAGGAACGCCCTAGAACAAAAAAAGTACTGCTCTGCAGCGTTTTTAGACATTGCGCAAGCTTTCGATAAAGTGTGGCATAAAGGACTTATACACAAAGTTAGAAGACAGTTACCAAAAAGTTTTTCTAACATCATTAAAAATTATTTGCTTGATCGAAAGTTTTTCGTGAAATATAACAGCGCATCCACCAATTTATACGAAATCCTCGCTGGAGTTCCACAAGGCAGTGTGCTAGGATCACTATTATATTTGATCTATACAGCAGATCTACCAACATCAAAATACGTAAAAGTTTCAACGTTTGCAGATGATACAGCAATCATGTATACGCATCAAAATCCCAAGATAGCATCAAGTAATCTGCAAGATCATTTAGACGAAATACAAAAATGGTTAACTAAATGGAGAATTGAAAATTCAAAAATTCAAAAAATATAAAGAATTTTAAAAATTTAAAGAAATTATAAGAATGATGACTGAATCTTTATTTCCGTAAATTCATGAAAATCTGCAGATTTTTAAATTTATTAAATATATTAATGTTACCAAGGATATAAGGGTTTTTAAGTTTTTAAAATTTTCATTATGTATTTTTAAAATTATTTAAATTCTAGAATATCTGTTAAATAATCTAATCTCAAAGAATTAGGTAAATACTTTAATTTCTATAAAATCTCTAAGTATTATGAATTTTGCAAATCTCTGAACTAATTTAAATTCTAATGAATTTATATCTCCTAAAATTCTTTAATTACAGACCTTAAAAATTTTATTAATTTTAAATTTATAGAGTACAATGAATTTTGAGAATTTAAAAAATTTTAAAAATTACAAAATTTGAAGAATTTCAAAATTTAAAGATATTTTCGAATTTAAATAATTTAAAAATTTACAGATAATTAATAATACTACCCTGCAAAATTTTAAAAATGTTGCGCCTCTTGACAATGAATAGTTGTTACCGAAGCAATTTTTCCCGCTGAAACCGAATCTGGGCTTAATATGTCTCTATCACGTCAGGTTTATGAGATATTCTAACCTAAATGTGCAAAAAACACTTTTTTTGAAATATTTAAGGTTATCTAACTCTAACTATGTGTGGGATCTTAGAGTACAAGTCTTCCTCCTTCAAATGCTGTTGAGTTTGTTCAAATATCTTTTTTTCACCGAGATATAGCATTGACGAATTTGCATTTTCGTGAATTTCTCGGCATACGAAATCTTTATGGTCACTTTTCTCGTCTTTTGGTATACTGGGCATGAGCCAAAAGATCATTCAACAAATTGTTACTTTTGTTCTTTCAATATTGAAGGCTATACCAGTAAAAATCGAAAGCAGATTAATTATGCCAACAACACATCTGCAGAATGACACATTTCACATGGATCAGCTCTTTCTGTCCCTAAATTACCTGTAGATGTAGAATTACCGTTATCTTCTGATATTGAAGATAATGAGGATGGTAAAAATATAAATGAAGATAATTTCGTTACTTTTGAAATGAATAAAAAATGTACTGGTTTATGCGACTATTGTAATCAAGCTTATTTGAACGATCTTGTTCGTGACTTAGATTTAACAATAGAAAAATCTGAATTATTGGGATCTAGAATTTTGGAATGCAATATGCTTGCTGAAGGGGTAACATTTTTTTGGTATAGGAGAAAGAATTCGCGAGAAAGAATTTTTACCATATTTTTCCAGCGAAGGCTCTTTAGTTTTTTATAATAACATTCCTGACTTATTACATGAAGCTTGAAGGCCGTTTTTTTGCATAATGGAAATAGATATGCTTCAATCCCAATTACACACGTACTCTGTTCAATTAAAAGAAACTTACGAAAATCTCAAAAATATTTTGACATCCTTCGAATATGAACAACACAAATGGGAAATTTGTGCAGATTTTAAATTTATTGGTACATTTCTTGGTTTACAAGGTGGTAATGTTAAATTTCCATGTTTCTTGTGCGAATGGGATAGTAGAGCTAGGGATCTCCATTGGAAAACTATAAATGGACGGAAAAAAACACTTTCAATGTTGGAATGCAAAATATTGAGAGTGAGTCTTTGATTGAGCGTGCAAAAGTTTGACTTGGGATTGTGCAACAGTTTGTAAAAGCTTTAGATCGTAACGGAAAGTGATTTTAATATCTTCCTGAGTCCCTTCAAAGTTTTTTCTGAGCTAAGTGATGCTAAGATAAAAGAAGAGATTTTTGTATAACCCCACATTAAGAAATTAATGAAAGATAAAAATTCTGAAAAACCTATGACTTCTGTAGGGAAAGCAGCATGGGGTTCCTTTAAAAATGTGGTAGAAAATTTTCTAGCCTAATTACGAAAAATTAGGTTGCAACATGAGTTTAAAACTTCACGTTTTACATAGCGTAGTATCTAAAACGGGTCCGAAAAGGTTTCTGAAAACCATTATTATTACAAAAATCAAACAAAAAAAAAGGAAAGAGTTTTTAGTGAATATAATTCGCTAAGTCAGTGCGTTGTGCTTGATACTTAAAGTATTAAGCGAGAATTGTATTTTAATAATTATAAATTATGCTTATAGTGGAAATGAATGTACATATTACTAATGTTGAATTCTTTTCACCCAAATTCGTCAAAAAAAATTGACGCACATCCAAAAACTGTGTTCTTTTCACCAAACTTCGTCAATTTTTTTGAAATGTGCATCAATTTTACGAGATGTGGATTTTTTCATGAATTTCATATCCGTAGCTACTAACACCAACAAAAATAGAAACGTCAATTTAGTTGTCAAAATTTTTCAATATTTAATAGCAGTGATTTTTTGTATCTCGATCATTTTTATTCTCGTTTTGTGTTTAGTTTAATGTGTTTAATATTTGTTGTGTTAATTAATTAATTTAATTAAATAGAATGAGCCGCCAAATTTCAATTTGACGTTTAGAAATGTCAATCAAGTAACCAATACCAGCACAAAACTTCGTCAATTTTGTTTCATGTACTTTTCACCCACAAAATTCGTGTTGACTTAAAAAAACGAAAAGAACACGACATAAATAAATCTACTTAGGTATATTGAAGACAAGCAGAGTCCTATGTGGTTTATTAATTAAAAAAATGGTGGTCGAATTTATGCGGTATTTTTGGTACTTTATAGCTCCTTGCAAACCGGTTAAAAAAGATATTTTTGTAGTACTTTTTAGTTTTTTGCACAACCGGTTAAAAATAAGTTTTTTAAAATAAACTAGCTCTTGCACAGTTGCAAAATAACTGATTGGTATATTTTTACAACAAAACATACAAAGCTTTTAAACTGTAACAAAAATTTTGGATTTTTTAAAACTAACTAAAATAAGTTCCGAGGTAGTATAAATAAAACGTAAAAGTTTCAAAAAACGCGGCCAAAACTGGAGTCTGCAACGGTTTTGTACTGTGCCAGAACTATATATCTGAAACAATTTTTGAAATTTTTTGGTTTTGAACCTAAAGTTTCGGATCGATCCCAAAACCTATTTGAAAAGATAATTGCTACTTGGGTATAAAAACAAAATAAAAAATAAAAAAAAATGCGACGTAGTCTGCCTCCACGTGTAGCGGTGCAATTTGGGAAATATGGAATAAATCGTAATTCTATGGCAAAACGGGCCACTTTCGGTGTGTAACAATACATCTAGAACAGACTACATTCACAAAAACAAAATTCAAAACAACAAATTTCAAAAACTCACAAACCCTTAACCAGCAAACCAAAAACCAACCAACTTGAGCCCACAAACCTCAATTTATAATCATCTAGATATACTTTATTAACTCACAATGAGCAAACTTAAATCGTAAAAGTACAAACCCATAAACTTTAAATACATAAAAAATTATATTTCCAATATAAACCTTGGTTACCAAGGTTTGGCGATTGTAAATTGCATTTTTGTGAGATTGAGGTTTGTGGGTTTGAACTTGATTAATCACAAACACTACGCCAAGAATTCTCAAACCCTTAAACCAATTCTATTCAAAGCCCATTAACCCTTAAATAACAAACCTACAAACAAACTTGCTAACTTCAAACCTTTGTTCTCTTAAATTTATGGATTAAAGAAAAGTTGGCTTGGGGTTGAGAGGATTCGGTTTCAACGTGAAAAATTACTCCGGAAACAACTATTCATTGTCTCGGGGCAAAATTTTGCAGGGTAGTGTAATTAAAATGTTTTGAAAATTATTAATTTAAAAAATTATTAAAACCTCTTATTAATCGGTCTATTTGAATAATAAATAAATGTTAAAATTTGATAAATCCTTTATATTCTTTTATGATTAAAATTGGTTAAATTTTTCAAAATCTGCAAATTTTATAATTACTGTAATATCGTCGAATTATTTAAATCCTATGATTGCTTTAATTTTTTTAACTTCTTTCTTTAAATTTTTAAAAGTTTTTAAAATTCTTTGAGTGCTTTAAAACTTTTCAAATTCGTCAAAAAAAAATTTGTTTAAAATTCTATAAATTTCTTTTATTCTTTAGAGTTACTAACCCCTTAAATTATTCAAATTAATTATATTCTATCGTAAGATATCTTTAAATTTTCAAAATTCGTTTTATTTTTTAAATTCACTTAACTCAATGTCGGATGTAATATGACTTAAGCACACTTAAAAAAGGAACAAATCTAAATATAAAATATTTTCACTTTCCAATATGAATTATTACATATTTTACAATTCCCATCATTTGATGGATACAACATATATAGTTTACCAAAACATTACACCACGGGAATATTATTTTAACGTCAGACTGGAACCACAAAATAGCGAAACCACCCAACTTTATTATAATTAAAGTTTTAAATGTTTTTTTTGCTACGCTTGCAAATAATTAAATAGTTAACCTCATCGTAACAGAAACGAGCTTTACCTAAATGATCATCACATAAATATGTGGATACGAAATATCAAAAATCTTAACATTAACCATAAGTGTATTGTAAAAATTATAATTCGTTTTATTGTTATGTTGCCCCTTATATGCATGCTACTGTTGTAACAACCGCTTGTGGTTGTTATGATCTGTTTAATTTAAATCTGTAATTACGGTTGAAAATCCCAACAAGGTTGCATGTTTATCCACTGCGCTGCATAAAATCTCTTCCACTACACGTCATTCTTTCTTTGGCTTAATTTGTAATAGAAAATATTTTTTTTTTTTTTTGGTAGAGTGTACCATTTAGCATTTTATACTTCTCCGTATTTTGGTCGGTTACTCGATTCGTTTTATCATTTTTTGTTTTGATGGTATGTAATGACGTGTAGTGGTTGGTGTGTTGCTTCATCTGTTTTGTTTTGGTTAGCGCGTGGATTTTCCATGT